>CM031858.1:21508201-21726986 GCA_018697195.1 Certhia americana
TTTTTTTTTTTCCCATACATGGACAATTTTATCATGTGCATCATAACAAGAAAGAATATGAATCACCAATAAATAAACCCCAATATAATCCAGAAATAAAGGATGCAGTAAAAGCTTAACACAGATAAACCGGAATAACACCATTGTAGCATTTGTTGTTTTCATTGTATATCAAATTTGGTTGTTCTTGTGTTATTGCAGAAAATAACTGGTTGCTCTTGAAAAGTTGAAGAATTTTTAATCTCCTCATGGAGAGATAAAGTACACAGGCACAGGTAAAAAAGGTGAAGTTGATTACTCTGCAATTGAATATTTTCTCTACCATAAATTATAACCCTTCCCTATAGCAGTTTCTGTCTCCAGGCCTGGATTGTGCCTGGGATTTGCAGCCTCCCCTGAACACAGGGTAAGGTCACACTGCCCAGTTTGTCCCAGGCCTGCAGGATTTCACCTCCTCCTCCTGTGCTCCTGTGCCAATGGCCCTTGTGTCCCTCCCCTCCGCTCCCATCCGGGCTCTTTTGGGGTCACGGAGATGCTGGTCACAAACAGAGCCGTGGCAGCCTAGTTGTCTGAAATTCTGTCTCCTTGACAAAAGTCTGTGGATGTGACTTCTGGGCATACATAGGAGTCCCAAACCCATATTTCTAAGGAAAATTATCTCAATTTTTTTCTAGGGAAAAAAGTTTTGGGTTTTTTTTTTCTAGTTGCAAACTTTAAAGGCTCATATAATAGCAAGGTAGGAAAAAACTTCTAATAAGTGAAATCTGTGATTGGTTCTGATGATCTATTAGAATGGGCTACTTGTATATTTTAAGGCATTTCAGTAGGTATTTCAATAGATCAGGTCTTGGTTGTGTGTGATTACTTCTTATGCCATTATATTCCTCCCTGTTATTCTTTTTATACAATATAGATTGCCAATAAATCAGTGTATTGGCAGTGCCTGGGATTTCATGTGTGTGGAAATGTCAGATTCATAAAACACCATGCCAAACCTGCTTTCATAGATCAATGACAAAAGAGTTTCATTAAGCTCACAGCATTAAAGGAAGGCAAAAGCTTAAGAAGATCCATAAATAATGAAAAACTAATTGGAAAATATTTGAATGAAAAGTGATTAAAAGTCACCAATGTTTCTTCAAAACACTCCAAATAGACTTTTAGAAAGCTGAGAAGTCCATAATTTCTTTTTATTTTTTAAAGCCTCAGCTAGAAAACATCTAGTTCTGTCTGCAGCAGCACTCTTCATTTGTCAGAGCAGCCTGGGATAGCTGTTGGCAGAACTGAAAAAGGAGTTCAGAAGGGAAGAAGTGTGGTGTTATCTAGATTGTCATGGCTGCTGAAGTAAAAATATTTTATTCTCCATTTGTACCACCCACAAAGCAAAGGATGCTACAGAGCGATGTGCAGCTCTGCATAGCGCCCCAGCACTGACGTGAAAAATCACCATCAGAGACAAGGCTGTGCTGGAGGATCTGCCAAGCTACATGAGCCCTTGTAGCCGAGGGAACACCTTGGATTACTGATTTCTTTTTGCCAGTTCCTGTTGGCTGCGTGGGAGCAGCAGGACCTCACTGGTGCTGGCTCACGGGGCTGCAGATGAGCTGTAGATGCCTTGTGGCATCTGAGGTTTAAGTTGTTTTTCTCAGCTTTGCTGAGGGCTTTCCCCCACCTAGCAACCTCAAGGCATTTGGATGAGTACCAATGCCTCCTCCTAAGCTCTATCCTAGGCAGAGCTGTTTCAGGGACCACAGCAGATCTTGAAGACTGCTCCCATGCTGATCCATTGAAGACTTCTCAGGAGGTGCTTCCCTTGGGCCGGGGAGATCATTACAGGAGAGAGGAAGTGCATACATAATCCTGTGTCTGTGTATGTAGTCAGCTGCTCCTCGTGCCACATCCATCCTGCTCTGGGTGTGCATCTGAATTTGGGTCTGTAAAGGTCTCTTTCTATATGACATATTTAATTTAGACTAATGCACTGTGATATTTTTTGCAGCTGTACAGGTAGATAAAACCTGATGATATAAATTTGTAGTTAAAATGATGCGAGTGGTTCACTCTGCAGGATGTACCAGAAGTCAAAGTCCTGCCTTAGGAAGAGACAGACTCACTGACCTGGTGTTCTGGCTCTGTTATATCAGTTATGTGGTTCTATTTTACTGCACCAAGCAGGGTAGGTTAGGGTCAGATTGTTATCTTGGCCGTGTCATCTACCTTCACTTACACAAAAATAAGCAGACCCAAGAAATTTTCTCCTGATATTATTATTCTCTATTTCAAGCCATTCCACTGTAAGCAGCTCTGAATGTAGCAGTGACCCCTTTACTACTTTCAAAATGAAAGATCTCTCAAGCCACAGGTTTTTTAAAAAGGTACACAGCTGAAATGAAACTCCCTAAGCTCAGCCAGTGCCTCCTGTGCTCCTTTGCACTATTTTCCATTTGGGGCACAAAATAAAAAGTGTATCTTGGCTGTGTATAATTAATGTCATGGAACTGTGATCCTGGCATGACACGAGCTGTATCACTGAGAGCAGAAGGTAAGAAGAAATCGTGATTGCTCAGCAATTTACACAGGAGGATGAAGGGGAAAGGCATTTTAAATTAATGGTTCTAAGGCCTTGATGTTGCCCTGCCACATTTCATAAATCTTTTCTGAGCAGTATCTCTTGTGAAAGGGACTTCACAGTCGCTTAGGGAATACCAAACAGGTACCCATTTCAGGAGGATACTGTTTTCACATTTTGCTTCAAAATGCAACCCATGGAAAGAAGTAGCATCTTATAGAGTAGCACTAAATGTTTTCTGACTGCAAAGGAGAATCCTGCTTCTCAAAGCCATTTATCTTTGAAACAACACCTGTACCCTTTGATAAAAGGTTCTCCCCGCTGGGCTTGAGTGCTACAGCAGAGAGTTATCTGAAGGCTGGTCCCATGCCAGCAAGGTGGAAGTATCCCTTGCCATCTCAGCCCAGCTGTGAGCTCAGATCCCAGCACTCCATGACCCTCACTCAAAACTTGGGTGGCTCTTGGCTCTGCCTTTACAGTGAGCTCTAAAGCTCTGTGTGTCCTGTAAAGTCAGTTCCTTCGTGCAAGCACCACAGCATATCTCAGCCTTCCTTTAAAACAGCTGAGGAGTTGATGTGTGTACATCTAAGGTCTGAGGAATATAGCAGGGATGGGAAATCCCTGGGGTTGTATTGGGGTGTATTCAATACTGAGTTGGCATTCGGAGTGTTTCAGCAGCAGCACTGTTTGACAGTGGGAAGTACTTCTCCATGGTATTCCTTGCCCACCCAGGCCCCTGCCCCAAAGCCCCCTTCCCCTGCCCACCCCAATGCTTTCTTTGTCTTCTACCTGAAGTAAATAGCAGGTAACCTTACATGTTATATATGTTCCTCTCAAAGACTTCAGTGTTGTAGGAGATCAGTCCTCATGGGAACTGATTACATTAATTGACATGTATAACACAGTGGTTAGTACATTGTGAGAGAAGGGTAGATGACCTGCCTTAATATATTTAGCAGTTGTTATGTCCCTTATAGTATTGCATCCAATGCAAAGAAAACCTTTACCTCACATAGCCTGCTCCTGAGTATTAAAAACACTTGAGCAATAGCACAAGTGACTCCCTTATGACAGTTATGTCCCAAAAATAATTCCTTGTGCCTCCCTCATGACTGTCATTTGCTACAAAATCATTTCCACTATGATTTGTATAGAGCCACTAATGCATTTTGTGACTAAAAGCAACCACTGCTTACCACAAAAATCCTGAAAAGATGGCAGAGGAAAAACAAACAGGAAAAAAAAGGGCACCATGTGTCCACAAGAAAAGACACAGTGAAAACATTGGAATTGGAGGGCAAACTTTCCCCTGAGCTGGTAGGGCTGGCAGCAGCTGTGAAAAAGGTCACAGTGCAGGGGCCAGGGGCTGCTGTGCCCGGATGGTCGCAGCAGCCACAGCAGCCACTGCTCCTCAGGGACGTACATGGGAGTAGCAGTATCTTGCCCAGGGAGGGGAAGGGACGCTGAGAGGTTTAATTCATGCTTTCCTGATAAGCCAGGGTGGAAATGGCATGTTCCTAACCCTGTACAGCACAGTTGAGGGAGAGCACAGCCCCATGTATAGGTCAGTGCTGCCTCCAGCCATGCCCAGCAGCTTCATTTCACCTTTCCACACTTCTAGCTGAGCAGCTGGTACAGCAGCTATGGCTCTCCAAATATGTTTTCAGGCACAATGGAAAAATTATTAATTCTAACTTTATTTAATTGCAGATAAACACAGTATTGGTTGAAGAGTGGTCAATTTACTCAGGGAATGTTTAATGCTTTCTATTTGATTGAATCTCCATATTATTTACTACCCCCTCTTTTTGTTCTCATCAAGCAGCTTTCAGCAAAGGCTACCAATTTTTCTGCATTTCAGCAGCCTGCATAATAACAGTTTTAAGTAGAGTGATCTGTTACTTAGATAATATACTAATTACAGGTGAAAATTAGGAAGCTTATTTGAGAAATGTGAAGACCATTAAAATAAAATGAACTCCCAAATGAGAACTGGATTACACATAAAAAATACCCTTTCTTTAAAAGTCAGAATTTACAAAGATTTAGGGACTGTGGAAGTTTGATATGAGAAGTGTAACTACAAGCGTGTGATATCAGCAGGATTAATTGGGGATGACTGATTGAGAATGCACTAATACCTGAAAAAACATAAGGTGCAAAACTCCTAGTGTAGGAAATCCCAGGAAGCCTTTTTTTTGCTTAAGTGCA
The DNA here is from genome assembly GCA_018697195.1 of Certhia americana. Lineage (NCBI taxonomy): Eukaryota > Metazoa > Chordata > Aves > Passeriformes > Certhiidae > Certhia > Certhia americana. The sequence goes on from CM031858.1 coordinate 21,512,982, forward strand.
AGGGACATTTTGAACCTATATTGTCTCTAGTAATAACTTCAATGACAGCAGCTAAAAATAAGCACTGTGCAAACACAATGGAATTCACCGGTGTGAGAAGGCGTTTGACTGCAGCTCGGTCCCTGTAAATTTGGATTCTGATCTGCTACCAAAATAACTCCCCTCTCTGGTTTGAAATGCTGTCCCATACTGTAAAAGTCAAATAGATCCAGGGGGCCAATAACTGTCTCTTCCTGAATTTTAACAAGAATGGTCTAAGCAATAAAGGGTCTACAAGGGTGTATAGTCAGATTTTAAGTTCCTTCATTGAATATGTAGGCTTTGCCATCAGTATGAAGTTAAGATTTAAAAATAACTCTTTTAAAAAAAGTTGAAATTGAACATGATTTGAGGATAGTGAAAAAATGGAAGAAGAAACATCTTGTGGGAAATACTGTCCAAAATCATAACCATCTAGCTGAGGTAAAGTGACTATGCCAACACATCATGTGATGATGGTTTTTAACCTGTGACAACACTGTGCAAAGGGAAATTTTTAACAGAATCTCAGTGAAGCTGCTGATGAAGCAACATGGAAGTTACTCCAAAACTTGCTTTTGAAGGACAAATCTCAATGAGGATACAGATTTGGCTACTCTAATTCCAGCTTCGTTCTCCCTGTTCAGTACTGGTTTTGCTGTTCTATATCACTCTTCTGGAGCCTCTGCAGGTCCATTGGTATTTCTCTTGGAGCTGGAGTGCATCAACTAAGTCACCTCGTTAAAGGGATGCTTGTCACAGTGCATGTCTAATGAGCAGGGCTCAAAAAGCTGTGTGGCCACAGCCAAAAAAGTGTTCTGCCTGTGAAGGCTCCTGGCTTTGGAAAGGAGCTCTGAAACACCATCAGGGTGTACATCAATCAGCCTGGTGCAGAGATGAGAGTGAATATTCCTCATAGGTACTGGAATGAAATGGAGGTAATTGTTTTAAAAAAATGTGAGCTCTAGAGGAAGGAACATAATTTTGAAGAGTTTTATTCAATGCCTGTGAGTTCAAGAAGCTTCTATGGAAAAGATGAAATGGATCTTAAAAATTACTATAAAACATATATAGGAAAATGGAATCTGTCTACATGCACCTTATTAGTAATTAGGAGTAGGAGATTTGGTTAGATCTTTAGATCTACCACCATGCTACCTGAAAACATTGTAATGGTTAATTTTTCAAAGGTTTTCTTTTACCTTCAGTAAAATGGGGACAATAATGTTCCTGTCATCTCATATTTAGTTGGCTTTCTTTACTACCTCAGCAGGAGAAGTATTTTTCTTACCTAATTGCTAGTAGCACAAGAACAGAAGCCCTCAGCGCTATCGCTGTGTTCAAATAATTTATAAAAATAATAGATCAGATGCTTCCTAACTTGCAAAAAGTGTGTTAGTATAGCCTAATGTGAAAAATAATAATGCTGAAAGGCAGGTCTGCAAAAAGAGTTGACTGAATAATTAATATTTAAATTGAATCTGATACATTTTGCTTTTCTCTCCATTGACAGAAAGCCTATATAAGTTGACTATTTCTGTAGATTTGTTCTGTTATTCTATGATTCATTTGCTCTATAGATCTCTTTTGGAGTATTGTCTGTATTGTTTAACTGTCATGGTTGAGACACATGATGTTATTTCTCATTCTTGATAGTGAAGCACTAATGTTAGCAACCAGAACTCTGATACTATTTTATAGAAAACAAACATAAAATCTGCTTTCTATAAATATTTGAGCATGAAAACCTACTGCTTGCTTTGCATGAATATTGATAATAGTAAAATATGGTGTTATGGGTCTTCCAAATGCTCATGCAAAGTTAAACAAGGTCAAAAGCAGATTGTTTGAAAACGTGACTGAACACTCATGCGGTTTTTTTCCTAGTTTCAAAGCTCAGACAAAACTCTAAGCTGTGCCATTGTCAGTGAGTTCTTTTTCTTCTTTCCTCACCTTAATGTATGTTTCTTCTATGTGAATGCTGGCATAGTTTTACAAATGGGGGACTCCACCCCTTAGCATTGATGGTGTAAGGTGCGTGCTAAGGGCACCCAAAACACTACAGCATTAGTTTAGATCCCTCGGAGCTTATTTTAAGGAATGGGTGATTTTCTGCCACATGTTCACAGCACAAAGCTGCTGGCAGGTCAACTTCCCAGTTGGAAGTGGACATGATCCCACAACCTTATTGCTATTTTAAGATAACCACTGGAATACCAGCAGTGAGTTGCTGGAAAACACATTATGTCTGAGTTCTATTATGTCTATCAGAGGCCCAGGAAGGCCAGCCAAGCTGTTCTTAAAATACCTCTATAAAACCAAATTTTTCTGAGTCCCCAAACAGCAAAGCAATTTCAGGAATACAACAAGATAAACAAGGAGAAAAATATGAAAGCAAAACAGTAAGTGTAGGCTGGGTATTATCTGAAAACACCATGTGTTAATCATAGACTGCAGCAGGGAAAGGGGAACATGGGAAAAATTCTGAATAGTGACATTTGGTAATTGCAAATGGTACAGTGAGTACCAATAACCTTCATCATACTCAGAAACCTTCAAAGTACTGTCTCTGAGTGATGCTTGAGAAAATGAGAAAGAACTCTTTTCTTGTAAAATATAGTGCTTTTCCCTCTTGGTACTCAACTTCTGCACAATAGGCTGATGGTGGAGTAGAAGATGCCTTTCGTGAATGTATTTTAGCTCCTGTGTTGCTGATATCATAGAGCAATATGGTCCAGCTGGCAGCTTCAGGCCTCAGTCTGATGTGTAGAACTCTGCAAATCTCCCTTCTCACCAGGGCACCCAGAGACCAGCACTTCATCTGGTTTAACAGCTGCCCCTGCTGCTAGTGCCCTCACCTGCAGATGGTGCTCAGAGCATGGGCTGGTGCCTTTATGGCTGTCTGTGTGCATGTGAGTGGTGCAGGGGACAGACATGCTCACATCCATGTTCACACACATCCACCTGGCATACTAGGGCAACTACCTCCCCTGCATCAGCCTAGCCAAAATTGGAGTCTCTTCTCTCTAGATGCAAAAGTTAGACCACAATTGTTCACAAGCAGTATTTCTCCTCAGGTACTTTACTTAAGGAGAAAAACATGGTCTCTCTAGGTACTTAAAAAATTAAATTAACCTGCAGTTTTATGTTTTGACCTATGTTATTGGATCAGTGGAGTTTTTTGAGAGGTTGTTTGTGGAAACAGAAAGTGAAGGAAATGACATTTCAAGGATGTCTTTTATACACATAAGAAATCAACAGAATGCATTTTGGATTCATGAATTTACATATTTGTATGGAGATACCTTTCTGATAGAAATATGAGGATGGCAGCTGTATGGATCCTATGCTGACATTCAAGATACAGTTTGTGCTGGTGAAGAGCACGAGCTTTATCCTGTGAAAACACCTACAGTTTTAGCATGTATGAAATTATTGTTCATATTCTGCTCTTAGGTATTTTTTGTGCAAAAGCTGTATGTATTTAAATTAGCATTCTATTTTAATGAAACAATTCCCTGTTAATAACAGCAGGGTTATCAGCTCCGTTCTCTAGTTACAGGAATTCTTCCAAGAATTTAAGATAGAAGCTTTCCTCCTTGATATTAATACATCAATCTAATTATAAAAGCCTTCGATAAATGGGCAGAACAAAATAATTAAATTCTGCCCTGCCTTGCAGTCACAAAAACATTTCTTTTCTGTTCACATATCTTGCATTACAGGTCATACATCACATAAACTTTTCAAATAAATCCTGCTTATTACTAATTACATTTGCTCTCTCAGTGCCATCAAATTCATTTTCCACTATGAAGCTGCAACAAATATTCCATTTTGTTGCTAGCACTGAACATCCTTAAGAAGTCTTTGTCAACTTGTTGTTACAGTAACGTGGTTTATAACAAGATGTCTTATATTCGGTTTTGCTGTGTTTAAATATCAAGTTGCTTTTACTTTGCCCTGTGTAAGAAACCACTGAATGTAAAAGAGTGGGTTAATGTAATAGGAAAAATAAATCCATTTTTTTGTTTTAGCTAATAACCTTAATAGTTGGCTAAATCTCATCAAAGTTTTCTGTTTGAGGCTAAGTTGATAGTGGGCCTAACACCAAGAAACAATTACTGGTCTGAAAGCAGCTGTTGTCTTTATCTCTCATTTTAAGACACATCAAATGAAAATTAGAAGTAAGGAAGATGATGTTATAGTTCACAGTAAATTCCTAAGCATGGGAGTCAAGTTCAATATGTTTGAATAGCTTGAGAGGTCAAGGAAATGTAAGAGAGAGCTAGTACCTGCCCTTATTGCACTGCTTTTTAGTAATTACAGGTTATTGGAATTCATGTGACTGTTTAGAGCAAGGGTGCTGTTGGATCTCTATGTGAGTGAATTTCTTTGTGCCTGTTTGAATGCTTTTACTACAACCATAGCTGCCAGCTCATGTGTTCTTAAAAGGGGTCAAGCAAGAGGCTTGTCTAAAATGAGATATAAGGATATCCCACTTTTGGCTTCATCAAGAAGTTTGCTAGTGCTTCCTCCTGATGAACATGGTCAGCAATCCATGGATTGCAGAGAATATTAATTATTTCAGAAATTAACAGATTAGTGTGTAAGAGGTATTGATTTTAACCAGGGACTTGTGTCTCTTCAGACAGTCAGGTGACAGTCCCACTTCCTAGTGCTAGTTCTCTTTAGTGATTTTTCAACTAGGTGTTAATTTTCTGCTAAAATAGGCTTTAGGATCTGAATAATGCATAAATAGGAACATAAACAGAACTATTTCAGGAGCCCCATAACTGGCATGCCTTCCCTCTAATGATAAACATCTAGCTGTGTCTGTGAAGTTAGGCACAACAAAATGTCCTTGTGCTCTCTTAAATTCTTAAATTCAAACTAAAATAATTCAAAAATTGTATTCAAAAGTTCAAAGCCTGGCCTCAGTTTGTCAACTACTTGTGTGCTGTATCACATCACTTGCCACACTCTGTGTAGATAGCAAATATGTCCACTTGATGCAGATTTCAAAAAAGCATGATTAGAACTTTCCTTGATCACAGTATTTGGATGGATAGTTTATACAGTACTGTCCCTAGAACATATGCTTTTACTGGCACCAATGAAGAATGTGATGATGTTTTTGCAATAAATTTAACTGATGTGATTTGCCTGTGCCATGGGCCCTGATGGGATACATTCATGAGTACTGAGAGAGTTGGCAGACAGCATGCTGAGGCCCGTCACAATCACAATGAGTGTCTGAGGACTGGGAGAAAGAAGTGACCTCAGTCTTCAAAAAGGGGCAAAAAAGGATGACTCATGGAACTACCATCCAGTCAGCCTCACCTTAATCCATGGAAATGTGATGGAACAAGTCATTCTGGAGGCCATCTCTATCCACATGTTTGACAAGAAGGTGATCAGAAGTCAGCACAGTACCATTAATTGTAAATCATACTTGATATCTTCTACAATGAAACAACTACGTGGATGGGTGAGGGAAGAGCAGTGGATATTGTTTACCTCAACTTCAGCAAGGTTTTCAACACTGTCTCTCACAACATCCTTCTATAGGCAAGCTCAGGAAGTGTGGACTGGGTGAGATGATGGTGAGGTGGATTGAGAACTGGCTGAATGGCAGATCCCAGAGTGTTGTAATCAGTGGCAGAGTTGAGCTGTGCTGACACTGGTGATGTCCCCCAAGGTTCAATACTGGAATTGTTTAACTTGTTCATCAGTTACTTGGATGAAGGGGCAGATGCCTCCTCAGCAAATTCAATGATGGCACCAAGCCATGAGGAATGGCCTGTGGAGGCCAGTTGGCCCAAGGAAACAGGGATCAGGGTGGTCCCTTGGAGGGATGAGCCCTCAAGGGAAGGGGAATCTCCCCTGGTTAGGGTGAGAAGGCAGTATACCTTTCATGATATCTTAATGTACATGCCCATTTCCACCTCCCTAGTTGGCCCGTTGGCCTTCCCACCTCTTTATTCCTTATATGTATATTCCCTAGAATGTTCTCCCTTCCTTGCTTTCCCATTGGCCCAATCTTGCTGCAGAAACCCGTCCCATTTCCCCATTTGCTGTTTCTCCCTCCCCATTCCTGCTATTTAACCCCTGGACCCTCCATTAGTTTCTGTCTTTGCCCCTGAACTCCTTCAAGTGTTTGATCTAATAAACCATCTTGGAACTCCAAGCAGAGACCCTTCCTGCTCCTTTGCCGCCAAGCACATCACCAGCTGCCCAGCATAATGTGAGTGTGAGTTGTGAGTGCGTGCCAGTGCCACCCAGCAGCTTCCTTAGGGAGTGGCTTTCGGGGGGTTGCGGCACTGCTACCTCTTACCCCACTGCTATCCAGGCTTGTGGCGGGACCGTGACAGTGGCCGATGCCCCAGAGTGCTGTGCAGCCCTTCAGAGGGATCTGGATGGCTGGAGGGATTGGCAGAGCAGAACCTTTCCAAATTCAACAAAGACAAATTCAGTGTCCTGTATGTGGGGAAGAATAAATGACCCCACTGACCTGCTGGGAGGTAGCTCTGAGGAGAAGGACCTGGGGGTCCTGGTGCACAACAAGCTGTCCATGAGCCAGCAGTGCCCTTGTGGCTTTGCAGGCCAGTGGAATCCTGGGGGGCTTTAGGAAGAGCATTGCCAGCAGGTCAAGGGAGCTGATCCTGCCCCTCCCCTCAGCCCTGGTGAGGCCACATCTGGAGTGCTGTGTCCAGTTCTGGGCTCATCAGCACAAGAGGGAAATGGAGCTCCTGGGGTGGGTCCAGCAGATAAGAACAAAGATGACTGAGGGACAGGAGTTTCTCTCTTAGAAGGAAAGACTGGGGGAGATGAGTCTGTTCAGCCTTGAGAAGAGACAGCTGAGAGGGGACCTCATCCATGTCTGTCAGTACCTGAAAGGAGGGGTTTAAGAAGATGGACCAGGCTCTTCTCAGTGGTTCCAATCAATAAGACAAAAGTCAAAGGGCAGAAACTGATGCAAGAAAATTGCACCTGAACATGAGAAAGAACTTCTTTACTGTGCAGCTGACCATGAACTGGAACAGATTGTCCAGAGAGGTTGTGGAGTCTCCCTCACTGGAGATGTTCAAGAATCATCTGAATACAACCCCGTGCCATGTGCTTTAGGATGATACTGCTTGAGCAGGCAGGATGGCTCAGATGATCCCTTCCTACTCAAACCATTCTGTGAGTTTGTGTCTTGGCCAAAGCATTTGACAGTGTCCCAAATATCCTTGTCTCTAAATTGGAGAAGGATGGATTTGATGAAAGGACTACTTGGTGGAAAAGGAATCCAAATGGTTTAATTCAACAGATCAGTGTTCAAGTGGAGATCATTGATGAGTGTCTTTCCTCCAGGGTTAGTACTGGGATCAGTGCTGTTTAACATATTTATTGGCAGCATGGACAGTGGGACCAAAAGCATCCTCAGCAAGTTTGCCAATGACACCAAGCTGTGCAGTGCAGTTGAGATGCTGGAGGGAAGGGGTCCCATGGGTGGCCACCTTGACAGGCTGGAGAGGCAGGCCTATGGGAACCTCATGAAGGCCAGGTAAAAGGTGCCACACCTGGGTCAGGGCAATTCCAAGTACAGACTGGATGGAGAATGGACTGAGAGCAGCCTTCCACAGAAGGGTTTCAGGATGTTGTACAAGAAGATTGACATGACCCAGCAATGTGAGATTGCATCCCAGAAAACCAACTATATCCTGGGCTGCATCCAAAGCAGCATGGCCAGCAAGGTGAAGGAGGGGAATCTGTCCTTCTGCTGTGCTCTGCTCTGCTTTGCTCTGGTGAGACCCCACCTGGAGTGCTGCATCTGGCTCTGGGGTCCCAACATAAAAACATATTGGAGCAAGTCCAGCAGAGGGTCATAAAGATCATCAGAAGACTGGAACATCTCTGGTTTGAAGACAGGATGAAAGAGTTAGGGTTGCTCAACATGCTTAGAAGAGAAAGCTCTGGAGTGACCTTACTGCGACTTTTCAGTACCTAAAGGGTCCCCACAGGAATGATAGAGAGGGACTTTTTGCCAGGGCCTGTAGGGATAGAACAAAGGGGAATGTCTTGAGACAGAAAGAGAGTAGATTTAGATTGGATATTAGGAAGAAAAAATTTACTGTGAGGATGGTAAGACACTGGAACAAGTTGCCCAGTGAAATTATGGATGCCCCATCCCTGCAAGTGTTCAATGTCAGGTTGGATGGGGCCCTAACAACTTGGTCTAGTGGAAAGTGTCCTTGGCATCAGGGCAGCTAGGAAGAGAGAATCTTTAAGGTCTCTTCCAACCCAAACTATGATTCTATGATTCTGTGTTTTAACTTGACATATATGAAGTACAGAACTTCTGGACAATGACACATCACTTTTTTTGGCTTGAAGCGTTCCATAACTGATCTGATGAGCCATTGACTTTTTTTTTGAGATTCTGAAAAATAATTTATTCTCACTATGACAACAAAATTTTTAATCAGAGTAGCCTTAAAATCTTAGTCCAGACTATTCAGCCACTAATTGAGACCTTGAAAAAAGCTGGAGGGATACAAATGAGAAAAAGGAAAAGTAGTATAACTGTCGATCTTGAAAGCACTGAGAGAAATAGCATACTAAGTTGAAGAATCAAAATGAAAATGAGAATAACACAGGAAAAAGATTGAAGCTGACTTGGAACTGGTGACAAGTATAATTGAGTCCTCCTGATGTTGAAAAATTTTTCCAAAAACAATGAAGGTTTATTTCAGTTCCCATACAAAAAGGATAGCATCAAGATACCGCTTTGAGAAACATCCTTTGAAAGTTTCTCTGGCATGAATTAAGCAGCAGATCACATTAGTTGATGAACCTATCTGACCTCAAAATTGCCAATAGATCAAAAAAATGTAGCTAAAAAATAACAGAGGAAATATGTGTAAAAGACTATTACTACACAGTTTTACAATTTTTTTCAATTTAATTATTAGCAGTCTCTATTTCACCTCCATAACTGTCCCTCTAGGTGCATGATTCCAGCATTTAGATAATTACACTTCTCACTATTTGACCTTAGAAGTGCCTCAAATATGTAGGTGGTCTGTAACCCAGTACATCTGTAGGGCACAGTGCAGTACTGCCCTGAAAGCAGTCAGACTCATGTGGAAGTTGCATTGCACCTGAACTGAACATACTGCAGGAGTTCTATAGTTGGCTTCATCAGTCCTGTCTCAAGGATTTCTGCACCATCTATGCTACAGGTACTCATGAAATAAGATTTACCTGTTACTGTTTTGGTACTGTTTTGGTACTGCAGAGGTGTATGACTAAATTCAGAAAAAGTTTGAAAGTGAGAGAGAATTTACATATTTCCTATTTCATTTTCTTTTTCTTTAGCTATTGCTATTCTTGTGGTTGTTCATTACCATTTTTCATGATGTACATCTGAAGGCCCATTTGTAAACTCTCAGCTTTAATTTTTACACCCAGATTTCAAGGAAAAGATTTGAGGGATGGAAACTAAAAAAAAAAAAAATTTATAAAAAAAAAAAAAAAAAAAAAAAAAAAAAGAAAACTGCTTTACTATTCAGAACAGCTCAACAGTTGAGACCTATTTAAAATATTTTTATATAGTCACATACTTTCTGAGTTTGGATAAACAGAGAAATCTGGTGCATATTAATAATAACTTTGAAAGCTTAGTAATTATCACCAGAAATCATCATTAAGCCTCCAGATAAACAATGAAATGTCACTTGGTTTCACAATACAATAGGAATAATTTCTACTAATTACTCTTGTGATGAATTTTGCTCATTATCTTTTACTAGAGGAAAAGGAAACTGAACAATCAATATTTCAGCTCACTTTTTTTTTTTTTTTTTTTCATTTGGGAATGCTAGTTATGTATTTTGCACAGTTATAAAAGGAACAAGAGACAGTCAAGGAGACCAAGAAATATTAAACTTGGAACCCATAGTGATTAGCAATAATTGCAGCTTTTATCAGCATGCAAAAAATTGCTGATTCAGGGGAAATTTCTGTCCCTTACAGTCTTTCTTTAGAGACTCAGATTTTCCTTTGCCTTGAAACAATCATCTTGATGTCTCTTTTGGATGGGTTGTCTAGATTGATTTCTGTGTACATTCAGCATCCCTTCTTTCTTCCTTTGCTCATATAATGTCTAACTGTAACACTTGCTTCTTCCCACATTTGCTATTTAGCTTTGCATTTAGTTTTGCCTTTTTCAGTATCATCACTCAATCTCACCCCTGCTGATGTGAGATCTTTCCTTTTCTGTTGTAACACAGCTAGAAAAGCCAATGAACAGTTTACACACAGACATCTTAAGCTGGGGAATCACTTTTGCTGGGAACATTGCTCAGCAAGGTTTTCAGCTTATACTGAAATTCGATTAACTGTGATGCAAGAGAAGATGTCAGGATTGTGATCTGCTGCTTTATGGTCCTTAGGGCATCTATAAGGTTTATCTAATCCATCTAGGATGCATTGCAATTAATTTTTATTCTTTAAAAGAAGAATCAGTGCTGTTGAAGACTAGAACTGATCTGCTGGAATGTTTTGCCCTCCAAAGATCCCAATCCATCAGGAACAAATATTCCTATGGAGTGTGGCACATGGGGGAAATCCAGCTTGTTCACCACTGGGCATCTAGCCCGACCTTAACCACCCCGATGCTGCCTAGAACCCCACTTTTGAGCCTTGAAACCTTGACCCTGAGGGGAAATTAGAGAAATTCAAAGAATAGGATTAGAGTACTTAGCTTGTCTAAAGAAAGTTGACAAAGTTATGCATAGCACTATGTAGTTTTTGCAGAAAATGCGTACACCGGAGAATGGTTTCATCTACTCTTTTTTAAGATACTTTTTTTCAGCAGAAAGGGATCTCCTTTGGGAATGACTGTTTCCTTCCACCTTTTAGAAAGCCTAAATTAGATTTCAATACAAAACTTTCAGACAGGAAAGCTAGGACAGAAGAATTCTTCACAAAATGACATGTAAAGTCATGTAAATGTTTAAACTTATAATTACAGTTACAGCTGGGTATATGTATGCATATATAAACACAGACAAAGACATATACAGAGATACGAATTCAAATTTTGCAAGAAATGTTGGTCATTGATTTTCCTTTTTTTAAGGATATAATTTTGAAATCTCAATTTCTTGCCAGTGATAGTTGAAATTTTCATAGAATTCTGTGTAAATCAAGTATTTTGCCTTGACTTTTCCATGGATGAGGGAATCTGAAGTCTGCTAACCACAGATGTGAATGATGTAGTGTTCTAACAGAGTTTCAGGGAAAATAGAGCATGAAATTCAGAGCATACCTGCAGTTTTGATAGAAAAATAAAACCATTTTTTCAATGTTGAAAAATAGCATTTTTAAGAGTCATAGATTGCTGGCTATATTCAGATGCTTTTCGTCAAAACACTGCACATACATGGAATAAAAATATCTAAATGCAATGCATATTTTTCAGTCTCCAGAGTGGCTATGATATTACAAGACAAGATGTACACTAATTTACCATTGCTAGTTGAGCTATTTTAGTGTGACAATGAGTAATTGACCAATAGGTTTGGAAACAGATGTAAAGTGGCTTTGCAATGTTTCCAGTAGGGTTATTATAAAACACTTGCTTTCTTAGTTTCCAATATAGACAACTTTGGACCATATAATCCATCAATGAAATTGTTAACTGAATTAAATCCTGACTCAATTTAGAAATAAAATTTGATTTATGATATTTAGAAGGCCTTTTTAGTGTACTAGCTAAATACCTCACAAACCTCACAGTAGCCTCACTTGCATATAAGTTGCAAACAGAAACCTCCTGAGAGAGTTTTCCACACTCATCAGAGAGTTCTGTGACAGAGTGGTGCTGAGCACTTGTCTGCCTTCACACTAATGGTTTAACTTCCAGTTCCTTTGTTTTCACTCCCAGTGGAACGAGTATAGCTGCATGCAACTTAAATTTAAAAAGAAATTTGATATAGAAAAGTGTAAGAGAGATAAAAGAATCAGTAAATTCAAAAGCTGAGGTTGTATCTAGGCTGAATATCTTTATGACAGCAGAGAAAATAACTAGCTGTAAGCAGCTAAAGGACATTCTGCAGTTTCAGATACCTATGCTGCTCCAGTTACCATTCCCAAGGTTGTTTACTATTATGGCACCATGGCTTGTGATATCAAGTCATCTCATATAATGCTACTGACATTTCATTGCATGTCAAATACATTTTAGGGCTGGATGAAAGCATGAGATTTTTAAAAAACCTATGTCTCAACGTATTCCATTGCTTTTCAAACATCTAGCAAGAACAGCTTTGGAAATGTGTCTTTGCTACCTTTTAAGAAACAGAAGGCTGAATTCCATGGTTAAAACCTGGCATCTGCAGCATTTTCTCTACAATTCTGAGCAAAATGGGGAGAAAATATTTTAAATCATTTATCAATAACTGGACTATTTTAAGCATTTGGTCCTATTACTGAAGCATACAGTACGTTTAATTGTGTGAGTGACATTGGATGCAATCTCTGCCTATTTGTATGATTGATTATAGCATGGTGAAAATATATGGCTAGACAGAAAAAACATGTATATGTCTGGTACTATTGGTTTTGCACTTTTGCACTTATTTACTTGGTTACAAGTTATGCAATATATAATGATAAATTATGTACACGTGACCCACAAATCCATCTCTGATTGTTTAAGTTATGAAGATCAGGTTAATTAAATTAAATTTTATTTTAAGTTACTATCATGGAGTCTCTGAAGTAAAATTCTGTGTAAAGATAATTTTGATTTACCTGAAAACTGATACCTAAAGAGAATTGAGAACAAATTATCTTTTGTTGTAATGGCAATGGAAAATGTATGTTTTCAATTGTCTTAATCACACCCACTAGCAGTACTCAGCAAAATGTACAGAATGCAGAGTAGCATGAGATCCCCAAGAGCATGTATTACATATTTTATTTCAGAACATCAATTACACCACTGAAGTAGGATATTGAAGTTACCAGCTTATCAGAAAATTATGCATAATTTAATATTTTTTTGAGAATTTAGTGTCAGGCTTCCTAGTTAATTGTTCAGTGACTAAATTTTTAGATCGTTGCCCTGAGTTTCAGTACAGTGCTTTAGGAGACATTACTGCCAAATAATGAGATTTGCAAACTGTGCTGAGCTACTTAAGCTAGCCAGCAGGAACTGCTAGGAACAAAGGTGGGCTTAAGCTGTCCTCCAGTACTTACAACTTTAGTGCCAGTGGGACTCACAAAACTGAAACTCTACTGCATAGGGAGCTATTATTCATTTCTCATGAAATGCATCTGGAGAAACCAATGGTGATCCTCCCCTAACCTTTTATTCAATAAGTCATGATTAAAGTACTCACCCAGGTTGCAGGAAACACAGACTCAATTGTCTCCTCTGCTTAATAGGATTCAACTCACTCCCCCATGTCCCCAAAGAACATCATAATGGCCACACTATAGGCTATTCTGAGTAAAGGCTTTCTCAGTCCCATGAAAGCTGTTTCATGCTGTCTGAAATAATTGAAACTGGTGCTAGTGCTTTTGCAGTTGTAGTGTTCTAAGAATAATAATGGAAGAAAAGCTTGGTGGGGAAAGGTAATATCTCCTATAAGACCATCCAATGTAACTGAAAGAAAAGGACAAGCTCAGGGTCATCTAAGACATTCCCCAGATCTGCAGTATAAATTTAATTTCAAAATAATACATTTAATGTAGGGGCTTTAAGGCTAAAGAAAGAATTATTATGACACCTGGAAATGTGGGCTGTCCCCCTACTCAGATAAGTACTTAACACCTTCACTTATTCATGGGACAAGGACTTGGCATTTAGATAGCTGAGTTAGATGGCTCTAGTTTCATTGTTGTTATATCCATTCACTGTGTAAAAATGGATAAAACAGGACATGCAGCTGGAAGCTGTAAACTATTGTACTTTTTTTCTAGCACAATTATTAAATACTCTCTGTCAGCGCACATAGCTTTATGTCCTGGTAGCTTGGGAAAGATTTCCTCATCAAAGGCAATATGTCAGGTTTGTCAAATGTGTTTCAAAGAGTTATTTCAGATTGTCTCACCTTTATTTTATGTGGAACACTGCCTCTTTCATGAAATTTCTCACTCCAAGTGGCTTCTTCCAGCAGAAAACACCTGTTTCTCACCAGAGCTGCTTGAAATATTTTCCATTCTGGGCTGGGTGCTCTGGGATCTGCCTTTCCAGGTGCTCACCTCCATGGTGGACACCTGCAGGGCTCTGCTTTGGAAGCACACAGACTGGGCACACATGGAGCCCACCAAAATGTCTGCAAGGACAATGGGTGATGCCCTGTCTCCCAGCTCAGTTGTTCTAAAGTCAGTTCAAAGTGTCAGCCTTTACCTTCATCTCTCCTTTTATTTTTTTCTTCATTATTAATTTTCACTGGAAAATTAGAAAAGCTCTCCTGTGAAGTCAGAGGCCATGTATGCTCTATATGAGGGAGTAACTCAGGAGGTATTAGCTGAAGTTTGGAGACTACATTTTTACAGTTTTTCAGAATTGCACAAAGAATGCCAGTTAAACAATGTCCAACAGCCAGGATAACAGCCCAAGGTCTGCAAGTACAGCTGAACTGTTGTCTGGACTGCCAACCCCTCATATGCTGGTAACAACCCTGTCATTATTGCTAAAAAATTAACATTTTACTCTCCTTTATCTTGAAAATTGAGTACTGACAGCTGAAACATTTATATTTTTGGGAAACTCATAAAACCTATAAAAAACTAATTCATTTAGTTTTTGAAGTATATTTTCTCTAGGATTATTGTATACTTTAGCCTCACTTTTAACTGGTGAAATTGAGTTATATTTGAATTAGACACTTCCTTCCTGACCCGTTCTACTTTGCCTGACATTGACAGAAACAGGTATATTATACAAAAAACATGGTGTGAGGGGAATAAAATACAGATTAGGAGAAAAAGAAAAGATACTAATTTACATTCTTGGTTAAAAAGTACAAAAGTTTGGTTAAAAAATAAGGCCATATAGGGAATCTTTGGCTGGAAATTCTGTGCTGTAGACCCTTAATAATGTGCAGGAAGCATGAAATTCAATCACATCAAGGCTTAAATCTAGTTTGAAAAAGTGTTAGCCTTGGAGGTCTCAATTTTCTTGTTGCAATAATTTTTATTACACAAATTTTTGTCATTAATGGTAAGCATTAAAATCAAAATTAAAACTCCATGGATTGGTCAAAAGTCCGGGTTTATACAAAGTCCAAGGAAGCAAAGAATGCATTTCTGCTTGGCATTGTGGTGTCATTAACGAGGTCAAGATTTTGTACAGAGCTCTCTCACTGCTGCTACAGGGCAGCTGTAAAGGAAGAAACTCTTGGTTGGCACTTAACAGTTTCTAGAGTTGGAAACACTTAGGCCACTGGAAGTCTTGTCCCATTCGTCTCTCAAAATAATGATACTTCATAACAGAGTGTGATTTCCTGCTTACAGGGATGGCAGATGCAGAAGCATTACCAGAGCTTGTGGAAGTAGTTAGAGCTGAAACTTGCACCAAAAATGGAGTTTTTCTGAGACAGCATCATCCAGAGCAGGCAGCTGCCACCCACACTGCAAAGAGCCTTCTATAAGCTATAACCAAAACTTCAACAGGGAAATGGGGAAACTTTGCACTTGAAAACACAGATTTGTTTGCTTTTTTTTTTTAATTGATTTTGATAAAATTTTCAAAAAAAGGTTGAAACTAATGCTCTTTGTATTTCAGCATGTATATTAGTGAAAACATTTTTTGCTGTGACTTGGCTTAATATAGTTTTATTCTAGCTACTATATTAGGAATTCCATATCACATATTTAGAGATGCTTTCACATTGACAGACCACATTGTCCATCTCTATTATAATTTACATTTATTTTTATTTTTCCAGTGCTATTTAAATGCTTTTGATTTCTGAGATATTTTAACATTAGCAAAGTCTGACAATTTGACATGATCAAAACAAACAGTTCAATATTTCTGATTCTATATTTCTTGTAGCTCCCACACTGTGAAAACTGATGACACTTTGACCTTTCTTTCGGATTTAGAATGAAAACATATTTGTAAAACTTTTTCATCTAAAGGAAATTCCATTTATGGATTGGACCTTTTTGTGACTTTGATACTATAGGGAGGCAGCTAGCCATCACTTAGAAGAAGCAAGCACCTCCAGATTGTTTCTAAAATAAGTTTTCCACATTGGTGTGATAAATCATCAGCCAGAGATGATAATTCCCCTGCACTGATTGGGAAATGTGTTACAGAAACTAGTTTAGACTCTGATTGAACATTTAGTTGTCTAAAGTCTAATCCAAAATGGACCCAAATTCAGAGATAATTTATTATTACTGCAAGTAAGTGACTCTAAGTAGTTGCAATCAAAAAACTATCCATGAGATTTTTTAGATTTGAGTAGATGGTGGGAAGGGAACATTATTTTAATTTACACTATTTTAGAGTTCCCCAGAAGGGTTTCTTTTGTTTATTTCCTTTCTGTATTCCTTCTATTGCAATCCTCTTGTGAGCTTATATTTTAAAAATTCTAAACATTGGCTCCCCTGAACCTGTGTTTGCACGACTTCTGATTTTGTCCTAATGTCTTTAGGCACATAAATCAATTAATTACCTAAATCTAAGCAATTGCCTGACCTGCAGCAAACCCAGAATTAAGAATCCTGATTAGCTGGTGAGGATGTTGGCTTTCCTTCTTTCTGGATATTCTTTAAGAGTCATTATGTTTTAAAAATAAACAAAGTTATGGGGAGACTAAGCTTTAGAAAAACACGTGTTCTGATCAATTACTCCATTCCCAGGAGCCATATATGATAGATGTAATTTTCCTTGAACTGCAGAATCTAAATACCCTTAGCCTTGTTCTTATGGCTTCCTCTCTAATTCCATTCAGAAAACTGCTCTCTCTGAGTATAATTGGGACCCTGATGCCACATTATACTCCAGAGAATTACAGCAAGAACTAAACTTGTGATTTGTACTGTTCTGCTTACAGACAGCATTATTCAGCGCTATTGTCAGACCAGGACAGCAAAATTTGGGTTTTTTTCCAAATATTTTCTTTCCCAGTTAAGACTCTTGAGTGATCTGAGCTCTGCTGAATTAAAGATTCCTGGTGGTGAAAGCAACTTAGTCTGTGGAAGACAGTCCATCCTACCTTTTTCATATGAGCAAAACCTCAGAGCTCCATTCATCACAGGATTTTGAACACTTACTTCAGGGTGCCACTATAATATTCTTCTTGATTCAGCCATGCCATGAGCAGTCTGTGTTCATGAGAAAAGTACATCCAATATTTCATGTAATTTGACGGAGAACACCTGGGGAGAGCAGGAAACTTGTTTTATCTGTGTTTTCACCAATGTTAACTGAAGTACAGAAAAGGTTAAAGATTCCCTATACAACAAAAGCAGATACACAGATGCTCCAAACCCAGCCCTGAGCCAGGCACAATCCCAAATCTGTACAGCTGCATTTCTGTAGCTGGGATCCATCTGAAGGGCCCAGCTGAGGAGAGGATGTGTCTGGTAAAAGCTTGGCTTCCTTATGGCCAGACTGCAGCTGTGCCATGGCCCTCAGGAATGAAATACAGACAGAAGTGGACTTGCACTGGCTGCCCTTAGGTCAGCAGCATGCCCACTTGGGATTTCCCAACCACCCATGCAGTCTGTGGAGGATCTGGACCAACTCAGGAAAACTGTGTTTTTGAGGGTAGAAGTATGCCCATCTGTGTGCATTGAAAGTCTAGGGAAAATTACTTTAGAAAGTACTCAGCAACTGTACAAGCCCTGAGAGTTGTTGCAACATGCATTTCTGAAATATTCTGTAGATGCCCTGATTCATTATGTAAAGCTATAAAAAGCGAGTTATACTAGACTCGTGTCAAAGATTTTAGGCATTATACAGTCAAAATAGAAATGTTTAGCACTGCTCATTAGTAGAGTTATCTGATACAAAAAAGGCAATCCTGGGGTTTCTTTCTCAGTTTCCTTGCCTATGATAACTTGCAAAATCGTTGCTCAAGTAAGCAATTAACTCATTGTGTTTCCCAAGATGTATTTCTAAAATTGAGGGTGTACTGCAGAACAATCTACTCCTGTGGCGAATGGAAACTCTCAAGTTTTCAAGTGGCACTGGGTGCTTGTTGATTCAAAGAGCTTCAGTGTTTTGCCTCTTCTTGTTTTTCCTTCCAAGACTTGCATTGAGGGGGGTATATAACAGCTTTTCAATGCAGTGGACGACAGCACCATTGTGTTGTGATGGGGTGTATATGTGCGTGTAACCATGGCTACTACTATTTTTGAGACCATTTTTTTCTTTTACATCTGCAGTCATATTTTTGAGGTTACATTATTTGTGTTTCATTTCTGAACAGGAGCCTTTGAAATAGAAGTCTTCTCTGATAGAGAGTTTTCCCCCATCTCCTGTCTTCCTGACTTTGTGAAAGGAGGTTAGAGTTGAATTATTTACAGTTTGACTGAACCTTTTAAAAGTTGATCACTTCTAGGCAAGTCTCCAAGCTCACATCTACTGTTGACACTGAGAGCTGCTGTTTGTGACATCCTTCAAGAAAAGCATCCTTCCTCTAGATGAAGCCCAGCAAAGCAACCTTCACCCCTTTTATCACAGTGTGCAATGGGAGCAGGTCCTGAGCCAGAGTCTGCCAACATCAGTTGAATCTTTTCATCTACTTCAGTGTTATTGTTCAAGCCCTACAGTAAGTGAGTCCCACTGTTAAGCAGCAAGCAGGAGGATCTGAGCTGTGGTAAAGCAGAAGTGCGGGGATACAGTGCGGTGCTGTGCATCACTGTGAGGTCTGTCAGTACATTCAGAGGGAATGTCACTTGGGAGACCCTATCTAAGAGTTAGAATTGGTCTCTTAAAACCTGTTTTTCTGTCTTAGATGTAACCCTGTCATTTATCTTCACACCAAAAAAAAAGTTAAGCAAAACCAGTTCTTACAACTCAGTCAAGCAGCAAAGCTATCTAACCTCTGACAGAAAAATACTGAAAGCATTAAAGAGAATGCTGCTGGTTTAATGACTGCCACTGTTTCCTTCAGATCATTTAAATCAGAATGAGACTTCATGTAAACATCAGAGCAAAGAAGTATAAGCCTACAAAAAATCAGCAGAGCTCTTCCAACTGTGAATCTGCCCCCAAAGGCACACTTTGAAACCAATAACTAATTTTTTTCAGGCTGTCTATTAAGAACAATCCATGACAACAATGGCTAATGGAAACAGCCAGTTCCAAAGTGTAGAGTTAATGTATTTCCTTCAAAAGAAATGGAGTTAATCAGTTATTACCATTAGCTGCCCTGCTTGGGCACAGCTTCTGAAATGTGCTGTCTGTGTGGATTCATAAAGCGTGCCCTGTAAACTAAAGTGCTAAACAGATTGTAGCATCAATTTTCATTCTGCTTTTATAGAGAACTACTTTTTACTTATACATATGTATGTTTTATTGATCCCACCTTTTGACAGGACAGATGTCAGTTACCAATAATTAAAAAACACCATTAAATTATTAGAGCTGTATGAGGTGATAATGTAGCTTACATTGCCTGGCGGTCATACCAGCTTCCTGGCCAGGGAGTTGAAAGGATTTGTTGAAGAATAATAATTCTAAATTTGCCATACTCATGAGTGCAATTAACTGAGAACAGACTTCAGGGAATAAGGAGTCTGCTGCTTCTGGCTAAGAAGTGATTAGTAGCTGGCATAAAACTTCACTGTTCGGGTAAATACAAGAGTGAGACATTAAAAAGCTAGAACCATCTAAGCTCTCCTTATCACTACTTATGACTACTGACAACAGGCATGTTTGTGATATGAAATGAAGCCAGAATTAACTTTACATATAGAATTTTATATTCTGCTCACACGCTATGGAGGCAATACTGCTGTCTGAGTGATTGGTTGTCAGGGCAGCTTTTTGCTTTGATGCACTCTTCTCAAGTCACATTTGCTTTTCACACAGTCTGTTTTCTCACAGTTCATGCTACCCTCATTAGTATTTTAATCAATGCTCAGAAGAAGTGTAGAGGAAACTGCTGGTTACTTAAAGCTAACATTCAAACAGTCTGACTCTGGAGCCACAGAGAATTTTCTTCTGCTGTCCCTTGAGTCCTGCACTGACATTTGATTCCCCAGCTGTACAGACACTGCAGGCAGCAGCCCAGTTGCCTGGGCCTGTCCCTGATGGGCAATGTCCCAGTGTGGTTGGTATCCCATGTGCACACATGCTGTAGCACCCCAGAGCCCACCACATCACAACCTCAGAGGCTGTTGGAGGCAGTCTGTGAAGCAGCTGTGGGGATGGAAGTGAAATAGCAGACAGTGCCCTTACCTCATCTATAGACTGCTCTTTAGCAGTGCTGTGGATAGAGCCAAGTAATCTAACTGTAGGTCTGTGTCTCTCTCCTGCCAAAGCCGAAACAATCTCAAAGCCATAGCAATCTTAAATTTTATGCATAATATCAGTTCCAGAATGTTGTGCCACTCAGGATGCTATTTTAGCTGATTTTTTTATTCATGTTATTGGGGAACCTTCTTCTAATCCCTCTTTCCATAGAAATTCATCACTAAATGTGTTCCTTTCATCCATAATCCTCACTTTTTTCCTCTTTAGTGAGTATCCCATAATTGGCTCTTCTCACATTCCATATTGTTTTCTCAAATATCTTTCTCACCCTCCTTCTCAGAACAAATCTTTGACTTTTCAGGCACTTAAGACTTACCCCCTTCCCAGGATATTTCTCAGTATTTTTACCACCATCAACTTTTCTTTCAACTTTCTCTTCCACTACTGAAACTCTATCTGATATTTTTCTCACAAAGCTATTTTCCCATCTCAGGCTGACTAGACTTTATGATCCAAGGGAAGAATAGTAAATGTTGTGATATCAGAGTGTGGATTGCAATATAAGTTTTGAGACAAATGTATCCTGCAAGCCCACTCTGAGTGGATAGGAAAGTAAACACATATGTGAATAAGCACCAGATTGCTCAGTTTCCTTAAGTGCAAGTACAAAATATTTCTGCCCAGGTATATGGAAGAATCGTTAAGAGAAACCATGCCAAAGTTAGTTGATGTATGATAATCTCGGGTTTATAAAAAATATTTTTGTGTGTTTTTCTTCACCGGTTGTTTTCTGTGACCTGAGAATGCAAACAGTCTTTTTTCCCCAGGCCCGAGATCGAAGGAAAGGCTGTGAGTTGTCTCTTCTGATGTTCTCATTCATTGTTTATTCTTTCTTATCAATACATTCTGTTCTTGACTAGCAGAGCTCTTCATTGCAGGCCAGTCCAAGGCACAAAACCCCAAATACCACCCACACAGAGTGGCGTGTACATTTATACTACAATCCAAGTAATCAGTATTTATAATACTTCTCCAATAACTATTATCCATGTTAGAAAGTTAGACTATATTCTAAGCCAACTATAATGTGCCACTTCACTGCAGAACATGGAGGCAGATGAGGAAGAAGGCGGAAGCCTAAAAGCCGCATGGACTTCTCCATCTTGCCTTCACCTGCTTACCATCCTAAAACCCCCATATATCTAAAATTCTCATCCTGTGATAAAACTACACAATATTCTACTATATAATACACACTCTTGAAAACTCTGCTTCATTCCAGAGCTTAAAAGCCCTTTCTCCATGAACAAAGGTTAAAAGCATTGTTTGTCAGAGATCTCAAAATACCTTAAACATGCAAGAAAATATTTATCATAATTCCAGACTCCAACATGGTAAATTATCATTTATAAAGATGCAGGGACATTAAAACAGAGAAGTGTTAAGTCAGGCCTGCTGAACCTCTGATCACCAACCATTTCAAGGTGCTGCAGCCTTTTGAATGTGACTCTGTGCTTGCTGGTACAGTGCAGAAACAGTTACAGGAAACAGAAACAGATCACAGGTTGCAGCCCTTCTGGCCCTGAGATTGTGCCAAACGTTTCCTTGCCACAGACTTAACAACTTGGTGTCTGGCTCTGTTCATTCATGCTACCACACACACGTTTTCTGACTAGGAAGTAGCCAAGTAGAGCTTGTAGTGCTGAATGGGCAATTCATTTGGAGCATGACTAATCTATAGGTCTGTGCAAAAGCTTTGGAGAGCATAACTCATTCAGAGCCCTGGTGGATTTGGACACTTGCCAGCTACATAAAGAAATATGTTCTTATGATTGATTTAAGAGTGTACCTGCTTCTCAGTCTTTTCCCCTGCCACCCTTCCCAGACACAGCAAGGAAGTGATTTCCTGACGTTGGGCTAAGTATTGGTTCTGTCCAGACTACCATCTGCTTCAAAGGGAGACAATACTTACCCAGGTCAAGCTGCCCCTCTACCTCAGAGATGTACAGAACGTACAGAAACCTTTCAGGAGGTAGAGATTCCCTCTGGTAAATTATGAGGAGGGGTCAGGTACTAAGCTTTAGTGACAGCAGCAGGTCACAAGTCTTAGTCTGCCATTCCCACCAGAGCATGGCCAAGGTGAGGGTAGAACAGAAGGGACAAGGTGACCAGATATGGAATTGCAGAGCTGGGGCATTGTGACAGGTTTCCCTGTCATGAGAGGTGGTGGAAGCTCAAGGGGAAAAGGCTTCTGCAGAAAACAGCCTCAGGAGCATTGGACTCACAGTGTACAAACGACTCCTGAAATTTTTGTCAGTAGACTACCTAAGTTCAACATATTTCTCAGGTTCAACCATCTTTTTGTTTCATAATTCATTAACTATTTAACTATTTTTGGTGCACTGCAGTTTGTTTAAAAAGGCATCAGTTTCAGAGCACTGCTACATGTATTAAGTATCAGCTTGTGTTATTTAATTTCCCCTATTCACACAAGTTGGAGATTTTGTTTCTTATATTTCCTGGTTTTTAAAAGGAAAAATCCAGGGAAGATTAAAATGTATTGAAATTCCACTGAAATTAATGGAGCCATACCACATGTGACCAATAAAAGAATGGCCTGCTCCTTTCAGTTCTACAGAATGTCATCAAATTTTAAACCTCTTGGGAATATCTTCATGATGACAAATTTTATTTTGTAAGAAGACACAAAGTATGTTCACAGATATTGCCACGCATAAATCCAGCCTTAATCAGCGGGATACAGGTGTCAAAGCATTTTTTGGATCTAGGCTGTAGGGTCAGACCCTGAAATTGTTCTTGGGCTGTTTTTCTCCTTTCCTAAGATGACATTACTTTCTCAGAGTAGAGATTAAATGGAAAAACACCCCAAAAATTAAATATTTGTTTAATATTCACTTTCATAAATCAGCTTCCTTTTAATTCCTACTTGCTTTATGGGAGATGTAATAGGAAAGGATGTCTATATTAAGCCCTCAAAAATATGTCTTTAGATTTAGATATAAGTGACAATTTATTTTCTGTTGCACAGATAAAAGTCTGCACTATCCTCACTAAATTCTACTAAAGTCTTCTGTACTTCAGCTTTGTCTAATGAGACCCAGTTTCACAAGTTAGTTTGGGAAATTGCTTTCCTCAAAAAAAAGCCACTTATTATTCAGGTAAAAAAACATAAATAGAATATATAAATTTTTCAAGTAGGTGTTTATATAATTTGGTTTACTTATTAGAGATGTTGGTTAACAACATTTTTAAAAAGGTTAACAACACTTTCTGAAGAAATTTAGGGTCTGACTCATCGTATTGAAAATGGGGGATTATGTGTTATACCTGCTTTTCAACATCACAGAAGTTACAGGAATAAAAACCCCTTTCCATGTCTGAAGACTACTGCTGGGCTACATATGTGCCATTGACCAGCCACTCCTGTCATGTAATAGGAAATTGCTTCTCATGTATTTCTTCACTCATCTGTTTTGATATAGAGTGGTTTATATTTCTTGAGGCACAAACACACATTAATTAAAAAAAAATAGATTATGAAGCTGGAAGCATTTGTCAGCATACTGGTTTTTGCTATGACACATTTTGATTTCTTCATAGTAGCTAGTATGGGGCTGCGTTTTGGATTTGTGATGAAAGCACAGGGATATTTTAGTTATTGTTGAGCAGTGCTGACACAACATGAAGGCCTTTTCTGCTTCTTGTACCAGCAAGGAGGCTGGGTATGCACAAGGGGCTGGGAGAGGACAGGGCTGGGACAGTTAACCCCACTGACCCATGGATATCCCAGACTATATGGTGATGTTCTTAGCATATAAACCTGGAAGGAAAGATGAGGGACATTTGGAAAGATGAAGTTTGTCTCCCAAAGTAACCACCATGTGTGATGGGGCCCTTTCCTGGGAATGGCTGACAACTTTCTTGCCCATAGGAAATGTGAATGAATTCCTTTTTTCGCTTTCCCTGGTTTTAAACTGGTTTTATCTCAGACTATGGCCATCTTACCCTTCCCCTCCCTCCACCCACTGGGAAGTGTGAACTAGTGGCTGCATTGTTAAACCAACATAATAAGTTTCAGCACAAAGTTCAAGGGTTAAATTTCAGCTACTACAGTAAGAAGTTTGCCCCAAACCATGAGCATTATGGCTGGAGAGATGTCAGATCTTCTACTTCTACTTTGGCTGTAAAAGCAGTTACTACTGCCATTGGAACTAGTGTAGGATTCATGGAATCAGTACAGGTATTACTTCCTGTAGCTCTTTGGTCAGCAAATGTAGATGTAATATAAATTATTACATTAGGATATACCCTGAGTATATAGGTGTTTGTAAAGACAGATATCAATATTTCAGTATCTCTCACGACTTGACCCTTTACATCTATACCTGGGTAACTGAGAGCTTGTGTAATACCAAATAATAAAGATGAATATTGCTATAGATATTAAAAGGAAAAAAAACCCAAAGTCAGCAAATGCCTTTTGTATGGATTTTCTTGATCAGAGAATCCTGCTTCTGCAGTGCAAAATGTGACAGCACGCTCCTCTGTAGCATCTGCAGCAAAGGTAGTGTCAAAATGGATCAGTGAACTTAAACAGCCATATAGATACTTTTTACAGGGTCGTGTTACAACTGCTCTGTATGAAATGCTTGTCTCAGGCATGTGACATTGCCACAGCTGAGGCCAAACCCCCCAAAAAGACATAGAGTTGTCAATATGTAGTAAAGCCACCTTGGACCTTAACACTATTTTCTTCACAAAATGTCCATCATGAAAGGTTCAGTAGAGTCCTGTGACTGAAATGACAGAGATAATCAACCCTGAGGAACAATAACCCAGGTGGGGTTTCCTTACAGAAAAGGTCTTTCTCAATGTGTAAGTATCTATTTCTTTTGAGGGCTTAACAACATGAAGCAGAAAACAGTGATGTATTTATTAATGCTCAGTTCCATAAGCTCAGGGGTTTTACAACTCTGTATTCCACAGTAAGCTTACTAAACTTACTAGACTTCATGGTCAATAAACAGTTGGAATATACCATGGAATCTCTGGCTT
The DNA here is from genome assembly GCA_018697195.1 of Certhia americana. NCBI lineage: Eukaryota > Metazoa > Chordata > Aves > Passeriformes > Certhiidae > Certhia > Certhia americana. The sequence continues at coordinate 21,538,519 of CM031858.1, forward strand.
GTCTTGTTTTGTGTGCTGTGCTGCAGTTTTCTGGACACCAACACTGAGCAGGGTTGGTAGGAGATCAGCACTCCTGGTCCCTGCCATGCAGGGGCCCTCTGCTGCAGTGAGTGAACCAAATCTTGGGATATCACAAACAAATGCTGAGGCTTATTAAGAATTAGCAAATGTGTAGATAACTACTATGAGTGCTCTGTCTCTGTACACAGACACAAAAATGTACTTGGTATATGTGGCAGAGATAAGGAGATATTTCCTTCAAGATATTTCTGACCTTGGCAGTACCACATTTCAGCAGCTCTCTCTTTTTGATAGGAGGAGCTCTGATAGGCAGAAAAGCTTGAATATAATATGGCATTTTTTGTTCAAATAACACCCAGAAAGATGACAGCCATTTCATTCTGTCATCCTTACAGGTCTGCCTGAAATAAAAATGTGCAAGCCCATCGAAGCCAAGCATTTTAATCTGCTGTTGTTTGAGCTTTCAGTCTTCCTTGCACTAAGGAGCACTATGGTTTTCATGAAAATGAGTGCTTATACATTGCTGAAATTTCAGAAGCTATAGAATAGGAATAACAAGAGTTTTAGTGCCACATCAGCTCTTAAGTTCCAAACTCACTTACTAATTTTCATACTCACCAATCACGTAGAGTTTGCCATCTTCCATTAGAATCTAGGCTCCTTGCAATACCTGGAAAGAGCTGGATGACTGGAAAGGAGATTCTTAGAAGTGAGTTTAGCTCACCAACTGAAAATGCTTTTAGTGGGATGTTACTTGTGTACTGGCCTCTTTAAGAAGGCAAGATTGTACCTGAGTGATATTCATGGGGGAAAAATGTCCTCCATCTAAGATCACTGTTCTGTCTTCTAATCTTAGTTAGGTGCCATAGTAATTTCTTTTTAAAAGAAACTGAGAAGTGCAGAAGATTTTTATCCCATGTAACTTGATTGGTACCCCTCCTTGAAGAGGAGTCATAGGACTAGGTCCTCACAGTCTGATTTAGAGAATGGCTTTGACCACAGATGTCTCATTTCCCTTTGGTCACTCTCTCACTCTGCTGCCTTTGCCTCCATTATTTGAGGACAGGTCTTACCTGTTCTATATTGAAAGTGGAAAACTAAAAAATGATGGAAATATTAGCACACTGAGGCTGGACTTTCTACTGTGTACCTTCTATAATCAATAGGTTTGTGTAAAGGTTTCCCATTTCCATGGATGTACTGCTGAGGGGGTAAAGTGGGAGCAGTGTGTTTAATTTAGGGCTATTAATTACACTGCATCAGAGTACTGAATTTTGAAAATAAAGTCCTTTGTGAATCTTTAACTCTTTAACAGGCTCAGGGAACAAAACTATTAAGTTCAGGCTTCATATTAATAAGAAACATGAAATTAAACAACAATTATTTTGGTCTAACTATGCAAATGCTAATAAAACCCCCTGCCTGTAGGTCTATGTGGATCTTCTGCTTCTGCCCTCACAAAAATTTAGATTAAGCTCTCCTTGCTTAATTCTGCTTTTCAGAGAGACAGCTCTGAAATAGTCTATTTTGAGAGCAGAGTTTGAAAAAGATTAAACTAATATTCTGCTAAAGATCTGAAATATGGTTTAGAAAAAAGTAAATAAACTCTACCACTGCATGCAAATATCCTGTTTAGAAGAAGATAATAGCTATGGTTGCAGTAAGCAAATAATTTAAGTTTTCAAATGAGAAGCTTTTGCTTCCAAACACCTATATTCATTCTGTATGTCTCCTCTCATTAGTTTTGACCACCAGCCAGTGGTATGGTAAGTACGTGTCTTACTTATGGTAAGTCTAAGTATGGTACACTATGTGCAATGCAGCACCAAATTATGATTTTGATATCAAATCCTAGTTCAGGTGACCAAACTTAAAGACCGAACACGTGCAGTAGTTTTCCACTTAATCCTATACTATAAAGGGAACACATAATTTCCTTTATGCCAGTCTGGTTATGAATGTCAGATTATTTTGAAGCAGTGCTTTTCAGCTTCTGACATGCAGACTGCCAGGTCTAAGGACTATTTCTAAATACTACATGGAGAACATAAGAAAGAAACAGACCTATTATTATTAGACTTATGTTCTCTATTCAGCAGCCTATTTGTTTATTATAATATTCTTGGAAATGTATATAAAAATTGTTTTTGAAGGCCAATGTCCAGTCACTTAATCTATATGCACTGTCAAAACTGAAAGACCTTATGCTGATTTGCACAGGAGCCCTGAGAAACATAAACCAGACATTTTGTCTGTGTTTGTCCACATACAGAAAGTGACAGGAAACAGCCATAGACACTGGATCACAATTATCTCTGCTATTAAGTTTTAGACTTGTTCCTGGAACACACTTGGGCCCAGGCCAAGTTCCTGGAACACACTTGGGCCCAGCTTGCATTTTCCCGTACAGTTCCTGAGCACATTTGGAGAGCTATTAAAGGAGGAGATCGCGTTGTTTTTGTCTTGGAGAAAAAGGTATTTGTTAGTATGGGTATGGGTTGATTCAAACAAGCCAGTTTCAGTGACACAGATTGTTCCTACCACACTGAATGTCATAAACATAGGTAGTCCTTTTGCAGTTATCTTACTTTACTCCAATTTGAGTAAAGTATCCAGTTCCCATCCTCTCTTGTTTATGAATGTTTGTGTGTATGATTGAACACCTTTCTGGTTTTTGCCCTGAGGTGGCTCTCTCCAAATAGCAGCAAAGATTACAGTTAGGAAAGAGATGTAAATGTCATAGATGTTTTTTAAGTTTTTATCTCCTTCAGCAAAAAGATCTTGCTAGCATGGGTCAAATCTATTGCATATGTAATTTTGGTTCAGATTTTTGTTCTGAGGACACTCTGTTTTCCCATTCTTTTGGAATTGAGTCATAAATAAATTTCAATTTATAAGCAGACATTTTTACAGTGCTTGCATGTTTGTCTGTCTTCCGTATTCATGCAATTTGAGCTCAGGTCTTAAAGATACCCGCATATTACCCTCACTTCTAAGCTGTTTTTCCTTTGTAAAACATCAAGAAAACACGAGCCTGTGTCCCCAATAAATAATACAATCCTTGTTTGAAAGATGCCACTCATTGCTACATTTAGCTAGAAAGACAAACCACTTTCTAAAATACTTTTAATACCACATTCAATTTGAAAATGCCATACCAAATTTTGATAATCAAGACTGTAAATCATAATTTGAAAAATTACAGTGACAAGAAATTGTGGTTCCTGAAAGGCCATACAGGGAGAGGAGAGGTAGGGGAGTGGAGCAGAGGAGAGGTAAAGGAAGGGTAGGGGAAGGGAGTTCTTTGCCCTGCATAACGGGATAGCTGATTCTCCTAAAGCTGTCCCTCAAGACTGCTGCTTGCACAAGGTCTCCTGCCATTTCCCTTCCTCACCTCAAGCTATGGACATGTATAGTGATCAACCTAACAAGGATAAAATGAGACTGTTTCATTTCATACTTTTGATTTTTTTTTCTCAAAAATTGTTATGCATTATATTACATGTGTTGTTTAGCATTTAGCAAGGAATTTCTGGGTAGCTGAAATGCAAATATGTTCATGTCCAAACCAAATCCAAAACATACTATAGCACAGTTCATGTGAATAAAGTTGTTACAATTTATGCCACAGAAAGGAGATCTGTGGCATATTTTAAATTAAATATCATTTGAACAAGATAAAATTAATATAATGAGTTAATAAAATTAATTCAGTGTGAAATCCAGTCCATTTAAAGAGCTAAACCAAATCTCTGCTAGTGGTGTATGAAGCAGTACATGAGGACTTCTGTAGAGAGCAACCTTCAAGCCTTGGCAGAAGTCAAAGTAGTTCATAAAGATCAGTATTATTCATTTTCATTGGTATTAAAAAAGATTTCAAAGAGTGTTGAAATATGTGAAGACATTGTCCAGAGAGGTCCAACGAAGGAAACAACATCATGTGCTTTCAAGAGTAAACTGTCAGCAAAAAGTGAATCTGCAGCTTAAAAAATGTCATTAAAAACTGAACTATAGAATTCTGCATAATGGAAATGTGTAAAAAAAACCCACAAAACCCCACAAATAAAGCACAAAATTTTTTTTTTTCTAAAAATGTTAGCAGTTTATACTTCACCTGTTTTGTCAAAGAGAGTTTCCTTTGCAGTGTTACAAACCTGTGATGCTTTTATATTTTTAATTCTGAAAAATAATTGTAAGATATATATATATCGGATAGCAGATGCAGTGATCTGAAAATTCTTATTCTTATTCTTTGTTATTTTGGCCTGAAATATATAGGCCCGCAGGAAATATACTTCAGATATACTTGCAGGCCATTCTTAGTAATTTGAATTTTTGACCAGGTTCTCTGGGAAAGTGTAGTCTCCTTCTAATCAGCCTATTGCACATCTAGAAAATTTTGTAGCTCTTTAGTTCAGAGGTTTTCCTGTTTATATAGTTGCACAGTGTTTCTGAAAGAAAAAACTCAGCTTTGGTTGTGTTGTGGAAATTTCCATCCACAAACTCCTCCTTAAGAATTAGTAAACCAGGTCTTCCTTGGCATAGTAGTTTCTTTAATATATTTGTAATTACAAATTCTAAACACAGTTATTTTTCTAGACTAGTGGGCAAATATAGTTATCAACTGCAAAAGGAGATTCAGATATATTGCATAATATAGTTGTTTTCCAGAGTAGTGACTTCAGGTAAACCAAAATTTTAAGGTGTAGATGTAAAAGTTTCCTACAAGAGTAATTCGGTATCTTCTGTTCATATTGGAAAAAGATTCTAAACTCTATAAATTCCTCAGAGGTGACTTTTTTCTTTTGCTGAAGTACACCAGATACTTGGTTAATTTTTGTAGCAAATTAATTTAATCTAGAGAAGAAAAGAGACTCCTGTGTTTTGGTCCATGTCAGCATATATCAAATAATTACTGCATTTCTGCTGTCCTGTTACATAAAGAATTTTGTGTGGAAAATCCATGTTATGTGCCACCAAGATAACAGTAGAATCTTTGCATTACCAGAATTAGTTTGTCAGTCTCAGGACATAAAGCAAAAAGCTCATTTTGAAAGAAATCTCAATATTTTTTAAGTCTAAAAGTTGGAAATACAGGTCAGCTATGAAAGAATGAGCTGTTTAGGAATCCTTCATGCTTATACAGATAATACATGAAAAAGTCTACTATAAAGAAATAGGGCTCTATTCTAATGGAAGTTATTCCATTTCCATTAGAAAAGCTTTTTGTGTCTTACCAGAGTGAACACAATATGTGATGATTGGCAACAATGTACTCTGTCATAAATTGTTATTATTAATTATTTCTATAGTGCCGTAAGTGCATAAACCTTTGTACAGCAAATAAAATCTGACTGATCCTTACCTAGAGGAGCATGTAATCTAAATTGCATAAATCTAAATAACAGAGGAAGGGATGGCAATAAACAAAGACAGCAGGTGGAGGAATGCAGAAGGCAAAACTTCCATGATTGTGAGGTATGCATTTCTTGAGATACATATCTTGTTTGTTCCTGTTTCTTTTTTGCTGAGATTTAAAATGAGTGCATGAGACACAGGAAAATGTGTGAACAGTGTCTGGAATGGCAGCATATTGAAACCATTTGTGTTTGATTTGGAGAATTCTGGGAGAAGAGATATGAGATGGTCTTTGTGGTAAAAAAGGGCAGACAATTTCTGCCCTGGATGACCTGATCTCTCAGTGCAGTGGGGAGTTGTGTTCTTCATGTGCCTACACCACCACCTACACAAGCCTTCCTGTCATATACTTGGGAATAGCTTTGGTGCTGAGGGACAAGAACAGACCATCTAAGCTCAAGAACAATCAAGAAGGAAGTCTAGCTTAGGTCAAGAGGAGAGTCTGCAGGTTTGAATAAGGAGCTCCTGACTAAACTCAAACAAAATAAAGAATCATACAAAGAGGCCAGTAGGATCAGAGCAGTCAGAAGGAAGATAAAAGACATTGTCTGAGCATGCAGGAATGGAGTTAGGAAAGGCACAAGCCCACCTAGAGCTGAATCTTGGCAGGAGCTGTCAAAGACATGATACAGCTATTCTGGAAGGAAAAGGAAGGCTAAGGAAAATAGAGGCTTTCTGTGAGTGGGCATGGGTCCTTGTGACAGAGGTCATGTAGAAGGCTGAGGTCCTCAGTGTCCTCCTTTAGCTCAGCACTGGTGAAGCCACACTGGAAGAAAAGTGTCCAGTTCTGGATTCCTCAGTACAAAAGAGATGTGAACATATTGGAAGGAGGACACGACAAAGGGACACAAAAATGTTGAAGGTACTGGAGCATCTTTCTCAAGAGGAAAGGCTGAGAGAGCTGAGACTGGTCAGAGCCTGGAGAAGAAAAGGCTCAGGGGGAATCTGATCAATGTATGTAAATACCTAAAGGGAGGGTGCAAAGAGGATGAAGTCAGGGTCTTCTCAGTTTGTGCTTAGTGACAGAACAAAAAATAATGGGCACAAACTCAAACACAGGAGATTCTATCTGAACCCTAGGAAAATATTTTTCTATTGTGTGAGTAATTGAGTACTGGCACAGGTTGCTCAGTGATGTCCATCCCTGGACATACTGAAAACTTGACTGAACACTACCCTGGGTGTCCTGCTCAGCTGAGCCTGTCCAGGGCAGAGCACTAAATTGGATGGGCTTCACTGGGGTCTCCTGACTTCAGCCCCTCTGTGATATACCAGGCAGCTACAATGTAGGTAAAATCACAGAGTTTTATTTCACACCACTTTCAGAAAAGACTCACCAGTGAAAAAAAAAAAAAAACAAAAAACCCCAGCATGATTACTGTTGTAATTATCCATAGAGATAAGATATTATACTATTTGCATAATTAATTTTATGTACAAATGAATCAAAGGCAATTTAGTGTGAAACATTTTATTAGGTTCTGTCAATAGCAATGAAGAGAGTTTTATTTCATCTCACTGTAGTTCAAAAATATACCTAAGGGTGCCATTTCTAATTTCCTGTTTGGGAAACCAGTTGTGCTATTAGTAAAACAAAATCCTCAATTTTTTTTAGCAGCAATAGTCAAGTTTTATAATGCTTATGTCTTGGGAGATATATGCAGACATTGAAATGGAAGAGATAAGTCAAGTGACATATAAATCTTCAGAATTAAATCCTGAAAGCATGTTTAATGTGATGTTTGCTGTGACACATGGTTTACTGGTGTTTCTAACCTTGTGACACCCTTTTAGTTACACTTATAATTAATTTTATTTCAGCCATATTGCAAGCAGAATTTTATTTAGAAACTATCCAATGAAAAGAGTGTTTTATTGGAAAATACAACAGCTCTTCTATTGGCACAGATACTGAAATAATATAAATGTAATTATTTTCGTAAATTAAATGCTAAGGTTGAGAGAGAGACTGACTAAGACATTCTCAGGATTGGTTTAATTGCCTAGACCATAAAAAAAATTGAATTGAACCCAATATTTCATCAAAGTGGAAAATTGTTTCTTCTGCATATTTTCTAATGTGTAGATTAAATGAGTGCACTAAAATAACACATTAACATTTGTGTACAAGGTAAACAGGATATATATTATATGTATGATGCAGCCAATTTACAGTGCAGAACACTACTATATAGCTATCTTATTAGATATTTAAATAATGTTTGTTTTTATTTCTAGTGCAGTTCTTGAGAGCTAAGTGCACTCAGCTGAAGTTTATTTGCTGCTTGAGTCTCTCTAAACAGAATAATTTCTTAGAGAGTGCCTATGAGCTACTCATGCAAGAAGAAAACATTAGTCAGTGTCAGAAAATATTACATGGCAGAGTTTTATTTTTCTAAAGACTACGTTGGTGTTTATTCTGGGTGTTTTGTTTGTCTTTAGCTTATGTTTTGCGTTTATTAGGAGATTTTGTCCTTGTGACTGTTTTCCATTATAATTGGTTCAGATAAGAATCTTTCTCAGATCATTATGATACCTACTGATTTAGTTCAATATCATTTCATTCATAAAAATTTCTTATTCTATAATGTCTCTTGAGTATCTTCTAAAAGTTGCTGAATTTTTATTGATCTCATGATTATCCAAATTGTGTATACTTCTGATTTTTTTCATACTTGCTTTAGAAATCACCCTTTTAAGGGGAGAGGAAATGTACAGTAATTTTTCTCTTTCTCCCTTTTGCTTCCTTTGTTTTGTTCTTCCATTCTGACTTTTTAGGACAGCAATAAAACACATATTTGAGTATAAACATATACCAGGATTCTGTAGACTGAGTGCTTGTCTAAAGCACAATTAATGTAAAACAGGTTAAAGAAAACACAGCTAAATCTGATGTTACAAAAAATACGCCACAAAGATATTGGTAAATGATAAATATTTGCATCCCTTAAATGTACATACTACCAATGAATGATGAATTTGATGCTCATATCTAAGAGATCTGAACTTGTGGCACTGAGTCACCTCATAAATTTATCTTACACTTAAGGGCTCTGTTTTGCCCAAGTACTAGTATATAAAATCAGCAAAATTAAATAATATTTTACGCAAAAATTCTGCTCATTTTTTTTCTGCTTCTTGCATTGCTAATGTTTCTCATTTGGCAATAATTTTTATAAAGGAAAAGTTGCTTGAAAAAAGATCCTGCTTTGTGTTTCTGAAGACTTCTGAGATTGAATCATAAAAGGCATGATTGGGAGAAATGAAAATGTCTAGAGCTACTTTCAGTTTTATTTCAAGGCATGTTGCATACCTTGTGTAATAAAAAAATTGTTGTGGCTGTATAGGCTGTATTCCTATTAAATTGATTAGGACTTTCAAAGGAACCATGTGTTTTATCACAATCCTTAGCCACCAAGAAGAAAAGAACCTAGAGAATAAAGAAACTAAAAAAGATGTCAGAAATATTCCCAGTCTACACTGCTAAGCAAAGATTAAGAAACACTTTCTCATGAGATTTGCAGTGTTCAAAGCTCTAATATGACAGACGGGGAAGATTCCTAATGACAGCAGATAAAAACAGTTCAAGGGGGTGATGACAAGCCTAAAGACCAAAGAAAAGAGACAGGGCAAGAAACAATAGTCTTAGGATAAAAGTGTCCTATGGCAGAACCCTGAGGATGCTAATAGAGAAAGTCTAAAGAGATGTTCAGCTGATGGATGTTGAAGGGTTTTGCCTTTGGGAAAACTCAACAAAACAATCCAAATTATCTTTTCTGTTTCATATTCCAAAGTCGGAGCTCACAGATCCTAACTTCCAATCTTACTCTCCAAACTCTCACATTATTTTTTTGCTCCAGAGTCACATGGGTATAATAATATAGAAGAAAAAGTAGTAGAAATAGGAGTAATTGAGCAAAAGAGATGTGATCTCTCTCAGCTCATTTAGAAAAATGAATTATTTTAATTGCAAGTCTGACACATCTTTATAGAGTACATGAAAATATAGGCCTGGGGATTTTCTTTAAGGTTGGCCTAAAGAGGTTCATTCAAATCTTTGCTGAACAGCTCACTGAAGCTCTAATTGAAACATTTAATTTAGTACTCCATAAAAATACCTCAAAATACATTTTATCACAGTACCAGCAAATATTAAGTGTTACTTATTACAAGGAGGGAAAAATGATCCTGTGAAAAATTGATTTTTGCTTCAAAGGTGCCAAATGGAAGCTAATTAACAAAATGCACACTGCATACATGAAGTAAGTCAGTTCTGATTATACAGTGAGATTTTCAGTGTGAAAGGACAGTGCGTTTTGTCATTGTTTTATAATTCTCTTTTAAGCAGCATGTGGGAGGATCTGTAGCTCTCTACGTGTACATAATATTGTGCACTCTTTACATAGCAGGTATTCATTTAAAACTCAAACAAAGGAATCAAGGACAACTGTACCATAAATCAAGGACACATTGAAGTAAACTGAAGCGATATAAAACATCAATTTCCTTTTTTTTTTTCTTTTCTCTTTGTATGTGTGTAATAAAAAATGGCTTTTGAAGAAATTCTTGGTTATGTCTGACATTTCTAGTGATGAATGCTAGTGTTCACTGGGGCATACTAATAGGGAAAACAAGGAACAATTGCATGTCTTGAAGTAAAATGAGGGTCATTTTAAAGATATGCATAGAGGAGTCTTACACACTAATAAATGCAGCCTGTGTGACTCAAGGTTGATAAGAAGATGAAGAGCCACATGTCTGTGAAAGAATGTGCAGAAGTTAAATCCTTCTCCTGCATGGAAATATCTGGCTACTTTTCCTTTTCCCTAATATTACCACAAAAATTCTAGTACTATTCATTTTCAAACTGCTCAGCAGTTTGCTATGAGCCCAAGAAGGAAATTTAAACAAGACTTTAGTTCTGCAAGTCAGGGGGAGTGTGGGGCTCTGCAAGCACTTCATGAGGGTAGTACAGACCAAAGTCACCATCAAAGGTGTCAAGGAGATATCTGGAGATAGGAACAATGACTGCACCTCGTTCAACAAGCCACATGACCAAAATCTTTTACTGGCAGCAATGTCCTGTGAAGTGGTGGTGGCTCAGTTATTCTTGGGAAAAATGTATTTTCATTCTTTTTTCATTATGGCAATTTATTAATATTACTTTCTTGGAATAAACAGGTAATTAATAACTTTGAGATATTTTCATTCTGCTGTTGCACTTATGAAGATTTTCTTAATCAAGTGTGAAATTCCTCTGAATTTTAGTGAATTAAAATAGCAATATTTGACCAATTTATGAGCCATTTTTTATGTAAAATAGAAAAAGAAACCATATCCCAAATTGCTTGCTAAATCTCATCAGCTTAAATGGAAGGAAGCTGCAGTTGTATATTTTATCAGCATTTCAAAACTGCTTGCTTTAATATAAGCCAGGTGAAAGTAAAAAAAGAAACAACCAAAAAAAAATATTCCAAATTGGTATTAACAGGAGAAATTTGAAATTTCCAGAAAACGTTTACTTGGGACCTTAGAATTGGTTTTATATAAATTGTTACATATATTTATATGGTGAAGAATACTCCTGAGCCTTCAAAACTCATCATTTTGCTATTACTCTGCTTAAATTTATCTCAGGTTTTCTGGTGAGAGCATTGTTTATTCTCTAATATAACAAAAAGAAATTAGGCAGAATGAACTGATAAGGATCAAAAGAAATAATTAGTTTATTCATGAAAGATTAAACCTTTAGAATGGCAGGGTTTTTTATTTTTCAATAATTTCTTTTAGGCAAAAACTAAAGAAGTGAACCTTAATATGCAAATTGCTGGAGCAGGTATAGAAACAGGTAGTGTATTAGTTAAGTAAAGATGTTCTGTGGGCAGCAGAATCACAGAAGAATAGATAGATAGATAGATAGATAGATAGACTGACAGACAGAAAGACATTGATAAATAGGGTTGAGGCAAATGAAAATCTGAGGTTTACTTCTTATGTTCAAGACAAAACTGAAGTCTGTTACTGTTGCATCCCTTTTGGGAATGCTCTCTCCCCAAAACCCCTCCCCCAGAGACTGTAACCTGGCCTGATTTACCTGCCCCTTTGAGTCTGACCTATGGCCTTTGGCCAGGTAATCTGACCCTGACCCCAAAGGAGATAAAAACCCCTCTTCCTTCATGTGCTCTCTCCTTGCTTCTTGGGATCCCTTCATTGAGAATAAAGCTTTGGAATACATCCTGAGGTAAGGGGCCTCTTTTGAAACTCTTCTCCCTATCCTATAGTTCCCCTCTCCCAAAAACTCCCTAAATCTGAGCTAGCAGCTTGTGGGGGCGTGGAGGGAAAAGGGGAATCATCATGTTACACTGTTGTAAGCAACACAGTCTTGAACAATTTGAATGCACTGAAATAGCAACTAAAATTCAAACAATAAGAGAAACCAGCAACACCACAATAGCATAAGGCAGGACAAAACGTTCAAATTGTCAGACATATAAAATCAGAGGGATAGGGTTATTTTTAACAAAATAAAAGATCATTTAGTCTTGTAGAAGTTGCAGAAAGAAAGAAAAGTAGAACTACGGTCTGACATGGTCAGATCAAACCCTGACCCTTAGACTATACCATCCATTTTTGTGCTCAGTTCATGTCAAGATAATAGATCAAGATAAAGGCATGAGTTTTAAGACTGCCTTTTAGAAGTTTTTTTCACTTTTTTAGGATTCCAGTATGAAAAGTCATACCTCTTTATACTAATCTTTTACTGTACTCTAGAATTACAATAATCCTAAAATGAGTGTAAATCAAAATGATGGAAGGAAGTATCTACTAAAAATTGAAACATTAGTAATTATTTTTCCTGTTGATGTCAAGATCCTAAAGTGATTCCTTTTTTATAGAGGAATACTTACTTTGAAAGAATCATTATAATATAAAATTCTCAATACAATAATGAGCAATGTTTAATGATTTCAGCTTTTCATTTTAGATTCAGTAATAAAATTACATGCAGAGAATGCTACACAGGACCACAGACCATACCAAGTAAAAATATGTGCCTCAGTAAGTCAATATAGCAACTCTGAAACAAATAATAAGTTAAGATTGCTTAAATGTTTCCTGAAAGACGAAATCTCACTGGTAGTTTTCAAATATTGAATCAGAGGATCACAGAATCATTTAGGTTGGAAAAGTCCTTAAAGATCATCTAGTGCAACTATTCACCTTACACCTCCACATCCACCACTAAGCCTTGTCCCTCAATGCCACATCTGCACAACTTTTAAATACCTCCAGGGATGGTGGCACAGCCGCTCCCCTGGGAAGACTGTACCAGTGCTTGACAGTCCCTTCAGTGAAGAACATTTTCCTTATGTCCAATCTAAGCCTTTCCTGGTGAAACTTGAGGCAATTTCCTGTCTTCTTGTCACTTGATACCTGGCAGAAGTGGCTGATCCCCACCTGGCTGCAGACTCCTCTCAGGTAGTTGTAGAGAGCAATAAGGTCTCTCCTGAGACTCCTCCAGGCTGAACAACCCCAGCTCCATCAGCAGCTCTTCACCAGACTTGTGTTGTCCATTGCCCTTCTCTGGACACACTCCAGCACCTCAATGTCTGTCTTGACAGCCAGTGCCAAGTACAGGGGGATAGCCACTGCCCTCCCTGGTCCTGCTGGCCACAATGTTGCTAGTGATGTGGTATAGCTCAGAGTATTGTACTAAGATGTGCCAAAATTATATTGGAGCCCACAAGTGAGGAAATATTTTTCTAGGTTACTTTGGTCAATGCTGTTATCAAGCTCTTCACCTGGAAATTTAAATTAAAATCAATTAAGTTGCTTTCAGTCTATGGCAAGTTGTTGTACCATTTGCAACAAAATGGTAGGACATGTAAGAATAAGAGTTGTGAGAGTCCATATGGGGTCAACACTTTGGTTTTGTTCCTTTTTTTTCATTAGAAGATGAGTATATTTCTTTAAATATTTTAAATACTGTGACAATCTTTTAGAGGCTGCAGTGGAGAGGAAAGTGACAAACTTATTTGTTCATGTTTGTATCTAAGAGTATAAGCTTAAATTACCACAAAATAAAATACGAGGGAAAAGTATTCTAAAATGAGTAACCATTTGGAATAAGCTTGCTGAAAACGATGCAATGAGCAGTACTGATGGCTTCTGTAATTGTAACAGAAAAAAGTTCATGCCTAGTTGCCCTTAGCTTTGTAAAACAGATGTAGACAAGATAATTTTTTTTCCTGTTCTGGTACATATCTGATTCCTTCTTTACGGGACATCTAATATATTGCAAAGTTCCAGTGTAATTTAAGTATACTAATGAGCTTTTCATATCAGGCACAATAGCTTCAATGATCTTACTAATTTTTTATTTTTCAGATATTGTCTAAAAGTGTATTTCTGCTAACGCTGATGACAAAGTAACCTGAGAACAATTCAAACTTCTCAGAAAGCCAACATGTAGAAAAACCATGTTTTGGTATTGCTTTCTATAACATCAAATTTTAAATTAGGCCACCCAAAACATATGGGCAAAGAGTAGGAAATTCATAATTTTCTGAAAAGCTTCTAATGTTTCTTTTAAAAATATAGACAAAAACTTCAAGATATGAAAATGTTGTTTTGTTGGCATTCAGTCCAGAGATGCCATATATCATCTTACGATTTACAGTTTCATTGATGTGAGAGCTGAATGACTTATCTACCAGTCTGTTAATATTTCTTTAAATACAATATACTTCTTTATGAAAAATGCTCATAAATGTTTTCTCTTGTCTTACAATTGACAATTGAATGTACTCCTGCACAAATCAACAGTTCCAACCACATACTTTTAAGTGCTTCTTAAAGAAAGGTATGTTTTTAATTTCCTCACTTAAAATTCTAGTTATTGGACATCATTGTGTGTGGGATGGAGCTTATAACTTTAAAAAGAGTTGAATTTTGTTCTGACACTGCTGTTAGTTAATTTCTACATTTTTTTATTCTAAAGTATTTTAGCATCAATATCTAACTTCCTTTTTCCCCACAACAATTTTATTAGGCATTAGGGCTTTTTTAGCCCACACATTTAGAAGTCTTCTGGCACTGTCCTTTGGTTCTAGTAGTTCTTGCCTTCCCTTAAGCATATAAAACAGAGAGAAGTCATAATGAATCTCATTTTCTTCCTTGTGGCAACTGAAATTGCAAACTTTAATTCTGTCATTCTAGTGAGGTGCCTTGAGGCAAGTAGAGCCTGGCTTTGGGTCCAGGTGGACTAACCATTGCACTGTTGTATAATACTTGACTAGGTCAGCTGAAAATTTGAACATTTTTTCCTGTTTCATTTTAATGTTTTCATATCCAAACTGATGACAAATGTAGTTTATGACTTTTATTAAATTCTAGCCTTTTCCTTCTGCCACAGGTTCCAAAGTGTTTTGTGTAGCATAGCAGCTTTTGTTTTTTATCCTGTTTCCAGCTTTCCTCAGAATAGTCCAACTGTACCATTTGGATATGCATTTCATATAATATGCACATGTGGTTTTTACCTGTAATATATAAATTATAAGCTTGCAAATTTCCTTATCACATAGTTGCCTGTTGTGCTAAAACTTTCAGTGTAAATGTCTAACAAGGTCAGGATTTTAACTGGTCCATCCTGTCCCAGTCTGGAGGGCATCAAGAGGACTGATGCTCGTGCACAGCTCCTGCTGGGGCTCATTTCACTCCCAGGAGCATCATTCCCTGCCAGAGCCACTCTGCAGCAGCGCTGGGCTCCTTTTCCTCACAGCTCTGCCTGTGAGTCCCTGCTCAGCCCAGTCCCAGCTCAGTACCCAGTGCCTGGGGCTGGTACTGCCCCCACTGCCCTGCTCCTGTCTGGGGATGGGATGGGCTCAAGCTGTGGGGTCCTGCTTTGCCACTTCAGAAACACCCTCATGGCTGCTGATCCCCATCACCCCCAGCCCATGAGCACCCTGAGATTTCCCTGACACTCTGCTGCCATGTGAATCTTTTTGGTACAACCGTAATGACCAGCTGCATTCCCACTCATGTCTGTTTTTGCTGAACTTATCTGTAACAATCTGCAAAGGTATGAGTCTTATAATGCAGTTTAATTTGAAGTTTACCTTGGTATAAAACAGTGTGCTGCCTTTCTCTCCTCTGGGAATAAAAACTAGTCACCTGTTTTACCTTAGCTAGCTATGAACCACCAAGGAGGAGGAGCTGCTGCAAGTGAACCTTCAGAGAGACATAAGGAGTAAAGCTTTTTATGCCAAAGAGCTGCCAGAAACTTTTCCTGTCAACAAAACAATAAGGCAACATTATGTTAGTCAAAAATATGCTCTTGATGCATTTAGCTCATGAGTTTCTTTTGAAGCATGGTCCAAAATTGCTGAAGTGATTGGCATTTGACAGGCCATTGCTGAACCTTTTGTTATTTCTTGTCACCCTTCTCTTCTGTATTATATCACTGAGTCTGATGGGAGCTGAGAGAGCTAACCTCCTTATTCTGAAATAAGACTTGGTATCAGATGTCCAGCAAGAATATTTGGGATTTGTGCGTTCTGGGAAATGGGCAGCAACTTTAAAAATACAATATGAGATGTAAAAGCCGGTGTTGGAGTGTTCACATGCTACAGTGGCTATTCCAGCCAGAAAATATTCAGTGTTTCAAAAGTTGTTAAAATCATTATCAGAAAGTGCAGAGAACATAGTTCAGTAAGCATGGTCAAACTAAGTAGAAAAATTGCCTATGTAAGGCTAGAAAATTGGAGTTGGAATTACATGAACATGGTTTCTGCCAGCTTAAAACTAAAGTCTTTCCAATAAGTTAACTGATTTAGTATACCTAAAATAATTCATGGACCATCAGAAATTATGTTGTTAGGCAACATAATTTTATAGATAACTTTCAAATGTGACGTGCAAAGTACATGTCTTGAGTCATTTGTGCATGCATGTAGGGTAGGATTTATGTAATCTGGATTTAGCTATCTAAAAGTTGTCTTTAGGCATCTCTCCTGCCATGACTATAATGGTGAGAGAGCATTCAAACGAGTCTTATTAGTATCATATTCAAAATCTGTCTTAGCACTCAAGTAATTTTTTTTTGTTAACTGTAAAGGGAGCACTAATATATAATAGCCTGGGTATTTACACTTTTGTGGAGTAATATTAGCTCAGAAAAGTCATGCATCTTGCTGAGCATCGAGCTTCATTGACTATCAATGAAAGGATGCTGACTCTTTCAGCAGCATAACAGTTTATGGGGTTATGATGGTGACAGCACAAGTGTGTGTTAGGGAAAGGAACATAAGGAATGGCTGAACTACAAAAAAAATGTGTGGATAAAGATATGTCAACCTTTAATAATGCATGACAGAAGTGAAATGGTGTGCAAAGTATTTAATTTGCTTGAGAATGACTCATCTTTCCAAAAAATTGTGTTGTAAGGGAGACAAATCACAGCCCCAAACCTGAAAAGGTTCATCTGTACAGAATGTTATGGTCCATATATGATGAACATGTTACTGTGTTCGGGACCTTGGTCATCTCAGCCTCAAAAGGCTGTTGCACTATGTAGTTCAGCAAGAAACTTGAATGTAGTGAAATATTTTTCTCTGTGAAGTTGTGTGATAAAATTAAACATATGTGCTGCATTGAGACTTTTAGACAGACAATTTTTCTGACTGTCAGGACAAGCTAAAATAGCTCTTCTTGCCTGTGTGTTAGTTTCAGTCTTGTATTTTGGAATATGGTGGCTGCATTTCAACATTGCCTTGCAGTGTGCTCTTGGTATGTCATAGGAAGTCACAAGCACTATATATTAAAATTAAAGAAGAGGAAAGGAAAAAAGAGCTGATTACATTTCAATTTCTTCAACAAGAGTTGGGACTATCTTCAGATACTTGCTTAGAGATACTATACTTAGAGTTGCTTCTGTGTCAACTGTGTGTGGATCTTACACATCTCTTTCACTTTGAGTTGCAGTGAAACAGCAGGAAAAAATATCTTCTCAAGCAAAGTTGGACACTTTTAAAATTCGTGAAAGACAGGTAGAGGTTTAATATCTCACCTTCTATGTAAAAAAATATGACACTTTACTTCAGAAGAAATGAGTCTGAGCAGTGGATAGCAATTATCATTGTCAGGTGACTTGGCAGGAGGTAGTAAAGGTGCTCCAGGTAAAGGATCTCATTGCGACATCCATGCAGTCCAGCCATCAACCAACAGTTTCATCTGTGAGAGGGACTGCTTGCTGTCAGCAGGGTCCTCACTGCTTGGAAGAAAACACTCTGCACCATTCAGTCAACTAATCTAGTGTGGGGAAAGCACCCAACAGCCTGATTCCTAGTGGTGTTCCCAAGTCCTTTCTGAACAGTAGGTGTCTGAAAGTAAGAGCAAGTCACTTTCACAGAAGTTCAACTTCATAATTCTACTTTATATGTAGATTGTTCTGTAGATTGCATTGCTGAGCAGAATAAGAATGTTTGTCTTTGTATTTAAGTTATGTTTGAAGTGCCTAAGAAGAGCAATTTGAATGGTCAATGATGCATGGATAAATAATTATTGGCCCAGACCTTCAGTGTAAATTTAAACTTTCTATTATATTTATAAACCATCAGCCAAATGTTGAGCTTTTTTCTTCTATTATTGCATGTCTTTTTTTTTTTTTTTTTTTCTTTTTTTTTTTTTCTGGAGAAAGGGAAAATGTGTTGAAATACACAAAGACCACCCAGTAAATATAATGTGGTATTGTCTGAAGACATTTTGTGTTGCACTGGCCTGAATACATCCTTAGGAGATGAGGTTTCTCAAAAAGTTCAGTTTGGACTGAGTAGGCATCTGACCTAGAAAATGGCACACAAACTTAATCAGTAAGAAAAAACATAATCTATAAAAGCCCCTCTATAAATAGAAACAGTAATCCTTCTGAGGTAAAACAAAGACAGGAAGCAAACTGTCTGTCAAAAAAAAAACCCAAAACATCTGGCACAATAAATCTAAAAAGATCTATCATTGACATTATTCAGATTTCTGGTAGGGGAAAAAATGTCATTCAACTCTATTTTTAAACAATGGCGTATGTTTTGGTGCATGAAAAGTGATGTGATGGAAAGTCAACAAATCCATCCATACTTAGGTGATGGCTATTAAGGGAATTACAGAAAAAAAAATTATGAATCAGGTAATGGAGAAAACAAAATGTAAACACTCAGAACCTTTCTAGACATGTTCAAATTAAATTGTGCCCCTTGTGAGACTGAACCCTTACTAGTGCCATTTGAAATAATTTTCAATTATCCAGGATTCACAGAAAATAATCTAAAACAATGATCTTATCTTACTGACATTGAAATTGTGGCAAAAGACCAAGGAACTTCCACCACTGGAAGACTGGAACTATAAATCCTCTTTGCCCTCAGGTCTTAGATATTCCTCTTGTCCAGATGCTATTCAAACAGTTTCTTATAAGATTAGGGAAATTGCAAATCGAGTAGTGCAAAATATTCTTAAATTAATAACTTTGGAACTGGTAGCAAGGCTACTCCTACAAAATGGAAAACAATGTCAATATTTTGCAGTAACTAGGCATAGCTAGACTTTATTCATATCCATGTTATTCACATTCTCACATTGTATCCCACACTTTATTGCAATTACACGTTATTTTATAACTGTCAGAGAACACTTACCTGTGCCATTGTTCTAAAAGGAACTGCGACATGCTGGGGAAAGTCAACATATTTAGGAGAGAGAGAAGCTACAAAATGTTTCATTCTGCAAAAGTATCTCCAGAAGCTACTGGGACACACATCTTTGATACTTTCCTATCTACTTGCTCTGTGTAGTGTATGTAAAACTCTGTACTGTTTGTCTGTGAAACATGACCCACAGCTAGGAGATGTGTTCCTTACCAGGCTGTGTTTGTCTCCAGAGGTTTGAATGCTGATGAACAAGCTCCTCTAGGCTGTCTGAAAAGACTATGAACGGACCTCTCTAAAGCAGCTGTGAGAATAGACTCAAAGAGGGAAAAAAACTCTCCAAAGTTCATGGCATTGTATGGTTAAATCAGTGAGCCACAGAAAACAACTCCTATCCAAGAACAGAGCTAGCAGAACACTTTAAACAACCCAGGAAAGGAGAATTTGTAAGATAATGTACAGAAAAACAGGAAAAAATATAACATTGCCTACTGACAGTATTAGACACAGATGATGTGATTAAAGTGAGAATAAAGGACAAAACTCTCAGAAATCTTACTTGAATTTATATCATTCCTTCATTCCCTTTACTCCTTAGGTAAAGTGGGAGAAAATAATAATTCACAGAAATGCTTGCTGGGAGATGATAAGGATTAAAAAAGCTTTTTTTTTAATTCATGTGATGCCATAGAAAATATTTTATTAAATGTTTCAGCAAAAATAAATTTATTATTTTTAGTATCATGAAGATATTTTTTCCTATAATTCTGAACTGACAAATTCCTATCCTGGGTTTAAATACTATGTAAAGAAGCAGGATTCTATCACCTCTTTCAATCCAATATACAGTTCTTTTCAATTCTTCAGTTCTTTAAATTAAAAATATACATGACAAATAAAGCATCTGAACAATTGATTTAACTAAAATTTAATCTTGTGACTCACTGATAGTCTGTAACATATTGATAGGATTTAGTAAGAAAACATCAGGGTTCTTACTTGTACTGGGTCTCAGAAACACGGTTTTTAATGCAGAAAATGTAGTATTCCTTAGGAAATGCTGTTTGACCAAAAAAACCAAAAAAACCCAAAAAAACCCTGGGTGGTGTAAATGCCATTGCCGTCTTCCCTGTAGTAAGCCAATTTGCATGAAATGAAAATATTTGCTTTTTCAGATGTTTCTCACAGGAGCAACTATCAATCTTGCAATTGATGTGATTATGCATAATTCTGAATGTAGTCTATCAGCCCTCATGAACCTTGCATACTTTGTAAAGTAATGGGAGAACAAAGTATCCTGACATTAATTTAAAGAGTGCAGATGGAGATTGGGGTGATGTTCTGTTCATGATTACTCTTGTTTCATCAGGGTAGATCGAAGTGGATGTAATTGAAATGTTATGGTGTCCTAATTTGCTCAGTCACTACAGAATATTGCAAACTATTTTGCTTGTTTCGGAAACGCAGAATTAGTAGGAGATTAATCAGTTTGGCCATTCATTAATTTATTTAAAGTTGTAGTGCTGAAAAAAACCTAGATGAATGACAAAAAACTGCCATAATCTGTCTGAGGAAAGGCCCCATGTGTTTAAACTTGGAACTACAACTTTTACCAATCTGAAAGTACTTAGAGTAATTTGCAAGCACTGTAAAGTAAAGGCAATTTGCTAAAGATAAAGGAAACAACACAGATGATGGCCACATATAACAAATACATAAAAAAGAAGAAAAGTAATTTTACTGTGACCTCTTCCTTGGCCTCATATGCTAACATTATTTGTGTTATTTATTGTATTAATTGTCTAATATTAATTGTAAAAGACTTCATAACGAAATTTTTTATGTTTATAAACAAAAACCTGGGCTGACTTGTGGATGATACTTTCTTTTTCCAAACAAAGGTGCAAATTGGTCTGTTGTGCTCAAGAATTTAATTTCCTCTTAAAGTTATTTATTTTTTACTGTTAATTATTTTCAAGGTTAATGAATAGGAAATTAATTTGCCTATGCGATTTGCAGAATCCAACATTGATGGAATGTCCTGCCGTGTGAAATATTGTGGCAAAGTGTAGATAAAATAATGTCAAGGAATGAAAAACAGAGCATTTCTGCATATGTATGCTTCTAATATTTTATGTAAATTAAAGACATTGATTAATACACTTGCAGTTGATTCCTTTTGTAATTGCTTTCTTTCTTTAGTAAGACTCAGTTTTAAGGGCAATAATAACACAGAATCAGAATGCTGTGGTTAGTTGTTTGTTATGGCTTCTAAAATTGTGTACATGATTCATTTGGAAATGTTGGAATGTACTTGCACAAGTAATAAATAAATGCAAATAAATAAAAATAAAGGCCTCCTATTAATAATGATTTTTTGACACTTGGCATAGTCTTTTGTGTTGCCTGAAAAAATAGACACACAGCTGTTAATTGACAAGAAAAGTAATAATCCTTTGATTACAGTAGCTAAAGGCTGTCCTTTAATGGATTTTACTTGTCACTTTTAATTCTTTTTAATCTTAGTCTGCATTTCATTAGAATGGCTTTATCATTCTGATGGTCCTCCTGTCATTATTCTGATTGAGTTAATGGGTTGTCGCCATACCACAGAGCTCTGGTATAAAATATAATAGTGTTTTATTTATAGTCTTCAGGGACATTTTAAACATGATTGCTTTGCCAATCAGCTTTTCTGGTTTTACATAGTACATTATTGCAAATGGAGCGCTGTATTTTGCTTTCTCTTGCCTGGTAGGTACACTGAGCAAAGCTTCTGTCTTAATCTTCCATGACTTAATCTACCTATAAAATTCAACAGCCAGTTGGTGAGGGAGCTAGAAAAGGACTGTTATCATTCTCTGTCCTGCTCTTCAGCTGCAATTTTGGTTTTCTGTTTAAAAGCTCCATGCCTGCACTGCAGTTTTCCTAACAGATGATACAGGTACTTGAATATTATTCGATAATTATCTGTGGTCTCATAATACATCTATTAAAGTAAATTTATTACTGTCTTGTGTTGTCAACTACAACTGTATAGCTGTAGAATGTGTGATATTTAGGCCTTTATGCTTCATTTATTTCTCTTAGAAAAACCTAGTGTTCAAGGTACTGTTTTTTTTTTTTTTCTATGATATGGAGGAGTCTGATAAACTGTGAATAATTTTAAAGATAATACCATTTAATAATGGATGGGACACGGAGCTCATGATTACTTTTTTAATTACAAACTCTAAAAAGTATGCTTGTTTCATATAGAATAGTATTTGGATGGACAAGAGTATTTTTCTTGGTTTTAGGTTGACAGAAACAATATCAGCAAATTATTGTAGAGAATCCATTATTAAATTATTAATGATTATATTTGTGATAAAAATCCAGCTGTGACACCAAGCCATGCTGTTGTTATTGACCTATATAATACTCTGCTGCAGAACAGATGTCATAATTAAAATAGGCAACATTTTGTGATTTATTTTTGTAAAGGTACTAAAGCATGGCTTATATGATAATCTTGCCAGCAAGCCAGGAAATAAGGAAGATATGTGGAATATAACTACTTAAACTCATACATTTTTACTTCAATTTCTATGTAACCATTTCAATTTTCCTAGCTCTGCAGAGACTTTCTAAAATGGAGTGAGGCTTTCCAAGAACATTAGTACTTAAATTTATTGTCATAAAAATGTTGATGAAGAATCAGACGTATCCTAGCAATATGCTGTATCAGTAGGTCAGGTTTTCACAACGAGAAATAAAAATGCAGAGGATTTTTAAAAAACTGTTTTATAGAAAGAAAAATGTATATTATATTTGAGATAGTCAGAGTTTGTAGTGTTAAACAGCATTTTCTTGGAGAGAGCTTCTTATATATCTTGAGTGTTTCAAATCTATTTCTAACTGTTGTATAAGAAAAGTACTGTGTCTCTCTCTCTATATATTCATATCTACATATTGATATATGTGTTTTATGCTCACTGCTCTTGCAATTAACTGTTTAATCAAAGAGGGAGAATTAAATATTAATTTTGTTTTAATCAATTAAATTTTCCTTTAAGGCACACTTTCACATACTACATTATTGGCAGACTTTAAATATATAACAGATATGGGACTGTGACCTTTGTTCTTTTGATTTCCAGTGCATGAAATTGCAGATGTTAAGCGCTTGGCAAATCATGTGCTGCTGCTGGTACTTTGCAAGTTCCAGGTGCAACTATATTTAACCTTTCCCACCAGTGGCAGAGTCTCCAGAAGAATCACCTCTATGTTTTTCTCTTGGAACCACCAGAGAACACCCTTTTGGCTGTCTAGTTTTTATCTAATTTCTACTATTACTACTATTATTATTATTTGCATTCTTATAGTGCCCAGGAACCTGAGCTAGGTAGGCATTTGAGTTCTCCTATATTATTCCTGCATAAGAACACTCCAGTATGAAATATTTCCAGCACAGAGAAAGGTCACATCACAAATTGAGTTCCACTGAGTGCAAGATATGGAGAGGATTTTTGTAGTAGCCATCTGTCTACTTTTGAAATTTTTTCAAATATGAGTATTATCAAAAGACCATGATTGCTGCCCTGGACCTTTTCTTCCCTTTTTGGGTAACTGCAGCAGAGTGGCTCACATCAGCTTCAGGATGTTGCACAGAAGTTCATTTAAGAGCACTCTGATGAATCAAGATGTTCTTCTGGTTCACATGCATTGCTATTCTCTTGTAATTTTTAATGATTTCTGATATTACACAAATTACCTAAGCTATTTTCCAGTGCCAATATGTTATCAGTTATATAGATTACTGCTTGACTTGGATGGAATCAGCCTGTCCTATTTTCTTTACCTACTTGTTTTAGAATAGTTGTCTTTATAGCTTGCCTAAAGATTGGCACATAGATCTGTATGCATTTGCATTTCTTTCTCTCCTCTATGAATTTGCATTCGTGGATGTTGCCAGACTAACTCAGTAAATATACTATTTTTCTAGCCTGATTTAAATGATGGACAAGAGCAGATGATGATTTTTCACATAGGAACTATCAAAATTCATATTAAAATGCACATAAAAATGGTCATAGAACCATTTTCATTTACCAGAAGTGTACAAGGAAAAAAAAAGTCCCCCAGAAATGATGTCCTGTAGGTTTACTCCACTGAGCTCAATCAGCGGAGAAAAATTAATAAATTTAGAAGTGCTTTATAAAGGATCCACTTACTATCAAGAGGTCCAGGAGACCTCATTTTAATCTATATCTAAAATGAAGGCTTGTTGACAGGGGTAGGTGAGTGGCGAAATACAAAAGAAACAGGAAAGACAGAAGAGACATTTAGGGAAAATTGGAGGCAAAATGACAGAAAGCAGGGAGGAAGGGAAAAAAAGAGAGAGACTAAATCAAAAATACTTAGAAGTGACAACAGAGAACATATCCAAGTTGAAAATATCAGGATTTTGATTTCAGCTTAGATGGATGATATTTAATGCCCTAAGACTCTAGACATCCTAGCAATAGATGGGCTTATCCTTTTTTCATCTCTCTGCTTCAGCACTGCACTATGGGTTATAATTAAAGCTGGTCTAAGATAGCAACAAAACTGAATAAATTATTCATTGAAAACCAGCAACATTTTCTAAATAATGTATTCAATGAATAATATTCAACTAAAAATAGCTACAATATACACAATATTCTGTGCATACTCAGAGCTGATGCTTGGCCCACATTTTCTCATAACAAGTAAGATGAAATTGATTTGTTTCTTTTTTAGAGGAGACAAGCAAGAAAAAGTATTTTTCTTTCTAGACTCTTAAGATTGCTCTATTAGTGCATTTTGCTGTTAAAATTTTAAAGTTCATTTCAGCACCCTAATGGGCAAAAATTAACAAATCCCTGCATGGAACTTAGAGGCAGCCTAGACTTCAATGATAATGATATAATTATGGTAAGAAGAGAAAAATAAAAGATCATTCCAACCAGGTAAAGGCATATTTGGTACTTCAGAAAAGCTTCCAACACCCAAATAGAATTAAGAACAAATTGTGAATACCAACAAAGTGGCACGTGGAAAATTTTGAGTGCAAGTGGATATGAAAAAGGATTTGTCCAATAGATAGAAAACTTCATTGCCTTACTGAGATATCTTTTTCTAAAAGTCCTTTGCAGCCTAGTGGCAATAGAAAGGACAGCAATTGTCAATGGAAAACAATAGTGAGAAAATGGAAAAGAGAGGATGTAAAAATTAACAAATAAGTATGGGAATATAAATCACAGAGTATTTAAAGGAAGATCAAAGAAGCAGAATAAATGGCAGTTGGTCTAAGGCCTATGAGCTTCAAAAAATATATTAGAAGTAAAATACATTTTGTTGTATTTTCAATATTATCAATGTTGTATACCATACAAGTAGGCAAAAATCACATTTTGAATATATTTTAAATTTTTATATTAAAAATGATGCAAAGAAGCCAAATATAATCAACACATATTTGAGTAAAACTAACAAGTTGAGTATGAAGCTAGTGAAAGTGAAATATGAAAGTCTATCTGTTCTTTTACCAATCTTTAATCTAAACACTAAGATGTAGTCTAGCAAAAAAAAGTGTCTTCTTTAAAACACCAGACCCAGCCCACTCATTGCTAAAAGTTGCTGAACCTGTGAAATGTTTAAGTAAATATTGGGTGATGAGTGATATACCAGAAAGCTGAAGGAATATTGATACTGTGTCAGAATTCAACATGGTTGATAGGTCGTGCCAAAAAAAACCCATAAGCCAACTTCACTTCTTAGCAAACTAATGTAAAAGTCAGTGTGCAAAGATGTTCATCTCCTCAGCTTTTATTCTACTTTTCTTTGGTTTCTTTCTGAGAGCAAACATCACTTTTTCTGGCTTATGCTATCACTACAAATTAGCATGCCTTCTTTGTGGTTGCCAGTGCAAAGGAAGGAGTAGTGGAACATATTTTTTTCTTGGTTCTCCTGTCCATAGGATGCTTCTGGTGGTACCCCATCTTGCTTCCTTTGCTACAGCTCTGGTCAGAGAAGACAATGAATTTAACATAGTAGCTTCCTAATTACTTTTTATCAAGTATTTAGAAAAACATCTAAGTCAAGCTAAACACTTCTTAGCTAAAGGCAGATTTTTGCATGTGTGGACATGGAAAACAAGCAAAGGAAAAAAAATATTCTTGATAGTTTTCTCATTTTAATTCCTAAAAAATACCTTTTTTTTTTTTTTAACCACATAGGCATGGAAATTCATGTGGAGCTAGTTGTCAGTTCTGAATAGGGTAATGAGGCTGAGATACATAAAATCATGTTTCATATTATATTCTGATAAGTTAGGAGTGTTCAAAGCACAAACCCACGTTAAGTATATTTAGAACTGTCCCTTTCCCACTGCTTGATAAAAATTTGGGCATGCTATAACTAGTTTTATAATAACATTTACAGTTTAATTACATTACAAA
Source organism: Certhia americana (assembly GCA_018697195.1). Taxonomy (NCBI): domain Eukaryota; kingdom Metazoa; phylum Chordata; class Aves; order Passeriformes; family Certhiidae; genus Certhia; species Certhia americana. The sequence continues at coordinate 21,565,121 of CM031858.1, forward strand.
AATACGTGATTTAGTGCTACTTAAAAAAAATCATGTTTTTAAAGATGTTATCAAAATAATGTTGTTGAAATGTGGGATGGTGAAGGAGGAGTTATTGAAAGAATACTAAATTTTATTCTCAATTAAGTTGAATTTGTTTGACACATTGTTTGTGGCTTTATCACACAATAACATGGTTGCCGTTCTGTACAGAAGTCATCACACCCTACTTGTCAGAACTTTCTGAAATAAAATCTATTAAAAACAGGAACTGTAAGCAATTTAGGGAAAATACCTATGTTTTGGCTCATTCAAATTGCTTTTGTTAAGGCATTTGAAATAAATAGAACCTCTCAAAAGTTTCTTGTTCAACAATCACTGTAATCTGCATCCATTATAATACTGTGTGCTCTACTCCTTTGCAAGCAGAGCTAAGCAATCAATGTGCTCCTTTTCAGCAGTCTCTGCTGAATCAATCTCATATGGTTAATAGCTGAGACAGATGCATTCTATAAGAATTTCACAACTGTACCAAATGCATGTTGGCCTCTTACAGCCTTCTGTTAGCAGGCAAATGCTTAAAGCAATACTGCAATAATGTCTTCCTTAGCTCTTAGAATAATTTAAATGGAAAAGCTAAAATCCATATTTTAAATCTAGAAGGAACAGTGGTATAAAAATGGAGTTTAAAATACATAAAAAGAAATTATTTTATAAAACTAGCACTTTCAAAAATCTAAAATGTCAGTATATGCAAATACTCAGCTAAGATGCCCAAACAAACTTAACTTTATGTAGGCCATAAAGAACACAAACATCCCTACTAAACACAGCCCATGCTTCTAAGTGATATAGACTTTCTTTTACTAATCCATATATCTAGCTAACTGTATTTGTTCCTCTTTTGTAAATAATTTTCTTGGAAGTTTAATTGCCTTTTGTGTTTATAATAATGTCTCACTGAATGCATAAAAATGTCAGATAATAGTTAAGTCTACATAATATATCTGCCTAGTGCCACAGCCAAGGGAGGCAGAGAAACTAAACCAAGATGCCCTGAAGTGGCTGTTAAAGAAGCCTGTACATGATATGTAGGGTTGAAGCATTTACCTCCTTTTTAAGGAGTTTGATCAAATTTCATACTGTTTCTAATAAGAAGATATTCATATCTTCATATTGGAATATTAAATATTCTTCATATTTCTAATATTTCATGTTTCTAATATGTCTGTGAAGGCTGACATCACAGACTCATAGAACCACAAGATAATTCAGTCTGGTCTGGAAGAGACCTCAGGAGGACTCTGGTCCAATTTCCTGGTCAAGCAGGGTCAGCTATGACTTCAGACCAGGTTGTTCAGGGTTTGTCCATTCTGATACTGAAAATATCAAAGATATAGAACATTCAACCTCTCTGGGCAGCCTCTGCCACTGTTGCATTCTTTTCATTGGGAAGAAGTTTTTTATTACGTTCAGTCTGAACTTCCCTTCTTTCAGCTTGTGCCCACTGCCTTTCAGCCTCCCACACACACTTCTATAAGCAGGCAAATCCATCTTCTTGATAAGCCTTTGTAAAGTGCTGCTGTTAGGTACCTGCAGGGTGACTAAGCCAAGGTCCTTCACTTCTCCTTACAGGGAATGAGGTCCATCTTGACCGTCCTGGGTGCCCTCACCCAACAAGGAAATCTCATGCAATTAGGAAGTGCAAATCTCTGGAATTTCCCAGGTAGTGTAATGACACTGTAAGTGCCACCTTGCTAAGGTATTTAGCTTTATTACAGAAGGACATTTTGAGAGCATTATCAGTTCTTCCTTTCACTTCTAGTCCCTCTCCATTGGGTAATGGCTGTCTTTGTGATCTTATTTTTCTCTTTAGAAATCTGAGAAAGAGATTAGAACTGGTTTTAGCAATAACAGGGAAAGAAATGAGATCTTCAGTTTACATTTTGGGCTAAAGAAATTTCTAGGGGTGTTATGAATTATTATAGTAGATTTTTATGACAAGTGCAATGTATAAATAATATTGAGTTTTTTAGTGTATTCTGTCTATTAATCCATTTTCATAGGTGAATGACTTATTTAACTAGTTGGAAACTTCATATTGGATACATTCAAAAAGTTTCGTTTCAATGAAAAATAAAACTTTGCTAAGTATTTTAAGACAGAGCTGTACCTTATACTAAAATGATAATCAAGATCATAGCTTTTAGTCTAAGAGTAAGATCAATTTCTTAGTTTGACAGATGAGACAAAATCATCATATTCATCTCACAAAAGAATGCACTTTAGTGCTTAATGTCTTCTAGAATGATTCAGGTAAGATAGTAATAATGATCATATAATATTCCTGTTATGTCAAATTTCACTGAAATTTACTCTTTGCATAGACCAAATTTATCTTCCTTTAGTTATCCTGGAAAATACTATTTGCCTGAATGAACAGAAGACAGAATTTTTTCATCTGCCACAGGATCCTAATTTTTAAAGATATTTCATTTTAACTTTGATGTTTGCTGTTATCATTTTAATCCTAGACATGCCAAAGGTAGTCTTTGCAAGACAAATAAGGAAGAATGATAAGTTGGACTGAAATTTATCTGACTGCACTTGGACATATTTTTAAGTCTAGAGAAAAACCCAGAAAGTATCTGTGTTTCTCCAATTCAAGGAACAGGTTTCCATTGTCATTATTCTTTATTCACAAAATTTACCTAAGCTTTCTTAGGCAAGGACACTCTGCTTATCTATGTTTAGGCCAGATTTTGATAAAGTCTCTTGAATACTGCTGCAATATAAATAATTAAATAATTAATAATTTTAATTATGCTAATAGTAGAACTTTGAATGTACAGGGAAGGGAACAGTGATATTCAATTTACTGTCGATCTGATTAGCAATCATGCTTTCTGGAAAAAACTGTAGAATTAAAAGTATAATCAATATAATTTTTTTTGATAAAAGAGTTTGTAACATTTTCATCATTTCTGCCCTTTCTTGGGAAAAAATCCTCCAAAAATACTTATTTCTTATAAAGTTGCATTTTATTCTCATATGGCAGCTGCATGCAGGATGAGCAATTGATTTATGATGTCATTAAAGTCTGGCACCATAAACTGGCAAAAAATGTTTATTTTTATTTACTATTTGACTTGCACTTCAATGTGTCATGTAGTGTTTAGAACCAAAATATTTGCACATCTAATTTGATTTGGCAGCTGCAGGCAGTACATATTATGTAAGGAAATAGATAGCTAGAATATTACCAGTTTAGTAAACACTTTTCATGAGAAGTTTCAAAACCTTAATAAAATAATAATATCAGAGACACAAAAGACTTCTAAATCCAAAAACATGAAATTGAAACTTTAGGGTATAGCAATTGACAAACTACACTTTGTAATAAATAAGAAAATCAATGTAGCATTTTGCCCGTTTGAGAATTTCTACAGAGAAAAAATGTCTGCAGTTATTGTCACGGATTAAATATTTATTTAAAAGAGTGCACTGGAATTAGTTTCTTTTCAAATTTTACTAAAACCACTGGGTATACTGAGCTATTAAAAATTGTTACAGTGGGTTTTAGTTCATTTCAGAGAAGATATTCATTCTGCTTGAGAATTTATTGCTTTGCTGACATATTGGAGTTATGTTTCTGGTGAACTTGCTCATTAATTTCTAAGCTTTCATGCACCTTTTTCTTAAATACACAAATATTGATTAGAATTTTCAATAGAAAAAGGATATTTACGTGTTATTGCTGCAGATTACCCAGACGACAAGCTCATTATTGGTGGAAATAAATATTTCTGAAATTTTAGAAGTCACAAATAAGTTTGTCATTGCAACCATCTTCTGTTTGCTCCAAAATGATAAGGGATGATCAAACAGCCTATTTGGAACAACAGCAGCAACAAAATGAATCTATATGTCTCTCATTATTAATAATCTTCTTCATATCATACAGGCCATTTAAAGGAACCTCTTAATATACAATCACTGTAAATAGTATCTATCAATGTTTTGTTTACCATTTAATAAAAGAACCAGAACTCATATACTTATCTTCTAAAAAATTTCTCCTTCTTTCTGATTAATTTTAAAAGAATTTAATTCACAGACAGTTGAATTCTCTAATTCGGGATGGTGCTTATACACCCTGCTTGATATCCAGTCCAAAGCCATATTTTCCTGAATGATTTGGTCCTCCTTCCTTGCCACTGCAACCTGTGAACACATCTTTGAAGGTGCTGGCAATGCGCCAAAATAAATGGGGATGTTTAGTGTGCTTTGTCTCAGTCTCAACCTACAAAGGCTATTAAGTTTCAAAATTATGTGTTTCAACCTGTTATCCATGAATTATTAAATTATTATCCATTATTAACATTTTTTCTGCCCTGATATCCAACATCTATGGACATCAAGGTATGGATATAAATGTTGAGATGACCTATGTTTTACAACATAAACATCCAGAAAGAAAGATAGAAAATTTGGGGCTAAAAATTAAATTTGTTATTACATAGGAAGAAGGAAATATAATTCCTTACAGAGAATTAACATTAAATACTTGTTAGATTGCAAAACTGGTTGTAAGAATATTAGGAATGTGAAGGTTTACTGAGCTCTAGAGATTAGACATAATTAAAAGACTCTGCCAGGATAAAAAAAAAATAAAATAAACTGACTGAGAAGGTAGGTTTGATAGCCATCTATAAAACCTAGCCATGCAGGTAAAAAAAAAGTCACAATTTCCCTATAAAGCATGGTAAACAAAAAGTCGTAATCTCCCCACAGGCCACCCTCACAACTTGACATTCAGAAACAGTACTGAATTAGTGGCACAAAATCTTACACATCTTCAGGGGAGAGACCAATCCAGACAAACAACAATCCCAGAAATGGTCAATCCCATTTAACTTTAGTTTTCTAAAATCAGGTGTCTAATTTTTTTCATCCCAAGTCCCGAGCATTAAGAACACTTTAACTCATTTATTTTAGGACCCCTATTTCACAGGGCCCATAGCTCAGGGGAGAATTATTTCTCCATTGACTGTAAAGGCAGTCTAAAGTGAGTAGGTCAGCATATGGCCAAATGTATTTTTGGATGGTGGAATCAGGGCGAGTAGATCTATCCATTAATTACAATTCACTTACAGTACTGCAATATGTTGAACTAATTTTCACCATGGATCTGTAGGTGTACTGTTTGGGGGCAGTTTCAGGACTCAGCAGTTTCCTATTAGATATATGTGTAGTAGGTAGGGATTGTATAGGGAAATGTCTGAAGTGGTGCAGAAGCTGAGCACTTCGGCTGGAGCAGCAAATTCTCATAACACCCAAGGCTCAGAAAATGTGTGCATGTGTAGAACTGTGTGTGTCTGTGTTCACAAATTTGCAGATAGGCACCCTTGTCTGTCACTTTTCATGTTCAGTTGTAGATTCAGGAAAAGGAATAAAAATGTTGAAAATTCCTGGTCTCCTCAGAGTATTTGTCTCAACAAAAATGTCTGATCAATGCTGAGGAAGAGAGTGCATCCTGCATATGGAATTTGTGGCTCATGCCCTGGCGAATTATGAGATTATCTTTATTGTTTTTATTACAGTACCATCTGGGACTGCTAGGCTTGGAGCTGGAGCCTTTTGTGGCAAGTAACATGCAAACGCCCAGACGGTGTCTGTCCTGCATTTGTTATAATTTAAACTAAAATAAAAAGGAGAGCATATATATATATGTAGAGAGAGACAGAAAGACGAAAAGAAAAAGGTGGGGTTTTTTAAAAAAATGGAGCAGTGAGAGGACAGTGAGGTAATACTCCATCAGTAGCCAAAACATCTATTTTTGCATTACAGCAAAGGAGAGGCTTACCAAGGCAAGGATGCTGGATGCTCGCAGCTAACTATCTCCCAGCATATGAGACATCCTGAAAGTAGGTGAAGGTATTTTGAAATCCAAGTAACTAAGAGATGTACATTGATGAGGTCAGAATGTGGCTTAAAGCAAGGAAGAATGAGATTTCCTGAGAGATAGTGCCTAACACGAGCATAAGCTGTGCTGAGCTTTGACAGCAGCAACAGGTATTTCATGAGGATCATTCAACTGGACAGATACTATGTTCAAACACATTCAAACAAATGTGTTTATTGCCACATAGTAATAATTATTTCTTGTCTTTCAGTTATTGAAAGAGGAAATCTACAAAGCCAATATTTTGAAAGCTTGTTTGTGACTTGTATAATCACTAGTTAGTTATCATACTCTGAAATTTGTTTTGGGGGAATAAAGAAATAGTGTCATAATTGAAGGATGATTTAACTGGGCCAACTCCAATAGCTTCATTATAAACCAAGTGTGAAAATATTAAAGTTTTTTTTAAAACTTACTGAATATCTGTTGTGATCTTCAGAGTTTCTTTATAGAAAGCCTGACAGCATGAGAATCCATTTAATGGCCTTGAATTGGAAGCTGCTCCACCACTGCTAGATTTTGTGCCATTTAATCAGTTGTACTCTCAAGAACATCCTGCAACACAAATGACACAAGGTAATTCAAAGCTGTTAGATAAGGGGATCCAAGGCAGTAAAAGCCTGGGGCTGAATTTTTAAAACACGCCTCTCCTATGTGTTGGACAATTTTGACACACAAAGCCACGCACATCTGAAAAAAAGGAATACAATAGAGGCCCTTCAGAAAGTTATAAGCATTGCTCCTGCAGGGCGAGTTTCTGATTTTGTCTCTAAGTTAAGCAGTAGATTAGCATGGAATGTCTAATATCAAATAGAATATAAGGAATTACCTGCTTTACTACCAATGGAAAGTACAACAAAGACAGACCATTATACTGAAATAAAATCATAAACATAGGACATTCTGTTGCCTTTCTTTCTTTTATTTTCCTCTGAATTCTTTAGCCATTATTAATGACAGAGAGCATATAGTCAGAGGTATAAGATTAGATGTCTGTAAAATGTTAAAATAGAGTAAATATTTTTTATTTATTTGTTAAAATTATACAAGCAATGTGCAGTTGAACAAACATGCAAATTAAGCAGCAGTGGCTGAAATAGAACTATCCATTTTGTAGATTGCCACTCTCTCAGTCTGAACTTCCATGGCTCTTTTAAGAGTACTGTGTGCTGCTGAAATCTGTAGAGTATGATGAAATATGATTTAATTGACAAGACTTTGATTAATAAAACTGAAATGTCAAGTTATTTAAGATTAATAAGTGACTTACCTTTCACTGGCATTATCAAGAGTAGTTCAAACAGTGAAAGCTCTAGAACTTGTTTTAGTTAGTATTTGTCCTCATTTTAAAAAGAAAAGCAAATAAAATTAATATTATCTTGTTCAGTGTAGTTATTTTTTGCATCTGAGCAACAAAGGAAGGTGAAATAAGGAATTCAACAAAGGTGATGCTTGGCTCTGGCATGAACAGAATATGTAACTTTGCTTTTCTCTATCAGGTTCTAGGAAAAAGCAGGTGAGGTTTGTGGACTTGCTGTTCATCATAGAGCAAAATAAAATGTACCTTTGAAGATCTGGTGTAGTTCACTGTACGTTCACAATAGCAAGCAGTTGTGTTAGTCAACTGAAGGAGCTTCTGCCTGCCAGCACTGGACACACTCCAGCCCATCCAAAGAGTGTCAGTGTGGTTTGTATCTGCTAGAAGAGCCAAGGTTACTGCCTGGCAGGAGGGAATTGCTACACATAAAGGTCACATTCAGGACTGGATGTATTTCAAGAAGAGGACACCGTACTTTGTAGCATGGTCAGCTTGTCCCTGCTTAGCTCTTTGTAGAGACTGTGGAGTCCAGAAGAGCTGCACAGGGGGCCCAGCTTGGTGCCCTGCCATCATCTGGCTGTTGTGGTGCTGTGGGGCTTGGGTATACACTGAGGTGACAATGGCTGTGTTATTGAGGAGACAAGAAGTGGGAAGGAACAGTGACATGGAAAATCAACTATTATTATTTAAAATGTACTTGTTCTTTTACCTTGTATTTATAGGTTTGATGTTAAACCAACAGAAATAAAAGGAAGTCATGAAATGTAGGCCAAATAACAGAAGACTTTTACTTCATTTAACTTCATTAAAATTTTAAATTCACACTTTACTTCACATTTTACTTCATTAAAAATATTGAATTACACAAACAACAAATGCTGGCATAATCAATTAGATTATATAGTCATATAGATCGATGTCTTACTTGCCATTTAGTATCACTTATTGATTTGACATTGTCTTCATAGGCAGTTCTTAACATTCACCTAATTATAAATAAACACACACTGTGGCAAAAGTATACACTTCTGCGTATTCTTTATTATAGTATGGAAAATTTCCATATATTAGTGTGGAAAATTACTGGGTGGTGGATTGCTAAAGCAGCAGAAAAGATGGTTTCTATGGCAGCATTTTTTTGCTGCTGGTAGATACTTGAACAAGATTTGAAAGTGAAGTAATAGCAGTTATATGAATTACAAGAACATATAATTTTCTGCACTGGGTACAGCAGTAGCACCTGAGTGGATAAGTACTGACCTGGTTAAAACAAAAATGATTAAAGATCCAACATGGACATATCATCATTAGGCTTCATCCATTTCTGAACACAACTTTGTGCTTTATATCTTTTAACTGGCTGGAAAAAGACTTTGGACTGTTGATGGTTTGACTTTGTACTTACAGAGCAGCAGCATCACACACAGTGCTGTCCATTGCTTTAACATGTAGGAACTTCCACTGTGCCATTTTGATCGTGTTGATGTGTTTGATGTGCACCTTGAACAGACTAGAAGTGCTAATGAAGAAGTGATGTTTATTAATGAGCATTTTCCTAGTATTGACTCACTTGAGGTTCCTTAAGTTTCCAAAAGTTTCTGACAAACTATAATTGCATTGCTTATGTGTGTATAAGCAGTGGAGCATTATGGTAGGCTTGATATTTTCTTGATGCTAGGGAAAAGTGCACAAATAGGGTTCACTTTTTGCAGCCCAAAAAATGTAGGGGACACAAACATGTTAGACTCATGATAGAACCACTCTGAATGGGTGTGTGCATCCAGCTTTTGCTCTTCTACAGGAGTATTAAGAACTGGTTCCTCTAGCACGCTGGAAACCACAGCATGAAACACTGTTGATGGTGGCATTTTAGCTTTGGAAATTATTTTATTCTTAGAGCTCTTGAGCTTGGTCATTCATCAAAGTTCACACATGTCCCTTGTAAGTTTGGTGAGCATTGGTGAACAGACAGGAAAAAATGTGCTTTGGCAATGTATTTTTCAGAAGGCAAATATTGCTGCACAGAAAAGAGGAAAATTGAGTTATGAAATGCTGTGATTTTTGTAAACTTTATCACCTCAAATCCTGTCTAATCTGTATGAGAAGTACTTCTGTGTCTCTGTGCTGATTCAAGCACTTTCAGTATTTTCTAAGGCACTAGAGAAAGAAATAATAGCATTCACTGCATGTTATCATATATTTTATACTAAAACCAACAGAAATCAGCAGGTGTGTAGAATGGGCAGCCTTATTTTGAAAAATATAGCAACATGGAAGCATTCAGTTTATTGATCCTGACTCTCCACTATCTCTACTGTCCTTCTTACTCTGTATCATAAACAGTGAAGCAGATAAAGACAGTGTCAGAAACATTAATACTAACTCTGAGACCAAATCCCATGCAACAGAAGAGATATTGCCATTGGGTTGGGTTTCTTTTTTTTTTTTGGTTGGAAGTTTTCTGTGTCCTCAAATACAGATCTTTTTGATTACAATCTTTATATTTAAATTATCTTCATTTTACAATCAAATTCTACAAGTAAAAGAGTCTTTTACCAGTAAAACCAGTGAGTTTTCCACTCCCTCTAACTCCCACCAGTGTAATGCTCAATCCAGTGATGTAAGGGAGACAGGAGGTAGGATGTCTGAGATAGACTGTGAGCAGTCTAGGTAAGTTCTCCTCATATGTTTTTACAATTTAGTCTGCCTTGCTGGATTTATGAACCAGAAAGCGGAATGGGTTCTTTAAAGGGCTCTTCCTAGCTGCCAGTTTTGCAGTCTGCTCTTGGAAATAAACTCTTACTTACACCAGGCTGTTTGCCAAGCTGTCCTAAAGAGAGCTGAGAAAGTATAAGAATTGGAGCCTAACAGTTAGGAAATGCTCATAAGAAGCACATGAAGAAGAACTGTCCCAGACGTGATGTAGAGCAGAATATTCCTGTCTTGGAGTTGTCTGAAAGGAAAAATTAAACCTCATGAGAAAGGTAGGAAAAATGTTTGAAAAAATCCAGAATCACAAAGGATTAAATAAAAATAATGACAATATTCAGAAGTTTAATAAAAAAACTGAGTCAGTAACAATCCATTTCTTTGGTCTTTTCAGTACATTTCAGTCACTCCCTTTTTAAAATTAGATCATTTGTATTCTCTCCAGATTAAGGAAATCTCCAGCTATTTTATGATTGAATCACCCTCTGTTTGCTAATTGTACTTGTGACACCAGGATGTGTCACTTATTTTTTTTTTTTTTTTTTGTTCCCAATAGTACTTTTTACATTGAATTTTGTTTCTGCCTCTTGAATTAATTTTCAGTATTTTACATAATCTTTCTAATGTTCTAAAATGTGAATATGCAGTATCTCTGAAGATATGGGTAGGGCCCAGCAAATTAACATCACTAATGAATAATTGTAAAAGTTAGAACTCTATTTACCATAGACCACCGAAAGGTTCAGACAAAAGATTTGTCAGTGTTTAAAGCCTCTTGGAGAACCAATTTTGGAAATGCTGAAGCCAGTGCTGCTTCACAGCTTGGAAGCCTGAATTCTGAATATATGCAGCTATTGAAGTATGGGATTAAGAACTCTTCAGTTTCTCAGACTGTTTTCAACTCCAGGTAATGGAATATTAGGCTTTGGGCAGAGGTTCTAGGAAGGAGAGGTTATTTTTTTCTTCAGAACACAGTTGCATAAAGTTAAAGAACACTAGAGATAGCATGTCTAGTATTAATCTCTACAGTACTAAATCTATCTATCTATCTATCTATCTATCTATCTATCTATCTACCTATCTATCTACCTATCTATCTATTTTCTTAACATTTTACATTTTCAAAAGACTCACTTTTTGTATTGTATGTCATTTTTTATGAAAAAAAGAGAAATATTTTTAGGATGTATTTGAACAAAATATTACACACATAGTGAGAACAGAATTTATAAAATCAAACTGTCACACTTTTTCTTATTATAAAAGGAAATTTGACAATATCATTTAGAGCAGTCAAGGTGGTCAAGACTTTAGGGGTCCATTTAGCCTTCTTATGGAGTAATGCATATGAAATAGATTTTATCTAGATATTGTATGAAGCAACTCAAAATTACCTACCCGAAGTGTAATCACTCTTCATTTCTGCACTGCTTGCAAGTATTCATAAGGAAAAATTGCAGGTATGCTGTGATTATGTAGCACACTCTGAACTCTGGCATTTCTCAAACAGTCCAACAGACCTCCATGAAATATCAGCAAAACCTGTAATTTGTTAAAAGTCCATTATCTTCTTTTAACCAAAATATCCTGTGGCTAGAATATAGCCACACAAACAAATTTATCCTTACAGACAAAGAATCCTGAAGATTTCCTTTTTATTATCATTTACTTTACTGTAATAGTGATAGCATATTACACCTACTCCCCCTGTATTAACAGGAGGAGTTCAGGACTTTCTGGTGAAAAATAACTTGAAGAACCAGGTTTTCACATAATTTGAACACTGATGAGGTCACCCTGGTCATTCCCTTTTTAATCTAATATAAAAGAGAATTACATATGTTAGACCAGCTGGAGGATAAGTGTTGTCCCTCACCCATTGTTTGGTTGACAGTTCCATTGTCCCTAGGGAAAAGGGCTGTCAAGGGACATCCCACCTGGGAAGAGATGTTTGGTCTCTACTGAAGTTAGAAAATTCAAAGTAATAAATGACAAAAAAATCAGGATTTAAATAAAAATAAAGGGGTTTTTTTTCTCTCTATTCACTGGATAGTCAGAGAAGTTAAAAGGGCAGTGCAAGAACAAGTTTTTACTAACATGCTTTACTAGGAATACAGGCACCTGCAACCTAACACAGAAGAAGGTATGAAGTTATTAAAGTTTGGGAGTCAAAAAATGGAAAGGTCTTCAAATTCATTTCCTAATCTGATGGGGTTGACCTCTTTGCGTTGTCATCTACAAGTACCAGCAGAAAAGATTTGAAAAGGTTTCAGTTTTTCCCTTTGCTCTAAGTACTGGATCCACATTCCCAAATTATAGTAATCTCCAGACTGAAACATCTAGAAATATCTGTTCCCTAGAAATGGGCTACTGACAGGATTCAGTTGCCTGACCTTCCTCATCTGGCAAAATTTTCCAGTGCCCAAGGATATTCCATCTGCTCCCCAGGTAACTCTTGTAAAAGGTGTGAGACTTGAGTGGGGTCCAGTGTAACAAATGATCCTGTATGGATGCACTGATACCACGGGAACCTCAGAAGAAACTCAAAATCTCACATTAAGCCTTTGGCTGTCACAGGCCATGTAGGCTAGAGAACAGTCCATGTTGCTCTGAAGTGGATCCTGAGTGCAGGACTTCTCACAGTTCATGCTCTGCTGACACCATGTTAGATGCACTCACCCTTGAGAGCATCTAAGGTAAAAGCTACTGCACAGGTGGGAGAGAAGATCTAAAGCAGACTGAAGGTCTGACAGAGAAGGACTAAGCACGCATCAGGTAGCAGTGAAAGTGTGTGGGCAGCAGAACCAAACCCCAGCACTCGACTCACAGTTATAGGAGAGTCTGGACAGTGCACGTTTAGATACCTGTGCTTAGGTGTCATAGTCAGGAAGTTAATGCCTTTCTAAAGGCCTGCACTTATGACTACACAAGTTTGTTCTCAGTAAGACTATCTTGTTAAAGTCATCTTCTGTTACTCAGCTGCAGGTAATGCTTTGGCAGTCCATGGGAGCAATCATTCTTACAGTGCTCTCTGTGTCACTGCTCTTAGGAAAACTTTTCTTGGAGCTGGTAATGAGAACACCCTCCAGGATAATGGAAAACTGAGTGTGAAAATGTTCCGTGGGTGCCAGAGGTCAGCATCTGTTTTCTAGCTTTTCTTGCCCTGGTATTGAATCTGTAGTTGGGTCTTTTTGTGCCTAAACTGAGCAAGCTAATGGAACCATGCAAGCTTACTGCTGTGCAAATAGCAGGTGACTACTGACTGATAATGTACTGTAGCATGCTTCTCTGCAGCCTCAGAAAAATCTAAGGATATAGTTCAAAGCTGATGATGGCATTTTATTGGTAGATTTTCTATAAATAGGTAGGTGTTCTAAATCAAGCCTGTGCTGTATCACCTACCCATGGTATGTGTGGTACATCATTCTTTACATCAGAATTCACCCTGGGCAAAACTATGGCTAGTGAAAATTCATTCCTATAACTAGGGTAAAACTAGCACTATACTACCAATCAAATGTCTATTACACCACTTCTCCAAGCAAGAAAACATTACAGGGATGAATGAGAAACAAATAAAAAAATCTCATTTATTATAGGTTGATGTTGTGTATAGGGTATATGAGAAGGTCACGGACTGTTAGAGTGAGTCCAGGGCAGGGACATGGGACAGTCAGAGCACTGAGCACTTCTGTGAAGACAGAGTTGGGATTGTTCAGCTTGGAGAAGGCTCCAGGGACACCTTATAGCATCTTCCAGTACTTAAAGGAGACTATAAGAAAGCATGTAACGTTAGGAAAAGAGGCAATGGCTTTAAACTGAATGAAGAAAGACGTTTAAATAGGATTTAGATAATAGGGAGAAATTCCTTACAGTGAGGGTGGTGAGACACTGGAACAGGTCATCTTGGGAAGCTGTGGATGCCCTGTCCCTGAAAGTGTCAAGGCTGGATGGGGCTTTGAGCAGTCTGACCTAGTGGAAGGTGTCCCTGCCCATAGCAGGGAGTTGGAACAGTGTGATCTCTACGGTCATTTCCAACGCAAAATATTCTATAATACAATGAGTCTATCATACACATATCTAGCACATACTAACTTTGTATACTGAAGCAAACTAAGGACAGGAAGCTTAATTTGCTTAATGAGGAGACTACCTCTATATGGTTCTTTGTATTGAATCTCTTCAAAATCCACCTGACAGTACAAATTTCCAGACTGCCTCCAAGCCAGGTTGTCAGATTTGGACTAGAGGAAATCACTTGCCCATGTCAAGCCAGAGTGTCCTCCTGCACACAGACTTCCTGTGCTGGAGAGATTAAACACCAAGGAAAATATTTTGAACATTTCTAAAAATAACATCTCACTTCTAATTCTTTGCCAAAACAAATTACTAGTATTTTCCCTGTGTAAAGACTCCAATAGCATTGCTATTGGGAACTCAGCTGCTCTGAATCTGAAAATCCACCCAATAAATCCAATAAAGAAAACCACAGAGGAGCAAAAAAAGGGTGTATAATTCTGATACACTTCAGGCACATGGCCAGGCAACTTTCATGTAGTTACAGGGAGATGGACAAGATGACCTAGACTATATGTCTTTTCTTCTCTATCACAAATTTCTATGGTTCTATAATTGCATCAAACAAAATCATGCTTTCTTCAGGCTGCAAGTGGTGCCAAATGTTATCAGTATGGAAAGGCAGGAAATGTCCTAAACCACTCAAGCAGGTGAAGTCAGTCAGTGATACTATTTTCCTGAGTGCTGATAACGGCTGTTCAGCTAATCCAGTTCCTAGACTGCTTTGCTATATTGTAATGATATTTGCACCCCTGGAAGACAGCCACATGCTATTGAAATGATACTTGATAATATTTCTGTACCAGTTCCACTTCAATTGACCTGACTGCAGTGTTATCAAAATGTTCAGTTTATAGAACCTAAGCTATATTTGTGTCTCCTTGATGGAAAAGAAAAATCAGTCCCTAAACACAGTGACCTTATTGTTGAAGTTAGAGATGAATCTTTTCTTGAGTGCAAGAGGGGGAAAAAACTCACTTTGGGGGCTTACATTCTTTTCACTGCTATTTTAAAGCTACAGGCTGCCAATGGCCTGTCCACTTCTACACAGAGCAACCCTAGTGTTTGACTCCATCTTCCTGATGACAGGCTGAATGCAGGGTGGACTATAGAGTGAGTTTTTAAAACATAATTCAGCAAGCTATTGTTCCTAATTTTTTTTAACATAAACCCCTCAAATCTGGAAAGATAGAGAGGAGTCTAACAGCCCAAATGTCACCCAAGGAAGAGGTGTAGATACAATATGTTCACAAATGCCCCACTGGTATGTAGCAAAACCTTTGTGCTCTACTGAATTCTGGTGAATCAGGGACAAATGTGGCAGAGAATCTGGTAGAGGAAGTTACAGAAAGGGATCGTACTCTGTTCTGACTACCATGGGGCCAGGCCTTGTCTATATGAACAAGTAATTCCATTTATTAGGAGTGTATCTGTGTTTTGACAGGGTCGGTTTTGAGACACCTACATCAATCTTGTTCAGACATTTGGCTTTGGATAAGATGTAGGCTGCTCACTAGGAGCAGTGGTTCCCACGACACACTTGGATAAAATGTTAATCTGCACTTTTATGTTTCCACTGTGGTTGAGGCACATTAAGCGTGTACCCTGGGCAGACCTTATGCTGCAGTTTTCCTTGAAAGAAAGCCAGCTGCACACACAAAAGCTGCTTCATGAACCAAGCCAACCTGCAAGAAAAGGACAAGGCTTTTCAGTTTGCTGCAGAAACTTGCTACTGCTCTGATCCAAAATACTAAGGCAGAGGTGGACATATTCCCTGAAGAACCTCTGCTTGGCACCTGGGTTTTTTTTTATTTTTAGTATAAATAGACTGAAAAAGTAAATAAAACACATAACTTCAAATATAGATATTTTAAGTTTCTCAAGCCTGCACTGCAATTAGCTTCCTTTTGCCTTCAGGATCTCAAATGTCTTTTATGAGGTGCCCTGGCTGAACTACAGATGGTGTTGTAGCAGAGCAATGATTACACTGTACTTAAACACAAGATTACAGAATCTGTTAAGAGCATGTGAGCAGCTTTTGTGATCCTAGAGTCCAACCAACCCCAAATGTCCTCAACAACTCAAGGGTCTAGAAGAAAGAAGCCTTATTTCAATGAAACCAAGGTAAATGCAAACATGGAAGCCACTGTTGTACACAAGAATTTCGAATTCCCTTGGTGTTTTGCATGAGTTTGCAAACAAAGGGGAAAATAAGCTTAAACTCCTCTTAAAGCTGTGGCTAATTCAGACAAGGTCCCGCCTTTGCCTTTCCTCCAGTAACTTTGATTTTTTTTTTAAATCTGCACACTGACACTCATTGTAAATAGAATTCAACCCAGTGCAGAATACTATTCAAGCTCCTAAATTTTGCTCAAGGCAGGGCAGAGAATCATAAGCAGGTTTTCTCTGCAGGGTTGAATTTGTTCCAAAATTAGATACCAGTGTCACATCGTTACATTTCAGGGCAACGCAACTAATTACCAAATACAGGATCTGAGCAGAAATGAAGTAACTTCAGAAAATGTTTTGGTGGGCAATCAGTGTTTAAAAAAACCCTGATTTTTGTTTGTTTGTTTGTTTGATATATAATAAATTTTCTGGGCAGGAGTATAATTTTTGAATTAAACAATGCCTGAAATGGGCTGGGTTTGGGCCTGTTGTATGACTATCTTGTTTGCTTTGTCACTTTAATTTTCCATTAGTTTATTGTATGCTGACTACTTTTTTGTTTATTGAAAATATAAGCATGACATTAATTTCATTATCCTATTCTGCACGCAAGTATGTGTTACATTTGCAAATGAAGAAGTGGTAAGGAGAAGCAAATTCAGTAAGAGGGTTTATTATGCATGCATAACCAAGCAAGTGCTTGTTTTAGAACTGTACATCTTGAACAGTTGTGATAAGGATTGCAAGGATTTAACTATGACTTTTATGAATAGAAATTTTTACGAAGTATCTACTGAAGAAAATACTTTAGCTCATGGACCTGTGCATATTTTATCATGAGTAACAGCCAAGGTTGTTATATTTATTATTAGATTGAGTTAAAAATCTGAAGCAGAGAAACTACGGACAAATGTACTATTAAAAGATTAACTCATCATAAACTCTCATTATTGTAAGTAGCCTCTCTTTTATGGCATCTTCAGTAAAAATGAAATGAACTAAAAAAAGACATTTTTGAACACTAACCATAAAATCAAAAAAGATAAAACCAAGACTTTTTTATATTTAAAATAATCTCAAATACTCATTCCCATTAACTTTGCACTCTTCTTTAAATTTCAAGATATTAAAACTACAAAAGAAGTGATGGCACCGCATGTTTACTTGAAGTGATTTGTGAAAATACACGTTATTAGGAAAGCCAGATTGGTAACACAGATAGTAGTAACACTATTTCTCCTTATAGCAGAGTATAATGTTGAAGCATTACTTAGATCTTGTGATGACAAGTTCTTATTACTTATATCCAATAATATCATATATCAATGTAAAATATTAATGACATAGTAAAAAAAATCTAGTAATGTAATATTAACATTAATTTGATATTACATAGAGCATACTTACATGACTATTTAAGTAGTTTTGTAATAGTATAAGAATATGTATGTATATAATATGTATAATAATATATACATTAGATGGAACTCTAAAATAGTTTTGTATTTATGCTACACATACTATAGTACAGACACTAAGCAGAAAAATGTTGAAGAATGTATATCAACATGCTGAGGTTTCTTTTCAGTTAGGTAATTAGCAAGAAGATTTTTTTTCCATCATCTTCCATGGCTATGTTTTCCCTTATACATTTCCTCCAGTGCTTTGTCATTTGTTCCTTTATTTTCCAATCATCTTCTTTGTCACATCTTTCCATGTTTTCTAGCTATCATGACTCACTAAAATTATTGAAGATGTAGTCATGCAGTCCACTGGGCTAAGGCTGGAACAGGGGGTGCTATTTCTGGCACAGCCATAAACCTACAGGCAAATCTTATTCCTGTCATTCAGTGTTTGCTTTCTTCATGGTGCTGGAAGTGTATAGTTCTGTACTGACCTCTCCTTTTTCCTCCTGCTGATTAGAAAAGGTACATAAATAACTGTAGTACCACATTCCCAAATTCAACAGAAAATTCACCTTCTAGTGGGCAAGACATGCAAGGGAGGCCAAGTTTGTGAGGAACTGCTAAGCTATTTAACTTTAGGAAGGTATCCCAATCCCTGAGAAAGGACACATAAAGGCCCATTTCTTCTCTTGATATTTCCAAATGATATCTCATTCAACATTCTGGGTTTACACTGGGCTCACAGGAGGCAGCTGTGATGGCTAATGCAGCCCTGCAGGTTCCAGGAAGGTGCATATGAGTCCAGTGCTGTAAAGTTGAGTATGATGAGGCCAAAGTCCTGGCACAGTACTCGTTGTGGAATGAGTCAAGCTTCAGAATGATGTTTTGAATAATAAATGTAAGTTTATGCAACCATATGACAAATTGTCTTAAAGATGAAGACAGAGATGACCATATACATCACATATGGATATAGCTGAGTTTTTATTTCTCTCTGTTAAACACCAAGAGTAATTAAGGCAAAACCTGTCAGAGTTATTCTTCTAGAACAGGATAAGTATTTTGAATATATGAAAATATCTTGTACTGAATTCATAACTGGAATTTTCTGTATAGAGGTCACTGTGTGGATATGGTTAAGTGTCCAGCATTGAAGAGCTGTGCTCCTCTGAAATGGGAAAAGGAAAATTTTCAGGCTATCAGTAACTGCTATTATGAAGTTTGAATCTCATTTGATTACACCTGTCATAATGCAGATGAAGATCTGATTGTTTTTAAATTACTACAGACTTAACTTCCTGAATAAACTAGTCAAAGCCCTAATAAATTGAGACAAAACTTCTGCTTTTAGAAATTTCCCATGGCATAGTACTTGTACTAAAAAAGGTGGAGAGTATCTCTAAATACAGGCAAGGAGACCTGACAAAAACACTATTTCTGTACATTTCTACAGTACTCTTGTGTTATTCCCCACATGTGTGGGACATGGCTGTGAATATTTGCATTAGTGAGAGCACATGTCCTGTCAGATAGCTGTTGATATTAATGTAAGCCAGATCAGAACAATCCAGCTACACACTAATACATCACGTCTCATAATGGCTAATTTTCTATTGGGTCTTCCAAACAATATGTTGACAGCATAGCAAAAAACTGTTCAGGGGTGAAAGTTAAGTGAAAGTTAATCACCAGCCATGGAAATGCACTGGAACAGGTTGCTATGAACCAAAATGTAAGCAGTGAAGTGTCAGTGGGATGGATACAAAATAACGAGGTTTAGAAACTGCAATAGACAGTTTGTGCAGAAGGCCTGTAATTACAAGAAAAACACCATATAAAATAATTCCCCCAGGCTTGTTAATATACTTGCTATGCAAAGTTCTGGGGTTTTTTCCTTCCCATACACATTAATTCTTTGTTAAAATTTCATTCATATTCTAAGTATCAACTCAGTAGAAGTTACCCAAAAGTTTATTAATTGCATTCAGATTGATTATGGGTACTTGCATGACTTTACATAAATCACCGAGTGTGGTCCCCAGTCTCTCTTGTGCAATTCTCAGTGCAGTAGAGGGCTGCGTTGCTGCAAGAATCACTCATATAATATCTCGAGTTTGAAGGGGCCCACCAGGATGATCAAGTACAACTTTCTGCTCTTTGTAGGACTACAAGAAAATAAACCATATGACTGAACGTTCAGATGAAAATGCTGTTCCTTTGCTTCTGCTTTCATACATACAGTTACGTAACCAAGTATCATTCCAGTGAAGTCAGTGGCAAACAACTGAGATTATATTCATGGTTTTGTTTGTTGCATTTTAGTTAAGAACAGACAGTTTAGTATGTAGGTTTCAAATACTGGAAGGAAATGTCTCATCATTAATTCATTGAGTCATCAATTTTAATTAGATCAAGAGTTAGGGAGCTCACACACTTGTATTCATATTCATTAAGGAAATGCACCGTTAGCTAATAAGGTTGTGCATTGTTTCATGACACAAATGGCTGGACTAACAGGTTAAAAAATAAAAGTTAGGAACTGCTTCTATTCACTTATGTTGCATTAAAATCATTAAATATTCAACACAGAATCACAGTTAAAAATAAAGAAGGATCCAGAGAGTCTGTAATGGATATAAATTCAGTCATTTCTTTAAGACTCATTCTTTGGAAATGTGACACAGTAAGGCAAGAAATTTAATGATGGTACTCTTGGAGCTGAGAACTCCCCATTTCTTTTTATAATAGGTGATGGTGAAGCCAGAAATATTCTTCCAAGTTGATAGATGCCAGCCTAGCTCATTTTTCTGAAATTAAGCACCTCTACATTGCCCTGTGCTCAGTAAATTCATGGGATTAATGGACACCCCAGGAGACCTCATTTTACAGCATCAAGCAGCAATCAGCTGCTTGTGTTGTTGTCTCAGGAAGCCTCAGGTCTCCACAGCAGCACTACAAGTGCTCATTACATCTGGGTAACATATTCCCAAGCAAGTACTTGTGGCAGAATTAGCTCTATGTTATATAGTTTATTCATTTGAGGGAAGATGAGGATGGATCATCTTTTATTTGTTCAGCAAAGTATCTGTTTAAGATCTTTTGTCCCAGAAACTGACATTTTTTATTAAATTGCATGTTGCATTACACAGTTCAGTTCCACATACAAACAAACATACATGATGAATTCAAGAGCACAGTAGATGTTTACTATCAATTTTGTAACATATTAGTATTTTACTTACAAAATACCACAGCAGGAAAAAAAAAATGTACTCTTTTAAAGAGCAATTTTCCTTATCCACAACTTGATTTATTGGTTTTTTTTTCTTTTCAAGTCTGTCACTGCAAGAATGTGTTCACCCCCTCTTCAATTAATTTCAATAATGTCAGCAAATCCCCCTGGATCTAAATTGCATCTTCCTTTTTGCTTGTTTTGTTTTCCCATTTATTATGCTTGTTATAACTGGATCTTACAGACTCATTAAAATCAGTTTCAAAGGTATAACAACATAATAACAACCTGTGCTAGGGCCTGGGCTGGAGATGGAGGCAGCTACAGTGGGGTTTGTTACAGCTTCTGGGAAGGGACTTCACCAAGACATGAGGATAGGGTGGAGCATTTCAGGCCAACATTTTGTGACAGCACTTCATGCTCTTTTGCAACATGTCCTTAACCTGAGTGATGGCATGGAAAGAGAAGTTGGTAAGTGGCACAAGGTGTCACAATTGGTTCTGAGTATGGGGGTTTCTCCACATCCTCATGAAAGCCAGGAATTTTCTCTAGAGATATATTCTGGCTAATTTTTTTTTCTATGAATAAGCAATCAAAACTATTGCAGACTTACAGCTGATTAATGAAGACCGCAACCAATTATACCTGGTAAACACAGAAACTGGCAGGAAGGACCAGGATTCTGTCCCTGACTTGAGTTGCAACATGAAGGAAAGGAAGGACCAGAAAAAAAATGAAAGCAAGAGGACAAAAATGTGAAGTCATTCAGGATCATCTGTAAATTGAACAGGACACAATGGGATTTAATGATTCTGTTGTGTACCCCTGGAGTGGTAGTACACTGAGCATGAAAACTGCCACTTGGCACTTGGAGACCAGACTCCTTCCAGGCAGTTATTTCCTGCATCATAGCTGAAAAATATGGGATGACAGAGAGCTTAACTTTGGAAATTGCCATAAGGTTGCCATTAATCTGCAAGTCTAGTGTCCAGTCATATTTGAAAATCAACTAATTTTAATTGCTATGTGGGCTGCAGGGTGAGTTTCAAGCCATAAGCACTTGGCTAAAATAGAAGTAGCAAAAGTATTGCTTTCCTTCCTTTCCCTCCTTTCCCTCCTTTCCCTCCTTTCCTTCCTTCCTTCCCTTCCCTTCCCTTCCCTTCCCTTCCCTTCCCTTCCCTTCCCTTCCCTTCCCACGCCTTCCCTTCCCTTCCCTTCCCTTCCCACGCCTTCCTTTCCCGCGCCTTCCCGCGCCTTCCCTTCCCTTCCCGTGCCTT
Organism: Certhia americana; assembly: GCA_018697195.1. Lineage (NCBI taxonomy): Eukaryota > Metazoa > Chordata > Aves > Passeriformes > Certhiidae > Certhia > Certhia americana. The sequence continues at coordinate 21,587,253 of CM031858.1, forward strand.
CCCTTCCCGCGCCTTCCCTTCCTGCGCCTTCCTTCCGTGCCTTCCGCGCCTTCCTTCCTTCCGCGCCTTCCTTCCTTCCGGGCCTTCCTTCCTTTCTTCCTTCCACACCTTCCTTCCTTTCCTTTCTTCCTTCCTTTCTTCCTTCCGCACCTTCCTTCCTTATGCGCCTTCCTTCCTTCTGCTCCTTCCGCACCTTCCTTCCCTCTCTTCCTGTCACATTCATGTCTTTCCTATCTCCCTCTCTCTCCCCCTTCCATGCATTTTTTACAATCAGAATACAAATGTTATACTTTCATCTAAATGAAAAGATTCTTTCTTGCTTTAGGTCAGGTCATGGAATTGTAACTTGTATAAAATTGCAAGTGAACAAAAAAAAAAAAAGTATCTAGAATTTCATAACTCACATGAATGAATTTGGGGAGCTGCAGAGGAAGAAGGATATATGCGTGAATAAATAAATAAACTTTTTTTTCTATTTGGAGTTCATAGAGCAATTTGGAACTCTTTCTTTTTCCCTTAGATAATCTCAAGTGCTGAGAAAAAACAAAGATTTCATAAATCAGTGTTCTGGGATTCTGTTAAAAGAAAACAAAAAAAACCCCAAAAAACCAAACAAATTCCCCCAAAACCCATGAAAAGCTAATGTGCAGAAATGCCCCAATTTCTGGTTAAAAACTTGTCATCAAAAGCTACACAATGCAACAACAATGCAATATCTTATAGATGTATTTTAGGTGAAGGTGAAAGGTATAAATATAATTCAAATGTATGATTAATGCTTACATTTTCACAGACATTTTCTGAAGTAGACTGCAAAAATACATAATATAAGAAACAAATTGACCAATCTGTATTTACTAATAATGTATTAATATTTTATCATAAAATTAAAAATTATTCTCTGTTGCTGTGAGCAAAGAAATCCACTGGTATTAGACATATTGCATCATTTATGATATTGAATGAATCTACAGGAACAGGTTTCAATATTGTGGCATCTGCAAAGAAAGAGTCCAACAACGTAAAAAAGAGAGATTTAAATTTTTAATGCTAATGTTATTAAAGACTATAAAATGCTATCTGATAAGATAAGCCTGTATTTTGTGAAAAAGGCACTCAACAAAATGGTTCTAACGGCCATATAGGAGTTGTGTGATAACTATTATTATGCTCATATCAAATACTGGATTTCCTATACAATTTCCTACCAAATTTCCTAAACAATAATCATTGTTGCAAAGTGCTTTTAGCTAGCTCAAATATGAAAGACACTACATGTAAGTTATATATGTATGTGTTTTATAGAAGAAGCCTTTAGGTCAAAATGTACAAAGATCTTAAAAAATGTCAAGTACATTTAATCTGAAAAGAGATGACAGACAAAGAACTACATCAAATCAATCCATTAAATCCATTAAATGCAGTGCTAGAACATGCATTGTACTTTAAAAACTGCAAGTGGAAAAGCGAGAAAGGTAAGACATAAATGGAGGACTAACTCTTCAGATTAATTGATAATACCTCACTCATAAGAAAAGGACTAAAAGAAATGATCACCTGAGAGGAGAAAAGTAGTATGAATCAGTGAACAAATTGAAGGACTTGACTTTGAATAGAAGGCAGACAAAAATGTCACAATCTGATTCACTGAAGGACTCACATTTGAGCAGAAAAGCGGGACTATAAGGGAAAAGTGAATGATTATTTTTTCTTCCTCTCCATAACAGGAATCGTTCTATCCAATGGAAAAAAACATATCTATTCTATCTACATTTTTACACAATCATATTGACCTGTAAGATCAGTGAAACATATCTGCAGAGTAGCTGGAAATATATTGAGATCCTCTATAATTTTTTATCTTTTTAATCTTACCCATAAAGCTCTTAGAATTTTCTTTTAAATGCCTAGAATATAATCCTAACTGTAAGAAACCCACATCTATTTCCAGTTACCCCAGAAATTGTTTCAGCCTCTAGCGGCAGTAATTGTGACAGTTCTGATGCCCTTTGTGTTCTCAGGCTGTCCTTGAGTCATATCTCTTCATCTTCTTAGGGCTGTTGATCTAGCTACTGAATTGCAACAATTTTTGTTGTTGTTGTTGTTGTTGTTGTTGTTGTTGTTTAATGGCAGCATCTCACTAGTTCATTACTACATGGGAGCAGATGCTTTATCACCTTCCTTTACAACTGGGGGTTGTCCTCACTCAGGTGCAGGACCTTACATTTGGCATCGCTGAACCTCATGAGGTTCACATGCATCCACTTGTTGAGCTTATCCAACTCTGTCTGGAGGGCATCCCATCCCTCAGGCATGTCAACCCCACCACTCAGATTCTTGTCATCTGCAAATGTTCTGCAGGTACACTTGATCCCACTATGTCATCTATGGTGTTATTGAACAGCATTGGTCCTAATAATGACTTGTGGGGACACTACTCATCACTGATCTCCATTTTACCCCTTGATTTTCTCAAATTGTACTTTCTTTCCATTTATGTTATTTCCACTCTATTTTTAATATCCTCTTTAAGCTGGCTTTATCCTATAACTCCTATTTCTGCATGGCAGGCAATTCCAGTCAGGCTTTTTTCCCCAGTTAAATACTTATATTTTGATAACTATTCTGTCATGTTTTAACCCCAGTTTCAAACTGAACTACTATAAAGAAAATGAACTCAGCCAAAACCAATACATACTTCATTTTAGATATTTCCCCTTTGCAATATAAAACAATGCAAATGCTAAAATTCGACTAATTGTATATTTTTTTTTCTAATAATTAAACTGAATACATAGAATTATATATGTAACTTACAGTTAGGTACCTAATTACCTTTGCAGGTCAATTCTTGATCACATTTTTCAGAAAATCTCAATTCCATCAGTTTCTGAAAATGAGGAGAAAAATGTTGAATCACATTGGGATGTCAGAAATATGCCCTCTATATTCACAACAAAGAGTTTCAGTGGTTGTATGCTCCATTTATAATGTTGATGAGTATAGAAAATGTCACAGTTCAATTTCTTTATAAAGTTATCAGGAACAACCATGTGTCTTAGAAAATAAAAGACTTTCTGAAGATCTGAATAGATCTACTTGTGTTCTTTCAATTCTTATGTCCTATAAGGTTTGTTCCACTCTTCAGTGATGATTTTGATAGTAAATAGATCGGGAATTGGTTTATATGTCCTCTTAGTCCCAGCAGGGTTGTGCTTGAGAGGCACATAGGACCTGTTAAAAGCATTGCACTTCTCAGCATCCTAGCAGCAAATGGATGAGCATATAATTGAAAATGTTGCAGTAATTGGCTGAGTGTGAAAAATATGAAGATGTATTTATTTGCAGAAGTTAGGTGTTGTCCTCTATGAGTCAACTGAGAATGGCAGCATTTGCTACCTTTGAAGAAAAAATCCTTTGCAATAGATAGCTCTGTAAATCCTCTGTAGATCCCACAGTGGTGGAAATTATGCATTGAGTTTTCAGGGTGGAGAATGGCAGAACTTATGTGAGATAAATGAAAATGCTCTGTGCTGCCAGCACTTGCAGCTGAACAAATCACGCTTTTTATTAAGTCTCCACAGCTAAACTTCTCTAAGAAAGTCTTTAGGTAAGTGAACAGTCTTCTTCAGGGAGGTAAAAAAAAAGATAGCTTTCAGGGAAAAGTTCATTAATTTCAACCAACCTGATGTTCAGTTACATATCTTAATATCAGGACATTTTTGTGGTACTCAAGTTTCCCACTGCACACAAGTACTTTGATTACTTCCTGCATTCTATCACCTGCCTGCTGAGTTTTAAAGATCTTTTAAAATCTATCTCACTCTAGCTGCAGAAGAAAATATATAAGGACATAAAAATTATGTGCAGGTATCCCTAAAACTGGTGAATTTGGAAGATGTGGTGAGCGAGCACTCAAAATGAAGGTTCTACAACTGCTGTTTCTACACATCTATGCACAGCTCCTGACTACCCAGAGATCTTCTGTACCAGCATGGGCAGTTCTATGTATTTCCCTCAAAAATCTTGCTTGCAAGTGCTCACATTAATGATCCAACGAAAATATGAATTACAGATGGATACCTATTTTGCTTAATTTAGGAATGTAACTTACTTGTAAACCCCTGATCCCTACACTTCTGCTTGAAGATCTCTCAAGTACATCTATGTCTTTCTCAAATTGTGTGAAGCCAACTGTCTCAAAAGCTACATCTAAATTTTGATCTTCCCCAAAAGCACATGTACCCCAGGGCAAACTGCCCATATATCCATACTGCCCTAAATCTCCTCATGCCTGGTACTGTTAGGTGTAACTATAAAATTTGCTTTTATTTCAGTCAGTATGAAGAAGTGTAAGGGCTACCTTAAACCACTTCTGGGGTAGTTGTTTTGTGATCTGATACTGCATTTTTTTAATGGCATGCAAGCATCACTTTCTTTGAGAAAAATCATTTGGGTTTCATAAAGCTATACAGGGCACAGAGAGGTTGGTGGTGTCTCATCCTTGCTGCCTGTAGAGTGTGGTCCCTGCACTGAATGTTATTCTGGAACTACAATAGTTTTTATCTAAAGGAAACTCTGAAATGAAAAAGCCTGGGAATGAACTATCACACATGGAGTGCAAATGATAGAGGACCAGATTCTAGAAGCCAAGTTATTTGCTAGTGTAGATATACCAAACAGTATTTTACAGCTGACATTTCACTAATACTGCATCAAGCAGAATAATTACCCTCAGCATCTTACTTATAAGATTACTATTAACATGTCAGAATGTGATTTGCCTTGTCTTTCATTGTTAACTTTCATTTGATTTCTTTTCCACTCTAACTCTTGGACCTTTTCCCTTGTATTTGCATTTACTCAGCTATTCCCAGTCTTGTATTGATGAATGCAATTTTCTCCTCCAAAGTGCAGCACTTGACACACATCTTACTGAATTTTATCTTGCTGATTTAAGATCATATCTGAAGATTATTACAATAACTTTGAACCTTGATCCTGGTCCCTAAAACATTTGTATGCCCTATACTGTTAATTAGTATCATTCATAGATTTCATACATAATCACAATTCATTTTGTCATCTAAGTGACTAATGAAAATATAATTTAAAGTCTTTGGAGGAAACTGTAATCTGTAGCTAATTTGTGTGCTTATATTTGTCCAATTTCTGCTCTACCCTCTAGCCTGAGAATTCCCAAGAGGCTGAGACACCCTGATGAGACACCACCAACCTCTCTGTGCCCTGTATAGCTTTATGAAACCCAACTTCAGTAGTTGCATAAGTATTTAAAACTTGCATTCATATCTAATCTGGTTCACAAAATTATATTTAAGTTACCAAATTTTGATTGCTTATATCTTCGATGAGGGAGCATTCTGTCACTTACTGAGCTCTGCATTAATGTGAGTTAGCTGTTCTGTCACTAATTTTGCATTCCAGTTTAGAAATAGGTAATCAAAAGCAGGCTAATGATGCTATGTTTTTCTCATATTCTATTGAAAACACCATGCATTTACTCCACTGTATTTATAGAAATTCATGGGTTTGTAGAAAATTGCCTCTGCAAGTTTTATTGTATCAAGTGACATACTTTTCACCTTAGTCCATTTGAACATGGCAGATATATTTACTATCAGCTACAAGACAAGAAATGTGGCATTGTTTTGTCTAGATCAGCATCCTTTAATGGTCATTCAGTCTATTAAATATCTATTACAGACTCTGGATTTAATAAATGATTTCTAATTGACTAGATGTCAGTGGCAACATTCAAGAAAACTCAGTTACATGGGATTTTTCATTGATTTTCCCTATATTAGAAAATGAAATGTCAGCTACCATTAATTGCGTTCTCACAATGCGAAGCATACTGCAAAAGTAGCTGCTAAGTGAAAGCATTTCTAGCCTAACATGCTAGAAAAGTATATTTTTAAATTAATCCAATATATAAACAATTATTACAGTTATGTGGCTCTGTGGGTCAAATTGATGTGAATGCAATTACAATCTATAATATGGAACCATTTTGCAGGCTTCTAGAAAAAATGCATTCAGAGACATTTTCTGCACTTGTTTATCCTTATACACTACACTGCTTGCATCCAGCACCACAGAAGTTGGTAAATCTATGGTTTCTAGGAGTTCTTACCTACAAGGATGGCATTGCCCCTTATATCAGCTTAAATCACCACTGTTGTACATGACTCAAAGACAGGTCTGTTAACATTTATTGTCTTACAAGTGAACACATGTGTACCCAGGCTATGTGCCATTAGTAAGGAAGGTATGATCCAGAATAAAGTTTATGAGACTGTGACACACATATTCCTTACCATTGAAGATCCACAGCTCAAAATGTGTTGGTGTACCTTTCTGCCTGCCTGTGTCTGTATTTGCGTGATCAGGCCTTCATGACCACATATGCTTTCTACAGGTGCAATTCCAGAGATTTTCTTTCATGTGGTGACATTTATCGAGCCAGAATTGACCACGGGTCTACACAATCCTAGAGAGATGATATTAGAAATCTGGATGTGAAAATTCATTTGACTATGCACAATTTACAGTAGTGCTAGAAGCTCTTATATCTTTGCAGGGAAAGAAATACTCATGACCTTTCTTTAATATGTGATGTGGCATTCAATTTCCCTGCATCTGATCGATAAGCAAGCAGGAAGTTACATCGTTTGCCACGGTAGACAAGCATAATTAAGCAGTAAGGCAAGGAGGTAGTTGTGATTATCTTAGGATGCACCTGGGAGCTGCCTTGTTGCTATTTTAAAACATCTTTATGTGAAAGAAACTGTATTAATTTCTGCTGAGAAAGATAAAGTTGGCAGTTTGGAATGCTCATGAGCAGCAGTTTCAGTTGTGCTTCACAGACACTATTGTGGTGCGTTCACCCCAAACAATTAGGCTTCTCCTTCAGCAGAAGGGAAGATGGAGAAGGTTGTAAACATCTAATTGACAGTTCAGGCCAAGCTGGGAAAAAAAAAAAAAAAAAAACAATAAAAAACAAAACAAAAAAACCCACACCCTCCTGTAAAACAATTGTGCTTTGGCTGGCTTCCAGTGAGTGAAAAACTTACATTTTTACCAGTTTAGAACAAAAATATGTTGCCTCCAACACTTGACTTTCAGGGAAGACATCTCTGCATAATTAATACTATTGCATCCACATTCGAATTTATGCATTTTAATTATATCAAAGGCCTGGTGAATAATTAATGGTAGCAAAACAATGGGTCTGAAGCATAAGCTGAAAAGTATCACTTTTTAATGGGCTCTGTAAATTTAAATAACTAATGAAAGCTATTTAACTATTTGATTGTGAGAATATTTCCCCCGATACAATCAAGGATTAACTACCATAATTGAGTATCCTCTCAAGTGGAGAAACGTTAGCTCAGGTTAGTTGTTTCCTGAGCGTACTATAGTATATTGACCCACCTGAGCTATATGCTTGCAGAAAAGAGATTTATTTACATGTTTCCCCTCTGGGAGGAACTGGCATGTCAATGGTATCATCTATAAGATGTAAAATCAAAATTCTGGGCACAGTGTTCCCCTTTGACCTCCTGTCTTCAAGTAGATCAGCTCATGCAAGTTTCATGGGGAGATTTAGAATTGAATCTGAAGAAATACAAAATAGAATTTATTATCTTTGAGTTCACCAATCTAAGAATTAAGGATGTAGGCCAGGTTAGTAATTTAGAGCCTTGCAGTGGTTGGAGAGAGAGACAGAACCTCTAGGGAATTTAATCTCATCCTAAAATGGTTTTTTGAAATAGATGGTATTAATAACCATTTGGCAGTGCCTAGCATTTTTCTGTTTCTTACAGAAGAAGCTTAGGATACTGTCTTACCCATACACCTAACTTCTAGACAGCCAAGTTTAGATGAAGTTAATCTCACCAGCAAAGGCAGCTTCTAAAACTGTCGTGTCAAAAAGACCTAGCCACACCAACGTGAGCAATGTGAAGGTATAAAGACCAGGGCAGAACAGAAGGGCTCAAAGCACAGAGCTGTGCTAAATTCAGTGTGTCACACTGGCAGCCAGCTTCAGCTGCTTGGCCAAGTCTCAGGTTTGAATCATGTCACTCATTGAGAAAGTCCCTCCCCCTCTGAAAGGCTGAAAATGTACATTCATGTTAACCTACCAGACCCAAACAGCAGCCTCCACCCAGCTCTGGTCCCTGGGGCTGTGCTGGGCAGTGTGATGTGCTAGGAGCAGCCTGTCCCAGAGGTGCAGCATGTCCTGGCTTTCGTGTGCTCTGAGCTTGTCACGCAAAGAGTGGTGAAAGCACATGGACAGCAGGCAACACTGACTGCACAGCATGGAAAGCCTGGCAGCAGAAAGTACTCATTTCTTCAGGAGAGTAAAACGATACAGCAAATGATGAATTACTGCAATCCTGGGGAATATATTACATACACTCAAGAAATATCAGCTTGTTAATATGAATACAAAAAGAATGGCTTCTACCAACTTTTTGTTCTTGTTTTCCATATCAGAAGTTTGCACTTTAATGTAAAATGTTTTAGGGAGTGTCATAATAATAACTACAGTATAATGAAAGACTTTTAAAAGAAATAAGATTGACAAAGGCTGCTGCCAGTTTTGCATATCAGGCTATTTATTTAAGTGCATTCGTTTGAGCTCAGTAACTTTTGGCTCCTATGTTTGAAATTTTCTCTTTTTTTACCTAATATTATGTATTGAATTGAAGTATTTGACTCTCCATTGCACTCACTTGTGCCACTAGGGAGATATGGAAGGCAATTATGTAGGAACTAATTGTGTTTTCCCTGTTTTCAGATGTGTTTGCATGAGCCTGGACATGAGCTAGTGCACTCCTCAGTGGTTGTGGCCTGTGTCAGGCAGGCAAGAATTACTTTCGGTTTGGTTAGGCTGGATGGTGTATCCCTTCATGCAGATGTTGGGAAGGACAGGGAAGAACAGAAAAGGCTCTTGCAGAGGTGCTCTGCTCCAGGGAAATCTCAGCCAGCCATAGCAATCTGCTGCCTGGCCCCAGTGAATATTTCATAGAACTCAGAAAGAGGAACACAAAAGAAAATCTGCCATAGTATTAGATTAAAACCAGTTTATTTCTTGTGAGCAATAATACCTGAAAGAGCAGATGTTGGGGCAATCTGGGGCTGGTGTCAGAGTTTACAGGCTAATGCTGGGGGCTCACTTGTTCTTCACTGCTCAGCTTTCCTGCCCAGGAGGTAGGCAGTATCCTGATGCTATTTCTCTGCACCCCATTCCTCTCTGCTTTTCTTACTGCAGAACCTACACTGGGCAGTAAGAACAATTCCCCAAGAAACACAACTCTTTTATTGAATCCTGCTGAAGATCAAAACCTCCTTATCATGTTTGGGATGGAGTCTGGTGTTCTAGCTGACCAGTGCTTGTAATGTGGCTGATGAAAAGAGCTGCTGAAGCAGGAGTTCACGGTCTCAGGTGAAGTGCCTCCCTTTGCTTCTGCCTTTGCAGGACTACGCAGAGAAGGAGAAAGCTGCAGCTAAGGCCCTGGAGGACGTGAGGGCTAACTTCTACTGTGAACTGTGTGACAAGCAGTACCACAAACACCAGGAATTTGACAACCACATCAATTCTTATGACCACGCTCACAAGCAGGTAAACCTGATAAATGTCTTGCATGTTACGACAGTCTCTCTTCCCTCCTCATTGACTGTGGGAGGCTTCTAAATTCACCCAAGTAGAAGACAATTCATCATTTGATTTTTTCAACTTTAACATGCTACTTTCCATTAAAATAAAATGGAAAATATTAATTTTTATTACAATTTCTTTTAAGCTACTCTGACTGAAAGACCTCCAGCTATAGTTTTGGATAAATGCTTAATACCAATGTTTGCACTTAATTTGTTATATTTAAATGTGGAATTACTTGAAACCACAGACAGGGGGAAAGACCACTTCCTCAAACGACCAGACCCCTCTTTCTACCCTCTTAGTCACAGTAAAGCCTCTATTCATCATGTTTTCATCAGAAGGCATATGACCATGCTGTTTCAAGCAGGTTGTGCTGTTTCAAGGGCAGAAAAGATTTTGTCTACTTTTTTTTTTCAAAAGCATCTCTTTCTGGAGTTAAAATCTATGTCTCATAATGTTTCTCAGGTGAAATACATTTTGCCTTGCATGCAGAACATGATATAAAATAATCTCTAATGAGATGTTGGATTGCTGGAAAAAGATAATAAATACTCATTTTTATCACTTTTTTGGTATCAATTTTATCATATTTGTATGTGGTAGGTATATTCTACCCATATGTGCCTATTAATGTTAATTCCTGCATCCCAGTTTTTCCTCCAATTTTAGCAAAATCCATATTTCAGTTGGCAATATGGAATGAAAATGCAATTAATTCAAATAAACACTTCAGAATTTAAAGAAAATGGTTTGCAAGTCCAGGAGAGAGCATTTCTGAACCTCTGAAGTGAGGGATCACATCTGCTGACCTGGCATGTTAAGCATGTGTAACTAGATTCTGTAGATGGGTCTTTTTCTCCTCTTTTTCTGCTAGTGCTTGCATTTAAGTGCTCATGTATTGCATGCATCCAAGTTGCCAGGGAATTACTGTCCTCTGTGTGATCACACTTGTGGGTTCAGGGGGGTCAGGAACTACCTTAAAAAATACATGAAACCATTAGAAGTTGCAGGTATTTCTGACAGAGGATTAGAAATAATAATGCTAAATAAAATGAGCAATGCTAAAGGCAAAATTCCTCGCTCTCCCTGTAAGCAATCTTATTGTCTTCTTCAGTATCACAGAGGATGTAAATCACCCTGGAATTTTCTGTGTGCATCTATCACAGTACTTCATTAAAAAACTGCCTAAGGTCTGCCTATTCATCCTGCTGAATTCAAGCACCCCAGTCAGCTACCCACGGGGAATAATGGGGCTCTTTAGTCCCATCACTCCCAAACCAGAGTTATGCATTTATGTATTAAATCAAAAGCAATTCCTCTCATCATCATTCCATTAATTAATCCATAAATTTTTTTATAATACAAAACAAATGCTTTTCCAGATCCTAAACCTATGACTCTAATCCCTATAAATCCCCATTTGCTGCACAAAAGATTTTTTTACTCTTCAGCTGTTTTTTTTTTTAAGTCATCAGAAATGCATCTGAACTCAAATGGAGCCATTTGTGCTCTTTCCTCTTCACATGCTCCCCCTGCAAAAAGCAGTTTATGCTAAATCAAACAGCCTGCTTTATGCACCAGCTATGATTGGGTAGTTGAGGGGGGGGAGGGGGGTGGCAGGTTTCTCTTATAAAAAGGCTTGTTTAAGCAATAAAACTCTTCTTAATTTTCAGATAAATTTACTGCTTTAAAAGCTGCCAGACATAGTGCTGGAAACTAAGAGTCTGCACAGAAATGCACAACACATACAGAATATCAACTGGCAGTGCAAGCTCACCTCTTCCTGCCCTTTCAGATGTAGTTCAGAAGCTCAGTTAGTGCAGGATTAGCTAGCTACCCTCCTGATGTGACAGAGTAATTCAGTCTCTTCTCCCCTCTCACTTCTTACCTGGTCAGCCAAGCCTGGGAAAAGCATTAGTTTGCCTCTAGGAATAGTGTAGGTGTACCCTTGTCTCTGACTTTTATAGTCAGTCACAGAAAAGCCTCTCTTCTTCATGCTTTTCATGCTTCAGCATAATCTTAAAAAAGAAAAAAAAAAAAAAAAAAAAAGGTAATTTATGGTTTCCTGTGGGTTTAGTTAGCTTAGTTTCAAAATGTTTATTCTGGGAGGGACATTAGCCACCACAAGAGCTTCTACCTCTGAAGGTATGTTTTCTGTTTCCCAGCAGTAATTTGAGGGTAGCTTTAGTAATCTGCATGGATATGTTCTAAACATCATTCTTCTAATGGAGAGTAAATTGAAATGAGGCACTCTTCACATCTCAGTAACAGTACAGTGCAGTTCTCCCATGTGATTTCCTATTCAAATGCTACTACTTCACAATATATATTAAAGTGGCAATGATGTTTAGAAAAGATAGAAACACAGAAAAAAGGATATTGCACTGAGTGCTTGATCATAAGTCTTTTGTTTGTCTTCCAGAGGAAACAGATTTTATTCAGAAAATTGTGGCTTTAATCTCCAAATATTATGGTTTCATAAAATTAATTTTGCGATCCATTTTCTTATAGATGATTTTAACCAATTGTTATAGCAGGAGGTGCTGAGTCCTGCACCTAGCAGTTGACATACCAGCCATTGCCCTCCCTGTCATCAAAGGCTGCAAAATGTTATGATGACAGTCTGGCCTTGTTTGCAAAAATGGTCCTTCTGCTGTCTTTCTGTGTTAGATTATTCTAAGGCAGTACACTCAGACATACTTTATGTGTGTGTGTGTCTCTCTCTCCCTCTCTCTCTGTTTGCTACATATCTTCAAACTTATTGACATAAAAATATGATGTATGTGTACATATATATATGCATAAAATTTTGACAGACCATCACAAGATCAAGGCCTTCATCTTCACTATCTTCAAACCCTGTAATGACCTTGGAGAGTTCAAATGTATTTATCTATTTTTGAGCAACATTGTCTCACTATTAAGCAATTCTTTTTCCTTTGGTTGTCTAGTCAGCATTAGTCTCAACATCTTTCCTGACACACTACAAGAATTTTTCAATAATATTACCTGCTATAGAAAATTAATTCCTTTCAGTGCAGGGCTGGATAAAGTCAACACATAAAATTTGTCTGATAAAAGTTTGCAATCCCACCCAGCTTTACTGAGCCCTCTGTTGTTAAATCTGATACTAAACAAGGCTGGGGCAAGAGTGTATGTGACTTTCCTGGGAGAACCTAATCCTACATTGCCATACACATATCAGCTGGCCACTTGAAATCACATCCTCTTTCCTTTGTGGTTTTTTTTTCCTATGACTTTATAAAGTCTGGGGCAGCACTCATTGGGAGTGGCCCATTTGATAAATCTGCAGTTTCTCTCCTCAAGTATCAAGGTGAAGGATGCTTGCTCTCACTTGCTTGTTGCATTCTCTGCAGCAAAAGTTAACTGCATCAGAATGGAGTACCTTGGCTCTGCCAAAGCTAACTGAACACTGAAAAGCACAAGGATCCTGGTGTGAATTCATTCCAAAGTGATCAGGATACAGATAATCAAGATAGGCTGCTACCTGAAAATGTAATATATGTGGCAGTAGGCTAAGCTGAAAATAACATATAAGTGCAGTTCTTTTTTACAATGTTATCTTTAAAATGAAGCCAAACTTGAGTAGAGTTGTCTATTTGGTTGACATTATTAAAATGGAATATTTTAATAACTCCAGGTCATGCACATTGTTCTTTCATTCAGTTAACATCAAAGTAGCTGGAGCTTTCAATTTTTTATATAAATAATCCTTGGTGATCATCAAGGCTTTTAGACGTCAGCAAATGAGAAAATCACAAATTTGTTCTGCATACTGCAATATAATGATGATGATGATGATAATAATAATAGATATAAGCAGCAAAGAAAAACAGGACTGTATTGCCATCTTGGGGTTTCTGATGACAAAGCAAGTCTAGTTTTGTTGTCAAAATTTAACCATACAGTTAAATGCATCACATTCTCTCATATGATAAAAAATACACAAACTAACAAAAAACCTATAAAAAGCATCCCACAACATCAATTTCAGTGTCCTTGAAGCAGACAGTACCAACTAAACAAAGAGAATTTTCAGTCTACTCTAATTTACATGCACATACCTGTATTTTAGTGTTTACATCCATGCATACTAGCATTTGGTTATGTTTTCGGCATAAGAGCCTGATTTAGTGTGTACAGCTGTTGGCACTTACTGTTAAGCCTTTATGGTACTTGTGGATTTAAACTCTAATTCAGGCAGAGATTTAGCTCCTGTTAAACATCAAAGCTAGCAAATATGCTTACATTTTAGCTAGCACTGCTGCTACCACCCAGAAAATGCACTGATAACTCAGAGAAAGCTCCAGGAATGAGCATAAATGCTGAGATCTTGTTAGTTCATCTTGAGGGTGGTTTTTTCCCAGCATCTCCATGTTTATTGGAGGAAAAGTAAGTCATGTCTTTTGGCTTCAAGGTAAAACTGAACTATCCAAATAACTTTCATTTGGAGGGAAAAAAATAACTGTATTGGCAATATCTGAAGAATTTTGTTGGATATGGGAAATTAGGCAAACATTCTAAGAAACTTTATTGTGGACAAAGGAACGCATATTTAGCTGTAAGAACACACTAATCACAGACAGGACTACATCAGCATGATGGTCCCCTGCTATGTGTGCTTGTGTAGCCTCTGCTTTTTTTTGCTTGAAACATAGGTGGACCCACTGCTCCTCTGGTGCTCCCACATGGAGAGGTCCTTCCCTGTAGCCCCTGCTCCTGTACCTCTGCATCAGGACACTGGCCTTTAAAAAGCTGACCCTTTAAAATCAGGACACTGGCCCTGACTTTGTTAGGCCCAAGTTTTGTGCATGGGGTCTTTACTTTACATGTGACCTCCTCAGCAAACAACTTGAGTGGTAAAAGACCTCATAATTTCTTGCTTTCAGTTAACCAGCAGTGCTGTCTGCAGTCACCAAGACTCCTCCTGTAACTGACAAAAAATCACCTTGGTTTGGTGCTTGTCAAGAAACACATGCAGATTTGTAACAAAAAGTTCACATTCCTCACATCCCTAGTGAGATTAAAGAAGTCAAACAAAAGAAACAGTAATATGATCTTAGATTCCCTCAAACAGCTAATTTATAAGTGGGCTTGAAGTGATACAAGAATTTTTATATGTGGTAGTTACTCTTTAACTACCAATGGATTTTGATCCACCAAACTATCACATACACAAATTGTTATATGTGTGCAATTTGAAGAGTTTAAAATTAGGCCCAGTCCTGAAAACTGTGAACTTTCTAAGAGGTAGACCTATAAGCAGCCCCCTCTAAAATTTAATTAAAATACTAAATGCATACAATGCAGGATGCTCATATATTTTACAAGAGAGGGGGGTTAGAGATGAAAGTTATTACTATTTATGTTTTTCATCTCTAGAACATTTACTATAAATATCTTTAGTCAGATTGGATTCTTTTGACACATATATCAGAATATTGACATTATGATTCAATACAGTCAACAGTTTCACAGACTTTTTCCTCAAAGTATTCTTTAATTTCAGTGAAATGCCTGCTTATTTCTAATTTTAGACAAATCTATTACCAGGTTTTTTTACTATCTCCACTATACAATTATTTAGAATGATCACCTCTTCCAGCATAACATTTGTCAGACACTTCTGCTTCTTCGCAACATTTTTTTTTCTCTTGAATTTGGGGGTATGGCTGCTGTGAAATTCTCAAATGTTACTTTATTTATTCATTCATCTACAATACAAATAATAATTCAATTCGCTCTGCTCTATCAATTTAAGCATATCTTTCTCTTCCCTTGGAAACAACGTACTCTTGATGTTTCTAGTCTAGTCTAGTTTCTTTTTTATATCAAGACCAGAGCTCAAAGCACAGAACCAATTTCTATAGTCTATCCTATAATTTTGGTGTCTTTGTCTTAGAGACGCCCTTTTTCCTTGCTCATTGTGAAACTAACGATTTTCTTGTTGCTACTTATTCCTATGCCATTTATTACATTCTCTAATTTCTTACAGCTTCACACTGTCTTATCTTCATCATACACTGATTTTTCAGTGTATATTCTTGTACATACATACGTTCCAAAAATGACTTCCACTCTGACTGTAACTTCCTGAAGAACAAGTTTTTGATAGTTTCTTGCTGAATAGTTATGTTTTTCTCACACTGCCTTCTCCATAATTAAATTTCAAAATATTTCTCACTCTTTCAGAATTTGTTCATGTTCATGTTTAACCCCTTTCATTCATCATTCTTGTGTCCAAATTAGTTTTGATTACAAACTAGATTGCCACAATGGTACTGGATTGTTAGATACAGAACTGATTGTGATGCTTATAATTACAGTTTAAAAACACTTCATATTTTAAGAACAAGCTTTTCATTGCTCTTAGGTTATTGGGCTGAAATTTTGTTATGGATCACAAGCTTTAGAAAATAATAGTAAAAATACATAGTATTTGCAAAATCAAGAATAAAGAAGGGAGAAGGCTTCAGAATCGATGCTTTTGGGACATCCTAATGTGATACTTTTGTGGATCTGCCCTCTAATGAAATCTTTAATCTCAGGTTGCATGTTGTTTTCACTGAGAAAACATCCCTGACTCAGTGCTGAAGTTGGACTGTACTTCAGAATTTAATCTGTTTTGTGCAAGGGATGCAGCTGCTGCCTGCAAAAGAACTGATGATGTGAGATGAGAGGGAAACAGAAGGAGAACAAGTGGGTTTGGGAAGCAGTTATGGAAATCGGTGTGGAAAGAAACTGCAAGAACAGCCAGGCATGGAAATATCACTCAGAAATTAGAAGACAAGGGAGAAGAAAGAGTTACAAGAGGAAGGTCTGGGAGAAATAATCAGTAACTGAGGAGAAATACCAGGATAAAGCAAAGCAGGAAACTCTCAATGTCAGCCACTTAGTGCCACCAATGTCTAAGTCATTGCATTTAGAGATGAGGAATTGAGTGAATAGGCTGCATTTCACAAAGAGAGTATCATAGATATTGTACTGGCACACAGTTTTGCATTGAAAATAACACAAAGGACTTACACAACATAAAATGGCTGGGGTCTGGAAAAAAAAGCAAAGAATGGAATGCATAATGCTGTTTTCATATACATTTTCATCTTTCACTACTGCTAGATAATATAAGACCAACATTTTCTTGTCCTGAATGCTTATTTCTGTTATTCAGACACAGAGAAATCCTGCCTTTCAAAAACATGTTTGCATCACAGCTGCTGTGCTTCTGAGCACTTGCAATCCAGCAATTTTGAAATGCTGAAGTAGCAGTTCAGGGGAACAGACAATCAGGTTGTGTCACATCACAGAAACTAATGCAAATAAGGATAACATAAAGCAAAACAGGATGACTTCAGCATTTAAGTAAAGGAGTCGTGAACAACATATGCACAACAGCAAGACATAAACAACACAGTTCTGTGGCTTCACTGTACTAAGAACATTTATTTTCCCAGTTTGAAATTTTCTTACAATGAATGCTTGTTTTATAATATCATGCACTATTTTCTTAAATGTTATGAGGGGAGGCTTGTATTTATAGGTCTGCTACACAGAGATGCTTCAACTGCACACCAGAGCAAGAGCATGTACCAGAGCAGCTCAAGAGCAGCAGAAGCAGCATTATCAAACACCACAGAGCACACTCTGGTGATTAGGAGTGACTCGAGGCAACACATTCCAAAGAAATGTCACCAGAAATAATTCTTTATTTTAAACTTACTAGTCTCTGCAGATCAGTGAGCTTTACAAAGAACTGTTAAACTTGCTGCCCTGCCAAACCTTTGCTGCTTTCTTATTACTCAGTGATAAAGTAAATAAATTGGCAGTATTCATCCTTTTTAAATTGCATGTTACTTAGAATAATGAGATTCCTTTCATCATTAGCCCTCAAAAAATTTCTTGCGAATAATGCAGAGCTTCTTTTAAATTTAATGTCTTGATAAGCTAAATTGTTAAATGCTAGATGCTATGGAATTACATTTGGTGTTCTTTAGAATGAATGTTAATTAACATGTAAATTAGCAATTTAACCCTCTTTAAATTGGAAAAAAACCCATGGGACACCTAATTTCATAGTTGTTAATGATGGTCCAATGACTGTAGAATTTTTCTTAAGCATTTCATTATATAAGGAATTACAAAAGTGTCCTATCAGATTTTGGCATTTAAGATATAGCAATAACCAGAATGTCAGTTAGAGGAAGTGCTTTTCATTAATGCCTGTGTTATTGTTCTTTCTGCTCTTCTCAGATGGTACACTTTTTAATTACTAAAGTTTTAAAAGTAACTTTCCTAGCAGGAGGAATGGTTGATGCAGTGCAATGGATGGCTTATTAAAATAAGCAAGAAATTGTAAGGATTAAGTTTATAACAAAACAAAAAAAGATGATATCAAATCACAGAAAAATACAAAATTACCCTTCAAATACCATTTCAGATTTTAATTTTGTACAATAAATCCTCACTTAGAGCATGAGGGAATACATTCTTCTTCAATTATATTTACACAAAAGGGGCAGTTAACCTGGTGGAAACTCAGCATCTCAAATAATTTCACACTGCTTCAAAATTTGCTCCCAAAGAAAAAGATCCCAAACCTAAATTAATTAAAACATTTTGTTATGACCCTTTTAACATGGCAATATAACTGAAACCAAAAACAAAAAATTGAAACAAAAGACTTCCTGAAACATTCCATTCAAATTTTTTAAAAATGGTTTTGACCAGGTCATATTTCTTTATCCTAGTGCATAAAAAGAGTTATCAAAATCAACATATTTGTCTTTGGTTCTGAGTTCTGAAATGCTAATCATGCAGAACATAGAATATTACTTAATTAAATGAGCTAGGCATGTAGCATCTAAATATTTATGTTTAGATTATTATTCCCTGTTAGGGAAGTCGTGCCTGGGTTACTTAATAAATAAGACAAATTATGTTGGGTGTTGTTGTCCTCTGTATTCAGGGATACAGGATGTTTCTACTTTTTAAATACCATATATAAGGACACAAGAAGCAGAATAAACAGCTTGTTTTCTATCTATTTCTATGCAAAATGTTACCATTCATGTGAAGCTGTCTGTTCATGATGAAATAGCAAGAACTGGGCAAGACTGAACGCAGAAATACATTCTATTTCCTGTACCAGCTTCAGAAGACTGCCAAGTATTAAACAATATTGTGCATAGGCCACATATTTTGCACAGTTGGTTGGGTTTTTTGTGTTAAATCAGGATACCTAGTGTCAATTAAAGGTAAGTGTCTACAGTATCTACAAATAGTGAGGTGAGAGAGGCAAAGCACTGCCGGATGCTATGATTGGCTTTGGTGACCCTGTGTTCACAAGTACTTGAACTCATATTTGTGGAATGACTTTTAAAATAAGGTATTATTCAACCAGATTAAGGAACCTGTTCCACAGGATGTGCCACATCTATACATATCTTACCTCAGGCAGTCCTGTGTCATAATCAGCTTTTTGGAAATACAGCACTTAGCTGTCTTAGCAAAATGTTCACAGAAAAATTACATTTCTCTTGGCTTCTGCATAACTTTTGAACTTGCTGATAACTTTCCCTCACCTGAAAAAATTATAATACTTTTAATCCCATTGACATACACAAAGTATATCTGGCACTATAAACATCTGTCTAGAAACTGTATCTTATTATAGTTCTGTTAATTTTGAATTGCCTGCACCTTCCAAGCAGTAATTAATGAAAGGATGTAGCTGCACAACTGATTCCTGTGGAGCTTTAAGTCATGCTTATCAGCTATGTTTGTGTTCAAGGAACCTTAAAATGTGCCTTGTACATCTTTAAGGGGCATTCCTAGCAGAAACAAATATTTTAAAGCAAAATAGAAACGTATCTGTGCATCACCAAGACAGCAGTAAAAAGGGTGAGATTAGTCATTTATCATCCTTACTTAGTTAAATGCATTAATTTACATATTTCAATGTATCTCTGAGGGAAAAATAAAGGAGGTAACCCAGACTGATTATAATTTCACATTTTTTTACAATTTAAAAATAATTAGGCTTTAGCAGAAGTCATTAAAAAGACATGGGCTCTTTAAACATTTTCTCAGATTAAATTTCAAGAGAATAGAGAAATGTAGGTAACATGCATGTGAATACCAAACAAACATACTAATGCAGTTGATGGTACAGTAAAAAATACTGTAAAAAAATACCAAAAAAATCAAACCAAAACCAAACCAAACCAAAACAAAACAAAACAAAAAAAGACTAAACTCTAATTTTTCAGGAAATGTTTTTAGAGTGGAATGGTTACTCAGTAAGGTGATAAGCTTAAAATTGTATTTCATACAGAAGTTTTATATAATTTAATTTCAATCAACTTGAAATTATTCATAAAGATTGACATACTTTGCTTCAGCAGTGTTACTTTAGAAAAATACATTTCAAAATTTCTTGTAAGGTATGTAATAATACTTACATAATATTAATTCTAACATAAACATACCGTTTGTTTGTCATTCTTGAGATACAGAAATTACGAAAATTGCAACTTTAAGACATTATGTAGCATTGCTCTTTAGATGCATTAACATCAAGCCACTTAATATTTTAATTTTTTATACAAATTTTCTGAATTTCATTTTCCCACTAAGACTAAAAAAATAAAGAAATACCAGATATCAAAGTTTTCTGCACAGCAGAAATTCTAGTCTTTTAACAAGTGTGTAAGTATAGAGGAATTGACAGACACTCTCTGGAACCCCATGACATACTTTATGTATAAAGTTATCATTTCTTGGCTTGTTTTCACTCTTAGTATGTTGATGGATTCCAACTACTGCTTCCTTCAAAAGAGACACCTAAATGCTTATTTTGAAAAGTCACATTCCATTGAATGTGACTTTTTGAAAAGCCACTTTCCATTTACGATCTTTGGTATTCAGCAGGGAACTAAATCATTTCTGGCAGAGAAAAACAATGTATGGCTTGTATTCTGAACCTACCCTGGACCTCCCATCTTAGCCAGGATTGTGTGAATATCAAATCATAATTAATTGAGAAACTATAGGGTAAAGTAATGCCATGTTTAGGGGTAAACCAATGTGAGGTGAACCCCTTGGCTTTATCTGGTCCTTCTTCTCAGGGTCAGGATTTAAAAGCACGAGAGACACTTGGACGCTTATATTTCTTGTCTAAGTTACAGCCTCACTGACCATGAATGCTTCTACATGCTAACAGAGTAGAAATGGAGTACAGAGTTATGTCTTCAAGGTCTCTTTAAGCCTAAATTACCCAATTATGAGATGTCTACTAATTTATTTTTTCTTTTAACCAAATAACTAATCACCCATGTTCCGCACTGCGGATTTTTTCAACCAACCACACAAAATCACCCAAACTTGTGAAGAAGAAAAAGAAGAAGAAGAAGAAGAAGACGAAGACGAAGAAGAAGAAGAAGAAGAAGAAGAAGAAGAAGAAGAAGAAGAAGAAGAAGAAGAAGAAGAAGACGACCCTAAAACCTCTGTCTTGTTACATCTATATTACTATATTCCAAAACCTCAAACTTTAAATTTTTCTCCCTGTAAGACGTTTCTATTCAACTACACACTCATGATTTCAGTGCTATCACTAAATTTTGGAAGTCTTTTCCATGGCCTCATGTCAAATGTAGTGTATTTTTGAGGATCAGTCCCTTTCAGCACAGAAAGCCTGAAATCCTCTGTGTCCAGGGTTCCGACAGCAATGCGGTTTATTAAGGAACATAATCTCCCCAGGCAGTGGTTACAGCACAAAGCCTGAGAGTTCAAGAAGTGTTTGGGCAATGCTCTCAGGCACACAATGTGAGTCCTGGAGTGTCCTGGGCAGGGCCAGGAGTTGTACACAATCATCCAGCTCAGAATATTCTCTGTGTGATTCTGAGACAGTTAACAATATTTGCACACAAAAATATTGCCTAAAAGGTACAATGTAATTTTCACCTTTCAAAAGGATTCCAGAATATTCAGACCAATCCCCTCTTTACTTCAAAGCAACATTAATTCTTCTCATTGGCTCATATTGACCATCTTTTCTGAGTTCCATGTTACTTTTATATAATTTGAGTCTGACTTACACCAAACCTTCAATTCATTGACAAAATCTTGGATCTCAATAACCTGTGTCAGATTCTGATTTCCTTCCCATTTTGAAATTTAGCACACCATAATGTCTGTTTTCTTGATTAAACAAATGGAAAAAAAAAATTAAGATGCTGTCTTTCAGTTTGCAAATAATAAGAATTTGGAACAGTACACACGTCAAACAACAAGTCATAGCCTAACACATCAAGAAATGGATTACCTCAGAAGTAAACAGCAAATATTATAGAAATTTTGTTAATTTGGGGAAATGAACAAATTTTTTTTCATAATTCTTTTTATTGTTGCAGAAGGTCTCTATAAGCTAAACCTAAAATATGTGGAAAAACAATCAAGTTTTTTATTCAGAAATTAAAATTATAACATTTAATCCAGCTGCCCTACTTCTCCAGAATTGTTTCCAGCATTGTTTTAACGCACCTAGTCTAAAGAATATGAAACCAGCATCACGATATTGTATCTGCATTGGTGCATATTTTAAGAGCCTTGTTTTTCATTTCAGTACATATATTCACAGCATTTCTCTTTTTTTGCAAGAAATAAATAAAATTCAGGAGTATAGAAAAGTATGGATTATTGGCATTAGAATCAATGGTATAAATAAAAGAAAAAAAATTTACAGGAATGAAAATTTCATGGGAGAGAGTGGTAAAGCTTGCTTAAAAGGTTCTTTGTGTCAAGTGACAGGAAAGAATTTGGGAAGTGATAAAGCATTTCAGAAACAGTGAGTGATAGATCATCTTTAGACTATTAAACATGCTCATATCTACATGAAAAACTAAATGTGTTTATAGCATCAATTGATGCCGACATGTTTTGGAGCATGGCTAAGAGGATAACGTTAAATGTTACCTCTCTTAACTTCAGAACATATAAGTGGGTAAAAAAAGTAGTACAGGATTTGTCTTATAAAAGTACATCATGCTCATTTCTACTCTCTTTTCAGGGAGCATTTTCTAGAATACAGTTAAAATTTTTAAATGGCATCACAATCGAAGTGACAAGTTGCACACCAGGAAGTTCAAAGGGAGAAAATACAAATCACAAGTTGCAAACAAATAATATTTTAAGCACGTGGCAATAAAAAGGGAGCTAGATAGGACCAAAATATCTATGTCTTCATAAACTGGAAAATTTGGGCATTCATTCTTCATGGTTTAGTCAACTTTTTCCATGACACACTGAATTTGCTTAAGAAGTACCTTATTGCTCATGTTATTTCAGAAGGAAATGCTGTTTAACTGGGAAGAAAGATGGATAAGCCAAGTAGAGGGAAGAAAGGACACTAACATCAAAGGAAAGAATACACAATAATAATGTGAAAAAAATTTGGAAAACAATTAAATAAACTATAAAATATAATGAAAATAAACTTTTTTAAAATCTCAGTACAATGTTCTGAGATTTGTTCTCAGGAGATTGTCTCTGATAATCAAAGGATAATCAAAGCAGGCTCTTGAATTATTATCCCTGAAAAAATAAAACCAAACCAAACAAACAAACAAAAAACCCCCAGCATCTGTTCATCTTTTACTGCAAATAAATCAGAGACTGGAAAATAAACTGCTACTCCAATTCCATGCATGGAGAAATGAAAATTAACAGATCTTGCATCTGAATGTGCTGCTGCTGTGGGCCTCCCTTATGAAAAGAATAGTACAAATACACTTCATCCATATTATCAGTCTCTAAAACTAAAAACATATGCACTAAAGCTGATCTTTAATCTATATGTTACTACCATTATGATGATCAACACTGACATATGGCAAATAAAAAAAGAGAAACAATTGTATTTAGCAAATGCAAATAAAAAATTACATGCATCTGTATAAATAACAAACAGTAACATACATTTCTTTTAGAAACTTAGTTTCATAAAGGAGAATGAGCTTGTAAAATGGGCTGGGAGAAGAAAATCAAACAGAAAGACGTGAGATAGAAGAAAGACATTTCAAAGAGCACTTGGCAGATGGTTTAAGAACCCAAATCCCAGAACAGAAAAAGACCAAATAGGTTATAAACAGCTAATCTCATTTAGAAGGAAAGTCAATTCTCTCTGTCTTAAATTTGTAATAAAGGAGAGAAAGGAAAAATGGATGGTAAATACTATAAATCACAAGTGTAGAAATTGGAAAAGAAGTGATGGAGGAAGTAAAAAGGGCAAAAGAAAAATCTGTAGTCATCAGAGGTGAGGGCAAGAAAGTTTCTGAAAATGTATTGAGAACATAAAGTATCTTCTGGCCCAAACTGAAATTATTGTTAGCAGCTGATATAAAAAAGACTATTCAATACAGATTTCTGTTCTATACCTGGAACAAAGCCACATCCATGGTGTTTAGGATGATTATGAAGTACCACTCTATCAATAATTAAGAAGGACCTTAAACAATATATTCTAGAAATAAATATTGTTGTCTCAGCTGATTCAGGCCATAAACCCTCCTAATAATTAATGTCGATTTTTACTGAGTCTCAGAGCACTAAAAGAAAAAGCATCATTCTAGATGATATCATGGTAGAATTTAAAAAGAATAAATAAGAAAATCTGTCATTCTGACATTAGTGCCAGGGAAGATACTGGAATGATTGATATGGGTCTCCATAAAATATTGAAGAATTTTAATGTAATTAATTTAATTTATTATGGATTATGTAAAACAGCTCCTGTCAAAGCAACTTAAATTCATCAATTTATCTGGACGTCCCCCATCCTGTGTTAGTGAGAATTTTTGATTGGATGATTACAAAATTCTTTTTCGCTCTTTTCTAATTGAGCAAAACTGCAAGGATATGCCATGTATTAAAGCTCCTTTACTTTGAGCAGGCATTTTTCCTTGTAGAATTGCTGCTAGATTCTTGATTACCTTTAACTATCCTACTCTAGAAGAGCTCAGTGTACTTTAAACAAATACAAGAGAAAGAATATTTTTAGACTGAATAAAAAAAACAAAAGTGTCACAATCTAAAATATTTTAAATAGATAGCTAATAAAAAAATGCAATATTTTACTTCCTTCATATATTTGATGAGACTTCTGCTTTAACTCCCTCCAATATCCTTCACACACATTTGCCCAGTTCGTAACTTTTCATCTAAAGTTCAGTGGCTGTTGACTATAAGCAAGGTTACATTTATCTCAAGTACACATTAAAATACCTCTTTTTAGTGATGGACTTGTTCTCTTGTAGAGTGCTTCAAAGTCACTGTGCAGTGGTTGAGTCAACTTTCCTCTGTAAACTATGAACACAGCACAACAATTTGGAAGAGGTTTACCCTTTATATCCTTTGTCTGTTCTTGCCCCCTCAGCATTATCATAGTTATCAAGACCAAACTATTGTACAGCTAAATCAAAATTAGGTTTAACTCAGATGTCTGACTTTTTTTTCAATTGGTTTACAAAGAGTTAGAAGTGATAATTCAGCATATATACCTATAAATGTTGATTCAGTCTTCTCCCTGCTCCTTCTGGAATTCACTTCATCTCTCTTATGACTTCATTTATTTATTTGTAAAATGATATCATTGTAAAGAAATTTTTAAGAAATCTGAGATCTATGAAACTTTTTATTTAAAATCCAGGTATGGACATTTCTATTTCTCATTTTTGTTACTCTGAAAGCATTCTGGCCACATTGAAGAAAGTTTGAGGCCAAGTTTTGGATTCACCTTTGAATTCTGGGATAATTTAGCATCTCTTTTTATTATAGTGTAGATGATTTTGTATTTTGCCTGCTACAGTTAAAAACAAAGAAAAATAAAGTGGTGAGACAGGCTGTAAAAACATGTGAAAAGTCTTAAATATTTCCAAATAAGATTACAATAAATACTGAAATTTTTGAAAGGAGCTAGTCTTTCACAGGATCTGTAATGCCACTTCATTTTCTTTTAGCTGCTTAAAGGAGAAGGAAAAAGAAATAAAATATATAGGATGATTGTTTTGATTTAGAAAGGTTCAAACACCTTGATAGGTGAGGTAATATATGAACTTGAAGGGAAGATTAGCTTGGGGGCCATCCCCCAAGTTTTTTTATCATTCAAATGTGTTGATTTTTCTGGATAAATTGCTCTGTATTCCAAAGTGAATACATCTAATCAAAGTATACAGTATGGAGCCAGCTTGGTGGAGTCTATGGCAATATGTTTGCTGGAACTGGTAGAAACAGAGTGGTCAAAAGCTCAGACTTCAAACTCGCAGAAGTGAGCTGCTGGCACAAAATGCATGTTCTGTCCTCTTTCCTATGGAAAGAGCCTCCAAATGCATCCGCTTCAACTCTGTTTGGGGGATTCTTATGGGAAACACAACTGGATCTTTTAAAAGGGAAAGCATCCACAAATGGATACTTTCATGCAGCAATAGATGAAATCAGTTCAAGTAGCAGGAATATTTACAGGTCTGGTTAAACAGTAAGAGTTTCTCTGAAGACATGAAAAAACAAGCCCTCCAAAGGGTCATCTGTAATTTATCCTCCAGGTTAGATCTGTGATCAGCATCTCATTCACTGATAGTCGAATTCTCTAGGACATGTAGGAGGACTGAGTTTTCCTATCTCCTGCTATCATCTCATTCCCTAATCCAATCAGACCAGGATGCTTTTTTTTTCTTCTCATTTACTTTCACTACCAATATTAAATCTGTTACAGCTGACTATAATATGAAATACACTAAGAAATAATTACTTGCACACACTTCAAAGAGATCTGTACCTATTTATGGGTAAAACAAGTGAGAATTCATCAGTTAGCTTTTGAGCTTCATCTCTCATTGTTAATTCTGGTATATAATAGCTTTTACAATTTATTTTTAGTATTTTACTTACCATAATAAAGGCAAATTCTGTCATTGCTGTTTTCTCACTTTCACTTAGCAAGTTAACACTGTAAGCTTTACGTATGAAGTTTATGTTCTCTAGTGACTATCATTCTCATTTGACGGTTTGCAGTGTGAAATCATTTTACAAATAATGCATTTGGTCCCAATTTTAGGGTTACAGGCAAGATAACAATTACTGAAATTAACATTCCTTTTTTCCTTAATTAACCCTTCTATGGTGAATTTGGTTAGAACTTAATTAAGGAGCCTTTTTGCTGAGTGGAAATAAATCTTTAAAGCAGATCAGGGACTCAAACACTCACATTAGTTCAAGGACTTCAATTCAAAGGTTCTCCAAATATAACAGAAGGCATGTACCTAATGTGCTATACACAGTTTTACCTGGGGCTGGAATGCATAATGAGTAGTTTGGAGGGTGTATTGTGAATGGTATTCTGTAACAAAAATATTCTAAATGTAATGGGAAAAAATAATTAATACTAAAATGACATTTTCTAGCTTAATACATAGAAAACTACATTTTTCTCAAAAATGCCTTCTATTTACTTCCATGGAGTTACACTACTTGAAGAAGAGGATTTGCTACTCAGTATAGTTGCAACAACAGTTCTTCCCAGAATCTGAAGCAGTTAACACTGTTTCACAGAGAACCCCTGTAAAATCTATATAATGGCATAGGCCCTGGCAGAATACTCAGGAGAAGTAATACTGTGTCCCAGTACTGTACTCCTATGGGCCTCAAATTGAGACACTTGCCAGTAAAACAGTTGTTGAGTAGCTCAAATTTCTCCTCATTTGTTGTTACCAGCTCATCACTCTTGTTGGCTTTCTTTATTTGGCAGTATGATTTCTTTAACATTCATTTTTTGGCTGAAATTACTGCTCTCCCTATTATTCTTTTCATCCTTTGCCAAGATCAGCTCCAGCTGCACCTTGGCCTTCCTGACCAATCCTTACACTACTAAGCAGCATCGCTATACTTTTCCTGGGGTACCTTTCCCTGCTTTCACTACCTTACCATTTCCTTCTTGCCTCTTCATTTGACCAGCAGCTCTTGATTCAGTCATGCCATTCTCCTTTCCTCTTACACCAAAGGATTGGCATAACTTCCTTAAAGATCTGCCAGCTTGGTTCTGCTCCCTTATCCCAGAGGGCAGTTTCTCAGGTGGGTCCATTGACTAAACACCTGATTCTTCCCACCACGTTGCAGAGATGGCAATTAGATCCCAAATTTCTAGCAGAGCAGTGGGATCCAGTTCCTCTGGTTTTCTGCCCATGCTGTGTGCATTGGTGCAAAAGCACCTTAGCTTAGGGAGATCAGCTTTGTCTCCTTCATAAAGGAACACCCCGTAGTAATTAAGATAGACACCTTTAATAACCTCTGTACACAATGAAAAGGAAGAGGTACTTTTACATTTCACTTTATTGCTCTTGTTTTAGACAGCTGCTTCAAAAATAGGTGATTAGGTCCCTAAAAGATTTATTTCTTTCCAGTGGTGAAGAAAAAAGGCATTTGGAGTTGATCAGAGGAATAGAAATCCAGGTAAACATTTACTTGCACAGGGAAGAACAGAAATCAGTATAATAACTGTGGATTAAAAGTAAACTCAGTACTGCAAATACAGCCAGCAGTGAGCATTCAGGTGCTCATAGGTCAGTGCAAAGCAAGTACTGGCCCAAATAAAGTGACAATTTATAAAAGAACAAAACACAAACCTCCAGACATTAAGAACGGAAAGAAATTTCTAAATTACAGGTATGTGAGCACTGTTATTTGATGTCTAGCAAAAGTAGGTAGTGAAGATACAGCTCCATGAACTCCTTTAAGTGTCCTGGTGATTCATATCAAAGTTCCAGGAGGAAAAGCATAGATTCAGCAGGTTTTGACTGAGACTTAGATGGAAGAGCCAGTGGGACTCAGACCAGTTCTACAAGTAGATCTTTCCATGACAATGAAAATTACCTTGTAATCTTCTAATACTCTCTGTAGGTGGTTATAAAAAAAGGGATGGTTTAATTTTAGATATGGAAATGTACACACACACGTGTACAAAAAGCTTAGAAAGAATAAAACATGACTCAAAAAAAGAAATATAACTGCACCACAACTATATTTGTAGCAGGTGAAGGGTAAAGCATAAGAAAGCTATTAAATAAATCATATTTCATTATATATGCCTTTATTTGGATGCCCAGTTAAGTACCTAATTACATGGAAAACACAACTGCTGTGTAAAGCAATGTTAATTTTTGAGCACACCTGCTGAGTTTGGGGTTGTCATTCAGATACCTGCTCAATCGCATGCTCTTGTACCCCATCATGAGTCAGAAGTCTGGCACAGGTTATTAGTGAAGAAAACCAGGGCTTTGCAGGTTCAGCAGGCAGTCCCATGATCTATCCAACAGAGCTGACAAATTTCATTATGACTCCTAACTAGAGCTCTGGCAGTGCAGCTTCATTTTGTTTTGCTGAGAGGATGTGCAGGGAGAGCCCTTTCTCTCCTCAGACTATAGAGCTTTTGATTTCTTGGATTTCAGCTCCAGTTGATGAGTTCTCTGCTACCTACATTTCTTTTTCTTTTCTCTACTTCTCTGACACATGCTGCATGCCATTAGATAGCAAAAAATACTGCTGGAACTCCTGTTCTTAGTGTTGGTCCATTTGCTTTTTTGATTATCATCCTAACTGTCAAAGAAATGAAATGGCATTGCTTTGCAGTACTGCACTCCTTAGTTCTTGGTTTCACACTGTTCTTTGTTTCCTTGACAGGTAGAAACTGTTTCTGTTTTTCCTCATGAATGCTTTATGTGTGATGCTGAACAGCTCACGGTGACAGCTAAAACACAGCAAGCTGCCCTAAAGGGCATTTCTCAAATGTTTCTTTGCCATTTCTTCACATTGGACATGTTAATAAGGCTCAAGACTACCTGTTTTTCTGTGGATAATAGGATCTTTACAGCTTACGTATCTCTACACTCATGTAAATATTACTTAGCTGACAAAACATTTGGATTCGTTCTGGGAAGATTCTCTGATTTCTTTTTTCAGCTTTGGCTTTAATATATTTAAAAGCTACTCTTGAACCAAAAGGAACTTTGTCTTATATATTCATCCATTTGAATGTAAATTGCAGACAATGAGGTGGAGGGAATGGAGTGCTATGTGACTGGCCTGGCAAGGGACAAATGAATAGTGAGAGAGGGCACATAAAGGGACAGGTAAGAGCTAAACATATGGTGCAGCAACCATTTCTTTCTAAGAAGCTGAAGCCTAAAACCTTTAAAGAGGACTTTGCAGATGTCCTGTTTCAGAGCCTAGTTCAATGAAGTAATGGATGTTGGGGCTGATAAAAACTTCATGGAGAAACACAGAGATTTGACAGACTGTAGATAGTTCTGATGAAATGGTTAAACTTTCATCAGGCACTAGGCAGCATGATGATTCTTGCTGGTTGGTAGTGCACCAGTTCCTTCAGCAACTTCCTGGCTTTCTCATCCTCATCCAACAGAGAGTGTTTGTGCAAAACCATCGGGGTGGCTGAGAGCCAGAGACCCATCTTAAACTCTCTGAGCAGATGATTTCTGGACAGTCCAGCTCTCCCTGTCTCCAGATCAGTGCTCAAATGCATGTATCGGGGTCCAAAAGGCTGAAAGCAAACAAAAAACTTCTCTTAATCTCCAAGCACTTATTTTTCTCTCACAGATGTTATCTGATTTCTTAAAAGAACACCAAAATATTTGAAGGACAGCTGATGCTGTCAGGGATGCTCACTAGCTTTTCAGCACTCGTCACAGAAAGATGAGGGTTTTCACTCATTTGCTTTGTCATAATCTACTGGCAAAAGCTAGTCATCTCTCCAGAAAGCAGTTCTCTCATGCATTTATAATTTTCTTGACCTCTACAAGTTGAGGACTCCTTGCCTCCAGCCCTGTTTCTCAGAAGCAGGTGCATGTTGGCCAGTGCACAGCTCTGTGCCATGGCTAGACTGCTTACCATACCTGAGCTGCAGAAAGCAGTATTTGCTTTTACAATTCTTGGTCAGCTTTCAATTTATCCTACTGATGCATATGGGTTTTTTGGCCCTGCTGCAGTGAAATAACAGTATGAGATGATGGTAGTGATTAGGATGTTGATCTTTAGGTGCTGGTGGACAGTCAAGTAGGCATAGATGCTGAAAGACAAGCAGCAGTTATTCAAAATGTGTGTGATATCCAAACCTCTATTCAAATCTACTCTGCAAAAACTGCTCCATGGAAAATTTAGCATTTTGTGGTGTTAATACAGTAGTTCTAAATTACACAGAGGAGCGCAGCCACCTCTGGACTCTAGGGCAAGTGAATGCAGCAGTTTAGTTTCAGTTCTGGTCCTCAAAGCTTCCAGTTTGGTCATCTGGCTGAATACACCAGAACTCCCTCCCAGCTTGTAAATATTTTTCTCAAACACTGGAGATGTGGGGAAAGGGGAAGGCATTTCTGCCATGGAGTATGGAAGCATGGATCTGAACAGGGGACTTGTAAGGATAGATGTGACTTGCTGACTCATAGAGAGCACAGTGAACTCAGAGACAACAGTTTTTACAGAGAATGCTGTTGGCACTTTCTAGTTTACGTCTTCTCCTCCATTTTCCTTATGTTATTGGTAGTGCAAAATCAGGCAATAAAAAAATGCAATAAAGGCAAAGAGTTTTGCTCTCTCCACCAGCAAATACCTGATTTATAGATGTGTGAGGAGATTAAAAAATTGTGAAAACAACTATAAAAGAGTTTCCTGATCTAATACTTCAGACAGTGGTTCTCCCCTTTGAGAAAATAATATAGCCTTAAAAAGGTACAAAACCAACAGGTAAGCCCCCACACATCTGTTTATACATGTGTAAGTAGAAAACTATAAAATATATTACACATAGGAGCTCAGAGTTATTCCAGCATATGCCTGTGGATTACATTTCAACAGGATAAATTAAATAAGAAAATGCTGACCTCATTAAATGGATTCTAGTTTTGTGTCTGTATTTGTACACAACAGAACATTTGTGTATTCATAAGAAACAAAAAAAAAAAGCTATCATTCATATGAAGGTATTTATCAGATAAATAGCAGAGGGCAAATTATGTTGTTTTGTTAAGCAAAAATAATATTTTCAAACTCTTCGCACTATTATAGCATTTAAAGTATACTTTTACTCTTCATTTACATACTAACTTCATGAAAAGTGAATAAATTCAGTAAGAGGAACTGTATCTGCTGTGTACATCTCTAATCCCTTCTGTTTATATTCTTTTTACACAGAGATTGAAAGACTTAAAACAAAGGGAATTTGCTCGAAATGTGGCTTCAAAGTCATGGAAAGATGAGAAGAAACAGGAAAAAGCACTCAAGCGACTCCACCAGCTTGCAGAGTTACGGAAGCAGTCAGAATGGCAAGTTTTTAAAAGTTGTATGAGGTTTAATGCCCTCTTTCCTCCCTTCCAGAAGAAATTACAGTATTTTTACTCCTACACAATGTAATGTACAAAGATTGTGTGTACTCTAACCTGGTTTTGGCTGTCTTCAACTCCAAATGATCTTGCTCTGAAAACCATACATTGAAAACCTCTGACTTAATTACATGCTCTTTGAAAGTTTACAGTTTCTCTCCTGTAGATAGTTATTCTTATGTCTTCTAAATGAAGTGTTTTGAAGACACTTTTATAATATCACGATTTTACCTTATCCAAACATCTGAAGAGATTAGTATGGCTGTCTTAACATTTGATCATAACTTACTGGGAGAAGATAAATCCTTTGTGAATAATTTTTACTACTTTTAAGGTACTGGGATTATTCTTCAGTTTCTCTGTAGGATAATTTGAATGAAAAACAAGTAATTAACTGAATTAATTTGGTCTAATACTGTTAGCTTTGTTGATTAATGTCGTGATAGAGGACAAAGATTGCAGTAGTAAACCTTTAAATTTGAGCAATCTCCTTTGTTTAATGACACTGAATGCTTCAGTAGAATAATTTGCCATCAGACCAATTGTTTATATTAATGTATGACCACAATGAGTTAAACAGATAAATAATCTGGTATTGTTTTAAATTCATCTGAAGGCTACTGTAGCCTGGAAATAACAGCTTTCAGAGTTTATTACAAACTCATTTTGGCCTATGTAATTGCTTTTGAGCAATCTGCTGAAATATAACAGTTTAGTGCTAATATATCACTTTTATGATTACGACTCCATTCTCACAAATCTGCTGAAACAAATGTAACTGCCTGTGGGAAGCTTCCTTTGTGCCCACGCACTTGAAGATGTAGCCTCAGATGGACCGATAATGTCAGTGATAATAGGAGAGCCAGAAGGAATCTGGGAGGGAAAGAGCAGGTCTGCTGTTAGAAAGAGCCAAGAGTCCATAATATTTTGCATGGAGTGTGGAAAGAAAGAGCTTGCTATTCCTCCCTGTAATCACTAATAAGCTCAGGGGAGGCTGAGTGCCAGGATTTTGGTAGAGGGGAGCATTCCCAATTGCTCAGGAAAGACAGAAAGTCAGCTGTTGTAAGCAGAAGGCTACACACATACAATTGTTGCCATCCCTAAGTACGGTCTCTCAGGTTCCAACGCAGTTCCGTACAACAAGCTAATTCAATTTGACAGCAAAATTATTGTTAATCTTGTGCACAGAAAAAAAATTATTTTCCTATTCCAAGAAGACTTTGAAATGGACTTCTTTATATGCTTTCCCCAAGATATAATTTGTTCTTAATGTACAAATAGGGGTTATTTTGTATCTCTTGATACTGAATTTCTGGCAAATGCAAAAATATTCTCTGAAATGTGCACACACTCTCATATTACGAGTTGAGCCTACTCCAGGAAGTCTTTCTTTCTTTCCCATTTTTGAGGATCAATGTATTTTTACAGCATCTATAAAACATGGTTGCCAATTATAGATGGCTTATATGCAGATCTAACAGTTTTACTTTATTTACATTTAATTAAAATATTTTAGATTTTTTAATCAAACCCTATTTAATCTGGTTCCAGGTTTTTTTCTTATTAGTGTACTGCAGTACCTCATTGATAGAAAATGTAGATAATTAGTCTAATGAAATGTGTATTTAAAATATATCTTGGAAAAACACTTGTATGTTTAATGTCATATCTTTAATGAAAAATGGCAACAGTCATTTCAGTCTCAGCTAATTATCTGTTTCAAGAAATTAGTGGCCTGCCACTGTTGTAAAGGCCCTAGAATAAGTAACTTTTTTTCTTTTAATTACAAGAAAATTAAATCACATTTAAAATCTGAGATATTTTGAAAAGATAAATTAATGGAAGTAAAACACAGAAATTGTGGCAAAGTAAGTCATGGTTGTTAATGAGACCAGTGAAGTTGTGATATTTTCCCCCCACCAATGTTTGCCAACACTTTTAGTATGAATATCTCTGAATGTTTTGCAAAGTCATTTATTGTGGAATAATTTAAAGATAAAATAAGAATCTTCTCTAGAAAAAGTCAAACACACTCTTCTCTAAGCAAGCAGACTGTTTCTCTTTCTCTTCTAGAGTTTGATTTGCAGATGCTCCAGGTGGAAGCATCTCTTTTTGAGCATGGCACAATTTCCTTTGCAGAGGCCTTTCAGAAAACCAAGACTCACCACAGATTAAGTTCCCCTAAATAAAAATTTGGAGTAAACCAAATATTTGTTCTGCTTGTACATGGGCATAACTGAAAATGGACATTTATGTGCTGACATTAAAATAAGTAATTTTCTATGTGTAAAGACTGTCTTGCCCATACAGAATCCCAAATGGATGATAAACGGCACATTTACCCTGTTGAAACTTATCTTTACCTTGTAAAAAATTGAGGAACACCCTTCTTTACCAGATAGGTATTGTCAAATGCAAGCTCTGTTATAACTTGGTTATTTAACACAGCTTTCTTTTTTTCTTTATTTATTTTTTACCTTAAAGCATCACTGGGAGTGGACCATTGCTTAAAGCCCCCCGATTAGTCCTGGAAAAGCAGCAATCACCAGATGGCATTTTCCTGTACAAGGGTGGCAAGTTCACAGCAAGTTCTCGAAGAGCCATGACAAGTGAAGGACAAGGTTTCTCCAAAAGCATACTAGAGAAACAGCAACTTATTATAAGCAGGCACCATCCCCCAACTGAAAGGCACCATGCACTTGGAAATCATGTCTCACAAATGATCCCATGTAGCAACAATACCTCTCAAAGGGCAGGAGTGTCTTTTTCATTCTCTAAAAAGGTCCCTTTGAAGCTTGAGTCCTCAGCATCAGTCTTCAGTGAGAACTCTGAAGAAGGAAATGATTGCAGTGAGTCCCCCAGCCATAAAAAAAAGCAAACTATTGAGGGTTGTCATTCTGTCACACTTTTGGAGGAACAGCTGAAAGCAAGTTTGGATAAAGAGTCACCTATTACACAAGACCAAATGGATTTGAATAACAGTGCATCAAGTCATGTAGCTGCAAAACCTAAAATGCTAAAGGAAAATGATAAAAGCAGTGATAGGGAATCAGAAGAAAAATTCAGAGCTAATCCTTCATTTTCTAAAGTCAAAATACCACTTTCAAATTTGAATTTTTCTGCTTCACTGAGACAAACAGAGAAAGAGAGCAAATTGAATGAATCTGAACAATTCTTAGAAACTCCCATTTCATCTTCATGCCAAGCTAGCAATTTTTGTACACAGCTGAACACCTGCAAGCACAGCAATGCCCACCTGCCTGACCAGTTATGTGAGCTCCCACGACAGCTAGCACCTGAGCTGACCTGTTCAAGCAACATTAATGATAGTCCTGGAGTGCTAAAAAGAGAAAGACCTTTGGAGATTACAGAAACCACAGATGGAAATATGGAAACATTTGCAAAGGAGACCATGGTTAAAGAAGTTAATCCCCAGGCGTTGCCTTTCCTCCATGTAGTGAGCAAAGATGGTAGCACTGCTCTGCATTGGCCCACAGAATTACTTTTGTTTACAAAAACTGAGCCCTGTATTTCATATGGATGTAATCCATTGTATTTTGACTTCAGACTCTCTTTAAATCACAGGGAGGGTAAACAGCAAGAAACAAACAAAGCAAGCTGTAAAGAGCTCTCCAAAAAGAAGTCTGCAGATGAATATGAGCCCTCAGGTTTAATAAAACACAAGCAAATGTCAAATGAACAAGATAATCAGTTGTTGAAACCAAAGAAGATAAAAGGTTCCCTAAACCCAAGAAAGGCCAAGCAAAAAGCTGAGTCAGACATAGGGAAAGAAATGAATGAAAATGGTCAAAAATGCATTGCAGATTATTTGAATGAAAATATACCCAAAGTGCCTGCTTACCTTGATGTCTCACAAAAGGATTATGCGACAGAAAAAAGTCTTTATACAACAACACTGAGAAGACCTTTAAAGCATAATTTCCATGCCTGTGAAAGAAAAACTCAGAACATTAGAAATGAAAGCATTTGTTTTTCTGCTTTTATGTCTAGGATTAAAAAATCTAAATCTGCAAAATGTCATTTAATTGATTCTGAAGAAAAATATGAGAACCAAAATGACTCCAGATCCCTTCAAGATGTGTTCAGCTGCAGCAGTGACATAAGTGACAGTGGAAAAGACTCTAGTGGAAGTTTCTTTAGTTGTAAATCCAGTTTAAACAGCAGGTATTCAGATAATGAAGGATCTGGAAGTTACACGAGATGCTGGAGATTCCCATCTCCTCAAAAGTCCTCATCTGGCAGACATTCCAGCTATTCTGACACTTCAGTTAGCAGTACGAGTAGCTACATGAGCTACGTGAGTCCCACATCAAACAATCACAGAAGAAATAATTTGCTTTGTTGTTGTAAAAGAAAAAGCAAGACAGATGAAAGGCACAAATGTAAACACAGAAAGCACAAGTGTTTTTTCACTTCAGATGATACAGACGAGGAATATCTTTGTCATAGTAGAAGTCACAGAACTAGCAACTGTATTCAGAGTGGCACAATTAAATATCGAAGATGTTCAAGACATAAAGTTTTGCAAATCAGAGACAGGTCTAAACACAGCAGATGCAGACATCAGCA
This sequence comes from Certhia americana, assembly GCA_018697195.1. Taxonomy (NCBI): domain Eukaryota; kingdom Metazoa; phylum Chordata; class Aves; order Passeriformes; family Certhiidae; genus Certhia; species Certhia americana. The sequence goes on from CM031858.1 coordinate 21,623,985, forward strand.
TTTTGACAAAGCACATAATAGGAGTAGAAGCTACCAGAAATCAAAAAGTGGTTCCACCAGTGATTCAAGAAGCAGTGAAAGATCATCTAGCAGCAGAATATCAAGAGGCAGCAGTTCAGGATCCTTCTCAAAAGAGACTGACAACTGTGACAACAAAATAAAAGAGGATGCTGAGAGAGGTTCTAACACTGAACCAGGAAAAGTTGAAACTGCACATTCCAATTCTCTAAATGTGAATAGTCAGTCTAAAAACTTTGCCACCTGCTTTTCCAAAAAGCTGGCAAAAGACATATGTGGAAAAAGAAAGTCAATGACAGCCAAGTTACTTTTAGAAAGAGTGCAATCTAAGAAAACACAGGAAAAAATGCCTGATTCAGAGAGAATTTCAATAAGTAGTAGGGAAGAATTAAAGGATCACCCACAAAGTCACTTTGCTCTTAAGTTTTCATCATCAGTAGATGACATTGCAATGTTACCTTTGCCAGAGAAAGTGCTAAGCATAGGTAAAAATGACATGGGACATACTGAAATCAGTTCATTGGAAAGCAGTATGAAGAAAAACAGCTCTGAAGCATCAGAGATAACTAATGTTACACTTTCCTCCGGAACTGATTATGATCATTGTGTTCTTAAAGACATAATTCAAATTGAAACAGGATATCAGAGCCCAAGCATAAAAAGGAACACAGCAATAAAGGAACAAACCAATGTCTTCATTAGTGAAGTGCAGCCCTTTATTCAAAGCTGTGATCCAGTACCAAATGATTTCCCTGGTGCTTTTCCCTCTAATAGATATTCTGTTGCAGATTCAACAGAGACCAAAGAAGAACTACATGATGTAAACATGGACTTGAACCAGGTAGAAGGCAGTTCAGACTCTTTTTGTGACAATGCTATGCAGAAGTATAATGACACACTAAATGACCTAGAAGTGTACAGTAAATCCACCTCCCCTCCTTTAACACAGCAGCCTATCACATTTACGCCAGAAGAAGTAGACAAATACAGGTTGCTGCAGCTGCAAGCCCAGCAGCACATGCAGAAACAACTTCTGGCAAAACATCTGAAAGTTTTGCCTGCTCCAGGACCAGCTGCCTTCTCTGCAACACCAGCAGTTCCTGCCCTCCCTGTTCAGCAGCAGGCTACTGTCACTACCATCCACCACACACTGCTGCAACGCTTTGCAGTCTCGGCATCTGTGCACCCCCACGGCAGCCATCTCTCCCTGGCACCCCTCCATCCCCTCTCTCAGGCACATTTTGCCCCCATATCACTTTCCCCATTAGCGCCAGCCCTTATTCCCACCCACCCTGCTCTGCTGACAGGACACCCACTGCACTTGGTTTCTGCCACTCCCCTCCACCCTTCCCCACTGACCTTCCCTGTGCTGCCACATGCTGCATATATCCCAGCCTTATTTACACCACACCTGAACACAGCCACACCCTCTGCTTTACACCCAAATCACTTAGTTCATCCCTTATTCCAAGGACAAGAGCCCCATCACTATTCTTGTTCTATCCAGACCCAACAGTTACCTACAGCAAAAGAAGCTTTCAGTGTTTCTAGCTACTTAAACTAGCCCAGATGATTTAACCATGGCTCCAACCCCAAATTTAAATAAAATAAAGCATTCAGCATTCAATCATGTCTGAGGGGAAATCTACTGTATTGCTGAGAGCACAACAGCCAAGATTTTAAAGTCCACAATCCGGCTGACAGCATATGAATGTTGATTTTATTCTTGTATCATTGAGGAAAAGCTGCTTTAAAACCTTTTGTGATACATTCACAAGAGGATGGGTGGCTAGTGTCATTCTACAGAATGTTTTAAAAGAATAGCTTGAAGTGAAGTCTATGACTGTCAGTAGGAAAGGGACCAGAGCACCCAGACAAAATGGGATCAATATTGACACTGATGGGGGATTTAAGGTTGCAAAATTTAAGGCTGAGCAATCTTGACATGCCTCAAAGATTTGATTTTCTGAGTTTGTATATGAAACAGTGCCTGCTTTGGTTAAGGTATTTTTGACTGAGCAAGAAGTAAGGTATCTGGGACCAGCAGTCTCCTGGCCAAAGTAAACTGGGGAGGCTCAAAGGAAGGGGTGATGAATTAACACTAGAAGATGAGGATCACAACATCTTGAAGATACTTTAGTGACTTCATCCCTGCATATGTTGCTTAGACAGTGTAAAGGAACTGCAGTCAGGCCACGGGTACATAACAAAATATTCCTTTAGCATAGGGAACTCTGTGCTGGCAGAAGCAGGCTGCCTCTTTTCTCTCTGAGCCAAGCATCCAAGAAGGCTCACAGAGAAGCCAAGTTCTTTGGCACTGCCTGTGTATGGCTGTGTCACAGGGTATGTCAGGGTGAGCCACAGCAGCCCAGAACAGCCAAACAGCCAGCTCTGGCTTTGAGCCTCAGAGGTCCTTGGCCAAAACAGCAACATCTTTTTCCTACCAAACTGATCTCTGATATGTGGAAGAGTTTTCCCAAAGAATGTGTAAATATGTTTCATCCCTTTCACAAAAAACAAAAACAATTGGCTGGTCCTATAAAATCATGCTGATATTCATAAAGATGCAGTGGTAAAAATCTAATCAAAAACTGCCTCTACAGGTTGAGACAGAGAAAAAGTACTTGTTCAAGTATTCAGCATTTAAAAGTATATTGAATCTAAACAAATACATCAAGATTCTCGCATGGCTTCCCAAACTCTCAAGTAAATTGAAATCACGAATCCACAATGTTTGAATGCATGTATCCAACCTTCAGAGTAATGTGTGGCTGAAATTGTTCATAATAACTGTGTACCTGGAAAAAGGTGAAGGCTTCAGCATCTCTTTGAATGGCATAGTTTGACATTTTTTATAATGTTTCTAACTGAACACAGGATATTTAGCATGAAAATAGTTCATAATTATGGTTGGACTGCAGGCATGGTTCCCAATAAAATTCGACCATGAAGTATCCAACAGACAGTACTATTTTGTTTGGATTAAATCATTTGAAATAATTTCAATTCATTTGCAATTAAGGTAGTGCACAAATTGTATCTTTAAGAATCAATATGAAATACATTGAAAAACTTATGGAGGAATTTTGTTCCATTATTTTCAGCTACCTGAAGAAGTTTAAAATTCTAATTGCTAATAAGTTGTGTCTTTGAAGTACAACAGGACCAATTTTCTTAGCTTTAATCAAAATACATCAATCCATTGCAATAAAATAGAATTGTTTTCATTTTTGTCTTTCTGGGGCTTCTTCAGCATTAAATGGTAATACACCAAACTTTTCCAATCACTTTACAAGTTGTGACTGCTAGTCTTGTATTTTCAAAGGAGCTTTAAATATTTGGTGGTTTAGCTATTGAAAAAAAAATCAGAAAAAAAGTATTATGGAGACTATGGAGAAGCAAAACTTTTTTGTGTTGAAAAAGGTTGGTGGCACCAGCACCCTCAAACATATTTTGATATGATTCCCAAATTAGTTTTTAGTCTCATTATCAAAATGAATTCATGTCAATTCGGTGTTACTTATCTGTATGTAAGTAGCTTACAAATTATATTTATTTTTCTCATTTAAATTGTAGAGTAATTCTTTAATTGAAATTATTGCTTCAGAATTGAGGAAGTCAAAAATTGTTTGGGGGAAAAATGTAGAGCTAAATGTTTCCAGAGTTTAACAATTCTTCCTTTCAATTTTGGCTGAAAATTTTCTCCAAATAAGTTCTAAATTTACAAATAGTTTCTGTACTTCCAATACTTTATTTTCTGAGAATCAAACATATTTGACTTGCTCTGACTTGAAAACCTCTGAAAATTATTACTTGTTTGGATGGAGATTACTCACTCAGTGGACCACTTGGAAACATTAGTTAAGACTCTGTAGAAATATTCTGAGGTGGACATCTAAAGTATCAGGTCAAGCTGTGCCCTAGAAGGGACTGACTGGGCTGTGTGGCCATCACTGACAGTCCAGGCATAAAACCAGCATAAAAGGTGCATTTCCCGCCCCATAAGCTTTAAAATTTATGAGCCCAGTTTTCATCTCTATTGAAGTAAACCTAGATGTTATCATTGTGTATAAGAAATCATTTGTATCCTAAGTAGATAACCCCAAATGAAAAATGTGGAACTGAAGGAATGATGGGATCATCTCATCTTTAATGTGTGTACACATATCTACCAGACAATGTTAATACTGTAGAAATTTCTGTGGCAAGAAACCTGACCAAATCAAACTTAACCATATCCTACTACATAGATGATTTACGGAAAATAGATGTAGTTGTTTCCCTTAACGTATGCACCATACAATGGGACTCTGGAAGAAATGAAACCATGGAATTTCCATGTATCATTGTACATTACCAACATGGAAAAGCAAATAAATTGACAATTAAAATTAATATTAATTCTTGGAACAATGGAAATTAGAATTTTGAGATGTTTCAATGAGGAGAAAAAGATAGATTAAGAACAGAAAGAGCACAACAGAAAAACAGTAATCATTGATTACCTAACAAAGGCAATGTCCAATACCATTTTAGTGCACAGAAGGGATCTTCTTGGAGTAATATAATAAAGCTATCTGCAGAGCTGAAATTATATATTTTCTCTAATTGCTACCATATTTTTTTCATCAGTAATGTACTTTAAATATGTATCATTATAATTATTAAAAGCATTATTGAGCCTGATGTACGGAGCCATGCAACAATTTTGATTTTATTTAAACAAATTTTAAAAGTATTACAATATCCTTATGGCAGTGATATATACACACCAAGTTATTAATCTGTTTTAGATTGATTGTATATTCTTGATACATAATCCAAGGAAAGAGGTCACCTACACCTTAAAATTCCAATAAAAATTTTTCCTCAGTCACACCATGATAAATTTTTGTTGTTGTTGTTTGGAACTTTAATTTTTGTATCTGATGCACTTCTGGAATACATTCAACATGTACATTTGTTGTGCAGATTTGCATAAAAATGCCATTTGATCAGATTGATTTTAAAAGTGTCAAGTTTATATTTAAAACTGGATTAATACTCTGGCTAGTATAATATGTAAACTAGTAATTTTGTTTTGTATTCTCTGTATAAAGTGTTTTATATTATACAGTAGCTAAGTGAATTGCACTATTGTACATGCAATGCGACTTTTTTTTTAGCTTATTCAAGGAATCCCTGGGAATGTAGTTTAATGCAATAATATTTTTTTTCAATAAAAAGGCTTACTGGTATAAAAAGTGTCAGTCATGTATTTTTAATGCAAAGCATACCAAAAGGCAGCAACCTAATAAAATGCAGAATGATGCAAACATATTCTGTATTTTAATCTCCAGAACTGAAATAAGTTTAATTCATTCCTGTGGTTATAATCCTGAAATTTCTTAGAATGTTTCCTAAAGATTTTAGTATGTGTTACAAAAGTGGGTTGTTTAAATGGAACTGAAAATAAATATTCCTTACAAAAATTATTCTATCTATGTGGTTTTTCCAAGGACTTTTAATGAATCAGTATCCTCCTAAGTATTTTTATGCAGTGATGAGTTTATTTAGAATTACATGTACAACTCATGTGTCAGGTTCCCTAAATAATTATACAGCAGGTCCTTTGGTAAAGAATCTAACAGGAGGATCTACAAATGTGTCATTTATTCACTCTTTAATCAGTCTGTAAATCTTCAGTCATGATAAGTATCACTTTGTCCCATGCTTTCCCTATTACCTTGTATTTTTCCAGTTTGTTTATTGCATCTTTTTCCATTCCTTTATACTGCCTTCTGACACAAGGCTTTTGGTCACAGAGGTACTCAGCTTCAGTGGTCCCAGAACGGCTGCTGTACTCTTTGTGAGGTTACTTACACCCATCAGTGTGTGTATCCATCAGTGGATAGTTTGATAAGTGTCATGTCTCCCTGTGAGCACAAAGCCTGAAGGAAGGTAAAAACAAGCGTCTACATGTCTGTAGCAGATAAAACTCTGTCTTTTGAGGAAAGATGTGACAGAGATTATCTTCTGTCCAGCCTATCTGCGTAGCTGGAAATACTTGGCCATTCTCTGGGACCAAATTAATCTACCATGCAGTGACACATCATGACACAGGCATTTTATAAAATCTTGAAACCAAGGCAAATCCACAGAGACGTAATTGACACAGTGTATCTAATTCCATTCAATTGTGGTTTCCTTCTATTTATTTCATAATAAAACCAAAATGCATAATTAGACAAACATATAAAAAGTGTGTGTGTCTGAAGGAAATACCCTGTAAATTAATATCTATGACATTAGTTTTAACTCTAGTAGACTTCCAGTTGAGATCAGATCCCACCTGTTTGTTGCTGAGCAAATCTTGGTACAAGTAGAGAAAAAACAAAAACAAAACTAAAAACAAATCACCCATCTTGCTTTGACTGGAATATAATATGTGAATAAATTAAGTTGTCCAGACCTTCCTATTCTTGGTAAAGCTAACTACAATGCCAGCAACATCCTTCCTACACTCTGGTGGGAAACAAGTGTATAACCTTATTATGCAAAATAAGCATCTTAATATGTATTTTGTACAGAAATATAAAGAATCACCATGAATGCAGCTCATTACCTTTCTCTTTCTAGACACTAGGCACAATATGTGCAGGAGTTACCAGGAATCTGCAAGTCACTGAACTGCACTGCTGCCATGCTGAGTTTGGAGCATACTGCTGTGATTTGCTTGAATGTTTCTCTGCCCCAGGACCAAGGGGTATTAACTCATTAATTTTTCAGGTTTTGAAAATACTCTCACAGCTTTCAGGACCACCTGTATGAGCTGTAAGTCAACACACTGCTTGTCTGTAAAAGCATGTGGTAACGTCAACATACTTTTTATTATTCTTCAATGAATCTTCAATTTTCTTTAATGGAAAACACAGAAGATGCCAAACTGCCACTTACAGAAATTACAGACAGAAATAAAACTACAGTTACATTAATGGGCATTTACTTTAAACATGTACAGCTTAACAGTGACCAATCTGTTTTGTGAACATGTTCAAAAGCACTCTTGGCTGAGATGTCAAGCAGTAGATCACAACCTATCTCAAAAGAAGACGCAGCCCAAACTCATTTTTTATGACCTAGCTATGAAACCCTCAAAATAAAGATAAGATTGAAAAGCTTGTTTCACTTCCACCAAGTGGTATAAGCAGTTCTGCAGCCTCTACTTAAGTGCACATCTGAAACTTATATTACACCAAAAAATCAATATTTCATTCTTATGAACCAATAAAATTTTTAGACCAAATAAATTTGTCATTTGCAAATCAATACATTAAATGTATTTATCAATTTTATATATAAAACTGTTTTGTGTACTCCAAACTATGTCTGAGTAAATCAGCACCATTAATAAATAAGTCATTGAGAATGGAATGAGATAATTAGTTTCTGACAGCCATAAACCAACCATTCCTATGTAAAGCAATATGTTCTATAAAATACGGTGGAATTATAATTCGCTTTCATCTTTTTTGTAAGCAATTTATGGGCTGTTTTCCACCAGTCCCAGTGGGAAACACTACCAAATCTATTAAAAATATGCGTGCGTGTGTGTGTGTGTGTGCGTGTGTGTGTGTGTGTGTGTGTGTTAGGGATGTGGGTGTGTCATCTTAAGGTTGTACACTTGCATCTAACACAAACTTGCACCTCTGACAGCTGAGAGGTGGAGCTGTGAGAATCTCAGGAACTTCTGTAAAGCCAAGTGAAGGTCGTGCACTTCGGTCGAGGTAATTCCAAGCACCAGGACAGGCTGAGTGGAGAATGGATCAAGAGCACCTGTGGATAGGAGGACCTGGGGGTGCTGGTGGGTGAGAGGCTAGCCATGACCTGGCTATGTGTGTTGCAGCCTGTATTTGTTTCATTTAACTGGCTTATTGTTAAAGTTTTAATGTTAATGGTTTGTTCTTATGTTCCCCCATGTTCTTCCCCAGTAGTTTTATTCCTGAAGTTCTATCCTCCCCTAAGTTACCTTGTATGGCATTTCCCCACCCCTTGGTCCAGCTCCTTCCCTGTCAATCACTGTTACCCTGCACCTTGTTCTGGCACCTTCCATGTCACTCCAACCCTGAACCAATACCTCCCCCTGGACATTCCTGGGTGTTTCCTAACCCTCAATGCCCCATTGGACCATGTGCCCTGCCCTCTGCTCCCACTTGCCCCAGCTGGCCCCCAAGAAATGCTGTAACCCCTTCACTCTGCCTCTGCTGATCCCTCACTGGATTGTGTTTGGTACCCACTCCTTGCTCTGGTGCTGTATAAAATCCTGAGCACTGCAGGGCTTGGGGCTCTTTGGTTCCTGAACTCTACAACGTGAATAAATCTGTTGGAACCTCAGAATGAAGAGCCTCCTCCTGCTCCTTTACCCAACCCTTGACTGTGGTGAGAGCCCTTCCACTGTACAGCAAGTGGCTGTAAAGGTTCAGCTATCGTCACAAACTCCACACTGCAGTTGTCCCCATACCTGGCACAGAACCAGGTTTATCTGAGCTAGCCCAGGCACTGGTGGGCTGTGTCAGTGTGCAGCCCAGAGAGCCAAACGTGTCCTGGTTACACGTGGGCAGCAGGGCAGGGAGGGTTTGTCCCTCTGCTCTGCTCTGGTGCGAGAGACCCCACCTGGAACACTCTATCCAGCTCAGTTCTCAGCAGAAGAACAGGAACCTGTTCCAAAAGTCATAGAATTCTTCATGTAAATCCAAGATGTACCAGCAGGTAATATCATTAATTAGTTGCCACATATTTTCACAGGTGAATACAGCAGAGTTCTTGCATCGGGAGAGTTTTTTCTCCTGTCCCTCAGGCTGAGAAAGGTGTAAGTTGTTGAGGAAATGCTTGCCTTTCAGCTGTACACATTGTCATGGAATGGACATCCTATCTTCATCAGTGAAAGTCAAAAGACTAGAAATGCTTTCTTCTTGTACCAAGATTTCTATGACAGTATTCTTGAGAGTGCACTCCATTTTCTAGTGGGTTTGCTTTCTCCAAAAGGGTAGAGCAACTACTACAAGTTTGAAAGTGGAGAAACAGACTCCGTTCTGCTTAAACATTGACCTTGTTAATTTAGGTTCCAAGTAAAGACATATAGATCCAGGGGCAGATAACCAAATTTGATCCAGGGTAGATAAACAAGTTAACACTACGTGTTAAGTTGCTGGTTGTCCACTGAGCCAAGTTCCCATTTCTTATAGGACTGGATTCTTCCTGTCTAATCTTTAACATGTAACCAACTCCTGAAGTGCCTAGGAGAGTTTTCAGAACTGCTTCTGTCCCTGAGACACTTGAGAAACTGGCTATGAAAGAACCACTGACAATAATATGAGGTGGTCCTTGTTATGGTTTGAATGGCAAGTGTCTGCTAAGGAAGGCAGGAGTCTCCCCTGGAATGGAGAATTTAACCCCCCTCCCTCCAAATTATTATAGCTTTGAAATTCAGGGGCTCTCAGGTGAAGATATGGGAATAGGAATAGCGTTTTTTTATTACGGGAACTAAAATAAACAATAAAACCAAAACACATGCAGCATTATAAAAGAGAAAAAAGAAAACCTCAAACCACAAACAAACCCGCTGACAGAGTCAGGATATAACCTGACACCCGGTGGGTCAGGGTGTTGGTGGCAGTCCCATTCAATGGTGGTTGCAGTCCCAGTGGCAGATGTGGCTCTGCTGAAGTGATGCTCCTGTAGAAAGAGTGGAGTTTTTCGCTGAAGATCCAGTGGTGATAGATGGGCCTGGTATTCCTCTGGGAATCCAGTGGGAAAGGCTGCCTTGGTGTTCCAATTCCCAGATTTTTATCCAGGTAGGAATGCTTGGTTCCTCCCCCTGCCTGGAACATTTCCCAGTGGGATGATGTAATTCTATCAGTGAGACTCAATGGCCCATGAGCAGAAGATCTCTCCCTGGAGGGAGGCTGGATTGTGGAAGAGATAAGAAAACTGCCCCAGCAGGTTTATTGACAGTTGGCCAATGACAGACAATTACACCACCCCCACATCTCAGTTTCATCAGATGGTGATAGAATACAGAGTTTTGGTTACATTTTGCACTGCAACCCATGACAGTCCTTTTTAGTTTACTAGTAATTTCTTGAAAGATCTGTGACTTAAAGCATTTATTGCTTTTATTATCATCTGTAATCACACTACTGATGTCTACTGCTGACATAAATTTAATCCCTAGCAATGAGCTTCTCTACTGTGAATCCCCCTCTCTTAGCTCTGCTCTGTGACCACATATTTTCAAATGCTACATTCCCTGATGTTATTTTTTTAAATGATATATTAGAAAAGCAGTTGCTATATGATTTTTGTTGGAAATTAAATGGGTCAGGGTGACATTTAATAATGAATCTTATTATGGATTATGATCAATGTATGAGTTCAAAATAACTTTTCCTTTCATCTCAATGTTGCCAGCCTTCGCTAAATTTTCACGAGATATCCTGAGATGCTCAAGGCCAGTGAGGGTGCTGAAATGGGACAGCAGAAGGAAGGAAATGACCACAAGGACCGCCTGCAAATAATAAAGATAAAAGAGTGAAAAGTCTGAAGAGCAATGTCAGATTTGTGACACCTGGAGAAAAGGGTGTGTTAATTTCAAAGGGTGCAGAAAACCCCAAGGAAAGGTTAGCCTTGTGATAGATAAAGCTAAAGAGACTTAAAAGTTCTGACAAGACCTCAGAGAAGCAGCTGTGATTACTGAAGTCAATAAAATTAAGACAAATATTTCTGGTAGTTTATTTTTACTCTTAGTAGGCTGTAACTTCTGCAAAAATATTTCTTTGCCATGTCCACTATCAGTCAAGTCCTAGGACAAACAGCATTTGATAATGATGAAAAATCATGAATAATTACAAGCATTTCATAATGTACCTAAAGACTTGTTTAGCTACTAATGTTTCTTCAGGTTTTTTTTCAGAGATCAGTCATCTGCATTTGGAAGATGCAGATGACTTCTGCTAAGGATCTATTTTCGAGGAGCCACAGATTTAGTCACATAATTCCCATTATGGGCAATACATTTGAAAGACTTTGTGACCTCTAGGTTAGAATACATGGGTTAATGTGGAACTTCTTTTTTTCCTAAAAGTTTTTCAGGAAATTTGCTTTAGAAATTCATAGCAGATACAGGTATGACCAACAGGATCAGGCAGATTCAAACTGAAAAACTTCCTTGGCAGCTTGGAAAACTGAAAGCATTGCACAAAAATTATAGCAGAGTCCTATCTGTCAACACTTGTTAGAAAAGTTTTAACTTTCTGTTGGAACTTCTTTGGTCTTCAAAATTCCAGGAATAAACTCCCTATGTAGCACTGCTGCTGAACAGTTATCAGGTCTAAGCATATAAGTAGTCAGTACTTCTGCAGAAACTTCACATTGAGTCAAGTACTGGCTCAGCCTTACGAGCTCTGATGATGGGACACCCAAGCCACTGTGCAAGCACTGAAATAGATAGTGGCCAACAAACTGCCCCAGTATCTGTGTCTGGCTCCCTCCATCTTCATAACTCAGTACATAGAGATTTCCAGATCAGAAGCCAAAGCCACTCTTGCCTCCTGCATGTGTGATATAGTAGGAGTACCTCAGTACTCCCTTGACACTCTGTGTTAACAGAGCTGCAATGAAAGCTCTCTGCATTGTGGAAATTACACACAATTGACTCATTACATTTAGTGTGCAAGAACCTGCCCATCTAAATGGGACTGTATGACATTTAGCTGTCTACTCCTCCCTGTATTTCCCCAAAAAGTGAACAGCCCTTAACATGGGCTCATGACACTTCCCCCAGGATCTCTAGAATCACCCTTGGTAGGTGCTTACCTCTCCCCATAGAGTTTAAGAGGTGGTTGCATGGCAACTTGAGCTGTTTCTCAAGTTTTAGAGTTCAAAACAGGTCACCAGTGCAAGATACATATTGCTTTTTTTGGACATCTGGAAATTTCTTCATTTTTTTTGAAATGAAAACTGGAATCATTAAGCTAAGTCAGTTCATCACGATGGAAGTACTACTCCTGCCTAACGAGTAGAAGAGAAAAGCAAGATGGAAATCATATCAAACCTTTATTTTCAGCTATTTATAAAGAGATTGTCTAAAATTATTCACCAGAATATTTTGTGAAAAAATATAAAGTTATATATTTAAGCAACTCATAACCAACTTATAAAATTAAAAAGGTTAAATTAAAATAGTTTATTTGCTTCATATTATTTTTTCAGGTGAAATGACAAATTCTTATGTTTTTGTACACAGTACCATATTCATTTCTTGCTTTTAATTCTTTAATTTTTCTTCTTTCTTCACGTGCAGATAGAGATACTTGCTTCATCATCAGATTGGTTGGCTTTCACTGCTATTAGCTGATATTAAAACTCAGTTATTAATATTTTGTATGCCACATAAAATTCTCTACAGTATGCTTTTTCATCAGCTTTGTCTGCTAGAAATAAATGAGAGATGCAGCTACGGAACATTTTGAGATGTTTTCTCAAAGAAATGTGTGGGACTATCCTTGACACCAGTCCAAAAAAACCCATAGTAATGAATGTAGCTAAAATAATAACCACAGAAAGAAAATGACAGGTCAAGAAAGGGAGCCTTTGAAGACTCTTCTTTTGAAAACATGCAATTACTACAGCAAATAATATTCACGGTCTTTCGCTCTCTGACAAACCATTAAAGCATCTACTACAAATCCTGGGCTAAGGACATGCAAGATCATAACATCATAAATAGACATAAGATGATGATGTATCATGGTCTTCTTCCATGAATCATTATTGCACAAATCTGTGGCCCAAGCAACACTGCAAAGGATATTTCTCAACCCACACTAGTCAACTCTGTACTCTTCCTGATATAGTTCAGACCAGGGAATAAAGGGAAATACAGACCCGCTGCAACGCCTAGACAGCTTCACTGGGGAATGGATGCTTTCAGAAAGCGTGAAGGCATGAGCAGTCCCCATGAGCAGAAGTCCTGGAATAGAGTTTTCCGTGCAGCAGGGGAAGCTGAGGAAAACTCCCAGGCTGTAGCTGATGAGAGGAATGTGCTGAGGGGCAGCTGCACTGCTCAGCTTGCATGGAAAAAGGCTTTAAAGGCTGAGCCTGGCCCAGCTGAGAAAAACACAGCATGGAGATCACCAAGCAGCTTCCAAAAGCAAATTGCCCTTCAAAAGAAAGATGGCTCGTGTTAACCCCCTTTAGTTAATGTGAGCTGCTGTGCTTAAATGAGCATGAAGACACAATCTAAGAGAAGGACAGCTCTCACATCCACATAAATCCCATGGTGGAGGAGGCATGTAATCAGGGCTGATTGCCATAATGTCTGTGCTTTATTGTAGATGCTGTTCTTTGTATACAGACTTTCTACTGCATAAATTCATTCATCCCATTTTCTAACGTGGAAATATTACTTTCAGAGCTAAATAACTAGAGGTTTTCTCTTTTAAACTGTGACATTGAAGTATATAAAAATCCATTTAAGCAACCTACAGAGCTACTTATAAACTGAGTATAGCTGTAGCAGATGGTACTCATGCCAAGGTGGAGAAGACCTTCATACACTACATGGGACTCATTATGCCTGTCTTGGAAGAATAAAAACAGCAGTTGGATATGGCATTAGCTATAGATATCTTCAAAGCTTAAGCTGCCAAGCCATTACAGTTAGTGCCTGAAGATTAAAATTTCTCAGGTAGCTCCCATTAGGACCCAACAATTCATTGGAATGTGCTCAGAGCATATATTATACACCACATGAAGTTCTGTGTTTTGAAATAAGGAAGCAGGATAATTTCCAGGCTGCTAATGCAAAGACATAAAAGCATGATAATTTCTAAAATAAGGTTCAAGCAATAGGTGTGCGCCAGAATCCATGTGGAAAATTTCAACAATCATAAATATCAGTGTCCACATACCTGTCTGTATCTGTTTACAGATATATTTCTGCATCAGCTGAACTAGATTTCTGTCCTCACCCTGATCTCATGATTTGAATGACTTAACCCCTAGAGTGCATCCTCAGTCATCTAACTAAATCTACGCTTGTCTCACACTGAGGGGGAATTGACCTTTTAGCCATCTTATGGATGATGTTGTCCAGACATGATGGGGACAATTCATGAACTCTGGTGTATGAGTGCTCTGCAGCTCTCTGGAATGTCCCAGGCTCCCACACTGTGCCATTTGCATGGTGGCAGCTGGGCCTGCTGTTGCTGCCACTTTAGGTGTGCAGAACAGACTTACTCAGAATTAACATCCAAATTTTGCAGCTCTACTGCAGTTCTATTTTTACCATCTTAATTCATTGTGACCAGTTTAAATCTCTGTCTGCCTTGCTCAGCCCCTCAGGAGATCATGTTTTCCACCTGAATAATCCTTTAACACAGACATCCGTTGATTCCATCTCTGACTTTCTAGTGTAAATTGTCATAATGCAAAAAATATACAGTATTTTAGATCTATGCTTAAAATATAAACTGCCAGTTTATGTCATATTGAGGCCCTAAGGGTTTTTAGGATCAGGCTGCTACTTCCAGAAACAGGATGCTGCAATTGAATCTGTTTCGTATATTTTACACTATATCAGGCTTCCAAGTTGGGCATATTTGCATGTACATTTGATGACATCTAATGTATGCATGCAGCTAAAATAAAATTTGCATGATGGTAACTGATCACATGCAGGCTTTGATGAGTTCCTTTCCTTCTTCTAAGCTCCACATATCTTATTGAATTTCTGCATCAGTTCATATCCTGGATCAGAGTAATGCACACATCATATATCTGTGGGTAAGTACAAATATACACTTTTCTGTGACATCAGCAATAAATCAGCTATGTGTGATAGCTCAAATTATGCTGCTTTATATTAGTTGTCAGATGAAAAAAATATTTTCTATTGCATTTTTTATACCATTCCAAATCTCAATTAAATATAGAGTAATCAAGTTCGTCTGTATCATGTCAGGGATTAGAAGTATTGTTTTAGACTGTGTGTTTGAAGGTATTTGTGTTAGACAAAACAGTACAGATTGGCAGGAACTAATGCATTATGATGAAACTGCTGTTCACTGACATTAAACAATATATACAAGAAAGAATAGAATTGAGAATTCTTATTTAAAAGTAAAAAAAACAAGCTTAACTTGTTCTCATAGGAATGTTAATAGTTTTCCTCTTACTCTTGGTAATAATTGGAGAGGGTTGCCTATGTAGAGGCACTTTTGAGTGAGCTCTGAACCTACTAAAGCAGGGCGAAGGATCCTCCTTAGATTCTGCAGAAGAATAAATCATTAAGCAGCACATTTCTGCTCAATAAACAAAACTGTAATGAATTTAAAGGAAATTATAGATTTTATCATCTTCTGCAAAGTCTTACAATGAGCATCTGTGTTTCACTGGCATGCAGATTATTGATGGCCCAAACTTATTAAGCTTTCTCTTTGTTCACAGAAGTAAATCAGCACAGCAGAAGGAATTAAAAATAGCACTAAAATAATTTTCTATTGTTTTACTGAAATAATTTATGCATTCCTGTATCTTATGGGCAGATGGAACAATTCTAAGGTCTTATTTTCTTTCCAAAGGTATCTCATTATTTTATTGCATATGAAAACTCCCTTCCCTTCACAACTAGTCAGCAAAGAAAGATTTTGCTGCGTGTTGTGAACTACTGAGGATGACTCCCAAGGAGCAGAAAAAGATAGAAATATAAATAAATATCTCAGAATGGTAATGTTTTGATGACCCTTCTGACATTTTTTCAGTGTTCCAGATGTCACATGTGAACCAAAATTTCATCCAAGGCACTTTAAATATTTTTTTAAACCTAACATATATGAATACATTGAAAGTGAAAATTAAAAAAATATGGGTTGGTATTGTGTAAGCACTTCTGATTAAGAAGAGGCTAATTAATACAAGTTATTTCATGACATGCTCAAAAATCATATTCTTCTTTGAGTATTTTCTCAAATATAACTCAAATATATCCAAAAATTTTCATTTTCTTCCTCAAGGACATGGCTAAACTTGGACTTCTGATTTAATTTCTAGAAGATATACTGCTTCAGCAGGAACCCTCCTGCTCAGATGATGATGACATAATGAACAATATACCTGAATGCAGCTGGCTGAAGCATAGA
Organism: Certhia americana; assembly: GCA_018697195.1. Classification (NCBI taxonomy): domain Eukaryota; kingdom Metazoa; phylum Chordata; class Aves; order Passeriformes; family Certhiidae; genus Certhia; species Certhia americana. The sequence goes on from CM031858.1 coordinate 21,640,181, forward strand.
TTCCTGAAACATGGAAATTAACCACTCAAATACAAGGAGGAGGGTGGAAAATAACTGCAGATCAGAAACAGCACTGAAACCCCATGGCAGGGAAGAGTTTTTCTTACAGAAAAGGCTCCTCACCTGAATAGATACTATGTCTTCCACTATTTCAGCTCTTAAACCTAATTTTATTCCATTTTCCTTATCTGTGTCCATCTCTTCTATCCTAAATTCTGAACCTTCTGTCCCTTGTTATTTCTGATTCTATCGCTCTCTGTGTGACATTTTGCTATATATTTTCATTCTCTTCATTTTTCCACCAAAATAGTATGACTCCAGACACAAGGCCTCTCAAGAATCAGACTTTTTGTCTTCTCTGGAGAGAAGGCTGTAGCAACTGAGCAAGTGACCAGGTATTGCAGAAACAGTGTTGTGTATAAGCATATCATATATATATATAACATCTAATACCATGTACCTGGCATGGTATTAGAAAGGTCATGGGAACCCACCTCAAGCAGAGGTGTTTGTACACTCAGCAGTCCATTTTAATTTCTTGCATCAGCAGCCAACCCAAGCACACTGCCTAGATTGGGACTTCCGGTTTACTCGTATTTGGACTCTTGACATGATAGATGAGAGGATAATCTATCTGCATTCAGTTTACTCTGATCCTTTCTACCAGTCTTTCTCCTGGGGAAAAAAAATCACTGAATGGAGTATGTATCTTAAAATAAAAGTATTAAAAGAGAAAGAATCAAATACCTTATTTTTTGAAAAAGAGAAAAGTAATTTTTTTTTTCTTCTGCATTCTCTTTCTTACCAATGGCACTTTGTATGAAATTATGGGTTATCTCCATTTCCTTATTTAGCTAGTACAGTAATGCATTGAACTGTTCTGTGTCACACTTGCAAGTGCTGTACCTGTAGGATGGCACCACATAATATGATTCAAGGTGGCATTTTTATTTAGACTCACTGCTAGCGTTTCAGACAAGCATGCCCTAATCACAGAATATTTAAGCTTTATGCACATGAAATGCAGCCTTGACACTAGTGAGAAATAGTGAGAAAGAAGTGAAAAATACATCTTTGAGATATGAAGAGCATCTGTTTTCTTTGAATTTGGATGGTCAGTTTGACAGCTTTCTACATGCTGGTATACAAAGTTTTCCAGTTTCCTAGAAAGTAGCCTGTTAAAGAACAAGATGACACAGACTGAATCCACAGAATTCTTGCTAAAGGTGCAATTTTTTAAATAATACCCTGATACACAGGCCAGAACTGTGGCTCTTTTTTCTTGGTTTTATCAAAAAGGTTATACTTGATACTACTTCTCTGCTCAACATAAAAACACAGTCTGGCTGTTTTCTCTCTGTTATTCTCCATGCAGGGAAATGAGTGCATCAGGTGAAGTCACCAGTTTTAGTTTTATCACTTTCTGAGAGCAAAGTCATATTTCTTTAAGTTTAAAAAAAAAAAAAAAAAAAAAAAGAAGGTGCAAGCAGGAAAAGAAAGTAGCAGGTAAGCAAAGCATTACCTTGTTTATAGATGGGATGTATTTCAGTGCAGATCAATGCTGCTACTCATCAGTTCAGAGCCACCAGCTGAAAGAAGTACATTTCCATTATGTACATTAGAGCAAACATTTATTTATTTTCAAATATAAGTTCCCTCTCCAAAGTCACAACTCATTATATTAAAATGTTAAACATTGTAAACTGAGGTCATAAATCTCTTATGTCCCTCATTGAATTTTACTCTTAGGAAGCCAAGGTTAGATGTTCTCATCATAACCTGGCCTTCCTGGGGTGAATCATCCACTGTGTTCTGCAGCTTTCTGGATTGTGCACATGTAATGTGAGAACTAGCCACATTCTGAGAACAAACATTTGTATCATGTGAAAAAGGCATAAATCATTCACAGTTTCACATATAAGAATAAACAATCAATGAGAATATGAGGAATAATCTTGGGCTGCTTCAGGTGATGCACCTGAAGCAGCCACCATGCAGGGCACCTCCATGCTGCAGTACAACACAAGGCAGAGACACCGCCTTGGATCCAGAACAAATCTCTCTGTTCACTGCATTCACACCAAATATGCTAGCAGGAGAAGCCGGGAAGGAGAGAAACAAATGTTTTAAAATAGTTCTGAAGAAGTCAATGTGATTGAACCCTTGTGCCTTAGGTTAGCTGAACCATCTAATTCTTTTGGGCCAGCCCCCAATGCTGGTCCTAGTCAGGAGTTTAGATATGATCGTTTGAGCTTGTAGAGACCAGACAATGGCCTGTCTGTGATGGCAAAGGTTAATTTAACAGAATATGTGAGGGACGTGGATAGGTGATGTCATAGTTATCAAATAATTACTCTTTTGCTCACACCTAGATTACCTTGCCTGTCTAAACTTTGATGATCAAATAAATCTTAGTTACTTTCCTTGGTAATTATTTTTTTAAATTATAACTCATTGCAAAGTGAATGCATACACTGAACCTGGCTTCCCAGTCAATTAATTTGTCAAAGAGCTTTCTATTTGTTACATATATGAATAGCTGTCTCCTGCAGCAATCAAATTTAAGAACTGAAGCAACACCAAAAATAATTTCATAGCCCTAACACAGAAAGGAAAATCTTTACTACTTCTTAATTAATGTCTCTATAATTGTTTTGCAAACTAATCTAACACAAGAAATACAGTGGAAAACATGACAGGAACAGAATTTGGCGTAGGAAGAAAGAGTGGAATTCCATAATGTAAAAGGAAAATAATGTATACTTCTGCAAAGCATCCTGCCTGCTACTGAGCACATGGTTTCAGGGTCTGAACACCATGAGTCATTGACCCTTGGCACACAGCTGAAAGGCAGGCAGCCAAGGAGCACAGGTGGACACTAGGCTGATAAAACCATAGAATGGTTTGGGTTGGAAGGGACCTTAAGGATCATCTAGTTCCAACCTCCCTGCCATTGGCAGGGACACCTTCCACTAAACCAGGTTACTGAGACCCATCCAGCCTGGGCTTGAACAGTTCCAGGGATGGGGCATCCACAGCTTCTCTGGAAAATCTGTTCCAGTGTCAACCACCCTCACAGTCAAGAATTTCTTCCTAATATCTAATCTAAGCCTGGCAGATTCTGTCATGTTGAAATCATTTACTTCTGAGATAATTTCTGTGTCTTAGTGATCTCCACTAAGCCACTAAGAGGCTGGGAACCCAGACACATTTTGATGCAATTCTCTGCTCCCATCTCTTTTCACCAACCTCCTCTGGACTTCAAACTGTGTATGGGAGCTCCTTGAGAACCCACTCCTGTTGCATTCTGGGAAAATTATAAGTGCCCTGTTTGCATGCAGTTTGTTGAAGTGTGTGGATTTTTATGGCTATGACAAATACAAGAGGCACATGATTTTCTAGGGACAGTGGCTGCTCCCACCTCTAGTTATTTTGACTGAGAGCTGCAAGAGTGGGCGGAAAAACAAGGGTCCAGTAAGCCCTTCTGCACTAAATGGCTAGAGGTTGGCTGCCTGCAAGGTTGAATTAAATAAATTATACATACAATCCTTTACCTGGAAATTAATATAAGTGACATATTTGCTACATGTTGTTGCCATCTAGATTTTCAAGCTGTTGTTTCTGAAGTTGTCAGGTAGAACACATTTAATGTATGACTAAACCTCATACATGCAATTTTGATTAGTTTGGTTTCTGTGAATACTTGCTCTTTCCTTCTGCATTGATGCTTGGTCCTCTGGGCTATGACAGATTGGGCACAGTGCTCACTGATATCAGGGCAACAGAGCCAGCTCTTTCACTTCTGCACAAAGCAGCCTTTCAAGGCTCAGGCATTATCTCTAGGACTCTCAAAAGCACACAGAATTGGAAGCCAGAATTAGCCAGATAGTGAGGAAGACTCCTGACATCAAGTGAAAATGAAAAAGGAAAATTTAATGACCACAGGGTCAGAAGCTCAGTGATTTAATGGTATTCTCCAAGTGCCCATCTTGTTACAGATGGGTAATTGCTGTTAGAACAACATGGCTAACACTTTATTTTTCCTGCAGGAGATAATTACTTTGATTGAAAACACTGGCTGTCAGACAGTGGCATACCTACTGCAACACCTGGAGACCAGGAATGGATAGCTGCATTTGTCTTGTAGCAGTGCTAATCAGGTTCCTGCGACTGCCAGATCTTTGACTGAGGTTGAGGCAACAAGTTGCCATCATGCTTTTGAGGTCTTTTTTCCTCTTTACTGGTTGCTTTAGTCTCAGTTCCTCCCTCTCTTTTTAGGACTCCAAAATAAATTAATGGCAGTAACACCAAATACAGAGAAGAGAAACTGACAGACAATCAACTGATATAAATTAATGTATTATTATAGTCAGATGAGCTCTTTAAATATATGCAAGATGAAAAAACAAAAACCAAACTCCAAATCTGCTCAAATGCTAATTAGTATTTGATATTATCTGAATGATTATTTGTCAATCCATAAAGGAAATTGCAGACCAGACTAACCTATCATGGTCAGGTTAGCATGTGTCAGCTACTCAGTGTCCATTCTCAGCTAAGACAGACATTTAAACATGCACTTATTTCTAGCTGAGTTCACTATATTTTCAAAAATAATAAAAGAACCGATAAACACTTTTTATGTGTGGTAATGATGAAAGAAAAAAATCACTTTTTTCTAGAAATAATATGCATTGTACTGAAGAATTTTGTAATATTAAAAAAAATGGACAAACTTCAAGTGCAAAAATAACCTCACCTTAATCAGTACAGTGACAAGCTAAATTTGATGGCAATGGCCTTCACAGAGCCCATCTTCAAAATGAACAGCAAGTTTTCTCTAAAGGCCTTGTGGAAGTATGGGTTTATTCAGTGTACATAACTGCTTCCCCAGAATAAAAATCTCCGGGGAGGATTATCTTTATCAACTGTAACCACAGCTATATAGTCTTATGTCACTTTCTTCTACACATAGGTGGAGTGCTGTTTAAATTCATCTAGTTTAGCTCTATAGTATAATGATGAATCATGCTTATAAATTAGGATGTGTGCTGATATTGACTAGCATAGAGTTAATTTTCTTCCCAGTAGCTGGTATGGGGCTGTCTTTTGATTTTATGCTAGTAACAGTAGGATATTTCCATTATTTCTGAGCAGCACTTTTACTGAGTCAAGGCTGTTTCTGCTCCTCACCCCACCCCACCAGCTTGGGAGTGGAAGAGAAGTTGGGAAGGGACACAGCTGGGACAGATGACCTCAACTGAACCAGGGGATATTCCAGACCATATGGCATCATGCTCAGCATATAAAGCTGTGGGGAAGAATGCAGCAGAGGGATGTTAGGAGTGATGGTGTTTGTGTTCCCAAGTCACTGTTACATGAGATGGAGCTGTGCTTACCTGGCGGTGGCTTAGCAACTGCCTTCCCATGTGAAGTGCTGAATTAATGAATTTCTTGTTTTGCTTTGCTTGCATGTGCAGATTTTGCTTTCCCTATTAAACTGTCTTAGTCTCAACTCAGGAGTTTTCTTACGTTTAGTCTTGCAGTTTCCTCCTCCATCCCATCACGGGGTGGGGGTGAGCAGTCAGCTGCCTAGGGCTGAGCTGCTGTCATGGGTTAAAACTTGAGAGCAAGAGAATTTGTAAGGACAGGAAATCTGTACTTTGAGAACTTTATAGAAATGTTTCTCTTATCATAGACTCAGCAACCTGACTGATTTTTATTGTTTTAAAATTCAGCATGGATCAAGATTAGAAGACAGGCAGTCAAATAATCATTTGTAGGGAACTGAAGAGGAACCTTGAAAAGTCAGTTAAGATTTGCTGCAGATGACAATAAAGTTATGAATTTATTAAAGTCAAATTGCATTTCTCAGCATCCTAGACGTTGCAAAAAGACAGGTATGACATTTGAAATGTGGTTTAACCTGGTGGCAATTACATTACTGTAGCACAACTAGAAAACTACATATTTATTATTTGCCCTGCACTCTACTACTCTGTCTTCTTTCTTTTGCAGCTGCATCCAAACCTTTGAAGTCCTTGTACAGTCAACAGTGAAGAGCAGGTATTTCTTCATTGTGACTCTTACACAGTTGTCATCCACTTTAGAGGACTTCTTTGCCTCATTCTCTTCAGAGATTCCTAAAAAACTCTGGATGTCAGCTTTATGGAACAGATCCTCAGGGAGGCAAATAAGAAAGATACCCCACTTGATCTGCTGCTTGTCAACAGAATGGATGTTGTGAGAGAAGTAGAGATTGGCAGCTGTCTTGGCCATGATAACCAAGAAGAAATTGAGTTTAAAATCTTTGTTAACAGGAGGAAAGTGCAGGCCAAACCTCAACTCTGCATATAAGGAGAGCAGACTTCAGGCTTCTCAGGCAATTAGGAAATAAGTTCCCTGGGAATATGTTTTTGCAGCTGCTAGAATCCATCAGTGCAGGTCAATTTTTAAACATCACTTCCTAAAGGCACAGGAGCAGGCAGTTCCCAAAAGTCAGAAGTCAAACAGGCAAGGCAGAAGGCCAGCTTGGATGAACAGGAGTCTTCTCTTGGAAATAAGTTAAAAAAGGAAGGTGTATGCGCAGTGAAAACAGAGCAAGGTAACATGGCAAGGATACAGAGATCCTGTAGAGAGGAAATTCAGGCAGCCAAACCTGGACCTGAAGCTGGCCAAAACTGGGGGGGGACAATAAAAAGAGATTTTTCAAATATATTAATGGCAATGTAAAACTAATGTGAGCTCATTGCACGATGAGGATGGCTTCCTCACAATAAGGGACATTGACAAGGCAGAGGTTTAACATATTCTTCTCTGTCATCAACACCAGATGCATCAAGGGGGTCTGAGTGCCTTGAGCTGGAAAACAATGACTGCAGGAATGATCAATTCCCAGTCAGTCTGGGGCTCCAGCTGGATCCCTACAAATCCATGGAGCCTGATGGCCTGAAGCCAGCACAGCTTCATGAGAGGAAAGTCCTGCTTATAGAAACTGATTTCGTTTTATGACAAGATAACCCACCAAGCTGATCAAGGGAAGCCAGTTGATGTAATCTTCTTGGATTTCAACAAATGATTGATGAACCTGTAGCATTCTGCCCTGCAGATAGGGCTGGAAACCTTAACTTCAAGCCATGGATCAGCTCTCAATCAGGGCGAGCTGGGACCCACCCCCAATTACCTCATTTGGTTTATGGAAATCATTTCCAGAAAGTTCTCAGTTCTTGTTGTTGTTACTGGTTGTATTTTGCTGCAATATTTTCCATATTCCTAATTGCCTTCCCCCATGGGACTATCCCCATTTTCTCCACCCTAAACCCCTCCCCTGTGTTCATGCTTAAGACTGCAGTTACCCTGGACCTTCCCGCTCTTTTTCGGTCTGTTCCCTCATACGGTGCACGGCTTATGGTTTGTTATTTTCCCATTATTAAAAAGTTCTGTTTCTGGATGACCAGATCAGAGTGTCTCTCTCACAAAGTTGCCATAGGGTGGGTGACCCGAGACAAAGCGCCGGTTATCTCATCCGGGCTAGAATTGGACACTTCATGAACCCTTTTGTCTCTCCTAGTGTTCTGTGCAAGATGTCCAGCTCACAGCTGAATAAACACATCATGTGATGGAAAAGAACCTGGCTCAAGGTTCAGGCACAAAGGGCTACAGTGAATTGGGTGGCCTCAAACTGGGGACCTGTCACTAGTGGAGTTCCACAGGGCTCCATCCTTGGTCCTGTGCTCTTCAGTATCTTCATAAATTACTTGAATACAGGACTGGAAGGGACACTAAGCAGGATCTCAGATGATACAAAACTGGCAGGAGCCAGACTTCCCCAAAGGCAGGGAGGCCTTGCAGAGACACCTCAGAAAATCAAAAATCATATGAATCATACCAATCATATGAAGCTCAACAAGGAAAAGTGCTGGATTCTGCACCTGGAATGGGGCAAACCTGAATGTGCAGACAGACTGGGGAATGAGATGCTGGAAAGCAGTGCCATGGAAAGGAACCTGGAGTTCCTGGCTCATGGAAAGCTGAATATAAATCAGTGGTGCCCTGGCTGGCAGGAGGGCCAGCTGTGTCCTGGGATGCAACAAGGACAGCACAGCTGGGCAAGGGAGGGGATTGTCCTGCTCTGCTCTGCTCTGGGGTGGTCTCACCTCGAGTACTGGGGGCAGTTCTGGGTGCCACAATATAAAAAAGACTTTAGGCTGTTAGAGAGGGTCCAAAGGAGGGCTAAGAAGATGATGTGTTAGGAGTGGCTCAGGTCACTTGGTGTGTTCAGCCTGAAGAAGATTGAGGGGAGACCTCACTGTAGTCTAGAACGTCCTTGCGAGGGGAAGAGAAGAGGCAGCCACTGATTTCTCTGTAGTGCACAGTGACAGGAAACAAGGGAATGGCCTGAGGTTGTGTCAGGGAAGGTTTAGGTTGGATATCAGGAAAAGAGGGGGTGGTTGGGCACCAGAACAGCTTCCCAGGGAAGTGATCACAGCACCAGCCTGATGGGGTTCAAGAAGTGTTAGGACAATGCTCTTGGGCACATCGTGTGGCTCTAGGGGATGGTGCTGTGCAGGACCAGGAGTTGGACTTGATGATCTGGGTGGAGATCAGCACATTCTGTGATTCTGTGATATCTAAACTAGTATGAAGCAAAATCCTGTTGCATGACACAGTGAGTGGAGCATTCTTTAACCTAAACTAGCCCTCGGGATTATGTTGCAGAGAAATAAAGATACGCAAGTTTAATTATCCTTTCTCTTCCTTACAAATAATTTGAAAAACAATTCATAGAGCATATTACTGCCATATGGCCCTTGGGATACTTTCCTTTTTCCTCATTTCTTTGTCATTATATTCTTTTATAATTACAGCAGGAAGCTGCCACTATTGCTCAGCATCAGCCCTCCATAAGAAATGTAAAATTAGGCCATCCAGGGAGGAGAAAAAGGATTAAGACTGGTATTTAAGTATGTCTACTTAATGAAGGCATATTTTGGTGCATCCATGTATCCCAGTATAGGGTAAGGACTTGTACAGCAGAGAGGAAGGATTTCATACCTCTGTTTTCAGGTAAGTCTCCTGAAGAACACTGAAATACAGTGAATGTGTCTATGGAATGAATTTCAAATCCTGGGCTGTTAATGAGGCTAAACCACCTAAATTTTTGACTCTCAAAGCCTTACTCCTTAGTCTCTGAGAGTAAGGGGGCCACATCTGAGGTGTTCTAACACAGGTGCCTGGTTGGATGTCAACACTGCTACTGGCTGACCAGGTGTGTGCAGTGATGCTGAGCCATCACTGTTCACCTTGAGATGAGCTGCTAACCTGCCCTGCACTCCTCACAGAGATACAGCTTGGGTGAATGAAGCTATTTCAGAAGCTCAAGGGAAACCCTTCTGTTCTCAAGCTACTGTCCCAAGGACACAGAGCTTCTATGTTGTATCTGTCTTGGATGCAGACATGATTCCTACCTAGGTCCTTGTTTTTCACTTGTGAGCCATAGGAATGGTATTAACATGAACTATTAATCTAAGTCTTCTTTTTCATGATAGAAAATGATGTGCTGGCAGTATGAACATGCTGAATACTCCAGAAATTAGTACTCTGGGCTTCATCACCCATTTTCTTCCTCAGGTTCAAGCACAAGTTTCCTAGACCATGCTTGAGACAAGTGAGATGTAGAAGATATCACAGACCCAGAAGCTGAACCCTGAACACATGCCTACAAACTTAGACTTTTGGGGACTGATTCTTTGGGCACTGTGTCTCAGGCTGTGGGAGCAGAACAGAAAGGGAGACCAGATGCTTTGGGCTTCCCTGCATGGGATTGTTTTGCACAATGGTTGTCCCAGATCCCAGAAACAAAGTAATTCAGAGGTTGTCCTCTTACCTGTGTACTGCTGAGGCAGACGGCAGTACATGTTGTATGAGCCTAGTCAGAACTAGAAATTTTTCTAACACACAAAGTGTGAAGTACCATTTGAATTTCTAAAATAAATAATTTCATTAAATGCTTTGCCTTTTCTAGATCTCACCCTTCCTGTTAGAATGTTCCATTTCTTTGTGAAAGGTCAAATAAGACCCAGTATAATACCCTGATCAGAGATCAGGAGAGAAAAAAAAATCAATTTCCACTTGCAAACAGTAGGATGAATGGCACAGCTATCTAAGTTGTGGCTCAAAATATGTGGGTTAAAGTTAACAATGAGAAACATCTATTTTAATTAATAGTATTTGTTACAGGTAATAATGGAACCCAAAACCAGATTTACAAGTTGTTAAACATCTCAGTATGTTTCTAAATCAACAACCAATTTTGCACAATATCTCTTCCACCACAATATTTTGTTATATATATGTAGTGGTAGATACCTAAGGATTTAGAAACGGTTATTTCAACACCACTTTATTTGGTTACATAAAGATATTTATTTTGGACTTAGAACTAATTAGAAAACTACTTTTTTCCATAAAATTTAAGGTTTTTATGGAAAAATGAAAACATTGAAAGACTAAAGCTAATAAAGCAAATATTTTGATTCAAAATGGAGCTGTGATTTTCTGGTCTTTCTTTTCTCTTCCATCAGCTAAGTTTTTCATTTCATATAGGTGGTGATCATAGATATTAGTTCTTTCTCTGTCTAGAAACTTCAGCAAAGGATTTATACTTAAGTGAGCATTCTTTCGGTTCTTCTTACATCACTTCTTTATTAAACAAAGATTCCAACAATCTGGGATACAATCAAGGAAAATTATCACATAGTTTATGAGGCAGCCTTTGAAATTCATCAGATAATGTATTTGAAAAATAGGCTCTCCTAAGATAAGGCCAATATTAGTCAAATACTGCTTCTTCCAAAGACAGCTGGGCAACAGCAAATATCAAATATTTTTCTGGTCTGGTATAAGTGTGTTCTCCCAATTCAATTTGCACATATATTATCATTGGAAGGGGTAGAAGTTTTGGCATAGGGGAATTCGAAATGCCTGTCTTTTGAAACTAGCCTTTTGAAATTTACAAATTGAGACAACACCAGTGAGTTCTACTCTCTTGCTGGCAAACAAGGAACCCTGCAGGAGGCCTGAAACTCTGAAGTGGCTGAGAAAAACATTTTGTTCAACTTGTACATACAAAATGCCAATATGAAACATGCTTAAAATAACGGGTTTAACCACAGCACATCCAACTAACTGATTGATGTCCAATAAATTTCCTATATCACCCTCCTTTTTTTGATGCCTAAAATTTTTTTGCTTTTTATGTTTTTTTCATATGTTTGTAGTTTTGTAGACCATTTATACATGTTTATACAGCTCCTGGTATTTTTCCTACCCTTTCTCTTAGATTTTCGAAAAATAACCTAACCTTATAACACATTCCTGAAATACTTCTTAGTCTTATTTTGAGGCAGAGGACCTACAAGAAGAACACTTTGTTTTCTAATCAGAATCTCAGAAGACATAACAAGAAGTGGGGCAAAGAAGCACTGGACCAACTCCAGTACCTGGGAAAAATTACCTAATCAACTGCTCTTCTAATTGGACAATGTTTTTCAGATATGATAATTTGTTAAACTTACAAAAATTGTAGAAGTCTGGTACCATGTGTGCCCATAGCCTATAACTATGGACACACACAGAAGTTTTCAATACACTGATTTTTCATCTTGTCCTTTTAATACTGTTGCAAGGAGTTTTGTCCTTTGATATCAGGCAACATTATGAAGCAAGTTCCCATGGCTTCTCACTGGTTATTTCTACAGAGATTGTCTGAAAGAGCATCATTTAAGGTTCTCCAGTGCTACATGCAATGTGCAGAGAAATTCTGTGATGCTGAAAAATAAGTGCAGACATCTCGGTGAGAGCAGCAGGTGTAGAGTGAAGCCAGGATGGCCTATCAGGTACTACAACCATCAGCAAACACAGAGACAAATAATAACTTTTCTGAAGCACATAATATGTGCTGGGAAAGATGAGAACGTATTTTCCAAGGCCCGCAAAGTTACTCCAAATGTTTTTTTGCTACATATTGAAGAAGGCAAAGTTCAGCCACTGATAGCACTGTCATCAAGTCTGAAAGTAATAATTTTTTGCTCAATGATGCTCATGATTAGATGGGATGTCACAAAGGGAAGTTTTGAGTGCTATTTAAGATTATGTAGAAAAATGCTAACGATCCAAAATCATTTTGTTTTGCTTTTAGTTCTTTCCTCAGTTTAACTTTGTAGTTTCACATAAAAGACATGCTTGGGAGCTACAGGAATAATGGTGAGTTTTGCTGTTTACAACTCCAGTGATGTAAAATTTTACACTCACAGCAGTATAAAAAGTTTTTATTTTTTTAAATTTTTCTTTTTCCTTTTTTTTTTTTAAATTGGACGTTGGTGGTGTTCAAGGGGAATGGGCCACATGGTGGCCAGACACTCATGTCGACTCTATAATGAGTTTTCTAGTGCCATTGTCAGAGGTAGAGCACTCCTGATGGTGGTTCAAAGTGCAATCCAGTGGACCATTACTTCCATTCTTTAAGTCTAGGATAGATCTCATTCCTATTGCCTGTCCTGTTGCAGTAGGAAGGCAGGAATTTTCTTGCTTTCTTTGTTTTGTGAGAATGTGGTACATTATGGTCTTATGGAGTATCCAGTGATGAAGGCAGTCAAATACAAACTAAAACTGCAAATATTCCCAAAGACCATAACTACTGTCAAGCACAGTCCTACAGTTCAATCTACATTTTAAGAACCTTTATAATCTCTCCAAACACTAGCCTACTATATGCCAGAAAAATTATTTAGAAAGGCTTCTCTGCCTTGGATAGCGAAGTGACAAGTGACAATAGATACAGAAAAAGAAGTCATGGGTCAGTCAGGAATTCAAGACCACTAGTGTGAAAGTGGTAAAAAAGAACAGCTGAAAAGTTTAGCTGGCAAACTAGGAATAATCTTTCAATTGCACAATAACTTGAAAGGTAACAAGGGGTACAGGGGGAAAAGTTAAATCCCACAGTGGCAAATATCAGCTGAGACTTGTGTTATGTAGGAAAGGGAAATCATAGACTTGAAGTCTTCTATCTGGGTAAAACAAAATGTCTTTCAGCTGAAAGACGCTGAGAGAAAAAATTGTGAGAAAATTATCAGGCAAGACAGAAAAGTCTAGTTATGGCAAATAATGACCACTTTTAAAAGGTTGCTAAGGTGGGAGAGGGCAGAGCACTAAGTGTGTACATTCAAACCCAGTATTTAGTTTGAAAAGATATCTGGACTTCACTGGCAGGAAGACATCCAAGTGAACATAAGAGATTTCTACTACCATTGGGAAATATTTAACCCAAGTTAAATTAGCTCAAGTTTCTTTTCATCTGATCTCTCTGCACAAAGTATCTGGCAGTGCTTGCAGGAAACCATGCTCTGCCCAAACCTGAGCTGCCAGAGGAGTGCCTCTGGATGGGAGTGCACCACAGGACAATTTCAAGCCTTCTCAACCCCTCCAGACTAAAAAAGCAGCCCTTGCAGTAAAGTGAATTCCATTCTCAAAGTTAAAATAAAAACAAAAACAAGCTATAAATGAGATTGTACTAATGACATCTCATCAGACAGTTTTAATCAGCTATGTAAAATAAAAAGCAACCATTCATTCACAATTTAAAAATCATGAGGCCGAGGTTCCAACACAAAGAAAAGTTGATAGTCAAGTTGTAAACCTTGGAAAATATAATTATGCTATCAAATCAACAGTAAAAAATCTGTTACTATTAAATCATAAACAATTCTTCTACAATTACAAATATTAGGAACAGTAAGAGACTGCTTTAAGTGAAGAACTAAGAGAACAGGTATTACAAACCCTGCTGTTTCTGCAAAGATTTTTAGTAGCTCAAGAAGCAATGGAATGAGGCCAAAGGGAATGAGTTTCTAGAAGCTATTTACTGACTATAAACTAGCAAAGGAACAGGGAATTCTAGTTACATTGCAAGCTGTTAAAGTGTTCTTTTCTCTTTCTCTTTTCTCCCCCAAATGGCTGTTCAGTATGAAAAATGACTCTGTCAGCAGACGCTTCGCAACCCACCCTGATCAGCAGCCTTCATTGTTTTATTGAGACAAATGGGCAATAAGTAACTAAAACATTTCACATACATGGAGTAAAAAATGCAGAAACAACATTTTGCCATGTGGCAACAGAAACCAAGGAACAAATCTGGATACCCTATAAAACCAATGAGCAGTCCACTCTGAACTATTCCTTGATTCAAGTCCCCTCATGTGGAACTGTGCAAAATGATTTACAGACTAAAAACTTTTTAGTAGATTTAGCCAGTGATTATTGTTAATATAAACACTAATTATTCCTACAACTGTCTAGTATAAGCACTATTTCTTGGATGTATATGATAAGCAGGGAATGGTGATCACATTTTTTTAGTGTTCTTCTTTCCTCTCATAAAGAAAGAGGCATAAAAGCTTATTCTGTTCATTTAAACCTGATTAAATGGACATCCTGGAAACAATTTTTAAAGGTTTATTATTTTGTTGAAAAATAAGACTTTCCCAAAACTAAAACATTTTACAATACAAGTAACATCAAGTGTTACAAAATGTTCAAATCACAATAATGTGAAATGCAGTTTGTTCAAAGTTTTGTCAAATTTTTCTTGATATTTTCTAATAAAAAATACATGCACTGCCCATGATTTTTTGTTTCCTCATAATAAAACTTAAGTAACTCACATTCCTGAATTAAAATTTGACAGAATGTCTTTCTATGACATTTAAACAGTTCAGTGTTTCAGTGATAACCAGTAACCAGTCTCCATCATAAGTCTCTAAAACACTCAGAGCTCTGATTTTAGTGATATCTCAACAGATTCCCAAATCCATGTCCAAGACAGGTGCTGACTTTCCACTTTTGCCTTAATTTATTCTGTTCCTTTAGCAAGGATTTAACACAATGAATGCTTTGCCTAAGTCCTTGCTTTGAGGCTGGCAGAGTAACTATGGAGCTGGGTACCCAGCTTCTAGCACAATGCAGTATCTCACATAAGCAGTGAGATGACTGCATGAGCAGTCCATCCCAAGTTGCTGCAGGCAGCTGATGTGGATTCAGGTTTCCTGAGAGGCCAATGAATCATAATCTTCTGCTTCTGCACACTGTGGCTTTAACACCAGGACACTGAACAAATGCACACCCTGCTACCCTTGCTACCATTTTTGCAGCTCAAACCTTCTTGACCACCATTTGTCAACACCTTAATATTTTCTTTTCTTCTTTGTCACCAGCCACCCTGCCTTCTGAAATTTTTTATTCCTTTTGGCTATTTTTGAATGGTTTTTCCTTCTCTTCATAATCAGTTTAAAATTTCATGTTAGATTAAATTGTGGGAGGGTTTGCTTCAAAAGAAGAAAAACCAGGAAGTTTTATAGTCTAAGTCTATTTTTTCCCTCAAATGAATGGAAAAAATCAATTATTAGCTAGCAATATACAACGATTTGTGCTTCTGTGCTGATTCAGGCTCTCCACTGACAAAGAAAAAAACAATAACATGCTAAGCTACACAGAGTAGAGCAAACCTGTAATCATTGGCACCAGAAGCACCGATTCTTAAATGGAGAATCTTCATTAGTTGTCACTGGAGAGGTACATATTCTCTTTGCAAGACAGCCAATTCAAATGCAATAACTACAAAAACATGAAAAGGACTGAAACCACATACAGAAAAAGGTACTAAGTCTGCTTTCCAACTTCCTTATTTCCCATCTTCCCATTAGGGACTTCCATTAAAGAGTATGTGTTCTGGATGGAAGAAAACTCCTTTTCACCTTGTGGGAAGATTTCAGAAGAATTTATTTGTATCAGTTTACTGTCAACACCTTCTTACCCCTTCCATAGTTTCCCCACAAACCAAAGATTTCCAGTCCCCCCCCTCCTGACCACAGGAGGGAATGGCCATGAACATTTGTGTTTGCATATAAGGTTTGCTGTGTCATATAAGTTCACTAATGTGAGGCAGACAGAAATACATAAAAATGTATATCTTGTATAAGGAAAGCATATTTTTCATCCCTTTAAAAAAGTGTTCTGCTGGATTAAAGCTTTTCCCTTATTAAAAGCTTTTACTTAAGAAGATTTGCTGTGTCATTACCAATAAAGTAATACCAGAGTGCCATAGACAACCAAAACTATTCCTGCCCAGCTGAATCAGTGTGAAAATTAGACTGGCTAATCCTCAGAGGGAAAGAAGTGTCAAGACAACAAACGTGTTATGCTGAGGTCTCTAATGACAGATTCACATCCTGTGCAGGTGGGCTCAGCCCCTTTCAAATCTCCCCACCATGACTTGCCCCTACTGCCCTTTCCTTTCTGGGTCCTGGCTCTCAGCCCTGCCCTGCCCCGGTGTTTCCCTTTGCACGCAACTCAGGCCACCACACACTAACCAGCCTCTCCTTCCCTGCCATGGGTTTTCTCCCTGCTTCTATTTCCTTTCCCCATACCCTCAGATTTCTTCTCTGAGTCCTCACCCATTCTCTTCCTCCCATGTGAACATGGGGTTTGTAATTTTGGCTATACAACCTTCTTTTTCGCCAGATACCAGTTCATCATAGGTTATAAGTACAGAACCAGAGCACATTATTCAACAATGCATACTAATTCTGGCTGCTTTCCAGCACCTGAAAATACTCATTTCCAGTAAATTATATACGCTTGTAGGAAAGGTACAACACCGTGTTGGGAATCCAACATGGCTTCTCTATATCTAATTTTTTTCCCTGCCTGCAATAAATTGCATAATGTGAAAATATATAGAACTCTTCAATATTTTGCAATAAATCTACCAGAAGAAAGTTAATGCACATCTGAGAACTACTTCTACTTTGGGGTGAAAAGAACAAAATTAAAGAGATTAAAACAGTGGTCGCTTGCTTCTTAGAATTAAGAATGGCAAAATAACATTACCTGAGTAAAGAAACAGATCACAACTGTAATTATATGTTTCCAGATTTATTAGTGATTTCTTATTCTGTAAATGTATTTTCTACAAGAAATGTGATACTCTGACAGGTGCAAATGTTTGTGGGAGGGCATCCAGAAGTGAGTTGGGTGAAGTGAGTTGGTTTTTGCCAATTTTTAGTATATGCAATTTCAGTCTTCGTGTTTTATTGACCTTTACTTACATCAACTACTGCTAGTGATGTACAAACTTGCTTTCCCTTTACTTCAATTCCATACAATGAGTACATGAAAAGTGACAAACATTGTCAGAAATGTAAGCCCTCCAGAACAATTTTAGGTGTGGGAGTTTGCTAACATGAATGCTCTGCTAATACAATTCACTGCTTCTGTCTAGCTGTAGTTTGCATATTTTCTGGTTTGTGTTTGATGGGAAATAAAGATATGAAATTACCAACAGCCCCTGTAATTAACAGTAGTATCTCTCTGTAAGGTGTCAGAAATTTTTCTATCAGCATTTTCTGACACAGGTACCCCTGTGAATGACTGAAGTACAGTCTGCATTAATGCATACTGTTGTTTCATTCTTGGAAACATCCTCTAATGTCAGAATTTTACACAGCTTGCTTGCAGAATTTATAGTGGCAATTTAGCCTAATTTGCTGAACCTCATTGTATTTAAATGCAATGCAGCAGTCCTTTTTCAGGACCAGTTTTCAGGTCTCTTCTCTCCCCAATGACAGTACAAACCTACCTTGCATTATTAAAAATACAGTCACACCTGCTTAAGCCACAACATCTATGTCCACTGATTAAAACTCCTTGTAAAGTAAGCCAGAGAAAGGAGTTCTTCTCAGCTGCAGGATGCGAAGCTGGAAGTGTTGATGAAGAAGATGCAACCAGCAATTCTCAGTTCCTGCTCCCTTCAACATGAGAAAATGTGCTGTAAGATCAGCAGGCATGGTTTTCCACTGTTGTCTTGGTGAGACATTGAAATTCCTTTCACCTCACTGGGAAAATGTGTGGCTGTAGCTAGTCTGTAATGCCCTGTGACTAAATTGTTTGTTCAGCCTCACTCTCTTTTTCCACAGCTTATATCTTAGAAACCGTTCTCAGACTGAGTCGGGAGCTCTCAATGCACCATGTGCATGAAGTATTCACTCTTGCCCACATGTACACGTATAAGCTCCCACAATTAGCCAGGGGTCCTGCTCCCTGGATGGGACTGCACTGGTTTCCATCACAGCTTCTGCACAGTACTGCATTTTGTCACATAGATATACCCTCAGTGCTGGTGAATGATTAATGTGGTAAAAAGGAGAACATCCTTGTGGGAATTACTTCCTTGAAAAAATGAAATTATTCAATAATGCTTGGACAAGGCTCTATCACAAACACTCCCCATGTCTCTCCTCATAATATCAGTGCAAAAGCAAGCCAAAAACATTCTGACAATATTACTCTGTTCAGAAATAGCAGTTCAAGCCTGACCAACTATCCTGTGTGCACTGGTCAGCTGCATGTGAAGATGTAGCTACTCATGTTGGCAGTGTGTGTTATCATCCCCTGCCCTGCTAATGGGCTTCCTACCACTTCTGCTTTCTGGGTGGCCTGTAGGGCTGGCAGGTAACATGCCCATCCCAGAAACAGGCTGAGAAGTTCAGGCCTGACAGATGCTCTTCAGTTACCTCAGAGCCAAGTGGTCCCAGTGCCAGAGTAGCTCACCTAGCATCAGGACCCCCAGTTACTTCCAAACACAGGGATTTGCCTGTCCAGAGAAGGTGGGATTTCCTATATCTCATTCAGCAAGCCTTGCAGTCTGGACTTCTAGTGGGAATTGTCTTGTGCCTCCTTAGGGCAGGCTCTGTCTAGGAGCAACCCAAACAGATTGAACACCTGGTAGAAAGAGGAGATGCTGTATGTTCCTGAACTGTGTTCTCTTTTCTGAAAAACCTCAATTATTCTGGTTTGAAATGAGACAGTATCACAAGTGCTTGTATATTCTTGCAGAAGGGAAGCTTGTTTCCCACCATTCTCTGTAAAAAAAGACCATAACAACAAATTGAGGTCTCACAGGTATGATGGGTTGACCAAAAATCATTTCAACAAAATTATTTTCCAGGTAAATACCTTTGCCTTTTCTTTCTAAATAATATTGGTGTTTTCTCTTGCAAAGTCAAACATCAAAAACATTTCTAGTTTTGACTGTGGCTTATCAGGTTTCTTGGATAATGTGTTTAATCTGGTTTTCCCCTCCTGAGCTGGGCTCTTCCATATATTCCATGCTTTTGACCAAAAGTTTTAGTACTTGAGTGGCCTGGCAGCTGCTTTCCATGCAGGGAAACCAGGCCCTGCTGGCACTTATTCACATTCCTCATGACATCAACATTCATACTCTGACACTTTGGATGTCATGGTTGCTGCTGTGGCACATGGACCTGCTGGCCCTGTAAGTCACAAGAACCCCTGTCCGTGGGGGTTCACTAGGGTCCATTATTGCCATCAGACACCTTTATCAGATTCTCCTCAAAAAGGTTGATGCCAGATACAAAATGTCTGGCTCATCGTGGATTTCTGTGCACTACCAGTGAATAAAAAGGAGAAGGTTATCCTGCCAGTCCAAGTGCTCCAGCCAGGCTGGACACTCCCATGCTCCCTGCTTGGCCCATGGCTAGAGACAGGAGGGATGGAACACTATGAATGAGGCCATCTGTGTCTACCTCAGCAAGACTTCCTGGTGCCCAAGCACTTTGGTTATTTAAATGTCTGGGTTTGGCTCCTCTAAAACACTTGAATCTTTACCCCTTTGGAAAATCATATTTCTTTTCCACTGCAAACAATCTCTTACATTTTGTCCTCCAGCCTTATAATTGGCTTACCTTTCTAACCACCTCCAAATGCCAGATTGTCACCTCTTGTCATAAACATTAATTATTCAGTCAAAACAAATAAAAGCTTCTGGGATTTGCGGCTTTTTTTTTTCTTTTTCTTCCACCTGGCCAAAGTGTTAGAATAACCTGTTTCTTTGATTCCCTAACTGAAATATGTAAGAAACCATTCTTCCTCCTGGGATGAAGTGAAAATATGCAGAGTCTTTAGTGAGGCATTATCTTCAAAAAGGCCACCCGTGTTTTCCAGGATGATCTTTTTACTGTTACAGAGCACTGACAGAAAGCTGACAAGGAACAGTACTAAAACCTTCAATGTCCACTCAGAATAGAAGTATTTTAAAGATATTTTCTTAGGGGTGCCCTGGCACTGATGGCTCAGAGAAACATCGTTAAAAAAATAGCTGAAACAGTTGTTGTTACAGTATACATGAATTAAGTTTAATAGCCTTCTGCCCTCCATTTCAGGCCTCAAGTGCTCTCAAAAGGTCAATAAAACATCCCCTTTATTATAGTCTGTCAAATAATGCAGACAATGCAGGTAAAAGGTTGTCAAATAAGTAAAGAAGAATGTTGTGCAAAGCAAATACTCAGGAACAAACCAAAGGCACATGACCATATGTGCTCCTTAAAGGCTTTGCTTCCCAAGTATTGGGCAAAGCTGCCCAATTCCTCCTGCCCTGGCGATGGAGTTACCCTCTCAGACTCACAGCTGCAAACCACACACCTGGGCTCCACATCACAGTCACAAGCCAGTGGCAGCACTACCTAGGAACAGCTACGGCTGTCATGATGGTGCTTAAAGGAACCTGTGAGCTGCCCACCTGTGGATGGGGCAGTATCACAGGATAGCTCAGGCTGAAAGGGGCTAGAAAGAGACCTCTAGTCCACCTTCTGCTCAAAATCAAGGGTGCTCTGCAGGAGCTCACTGCCTTTGAGGGACTCAACAGACCTCCCCAGTTTTGTCTTTTCAAAATCTATTTAGTATCCCTCCCAGTCATGTATCCAAGTCATTTATGAAGATATTGAAGAGCACAGGACTTAATCTATTACAATCATAAATTCTTAGTTTCATATGTATAGATGTTCTTTCTTTTTGCATATGAATAAGACTATGACTTTAACCCCACTGTCTGTCATTCTCCTACCACGCAACTCTGTGAAGAACATCTCTCCATCTTAGGAATAACCTCTCTGGAGATTTCAGATAACAGCCACTTGGTTTCTCATAATGCATCCTTTCCCCAGGCTGAGCAAACCTTGGACTCGCAGCCTCTCCTCAAATATTCCAACCCCCATCCCTCTTGGGTGCCCTTTGCTGAGCTCCCAGGTTCGTTTGTGCCTGCCTGATACTGAAGGGCTCCACACAGGCTTCAGTAATTAAGATGTGGTCTAAAGAGTGCTGGGCAGAAGGGGTGATCATTTGACCCCCTGGATGTAATACCTTTGCCCCTGTTCGTGTAGCCCAGGGTGCTGTTGATCCCTGATAGGGTCAAGGGACTTATACAGCTCCTCTCTGCCATATCCTCCAAGACTGTGTCTGCTGAGCTGCCCTTGCACAGTCAATCCACAGCATTGGCATATGTAGCATTGTGGTGGGGGTGGAAGGCTTAATCCCAGCTGCTGGGCTTTCCATTTGTCCATGCTGAAGTGCATGAGGGTTCCACCAGGAGATTCCTCCAAGTGGTCCTCTTCTCTCCTACTCCAGGTTATTGATAAAGATGCTGAACAGGACAGGTCCCAGGATACATCCCAGTAGTGCTTCACTTCTACTTCACTCACACAGGTATTTACCAAGCTATTTTTCCATCAGTTCAGACTGTAAAGCCTTAGTTTCAATAAAAAAATACAAGAAACTCTTTTGGAAGAGTCTCCTCTAAGTCCCTTAACAAGCTCATTCTAAACAACATTCACTGTTCCCTCCTCACCTACAATCCAGTCACTTTGTCACAGAAGGACTGTTCAGGCAAAGTCTACACCCGTTCCAAAATAAAAATGCCTCCATGCACTCAGGAATGTGTTCCAAGAGCACACACTCCATGATGTTTCTAAGAATCAAAAGCAGGATGGTAAGTCTGGATTGGTCACAGGATTTTCTTTTTGATCTGTTTTTAAGATTAGAATAGTATTTGCTGTTTTCAGGGTCTCCCCACCCTTCTCAGTCACAATTGAAAGGAGCTGTGCAATGATACCAGATAGGGCTCTAGCAGCCTTGCCCACATTGGAGATGTGTGATGAATTTATGGAGCTCTTGCTGAATCTGACAAGTGAAGTCTCAGCCTCCACTTCTGATGGGTTCTCAGTGCCACCAGTCCTTGTGTTCCTGCAGGTTTTATGAAAGCAGTACACAGATTTGCTGCATCTGCCTCAGGAATGCTTTCTACAAGAAGTTCTCTTTCAGAGATCACCCACACTGAACCAGAACCACATGAACAAAAGGAGAGGAGTCATAATGAATTTAGAGGGGGCAAGAATTGATGGAAACCACTGCAAGAGTCTCTGACTGCCTTCTGGAATGGTTATGTGGAGAAGATGCTGGTGTGGTGCCTGAATGGCCAGAGGGTCACAACTGACATAAACACATGATTGATGGGCAGTGTTTGCTTGCAGAGAACAAATTTCAAAAGTTCTCATTTGTGAGTGCTCGTTGAGGTGTGGTTATGACACTATCACACCTCAGTGCTACATACCTATGCTTTGGTTAAGGGATGATGGGAGAGGGAAGTGACAGCACAGTGGAGACAGCAGGTTCCAAGCTTGTTTCTGGGAGGAGGTTTTGTCCCAGAAACTCTTGGCAAATTGCTCTCTCCAAGCTGCTCCACACAGAGTCTTCCTGAATCCCTCAGATGAGATTTCCTCCATCCAAACACTGCTAAACTTGTCAGTGAATTGCTTGTAAGAAGCTGGGTAGATCTAATAAAAATACAAGCAAAGTAGTTGATTAAATCCGTCCACTTAGGCCTCACAGATACAGATATGGGGATGATTAAATTTGTTGTGTAAGCTAGCATTTGATATTACTATTTCACAAAGACTTGTACTTTTGTTTCAATTTGATGAACCAGAAAATACTTATTGGAAAATTATAGCAAGAAGTTTTTCATCAGACTGATTTTATCAGGATTTTATTAGGAAGCAGTAGAAAAAGAGGTCCTATAAAGCAGAGAATGTTATAAAATCATGGATTTAAATGGTTTTGAAGGAATTGATAGACTTTTTCCACCCAGGCAGTGGTAGAATAATAAATGAGTTTAAAAAACCCAAAAACAAATAGTCATCATCCTTCAGGAAAAAAAAAAAAAAAGTAATAATATAATGATTTGATCTGTACATAGAGTAATAAGTGTGCACTTGAAGATGCTGGGGAAATTCTGCCTCTGCTTTATGACAGTATAGTATTTCCAAACATTCTCTTTCTCGTGAAAAGGCATTTTTTCTGAATTACTGCACAAGTGACTTCTGGGGTATGAGTAGAAGCCTCTATGATTCAGCAGAAATGTTCAGGCAATAGAAGAGTAAATGTAACAGAAAGTTGATTTTCATCTAGCAGGTCTGCTTTGATTTTGCCATAAACTGGAGCTCTGTTCAAGTAAAAATGCCCTCCTTCTGCCTCTTCCACTTACATCGTTGTCTGAGAGGGTACCTTATCTGAGGACTAAGTCTCAGGGAATGATAGTTTCAGAGTTTTATCAGAGGATTATAAAAGTGTGGGTTTTATGCCTGGAAACACAACACTCACTCGAAGGAAAATTAGTTCCACTGTATAGTGCTAGAGCAGCTATACTGCATTGTCAGCTGGAGTGAACTGTATGCTGATTTACACCTGCTGAGTCCTTCATTTGCCAAAATACTCGTAGAATCATGCCCAGAAGCCCTACAGACTTTTTAAAATCTGATGCAAACCAATTTTGTTTGTACATACAACCAAGTTACTCTTCCTGCCACAGTTCTCTCTGGGTGTTACTACCAACTTTTCACTATTTTCTCTTTCCATAACATCATTGGACTCTGGCAAATAAAATCTATGGAAAAGTAATCAAAGTTCATATGAAGGATGAAATATGGAATCAAAAGAATGCAAAAAGGTTGTGCTTATTTAATTGCAATAGCAGGCAGTAGGACAGAAATTAGTTTCTAAATTAGCCAGGACAGGAAAAGCTCGTGGATTTCTACCCTGGAAAACCCTTTGGAATTAACATTTTATTAAGGTATTCTGTCTGTATGTTGGAAAACCAGATGAGGCGGAATAGCCAGAGCTAGGAGTGTCTTTCGAGCCATTTTGTCAACAATTTGCAAAGCAGAGCCACACAAATTTCTTTCCTGGCTGGTTCTCTCTCTTTGCAGTGGGCATTTCAAGCCACATACCCATATAAAACTAGGCATAGCAGGATGTATATTAGGATGATCATCAGTTGAAACACATGTACATGCCAAAAATCCCTCTTAGTATTTTACTGTAGAAGAGAGCAAAGACAGTTTCTGTAATTTAAATGAATTGAAACCAGTATGAGGTTGATGATTTATCAGACTCCAAAGAGAGTTCAATTGAACTGGGTGGTACCCATTACTTGAGGAACACAACACAATTCCAAGAAATCCCTCATATAAAGATTTCTTCAACAGAGTTAACACTAGCAAAAACTGTCAGGTAAAATTTCAATGGAAAATACTTCTATTTATCCTAATCCAATGAAAAAATGGACCTGAGAAACGATAATAGGAAATGAAAAGACAATAATCCATTTAGTTTGCTAGACTGGAAAGCACTAAAAATATCCAGAATCATTTACTTGCCTGAAAAAAAATAGCATATGTGTACCAAAATCCTAAAGCCAGTTGTCTCTGGAGTTTTTAAAAAATATATTCCATACAATCTGAAGTTCACAGGGAGAACTGGCTAAATTCTGACCAATTAAACTGGTCATAATTAAGAAGCTATTAGTCAGAATGCTTTTCTTTCTCCCCACAGAACTCAACTGTCCTACGCAAACAATCGACATATTTGACTTCTTGCCTTGATCTTATCAAGATTCCCAAAGATTGGAAAGTTTCCACAGGTAGAAATAAAATCCAGTTCTGCTGACCAAAAAGAACCCTAGAGAAATGGATGGTTATATAAATATCCCACTATGAGACAAAGCCAAAAAAGTGTGCAAGGTTAGGGAGAAATCTACTCAGCTAAAACTTTTCTTTGCATTTCCAAAATATCCATTCATCTGTTCTGAAGCATCTGGTGTTGCTCATTATTGGAGACAGAATGCCAGCCTAGATTGTCTCTGTTCTCTTCAGTACCTCAACTCTTACGTCCATTCAAATATTCCATGACTTTTTTTCTATAGGGACATTGAAACTTTACAGCAATCTTTATTAACAAATATTTTTGAAAAGCCACTTGGCATTATAAGATGAAAAATGAGAAGTATTTCCTCCTACTGTCAGGATGCCTTCATGTGATGCATTGAATGAATAGACATGTTATACATACTTTAATCTTATGTTGAAAAAATAAGCTTATTATAAAAATTTAGTTTATTATCTCAATAACAAACTAGAGTAACTCAACTGGCAACTGCATTTACCTAAATTATTTCTGCAAATGGAAATATATCAAAATGCTTATAACTGGAAAATCCTTTTGTTACTCCTTTCTGGGTGACTGCAACTACAGAAAGAACACCTCCCTGCATCTCAGTCTGGAAACTCAGCAGACAATCCACTGCCCATACCACTGGGAATAAAACAGTACACCTGGATTAATGTCATCAGGTACTGTAGCTGTCTCTAGTATGTAAAGCCTCCTATGTGACTGAAGCATAAATTCTCATCATAAAAGAGAAGCAAAATACATCTTTCACAAGAAAAGGTTCATAATATTTTGACCTTGGTGCTGACAGGAAGTATTTCAGTAATCAGGAGCTATGTTTTCCTCTGTGTGCTATAATCATGACTCACAGTGATTCCGGTTCATGCTAAGGCACTGTCTTTGGACCCAAAATTCTTTAGCAATTTCATGCAAAATGGGACCAATTTAAGAGAGTATAATAGGAGCACTTTCTCTTAGGAACAGTGAATCTGAGTTGGACTTTCCTCTGGCAAAGAGGAAATGTTCTTGTGTTACAATCTCAGTCATACAGGAAAGTTTAAAGAAACTAGATTTCCATGGACAAACTGGGAAGGTCCTTTCACAGATTATTTTAATAGAAGTAAAAAAATTTTAAATTGAGAGAATTTAAAACATATGTCTAGTCTGAAACCTGGCCTGTATGAATTAATCATCAAATAGAGCCTATAAACAGTTTATCAGCAGATTTAGTAACTGGTTTTCCAGTGTAAAATAACCCAGTTTGCCCAAAGTTGGTTTCTAAATTAGCTATTACTAAGCAGGAAAGAAATCTTAAAATTATTATTTTCTGAAATCTACACCCATTAACTTCCTGCTCAGTGACTGGTAAATAGAAGAGTAGGAATGATAAAGAAATACATGAAAAATGAAACTGAAAGTATCATTGTGTTACTGCAGTGTGCCCACATCTTAAATGTTGCATGAAGTTCTTGGAAAACCTCTTCTAAAAACTTAATAGTGGAGTTAAAAAAGGACAGAGAAAGGCACCAAAGACTATCAGATATGTGGAATGCATTCTACATTATATGGAAGTGTAAATACGAGGACTTTATGGTTTTAAAATGTCAGTGAAGAGGATATGATGTTGCCTAATTGAATTAGGAATTACAGGGAGAAGGGCATTTATTGTTCCTCAGAGTACATGGAAGAAATGGACAATCATCAGGTAGCAAACTTAAAATAAGAGCTACATTTTTCATATTAATCTATTTAAATTGGAAACACGTTGCCACTGTCTTTTTACAGAATTTCTCAAAGAGTCATAGCATAAATGGTTCAAAATATATAAAACAAATTTACAGAAGTTAAGATCATTAGCAGCTTTTGAAAACAGTGTTCTAAATCTCAAGCTCAAGCAGGTCTTTAACTACAGATTTCCTAAATACCTTTTTAAAACATGTAAAGGTCACCTTATTATTACTGGAGTGCTCTGATCTGATAATGTGCTCTAGAAAGTGTGCATTTTATTGATCTTCTCATTCTAAAGATACATATTAATCACGAGTCATGACAACACTGAGTTAGTTCTGAGCATACACATTTACCTGGAAAACTTTAATATGAAAAATAGAGACAGTTCCTCAATAAAACAGTATCTTATTTATGAAGCCTCTTCGTACACTCACTTGAACCACCCTAGTATATATTAGGTATCACATATCCTTTTAATAGTGAGATGGGGGGAGCAGATTTTAGTTCAAAAGAAATCTGCAAACTCTCCATAAGGGAAAAAGAAAAAAAAATGAAACAAAAATCCTAACAAAACCCTCCAAACAAACAAACAAAAAACCCCCGAAAATCCCAACCCCAGTTTACCCAAAAAGCACACATAAAAAGGTCACAGTCCTAGATATTTCTATTGAACAAACTAATCATATACACAGTTTCACATTTTTTGTGTAAAGGCCATAGCTTCTTTACCAAAATGTTAAGTACAGTGACAGCCATTAATGCTAACTTTCTAAGGGTTTTCTTTCTTCTACTTTCTAATGATGCCACCCCTGTACTGAACTTACAAAAGCTTATTCCTTGTGCAAAATTTTAAGGTTCTCCAGTGTTGGATTTCTCTCTCTTTACTTGAAGGAAATCCAGCCTTTAAAATCCTCTCATGGAAAAAAAAAAAATGTATCTCACTAATATCGTTCACATACTATCTCTGCAGATGAAGCTGGTATCTGTTTTCACAAAACGAAATGACCCATTCTCCAGGCACATGATACAGCACCCTGAAATACAATTTAAACACATGCTTATCTAGAAAAGCAAAAATTTATTTGAGACATTTTTATGTATTTTATTGAGAGAAAACAGAATTTTAGAATCACAGCAACTCTTTGCTTAAGTAATTCAGCCAGAGCCAGTTGCCCAATACCTTATGCAGATTTTGAGTATCTCTGAAGATGAAGACCCTACTGCCTTTATGGATAACATGTGCTAGTGCTTAATCACCCTCAGTAAAACAAGTTTTTTCTTGTGTTTAGCCATTCTCCTTTGTTTTCATTTGTGACACTACCTCTTGTCCTGTCACTGGACACCACCAAGAGGGTCTCTTTGTCTTCTGTACTCTCACGCATCAGGTACTACACAGACAGTGAAGACTCCTCTGAGCCTTCCCTTTCCTGCTGAACCCTCCCTGCTCTCTCACCCTCTCTTTGCACATCGGCTGCTGCAGTCCATTGATAACATTTATACCCCTTTGTTGAACTTGTTCCAGTATGTCCACATCTTCCTGGTAGTAAGGAGCCCAGAAATGGAGTTAGGACTCCAGGTTTCTTTCTCTAGTATGGCTTATATGGGAACAATCACCTTCCTTGACTTCTAGGGATGCATTTCCCGATGCAGTCCAGGAGGCTGTTGGCTTTCTTTGCTGCAAAAGCATATTCCTTGCTCATGTTCAATTTGGTGTCCTACAGCAGCCCCAGGCCTCTTCTTCAAAGATGCTTTTCAGCTGTCTGGCCCAAGACAGATGTAGGGACTGTATTTTCATTGAATCACAAGATAAAGTTGGCCAGAAAATGGAATTTCAAGAGAATGTGGGAAAAGTTAAGGACAAATAGAAATGGATGAGAGAAGACAAGAAAGAAGGAAGAATAAAGTCCACACAATCTTGTTTTATTCTCTTTTTGAAATATAAACCACAAATTTTTTCTTCTTCCTGGATGTTCATCCTTTTTGATCTAAATGTGCATCGCATATTGTTAATTTTTTAACCTGCTTCTGCTGTATCCATCTATTTGTGGATGTTTTGTGTTCTCAAATCATGTTATTTTCTCTTCTGCTACATTTACCTACTAGTTTTATTTTCCCTCCTAAACTGCAGATTGAGTTCTGTGATTTCTGTGATTATGTCTAATACTTTTCCTTCCTCTGCTTTTATCACTCCATTAATTCTAAGCTGTAGTAGCACTGGTCTGTGCCTTTCTGTCCCTTTATGTGGTGCTCTGGCAAAGGACATTCCATCTCTGATCCAGATTATTTGCTACAAAGCTTTTTCTTCTTTCCTTAAAAGATCTAGTAACTTTTGCTAGGAAAAATTTATGTTGAAAAGTATATGTTATGCTAAAAAAATCTTATGGTTTAGTGTTTTCTTTCAGTAGATAGGTAGGTGGGTGGGTAGGTAGTAATGATAATAAACTTCTCCAAAATATTTGATCCTGTCATAGTCTCCTCCAATTGTACATGTCCTTTTGTACTCTAGTCCTCTCCTCAGTGTGTTTTTCTCAGGATTTCCCTTTTCACCACC
Source organism: Certhia americana (assembly GCA_018697195.1). Lineage (NCBI taxonomy): Eukaryota > Metazoa > Chordata > Aves > Passeriformes > Certhiidae > Certhia > Certhia americana. Next base: position 21,669,372 of record CM031858.1, read on the forward strand.
CAGTTCTGTGGGGTAAAGCCAGGGCAGAAGGGTCTGTTATAGGTCTGTTTCTTTTCTTCAGACCTAACTCCTGTGTGTTGGAGTCTAGAATTCTGAGAAATACTTCTCTGCATGTTTTAAGGGATACAAACCCTTTGACAAACACTGCTTTTAACCTTTGTCCATGGAGAAGGCTTCTTAGGCTCTGGGATGAAGCAGAACTTTCAAGAATATGGATTAGATAGTAGCATAATATGTAGTTTATCACAGGGTGAGAATTTTAGATTTTGGGGTTTCTAGAATGGCAGGCAGAGGAAGCCAGGATGGAGGAACATCATGGTTTTTAGGTTTCTTCCTTCTTCTTCATCTGCCCCATCTTCTGCTGTGATGATGGCACCTTCTGGTCGGTTTAGAGTAGAGACTGACTTTCTAACATAGGTGATAGGTATTGGAAAATTATTGTAAATAAAGTGCATGTAGTTTTTGGTATAAAAGGAAACACCACCCTGAGAGGGTGAGATTGTGCCTTGGACTGACTTGCTGAGAGGATCTCTGCTAGTCAGGAAAATAATGTAATAGATAAGAAAGAATAAATAACCTTGGAAAACAGAAGAGACGGCTCTCGAATATTTGTTCCATCACCTGGCTGGGGAAAAAAGATTTTCTAAATCTTGGGATCTCAAAATATTCAAGGAAAAAACCCAAGACCTGTGTTAACATAAGCTGTTTCTTCAAACCATCCAGTGCTGACAAGGAATCAGAATGTTTTCCTTTCTCTCCATGAAAACTCAGGCACAGAACATCTTGCAGCCAAACTGTAGGTCATAATGGTCATAATATCTGCTGGTGAAAATAACAAATTCTGACTATTTCCAACAAATTTTACCACTAAACAGCTGAGCTTTGTTCCCCATTTATTCCTGTACATAATACAAGCACAATGTTTCCAATAGTACTGAAAAAAAAAAAAAAAAAGAAAATGGATTAATGACCTTATGGCTTCATTGAGGCAAATGCTCATTAACACGACTGAAAAAATCTCTATGAAAATGACCAGCTAGAGGACAGTCAGGGAACCAGCACTTGGAGGCACAGGGTGGGAAATTATCTGAAGTCACACGATAATCCTGTCAGAAGATGAAGATATGCAGACACTAACCTCTTAGAAGTTCTTTCTTAATATAGAAAATAGCAAAATAAGCTCAGACATAGAGACTTTTCTGCAATCACATCTCATTCATAAGAGTGGCATACCTCTGTGGGAGATCCAGTTCTTTCAGAGAACAGTCCTGCAAATGCCACTGCATTCAGAATACTGCAACTCATCAAACTTGAAAAATTAGCAGTTGAGAGCTTCTTAAATCATGCAAAGATACATACTATTTTTCCTTAATCTGGTGTCTTATTTTTTTTTCTTTTTTTTCCCCTAGTGGAGTCAGACATAGGAAATACACTTACTGAAAATTTGGGAGATAGAAATACAAGGTTAAATATAATTCAGAATACAATGGACGAAATGTTTGAAATCTCTCAATATTATAGTGGCTTATAGCAAAATTTAAAAAAAATTGAGGTAACACTTGAACATTGTGCTATCCATATGATGGTTCTTACATTGCTATCTGACAAATCAAGCTGATGAACTGGAAATAAGTTCATAATAGAAAATATTATATAGGTGTTGGAGGTTGGGGTTCCTGAAGGCAAAATAACCAGAGAGGTTGAAATATAATCACCTGCAAAAGGTTGTAGATGGGCCAGGTATAGGTAAGTTTGAAATACATTTACAGTATTTTTTGGCTTATCAGATTTTCTCTTACAAATATAAATTGTACAACATCTCAAACAATAGTGGAAAATCTTAGTCTGGGAGAAAAAAATGTAGTCTGTAAGGGTGATGAATCATATTCTGCTTTGATGATTTTTGGTAATCAATATTGATTATGTAAAAATTAGGCTTTGAGAAATAGGAAAGGGGGAATATTAATTATGGCTTATGAAATCTATGTAAAACTTAAAAATCATAAAATTCTAAGCTTCTGCCAGTAATTCCTATGCCTGTCACTAGTGATTACTGTTACCACTACCTTTCTAATCCTTACAGCACTATTTGTACTACAGCACTTCATCTCTTAGCTTTTGAACAGTCCATGAGAAATTATTTCATGCACACAGGCACACATGCACATTTAAAAAATCTGCACAACTCTGAGAAATCACCAGGAAATCCTGAATTGGAGTGAGGTGAGACCTGCTCCTTGGATGGAGTCCAGAAGAGTTTTTATGTGTTCTGAGCTGCTCTCATGTGGCTACAGCAATCTGCACCTGACCTTTACTTGAGAAACAAGCAAATATAACCCATTTATGCCCTCTTAGTTCTGTCCTCTGTACACCACACTCATGTGCACCATGCCTTGAGCACAGCACCATGTAGGTTGGAATGGACCACCTGGTCATCCATACCAATGCCATCAGCACTATGGGGGGCCCAATTACAATCAGTGAGGTTTGACTCTAAAATACTATCCTTTTGTCAAAGGTCAAAGAATTTTTGAAAATTTTATTATTTACTAAGCTCTTTCTTGCCTCTCAGAACGCTGAAGCTAAAGTAATTTATAACACTGACATTTCACCATCCATAATTTTCCAGCCAATTTCCATTTGCCCTTTGCATTACATTTATGAATAGTTGTTGGATTAAGTTTGATTCTTGCCTACTCTACTAACTGCATGAGCAAAACTGTGTTGAGCTGTAATTTGACGCACTGTTAATTGCTGACATATGGCATATTGAATAAGGACAGGAGGGAAAAGTACTCCTGGGGGGTAAGTGATTAGCAGTCTAAACATGAGCATTACTGACATTCCATGATTTTCTGACAGTTACTTCTAAAATTCCAGATTTCAGGATGTGCAGATTCTCTGTTTACTTCAAAAGGAGGGTGCAGGAGACACTACAATGAATTATTTCATATAAGAGAGAAGTCAAAAAACTCATAAATCCTGCAAGTAAAGCAATCTGCCAGAGATGATCATGCATATTTAAAACTATTTACAAATGGGGCAAAGCATGAGCAGCTGCATCCAGTACTTTAAAGCTCTCAGATGGAGAACAGATCATTTACAAATGCCAGCAAGCATTGCCTGGGAAATATGCTGTACATACACAGTGGACACCTGGAGGAGAAACTCCTCATTTAGCACTCACACTTTCTCTAATGAGGAGATTATTTGGAAATGAGAAAATAGTATATCACCTACACTTGCATATCAAATAGGTTCTGTTTGAAACATCCACCCACTACTACTCACATCAAGAGTGCAATACTGTGAAAAGCCAAAGGGCAATCCTTCTCTTAATCAAGAGAGTCAGTAGCTAGAATATTTTAAGAAATTACTATTTGCTCAGACATTTCTCATCCTTTTGGTGGTACAGTTTAAACAGTAAAAAATATCAGAAGCCTTGCAAACTACTGCTATATCTTGAGCAATTCAGTCCTTAAGAGATGGGCTCTATCCATTCAGGAAGGAACAGATACATATCTGTTATTAGGAAAGGATGGGTGTTTTACTACTACAGTAACATCTGTAATTGTTTAAGTAGAAAACAAAATGGATTACTCTCCAACATAATGAAACTGTCCCAGAAATTAACAGTAATAAAACTCTACCAGAAGTTTATTTTAAATAAATTTATCCCCATTTTTAACAGAAGGAAATTTCCTCACCTGTATAATGGCTTCTAATCTAAATTCTATGGCCTTCAATTTTGATTCCTGCTGCAGGAAGTTGTCCCTGCCTTAGGATATCACAATTTCTTACTGTTCTTTACTTTCCACAGTCTGGTGAAAAAAATTATCTGAGCATGTAGGAAAAGAAAAATGCATCTATAGGTGTGAAGACTGGACATTCAGATCTACTGCTAGGCTCTACTGAATTTCATTAGGTTTAGTTCAGAAAGGGTGAGAAGAAGAAGCCAGGTGCTTACCCAAAATGAAAAAGCCAGTTCTGCAGCTGTAATAGGCAACAAGCAAAGCTCTTTGTCAGAAACAGACCTCAGGGTCTCAGGGAAGAGAGGTATTGATATTTTGTTCATCTGCACATATAAAGAAAATGAAAAATAAAGAAAAGGCAAAATAGGAACAAACAAGAGAAATATATGAAATTAATATAAAGCAGTCATGAAATGCTTCTTACACTTACAAAGTGGCAGTGTTTTGTCTTACATGAATACAGACATATTCTGGGAACTCCACAGATTCTCCTAGAAGGGGATTTTTAAAAACTGGGAGGAAAAAGTATATTGCCAGACTTGTCCTGTTCTATCAAAAAATAATTGGCAAAAGAACCTTTCCCTACTAAAGTAAATTGCTTGGTGAGCTGCAGTGCCATCACCTGAAGACAGGAACAGACACCAGGGTTATCTAAATACAGGGGACCTGCAGTCACTTGGCTGAGATCAGACCTTTAAGGAAGAGTATGTTCTAGGCCAGTTTTTGGCTGATGAATTGATAAATCTGTGCCTATGAATGATTAAAGAACACAACAGAGCTTATAAAGGAAATGCAAAAACATACCTACACATATGTATGCAACTCCTCAAAATTTCAGTGAAAAAATTATTTTTCTCTGGAAGATTTAAACTGGGTTTGGAATTATTTCCTGGGTAAAGAATATTTCTAACAAAAGGCGTTTTTCAAATCTGCTATTTTCTTATGAACAATTTGGACCATTTAAAAGGCTCCAAACATAAATTTATATTACCTTGGTCTCACAAATACTGTCTTTTAACTTTTTATGCTTTATAATCTCACTTGTGTGAAAGAATCTGCACAAGATCACAAATGTTTAGGGTCTATTGCATTTGTCCCTAGCTACAACATAATGTGGTGGCAGTGTTGTCAAGACAGCAGTCACCTGCAGGCCTTGCAGGCATAGATTGTGCCATGGTGCTGCTCAAGGGAGGGGTCACCAGTGAAGGTACCAAGAGCTTGAGCAGGTGGCAAAGCCCCCAGCCCCTGGGAGAGCCAGCTGAGCTCATTGTTGGGAAGACATCTAGGAATATGGAGATAAACTTTACATTTTGCAGAGTGTGATTCCCCTTAAATATGTTATTCAATTAAGTAATCAGTAAACCAGAATATAGCCCTATTTCTGACTGGAATTCAACTGGAAAACCCAAATCTACTCCTATCCATTTAACACAGCCTAAGTTGGATTTATTTTCCCTTTCAGCTGAGAAGCTACACCCAGTATATATAATGATATCACTACTCTGTCTTGAGCCTTCAGATGTAAAACATGAATTTCTGCTCGGTGGCTCTCCCACATATACACATGTGGGAGAAAAGGGAGCTTCTGCACCTAACCCATTGTAAAGCTGAACCTGCCTCTTTCAACCAAGAGCATTTAGAATAAAATAGAAGGCAATATTGGGGAAGGGGGATAAAGCAAAACGATCAAATAAGTGTCACAGATCTATTAAATAAGCAGCTGAAAGGAAACGAATTAACTGAGAGGAGATAATGCCAAGAGTAACTCTGACAGCTCTGTGCCAGCTACAGTCAAACTGAAACATCACTCCCAATCTTCTTGGATTGCAGTAAAGGACTCAGATGCTGGGCTTTGAAAGATATCTCTTTAGCAGCAGGATCTGACTCACTGACAGACTTGCGGAACAGTTTGGCTGGCAACCTTGAAGCTGCCTCTGTACAGCAGCACAGAGCTCAGGGCAGGCTTATTTCCCTATACACCAATCCCTACAATGATTGTTCTTTCTGATGAAGCTAAAGCGTCAAACTAATGTGGGTGGGTTTTTTTTTTTTCGAAGAGTAAAAACCATTCTTTTGTGCAAGTGTTTTTTCGCAAAACTAGACATGATTTTTTCCCCAGTTTTCTCACATATGTGACATATTGAGTTACACACAAAGTCAGTGACATAACATATACAGCAGTCTTCACTATGAGGTAAATACTGCAAACTTGTTCTTTAACACTGTTTTGGTAACAACCAATAAATGATGCAAGTAATATTTGTGTCAGCTGCAAATAGCATGGAGAGCAACTTCAAGCAAATCCATTACATTTCTACTTACTGCAAACAAGGAAGAATATGTATTATATCATGACAGGTGTCCCCAAATAATACTTCAGGTCTAATTTACATGGTTATTTTTCTAACATCAAAGTGAATATTTAGTTTCATGAAGACAAAATGTGCAGCTGATTTGACTTTACTAGAGGTGTGAATTGGCAAAGAGAAAAACATGTAACCAGCAAAAAAAAAATCTGCAGTCTTTTCTGTTCTTTGACTATGATCAGAATTGAAATTATTCCTTACATAAAAAACAAAAACAAAACCAAAAAAGAAACCCAGCAGCTCTTCTACTTTTTTCTTTACATAATCTAAGCAGAACACAAATGTAAGGAAAGTAAACTCCATCTTAAATATTTTGGTGCTCTTTCTCATGACTCCTGTGCTGCAAAGCTGCAAACTGACAGACTAAATATCATGAAGGATTAATTGCACAGCATTATAGCTGGCTAAAAGCTAATTGCCTAGTCTAAGCTGGGCAGTCAGTCTAGTTATCTCTGCTCCCCACAGAGTTATCAGTGAAAGACAGGTACATATCTGAGTGCCATTCATCTGTCTCTCCAGTGCTTAACCTGGAATGGTGTCTCCTTCTCAGTGGTGACAGTAGAGAAAGCCTGTGTAACTTAGGACAGACATTTTCTTCAGGCAGTTCTACTCAGATGAGAAGGCCACCAGCCTCCCTCCCACGTGGTGAGCTGACTGGGTGGTTATGAAGTGTGAAGCATTTGGAGTGCCCAATGCTAGGCTGCCTCAGGCTGGTTGGTAAGTTGATTTTGAAAACAGTGGGGAACTGCACTGCCTCTTTCCAAAAGAAAAAAAAAAAAACAAAAAAACTGCATTCACTTGGGATAAAAAATCACTCCCACGTGGGTTTGGACAGGCATCAAGACATATTTTGGCCAGTTTTAAAAACCTATAAGTTAGTCAGAACTAGTTAGTGTGTGCTGTCACTCCTTCCAAAAGGTTCAGCCAGACACAGCCCACGGGGCAGCCCCACTAAACAGCCCAGTGAGCTGGGATCCCACAAAAATCCTCAGACAGGGCTGGAAGCCCAAGCAGAGGCTTCACAGTCCCGAGCATTATGTAGGGGCAGGCTGAAGGCTTTTTTGTTTATTTAATTTCCACTGCAGTTTGGGCTCAGGGTTGTTATCATCCTGTGAATTCCTTAGATAATCAAATTTTAGAGGGAAAAATCTATGTTACTGAACTCTAATTTTACATTGTCTTAGTTTCTAAAGCAATGTGATCACCATCTGAAACAGGAGGGAATTCAACAACAATTTTATAACAACACTCCTTGAATAAATGGGTTTTTGTGGAAAAAACAGGGAAGCAGGCACAGAGAATGACAAAAAAAACAATTTCTTTCCACCTTGCACAGTGTCTGGGAGGAATCTTCTGCTGGACAGACACATCTGGCTACAATCTGTGCATTACGGTAATTTGTCCTTCACCAGATAAAAAGCAGCAGGACAAAAAATAGTTACTCCTGGTCTTGAAAAAGAATCAACAGGAGTTGTGGGAAATACATCTAAGTACTTCTTCCAGCTTCACAAAATTGACAATAAAAACTTAACCATGAAGCCTAAACTGTAGTGCAGTCCCAGGTAATTAACAACATGAATAACCCAAATCAAACCAGTAACCAGAAGAAATTTCTGCAAAAGGCTAAAATTAAAATCGAACAGTTGGATAAGCAAATTCAGATTTTGAAAATACCCATTTGCTTCAGAGAAAATAGGTTATTCTATAGCAGATTTCCTGGACAGAGAATGTATTCAATGGCTTCATGAACCTGCACTAGGGAAGACCATAAAACCTTGCTGCTTTGACAGGAAAACCTGCACAGTGGTTGGGAACTGTCCAGACTGTCACAGCATGGGGGACTTGCAATATATTATGCAGCATCTATGGAAGACTTTAATTTTAAATAGGCCACCTCAAATATAAAAAGAAAAGCAAGAGCCTATACAACTGAATTCTCACTGAACACAGTAATGATTACAGTACACTTCTGGACCTCTAGCTACTTCTTAATTGGATGAAACAGTCACTCACAGTTATTTTGTATAAAAACTATATGATTTTTTTTTAGTGTTTCAGTTTTTCTCAGCACTTATGAAAAGATCTGACTTTTAAAATCTATCCAAAACTAAATGCTTCCATGTTTACATTTCAAAAAGAACACTGATTTTTATTCATCCTATGCACTTATCCTTTCCACAAAAACATTTCTTCCCTGGGCAAAGTGCCTTTGTCACTGCTCACCTGACACATGCTCTGCACCTTATGTTGAACTGTTGAGAGGAAGCATTTAGACAGGAACTAAACAAAGCTACAGGTCAGCTGGGAAAGTATTACGAGATGTTCTTAAAATTCCAATAATTAAAACAGCTAGTAGGGGTTTTTCCATCAGTCCTTCTGACTGTCCAATTTCAAGCTCTTTTCCCAGTCAGTAGAAATAAAAATGCTGTGCTGCTGAAAATTAAATCCAAGACTACCATGTTATCACTTGGCTCCCGAACCTTTTAGAACAGCTGAATGTAAGAAAACTCTTGATAAAATCATCAGTTTGCAATATTGGCAGTGAACCTGCAGCCCCTTGAATGTGGGGCTGGTCTTTGATAACTGGGAAAGAGAGACATCTCAAGCCTCACTCTGTAAGAAAGAATTTATCAACCTTGGGCTTTTCAGAGTAGATACATTGGTTTCTGAGGAGCCCTGCAGTGATTCCAGTATGTTTTGGGTTGGGCAGGACTGAAGTAATTTTCCTAAATGCCTCATTAGCAATGAGCAACCAGCAACTGAAGTTGTTTGTCCTGTCTTCCCTCATCATCTTGGTGCCCGCAAACCCCAGCCAACTTTAGGGGGATAACTCAGAGGAATTCTTGCTTCCAGGTTCTAATACTTTGTCACCTTAAAATCATTTTTCTAAAGGCAAATTGTATGTGTTGAGAATATGAGATAAACTTGAGAAACAGAAAAGAGTTTGAAGAGTGTCCTTCCTGTTTTAAAGCTGTTGTTTTGGTCATGACATGAGATGTGTGGGAGATGTGAGGTACTTCCAGTACAGCAGAATTAACTCCTTTTGTTTCTTTGTATTTCTTGCCTGCTTAGCGACTCTACAGAATTTACAGGCAACCTGGTTTCTTTAGCTAGATAAAGAAGCTTAGGTTCCTTTATTCATATGGCAAATAGGTGTCAAACAATTCTAGTAGCTGTTGCAGAAGGTTGTTGCCATGCTGGAGTCATCCAGCTATTTTGTTAGTTTGCTTTTCTAGCTGGCAGGAACAGAACAAATTGGTAGGTGATACACTTTCTATCCAGACAGGGATGATTATGGTCATCCATCATTGCTCTGTCAGACCAGCTCCTAGCACATCTTCTGCTGTGCCAGACACTGAGAAAAATTATCTGACTGCTTTGTTGCAAGCAATAGATGTGGTGAAAGAAAGATACCAGGTGGCAAAATGGTTTGATGCACAATGGCCATTAATGGAGTCACGCCGACACTGTGGCATTAGTAACAGGAGTGGCATCATGTGAACTCAGCAAAAGAGGAAGAACAAATCACACTCCCCACTGACACTGCAATATGGGGAAGGATTTAAAAATGAAAATAAAATATCTCAGACCTCAAAGAACTGAGAGAAAAACTTCATTTGCCATTCCTTCCAAAATAAGTCTGATTCCTTATTGATAAAAGAACTGTATTCTTTTTCTAGCTAGAGGTACATCTTTATTTTCCATTTGGTTCAAAGCAGTAGAATGATTCCCCAGTCTCCAAAAGGAAATTTTTAATCAAAAATCTCTCACCTGTACTGCAGCAAGAATCATAGGCATTGGACACAGCAGTTACCTTTGCTTTGGAAAGGAGGGTTATTTTCTGCTATATCTGCTAATTACACGTCCTCCAGATTAACAAAAAATATGGCAATTAAATAGAAATAGCACACCTTTGTCTGTAGATGAGGACACAAGGATAATCAAGTCCAGCTCCCAACCCTGGACAGCACCATCCCCAAGAGTCACACCATATGCCCAAGAGCACTGTCCAAGTGCTTCTTGAACTCTGTCAGATTTGCTGCTCTGACCACTTCCCTGGGGAGCCTGACGTATGTACCTCCACACAGTATTTATTGAATCACAAATTAAGGTTTTCTGCTCTTCAACCAGTGAAACTTGAGTTGAAAAGTCAGTTAGCTGACCAAGAAATTTTGTTTCCAAAACACAGCTTATCAAAACATCTATGGTTCTGCAGTAGTAGGCCAGAGCAGGCAATTCTAATTGCACTGCTTGTTTCATGTCAGCTCTTCATCCACACCCACCTGCAGATTAAGGTTCTAGTCTATGTGCTGTTTCAGTAGCTATATTGGGCTAGGATTACAAAAGATCAAGGCTTCAAGATTTTTTTTTTTCTTTTAATTAAACTTTTCTGTTCTGTTTTACTTCCTTTTCATTGCTATTAATGGAGTTGAGCTGACACCATGGCTCAGTGAAAAGCTTGGCTAGTCCAAGTTGATCACTTTGACTCTTTTAATGACTGAACAAAGACTCACTCTAACCCATCAGTCTGGTCCTAGACACCCAAGGGAAGGTGGGAAAAACTGGCTTCCTAAGCCCTTTCTTCACCTAAACTCTTCTACTGCTGACCAAGAAAAAGCACGGAACTAGCTTAGATTGCAATACACATTTTAGTTTGTTGAAAGAGGAGTGATATACTATACCTGCTGTTTGCAACCTGCTTCAATCTGCTTTCAGTAGAAACTTTAAAACTGAGGGGATTATTGAGGGAAGGGGTAGGAACAGAGCTAGAAAGGAAACAAAAATCATTGCTGATAAAGAATAAATCTTGAGTCTGCTGGGGGACCAGCTTGAAGAAAAATGAAAAACCCAACCTTCTCTGCTTCTACCCCTTCCAGTCTTCAATTATTCATGAACAGTCCTAAGTTAACTTATTAAAAGATGTCTATTGAGGAGGGCAACATATGGTAAGATAATTAAATATGCCTGGAGTTCACCAGAGGTGGTATGTGGAGTAAGAAGAACTTAGTAAAGGATAGCCTCTGCTATATTATTTTTCATCTCAGAGTTACTCTGAACTGGCAAAATATTTATAGATACAGCCTCCTTTCTGTTTCAGTAGATCTGCATCCACTATGTCAGCTGAGGATTTGACCCATGCTGAGTAATTTTCCTTGGGCAGTAAGGAAGACAAACTTACCATAATTACCTAATGTGCACCACTTTGTTATTTTGCATCAGACCCATTTAGCCTCCTCTTTCATTTGCATTTCACACAAGAAAAAGGGTGGGTTTGATGTTTTCTGGTGCAACAACCAGAAACTTTGAGGAAACCACATTAAAAAAAACCCATACAAAGTTACTTTACTTTTATGCACCTTTGTGCATGGGTATGCTATTTCTTCTGCACTGCTTAATGTGTCATGGTTAAAGTATCATCTAGTATTAGGAAAACATGGATATAATTGTCACAGGCTGTCAACAATGATTTTCTACTTAGGTCTAGCTCTCACTCACCAGCAGAGCAAATCCCACCATCCATACACCCATGCAGGTTACTTGAAGTCAGAAGTTTCAAGCATCTGCTCTCAGACTAGAATCCCTTGACAGCAAAGGGACAGTGACACATCCAGTGCAATCGAGGAATGAGTGAAAATTAAGTTGCCCAGGTGCCTTTTCAACTGCCTTCTGAGTGCAAAGGAAACACATTAGCAGACAGTAGTCTTCAGGGCAACTGATGGGAGGATGATGGACTCCAAACATGGGGACATTAACAAGCAACCATTTCTCAGGAATATGACACATGAGGATCAGTAATTTATTTGTGACATCTCTTTTTCTGCTGCTACATACAAATCCCACAGCTTTTCCTTGTAGTACCCTGCTGTATTGCTGGCAGGTAATATGCAGCATTTCCTGGACTGCTGTCTCTGCAAGCAAAAAAGCCTTCAAAACTCATCTGAGTATTTGAGTAAAAGCTAACTATCATTTTATAATCATTTTCTCTTACCCTGACACAAACTGTGCTATCCTTTTTCAACTCTATTTCCATGTTTCTTTCTTGTTTTCCTTGTGATATTTTTGCAATGTTCTAACAGAAATGTAACTGCCTGTCATATCACTGAAATTCAGCAGACTGAATATTCTGCATAAATCCAAGTTGGTGAGTTTACCTAAGTAATATAGATATTACTTAAGATAAAATTATAGTTTTAATTAATATTAAGAAAAATTGCACTGTAAAATGCTTAATCAGCCTCAAACACTTATATACCATGCACATGTATTTCATACAGAAATTAAACTATTGAAATAAAAAAAAATTATCAGGCCCTTCCCTTTTTAGAAGATGAAAGGAAGTCTTATTTCATGCAGAGTTCACTATTTCAGTAGAGGACAAAGAATTTTTTTTTTTAAAATTAATGTAAGGAACAACAGTTTTTCTGCTGCTTATGAACCTAAAAACTAGATGGCAGCAAGAGAGAGAAAGAGAGCTTTGAAAAATAAGTTTGATCATTTTGGTATCATCCTTCAAATTGCTGTTCTCATAACAAAGGCTTAAACCATAACTCAGAAATGTTACAGTGTCGAATGAGAAAGAACTATTACCCGCTCAATAAATCAAAGACAAGTCTCTTGAGTTCTCTACTGGCTCTGCTAAAACGTTAACTTTAGTCATCTCTGTCTCTTTGCTTAAAAAATCCACATTAAAAAGGCTGTTGCATTTTGAGAGGTTTAGATGACCATATAAACTTGACTAGAAGAATGAACAATAATGCTATTGAAAGTTTCCCTAGGACATGCAGTTTGATAGGCTGGAGAGTTGGGAAGTGCAGGGTCCTGCACTTGGGGAGAAATAACCACAAGTACCAGAACAGGTTGGGGGCTGACCTGTTGGGAGAACAGCTCTGCAGAGAAGGAACTGCCAGTACTGGTGGGTGACAGGTTGATCATGAGCCAGCAGTGTGTCCTTGTGGTCAGGAGGGCCAATGGTGTCCTGGGAAGAGTGTGGCCAGCAGGTCAGGGGAGGCAAGGCCACACCTGGAGTGCTTTGTCCAGTTCTGGACTCTGCAGTAAAATGTAGACAAGGGACTATCGGAGAAGGTCCAGCAAAGGCCACAAAGATCATGAGGGGTCTGGAGCATCTCTCTTATGAGGAGAAACTCCTTATGAGGAGCTAGATCTGTTTAGTTTGGAAAAGAGAAGACTGAGAGGGAGTCTCATCAATGCATATAAGTACCTCAAAGACAGGTATCAAGAAGGTGGTGCCAGTCTCTTTTCAGTGGTGCCCAGCAATAAGACAACATATAATTGCCATAAACCAAGATACAAGAATTCCCACCTCAACATGAGGAAGAACTTCTTTACGTTGGGGGTGGCAGAGCACTGGCAGAGGCTGCCCAGGGAGGTCATGGAGTGTCCCTCTGGAGACATTCAAACCCATCTGGACACATTTCTGAGTCACCTCTTCAGGGGACCCTGCTTTGGCAGGGAAGTTGGGACTGGATGATCTCCAGAGGTCCCTTACAACCCAAACAATTCTGCAATTCTGTGATTTTTTTTTTCCTGATAAATAAAACTATGTGCCCATATATAAGAAAATATTTTACTATATAAAATATTCAGCAGAGAATTGTATCTAGGTATTCCAGGCTTATCATCTAGTATTCCAGTGGTCAAAAAACCAGGCTTTCATTAATTTTTAAATCTATTAGCTAAACAGGTATTAAAAACTATTTCTGCAGATGACTTGGAATTCTGTCTTTTACTCACCAAGGAATACAGAAATTTCATAACATGCAGGAAAAATTGAAAACAAATAAATGTCTGTGAAGAATTTGATTAATTAACATAAGGTAGGAATCTAGACAATACCTGAATTTGATGTGGAGGCAACAGCCAAACCTGATCTGTAAGTGTTCAAAGTGTAAAATTAGACAGAAAGGGCGACCATCACCTCACAAGTGTGAACATCAGAATATTAATTATTACAAACTCTATATTTGCTACCAAGTTATCAAATGCTCTGCTGACTTATAGTGTCAGGGAAAGTTAAATAATGACATAATCCCAGTCCATAACACTGAAAAGAAGAGCAATCTTATTTTTTTAATCTAACATTAAGGAAAAAGAAAAAAATGCAGTGGCTGGAGACAAAGGGAAACTAGATTTGCATTGGCAATGAGGCATAAATTTGCAACATTGAAAGTAATTATAAAGGGCAATATAGCATGATTTACAATGGGTTTGCTATATTAAATCACATTCTAAGCACTAGGCTTTTGTTAAAACAGGAATTGCTCAAGTGACATTCTATTATTTAAAGGACTGAACTAGAGGATTGTAGCCAGCTCTTTCTAATTTGTAATCTATTACTTCAATGTTTAAGAAATTGAGTTATTAATTTTTTAATCAACTAGCTAAGGAAGTATGAGAAATTATTTCTGTACAAAACTTGGAATCAGTTCTTTCATTCCACAAGGAATTCTGAAATTTCATATTGTTCAGTAAAAAAACTGAATACAAATAAACATCAGAAGAATTCAAGTAATTAATAAAACAGTTCAATATTCAAAGTTTCATATTTCATTTCAAAGCATCTCAGATTTCAGCATTCTGGCTCAATTCGCTTAAACTCTTGCATTAAAATGTTAAAGACACTATATTATCTTTACTAAGTAAGTCAAATCAAATTGATATAAATATTTCAACACTGTAAAAGAGAAACATTAGACATTCTCATGCTCCCATCACAGAAAGTTCAATGAATCATTAGATTTCAAAAGAACTATTGTTCTGGAGAAAGCTGTTCTTCATCAATCCTGTCTGATGCAGTTAGTTAAAAGCTTATTATATTCTTGCCAAATTAATACTTTCTAAATCTTACCATTGTTAGTCCAGTAAGAGACACTAAGTCTAAGAAGAAATTACAACATCAGCATGACAACAGAAAAGTAATAGACTGACCCATGACTGAAGTGAACAGAGTAATTCTAGTGTCCCTTAGTAATTTTACCTATTTCTCCTTTTTTTTTTTTTTCCACATTCTAATGTTTTTCTTCAAACTCTAATTTTGTCCTGTTTGCTATTTCTCTATTCTCTAATTAGCTATAGGTCCTAATACATCCTATATATTTCTCTTGCCTTCCTGCGTTCCCCAAACACCTTTCCCATTCCTCCTTTTTCCAAATCTTGCTAGTCTCTTGCCTTCCCCCAACTTTTCCCATTGCCATTCCAGCATTTCACTTAAATCCCTTCCTTTCCTACCATCATCCCACAGGGATGGCATTCCATAGGTTTTCCCTCCTTCCTCTGTGCCAGCTTGTGTCTGTTTTGCTTCCCATTTTCTAGAAGTACCAGCCTGACTCTCCTGCTGGGCAGCAGCACACCAGCAAAAGAAGATGCACATTACACTGCTGGTCAGTGACTAGGATAAATACAGTGCTCCTGCAGCACAACAGCCTGAGCTGTTTTTATAGTATTTATAAATATTTACAGTATTTATAAACTGACAACCAGCACAGAGCAAAGAAACAAATGGCCTGTTTTCAGGAGCACTAGACAGCAGTTTTATTGGAAGGGTTTTGTTGGTTTGGATTATTTTATGTGCTGTTGGATGTGTGTGCTGTCCTTGCTGTGTAATTAGCACCTATAGCTCCTCCCACAAGACCCTGCAGGGCACTGAGAAGGGCAGCATCAGCGGAGAACACGCCACATTGTTATGAGGAGGACAGTAAGAGAGTCAGAAATTATTCTGGAAGACACATTGTATAGATGTAAGCAGAAAGGAAGCCTCTGCTGTTGTCTCAGAAGTACCTATGGAATGAGAGGCTCGGCAAAGCTTGAGATTGAAAGGTGCAGAGAGCTCTGGAACAGTACAGGAAAGACTTGGCACTTGTCTTTTGGAGAAGGATGCTAAAATCCAGATCAAACTGCACTACAGTGTTTTGGTGAAGGCCAACCTGTGACACAGGAGACACGAATAGATGGAGGGAGCTGCAACACAAGTTCTAGTACTGAGAGCAAAACCTGAGCTGCGGGACATGAGTGTTTCTGAGGTTGGTTGTAGCTACTAAGTGACCAGCAGGGTTGTTGGTAGCTTGCCCTAGAGGCAGAATGTTTGCTAGGGACTGATACTGGCCTTCAAAGGAGCACAACTACAGCCCAAATAGCTATTTAGTAATGGCCTGACATTAACTGGTAGAGATTCATAAGCAGGTGATAGGTTTCACCAAAAAGAGCAAGGAAGAGCAGAAGCTGAACTACTGTCCTTCTGCTCTTCTCTCAAGGGCGGAGTAGCAACACCAGTGTAGGAGCAGTGCTTCACTGTTAAAGCAAGCCAAAGATCAGGCAGCAGGTCAAACCAGAACACAATATTTGACTGCCTTATGCTGCTCTTAGGCACAAAGAAAAAAAATGTACCAACATTTATGTCTAAGGAGTCTGGGTTTTAATCTGAAGCTTGCCTTCTTAGCTAGAAGGATAAAGCTTCTTATCTATAAAGCAGAGGAATAAGGTTGAACAAACTATAAATAATGCCTTGGACTTTCCTGTCCTCTAATTCATTTCCTGAGCTTACTCCTAGGAATTGGCACTCCATGGTACCCAAAGAACCTACCAGAAGAGAATAGATGAATGTTAAAACCAGAAGGCAAGACAATGGTTTCATAATAGGAGCTCAGGCTATTGTCGTGGGTTGATGATATTCAGATGCCAGGCACTCACCAAAACCACTCATTCACATCTCTCTGCAGCTGGAGAAAATTTTAACAAAGGGTTCATGAGCTAAGAACCAGGAGAGAGATCACTCAAAAAATATCATCAAGGCAAAACAGGATCAACTTAGAGACATAAAGTGAATTTATTAATAACAAAATCAGAGCAGGATAATGAGAAGTAAAATAAGCCTTTATAAACACCTTCCCCCCATCCCTCCCTCTTTGCAGGTTTACCTCCTACCCCAGCAGTGCAAGGGGACAGGGAATGGGGGTTATGGTCAGTTCATCACTTGTGTCTTCTTCCACTGCTCAGGGAGAGGAATCGTTCCCCTGCTGCACCCTGGGGTGACACAGGAGACAGTTCTCTGTGAACTTCTCCAAGGTGAGCTCATCTCACAAGCAAGAGCTCCCTGTCACCTGCTGCAACATGAGTTCATCCCATGGGCTACAATCCTCCCCAAACTGCTGCGGTGTGGGTCACTCCTCCACAGGTGCAGTCCTTCAAGGACAGGCTGCTCCAGCCTAGGAGCAGGGCCCCACCCTCTGTGGGTCTCCCACTGGATCACAGCCTCCTCCCAGGCATCCACATGCTCCGGTGTGTGGCTCCTCCATGGCTGTGGGTGGATCCCTGCATCCCCTGGCCCTCCCTGGGCTGCAGGGGCACAGCTGCTTCACCATGGGCTGCACCCTGGCTCTGCACCTGGAGCACCTCCTGCCCTCCTCCTGCACTGCCCTTGGTGGCTGCAGGGCTGTTTTTCTCATGTTCTCGTCCTGCTCTTCTCTGGCCACAGTTACAGCTACCCCCACAACCAGGGTTATGATTTCTTCTTAAATCTGTTACCACAGAGGTGTTACCACCATTCCTAATCAGCCCAGCCTTGGCCAGCAGCTCATCCAGCTTTGGAGCCACCAGGAATTGGCTGTGCCAGACATGGTGAAAGATTCTGGCAGCTTCTCATGAAAACCACTCTTGTAGTCCCCTCACACTACCAAAAACCAGGCCATGCAAAACCAATACAGCCATTAAATCCAAACCCCAAATTATTACAGGTATTCATGCCCTTCCCTTGCAGCTAGCAAAGATGTCTTAAGAAATATCTTCATTAATGGGTTTCAATTGTCATGTAAAGTTATTGAGCAGTTTCAGATTTCAAAGCAAGGCTTAAAACACAACATATTTTTTAATGGAAGAGTTTCTTCCACCTCCCGCTCAGCCCCCCTGGGAGACAACTAATGTTACTTACAAAAAAATTCACTTCAAAGAAAATAATAATAAAAGGAAAGATGGTCATAAGCCAGCGTATCATTAATAATATCCTTTAAGCTTTTTCAAATTTCTTTCTTTCACTATTAATACCATTTCTACTGTAATATATTCATATTTCAGGCAGAAATAAACACTGAGGACAGCTAATAAATTGTGTTCGGCAAAAAAATCCCAAATTATAAAATTCTAGATATGCTTTATAACTGAAGGCAATAAATGCAAGTATGATACTATTATCTGTGGTTTCTAGCTGATATTTATTGCTTTCCCACAGTTTAGGTAGCATCTTTTATTCAATTTGCTTTCTTTTCTTTAAATAATTTAATTATTTCTCACAGACCAGATGCAAAATATCTTTATTAATTTTAATCTTTGCTATTAGGTAGCACTATTGCAATCACTTTTTAAAAGATGATTAAAACAAAATGGGTGATGAATTGGCCTGCTGGAAATAAATCTCAGTATAGAAACCCACAGATTAAGGCATCTTTAGAAGACAAGGTCAATGGAAAGCTTCCCATTTTGCAGTCTTGATCCAGCTAACCTCTATTAATCAAGAAATGGAATTTAGTTATAGAAAATCCATTGTTCATATTTCTGAAACAAACTACAAGTTGATGGGTTTTAATAAACCAGAGCAGTGCTATCAGCTGTACTTGTGGACCCAGATAAGAACAAAGGAAAGCATCACTTTCTGTGTCCAGGCTGTAGAATAGACTTTAATAATCTATACTAGAATCTAGTATATTCATTAGAAAGCAGTGGAAGAAAACAAATTTAAGAAAAAGGCGTTAATTTTTAATGAGTATCGTATTTCAAAATGCTATTATTGAAATTTAAATTTTCAACCACTGAAATGAGTCATATTCTCCTGCAGACAGCTGAAAAGTCTCTTTTTCACTTTGAGTTCCTTTTCCCTGTGCAGCAACTATATGTAAGCACCAGTCTCCTGCAGCCAGCTTCCAGTACCTTTCTGGCAAACTGGTTAGGCTGCACTCTGTAAAGTTCACAAGCCATCACAAGACTTGTTTCCTAGCTCCTGAATCCTTTCTTTACCTGACTATTTACTGAGTGTTCTCGGTAATAAGATTATTACTGAGATCACTCAGTAATAAAATTAATGTCTTTCTTAAGAAAAACACAGTATTTCTGTGTCTTTCTTAAGGGCTGATAGAAACACTTGGTCTTATTAAGGCTGGGTACAATAGGTATGAATCATTTCAGAATTAAATGCCATACTGCTTTGTGGAGGTTACAGGGCTGATAATGCAAGCCTATTTTTCTGCTTGAGCGCTATGCTTCACGATGCAATATTTTTCTCCCTTTTGATCCAAGAGCATGACACGGGCTAGTATTCACATTATTGTTCACCTCCATTACTTTAGAGAGAGTAAAAGCATACAGATACCCAGCTTCAAAAGCCAGGAGGTCAAATTCAGGCATGGTGGTGTTCAATTTTGATGTTCAGCTGGATAAACAAGGCTTTTTGGTAATCTTCAGCCAAACATAAAATTTATGTCCTGGGTTTTTAAAATGATGAATTTTAAAGACAACATTGTAAGCGCAATGTACTATGAAATTTTATCAAATTCTAAAATATTTGTGATTCTGGTTTTTTTTTTTTTTTTTTCCTTCTTGTCAAAACAAGATAAATACCAGACATTTCCTTCCAAATGAAAGGGCTGATTTCTGTTTATGGCTTCTTCCAACCAAATATAGTTTAAAGTGACAGCTACAGTAAATTACATGCCATGCCCTTTACACATCTGGGATGAAGCAGCACTCCTGCTTCAGGGGACAACTGATGCAGGACAGCCTCAGTACCAATGGGCATAGAGATTGAATTTCTGTCCTATCTCCAGAGTCTCACCTGAAGACACCCATCATTGGCCAGATCGACCAGGTGTAAATTTAGGATGGCTGGGTAGGTTGGCACCATGCAGAATGAAATTATAGAGCCAGTACCATGGAACAAAAATCTGCCATATGTTCTTAGGACAAGGAAACTGGTCTTCATTTATCTTTGTTTCCTATTCCTGGGAATTTGGGGTTCTTTTATATAACAAAAGGATGTGATGCTTTCCATTGAAAATGTGATGAAAAGGTTTGGAAATGCTGGTACTCCAAATACTGGACTGTGGGGCTGCTTTTTTGCAGCCAGCTTTTCCTCCTCTCCCCCACTGCCTCAAGGATTTTAGCCTGAGTATTTGTGATCCAGGATGAGGGATGTGCTAAAAACAAAGCCAAGCAAAACACAAATGGCTAAACCTTTCAATTTGAGAACAAAAAGGTGTGAGAAATTGATAAGCCCATGGAAATCATGCAAACATTGAAACTTTAAATAAAAGCTACCTAATTTTTTTAGCAAATACAGTTAACTTCAAATACTGTGTTCTCTGAAATTTTATTCACACAGGAGCATTTTATTTAATTTGTCCAACCAAAATTGTATCCACATATTAGAAATACAGTTTTATCAATATTTATAAACCAGAAACATTTTAATGTTTCAGAGATTTTAAAAGAGGGAATGCATATACAAATTCATGTATATATATAGTATTTGATTCTATAATATTTCATACCCTGCCAAGTTTTTTCCACCACTCACTAAGAAAAGGAGAGGAAAGGAAGATAAAACAGGTAAAATGAGTTTTAAAAAAGCTATTAACCAGACAGCTTACATCCCACAGTTCAAATGCTCATGTACCTATACTATTTTTTCCCTTAGTAAAGAGAGAAGCTGGGGTGGCTTTGCTGCTGCACTGTCCAGGAGTGGGGCAGGAGGTAAGGACACATCTCTGGGATCAGATCTCTGGCTTATGTCAGGCAAACCCAGAGCAGAGAATAAGGATGTTCTAAGCGAGCCAAGTTTCAGCCTCTGGCCCATCACTTTACACTGCTTGGAAGAAGATACCAATTCATTTTTGAGTCCCCATGGACACAGATCTACCTTATGTGACACAGGCATGCAGTGGGCTTGGCACAGTTCCATGGGTCCTCAACACTGGGGCTGGGCCCCTATTATCAGTGCAGCTTTTCTCTAATGAGAAAAATAAAATATGGAGAACTCTCCACAGCACATTTTAAAAAATATCAAGTAAATCAGCACTTCAATTTAGGATAGGATATATCTGGCTTTTTAATAATCTACTTTAGCCCACTGAGACACATAGAACCTTTTTCTCTGTAAATAACAGCATTAAAAAATGAGAGATTAACTAAAACTTTCATTCCAAAAAGAACTAAAAACTTTATTTTATATGCAGACAATACATCTAAAGGAAGGTTTTATCTATTTATGGTTCCTGACCTTTAAGCTGAATTACCATTTTGTTTTTAAAAAATCTTATAATAATGATGATAAAATAGCTAGCAATTTCAAAGAAATTATTCAGACATTGGCAATGCAAAGAAGGTTTTTTCACACAGAATTTTCAGAACACCACTGTTTCTCAATAAGCTTTATCTTATATGTTATTATGATATCCTTCATGGTTGGTTTTTATTAGTTACCTTAGTCATTTATACTTATAAGCTAGCCTTGCATTGCTTGCAGTTTTATCTCTGACATTTTTACTGAGACAGAAAATATCTCTGGTATTCATCAATACCAGAGTTACTCTGATTACTTTTATTCATATAAGCAGACTCTAGAAACAGAGTAAAATATTGATTATTATAAACATTTTAATGACTGTTGAGATGTGTCTTTCATGTTCTGATTGATGAAAAATTGGTAACTATTGATAATCAACAGTAACTTTTTTATAGAAGAAGAATAGAAGAAGTAAATAGTATCTCCAGAAATCCACTACTGTTTTCTTATATTGCATAGATGATGAATATAAACATTATAGTGTCCTACCTTGCTGCAAAGAATGATGAAAAGTAAAATCTCAATTCACATGCTCTCATTATTCCACCAAACACTCAGTTGCAAAACAAATGCCTCTCTGGTTTACTGCAAGATTAAGGGCCCACTAGGGCAAGTTCTCCATGCTCAGAACACCCATCGATTTCAATGGCAGCTCCATACACAAAGCATTTCCAGGATTAGCCCTAAATTATTTAGCAAAACCATGCCCTGGAGCTCTGAGTGCATTGCAAAGACAAATGGAAGGATTCATGCAGTAGATAATAGGGTGCATTTTTCTGCTCTCACAAAATATGTGAATGCCTTTATAAAAGCAACTCACCTGCAGCCTGGTGAAAAAGGAGTTTATTGCTGAATAAAATGACCTGGGCAGGTAAAAAAGTGGGCTAGCAAGAACAGCACTGAGTTTTTAAAAAAGCAAGTGCTAAGGCCTGAACTTGGAACAAAATAACCAAAGATGTCAGTACAGGTTAGGATCTGTGTGGTTCAGCCTTTCTAAGAGACCTGTGGGTGCTGGTGGACAACAAGCTGAACCTGAGCATGTAGTGCACCACTGCAGCAACAAAGGCAACTGGGCTCCTGGGCTGCAGCTGCAGAAAGGCAGAAATGCACCTGCAGCAATGATAGAAATGTGAAACCCCTACTCTACCCAACATTTGCTAGGTGTGCCTGGAATGCTGTGTTCATTTCTGGTCCCCAGAATTCAAGAAAGATGCAGACTGAGTAGAGAAGGTCCAAATGAAGCTCCAAAGTCGATCCAAGAGATGGAAGATCAAAGGAATGCGGAACCTGAGGGAACACTGAAGGCATTCAGTCTTTTCTCCTTGAGGAAGTGAAGCTTTGGGGAGGACTTAATCAGTTTTCTAGTACCTAAATGGCAGCTCCAGAGAAGACAGATGTTTTATGAGGAACCACATGGAGAAGACAAGAAGTACAAGTTGTGCCAGAAAAGGTTTCAACTCAATGTATGAATATTTTTTGCCATGGGAACACTTAATCACTGGTGCAAACTCCCCAGGGATGGGCTAGAGTTCCCACCCCTCTGGGTTTTCAAGATGCAGTTATATAGGATACCAGAAAGCCTCATGTAGTCTCCCTTTCCCAAGAAAGACTGGACTGGAAAGATGATCTTTTGAGGTCCCTTCCAACTTGGGCAGTTTTTCAATTCTGTGACGCTTATTGCATTGCATATGCAAAATGCAGTAATGTGCCAGGCATTTGAAGATGCCAGTTAAGGTTCACACCTCCCTCCAATGTGTTTACAGTGATAAGGCACGGGTTTTTAATTTTTTAATTCCACAACTGTGTTTTTACTAATCATTAAGTGCTCTGCTGGAACTCAGTTTAAAATAACTGGACAAGCAGGATCATTCAAATTAGGGGTTTAATGGTATCATGTGGACAGGGAAAAATTTTGTTTAGTGGGGTCAAACACTTCATTAGCTACCTCAGATCTTGAAAAGCAGCTGCAACTACGACTTAGACAAAATTTTCTTTCCAGAGTATTTAAACAAGACATAAAATGTTATTACGAGGTTTGCATTCAGGATTTGCAGGAGGATGGTACTATTGATGTCTGTAATACATAAAGCTTATTGCAATCAACAAGTGTTTTCAGTTTATTTTAAAATAATGCTTTTCCTTAAATGAATACAAGGAAATTTAAATTACATAGGCCTTAATCCCTTGATTCTCTTTTGTTTGCATGGAAGTTCAGAGTATTCAGAAGAGTACAAAACGTATCAATACCAGGCAAGACTGGGTCACCAGCACCCAGTCATCAAAGGCTATTATTGCCACTTGGTCTTTGGAGCAATGATAAAAGTGTCTGAATTTTTTGGTAGTTAACGATGTCAGAGATGTCAAAGTGATTTAAAATAGTTTTTAAAATTACAGAATACAGACCTAGAATTTTTTTCACATTTATTTGAAGGACTTATAAACAGTCAGAAATGTACATAAAGCACTGGGTTGCTGAGTTGTAAGAGACAGAAGAGAATCCCCAGGGATCCTCTCCATAAAATAGCAATAACAGTACACAGAACTGTATACCCAAGATGTAGAAAACAAAGCATCATTTCCAGCTGTCCATCATGCCAGACACAGGCTGTTTAATTATGAGAAGTACTGCACGCTCAGTTCACTTGTCTCATGGGAACAATTATTTGTCAATACACAGCAGTCAGATCAGATATCTCTCACTTTGCTGAATTACACATTTAAAACAGAAAACAATGACTTCCATTTGCACTTTATCCATACTTTAATGTAACAGTATATAGAGTGGGTGAAAATAGCCATGGACGCTGACATACTACATAGCACACTAGCATAGTAATACACAGTTATTTAGTCATTAAGAAGAAATCAACCCTCACAATGCAATGATTTATGGGTCTGGATCTTGAGAACTGTGAAGACCTTCCTTTCTAGACTGGAGAAATTAAACTTAAGTTTACTAACTTAGACCAATCTTTTTTCAGCTTCTTTTGTTGATTCATATCCACAGAGGACATACTGATTCCTCCTCTGTGTGATCTTTCTCAAAGATGTCCCCCTCTCTGACATTAGCTGCAATAGATGTTTTAAAATCAGGTTCTATTGGAAACAGGCTCATCTCTCTAGGCTGTCATGCACTTCATAAAGTCACAGTAACATGAAGTCCTACAGTCCCATTTACATCTCTTGAGGTGTCCCAGTCAAAATGTAGGTGAAATAAAAGGAAAGCTCTAATTTACCCTCAGTGGGTATTGGATCAAATCCTACCTACAGTACTTCATTTTTCCAGCAAAGGTCACTGAGCTAAAAGAGACTACACAAGCTACCAAATGTCAGGTCAGATTACTTGTGCAGAACCATCCTGCTGCTGCTGCTACTCTTTACTTACTTATTTATTTATCTATTTATTAAAGACAGTATCTATAGATTAGCCAAAGGGAGAGAAGAACTCATAGGCTCCATTCCCCAGGGATGCCTTGAAAACTCCACTTTATTCATTAGTAGCAGCAACTAGGGCAGGTAATATTTACTTGACTCATGTAGGAAAGCTATGGAATAAAGAAATTAGTCTTAGAATGGTTTAGTGCTGGAATTGGAGAAGTATTTGTTCTTCACTTAAATAACTCAATGGATCAGTTGTGATCAGCTGTAGGACTGGAAAACTGCCCCTATGGTCATCAGAGGATCTCTCAGTCTGTTGGTTTAGCTATTAAAGCAATTAATTCTAACATGGATTTGTACAACCAAAGCCAAGGCCTTATAAATTAATCATTCAGCTTTTATGTAACAGCCAGCCATCCCCAGGATTTGATTCTGTTTATCAATAGTTTCATGCAGAGAAGGACCACAGAAATGCACATACTTAAGTAAGAGTCTACAGATCTTTTGCACCTATTCCTAAATTATTCTAATGCCAGCATAAAACAAACATTTAATCCAGAGCAATAACCTATACCCTTTTTACTATTCATGAAATATTTTTGCAAGACATTAAATCATGCAGAAAAAAAATTCAGGTCCTCATGATACAAGAAGTTTGTTGTCCAATGACTGAATCCTACATGTTAACCAAACCACAAACTCTTTGATACAAATTTTACTCACTGAACTGTTTTGGGTTTTTTTCTCCCAAAAATCAGCCCTTTCTCAGGAAAAATCCCAGATTTGGCTTGTTCTGGAAGGCACAGTTCTCTCTGAGAATATTATTCCCTTCATGCATTGAAGGTTTGCAACCAAAGATCTACAGCTGAGCACATCTTGGTTTTTTTCATTCCTCAATGACAATATGGCCTGAAGACAATTTACTTTGCATCTTGTCCTCTCTGAAACCACATCCTTGGGAACAACTAAAGAGGTTGAAACCTGAGAAAATTCCTGTCTGCAGAACTCTCATGAGGTTTCAATGCAGAGGCAGAGATCCTCAGACAATTTCTGCCAGCAACCATTTAATATCCTTAGCCTTTGTAAAAAACATAATTTTGTTGTTTTCTCAGGGGAGGAGGTAAGGAGAAGATTATATTACATAATATAAAAGAATTATATTAAGTATAGACATGTTATGTTTAGTTGTAAAGTACATGAAGGGGAAAACAGGGAAAAAAAGATATGAGAGTGATGGTAGATTAACAGATAATTATTCTAACATCAGGTTGCCAAGTCAAAAACACTGCATGCTAAATATCAATTTTTGGGTTGATTGGATAAAGACTTCATCTTTGTCTCTGCCATTTATTCTTAATGAGGCCAGTATTTTTATACTTTACAGTCTCTAATAGGAGGCATCACTGAAGAGATTCTGTTAACCTTTCTGAAATTACACACAACACTGAAAGTTCTGAAGGAAAAAAAAGTAAAGAACAGGAAAAAAAAATTATGTTTTTCTAGGTACTTGAAGATTTAGAATGATAAATCTTTAGAATGAAGATTTAGAATTCAGGGACAATGAAGCAGGTTTTCTGAACAGCACTCAATGCTGAAAAACATTTTCTTAGATACCTGGTAGATAAATCACTACTTAGCCCAGGTAATAATGATTCTGGTATGAAACAGGTGATTTTAACAACAAACACAAGTTACTGTTCTTGATATGCTGGTAACACAATGTAAATGAGATAAGGAAAACCTATGTAAATGTATTAAAAAAAAAAAAAAAAAAAAAAAGACATTGACCTCAAAGAAATCTACACTCAAGGAATACAGGCATCCTTTTGCAAATAGGCTGATATCCTTAGACTCCTGCCTGACCTCTGCCAAAAGCTGGTTGTTGACCCCTGGAGCAGGCTGCAGACGGGATTTATATTTATCCATGTTCACTTACATTTGCTTTACAGGGGGTTTGTCCCAGTATGGGAAATTGTGAACTACAAAGGATAATTGACTAGACTATGGAAGCTCCAATCAGAGAGACATTTTTTTCTTGCTAAGTCAGCTGGAATAGTACCACTTTGGGTGGAGGGACAGAGTGGGCAGTTGCAGGGAATACAGTGTTAAACAACTTCATACACATTCACCTATGTTATGGCTCATCCTTCCCTGCTTGCTTGACACAGCCCACCAGAGCCTGGGCTAGCTCAGAGAACCCCAGTGCTGCTCCAGGTGTGGGGACAACTGTGGTGTGGGGTTTGTGCTGACAGCTGAACCTTTACAGCCACTTGCTGTACAGTGGAAGGGCTCTCACCACAGTCAAGGGTTGGGTAAAGGAGAAGGAGGAGGCTCTTCATTCTGAGGTTCCAAAAGGAGATTTATTCACGTTGTAGAGTTCAGGAACCAAAGAGCCCCAAGCCCTGCAGTGCTCAGGACTTTATACAGCACCAGAGCAAGGAGTGGGTACCAAACACAATCCAGTGAGGGATCAGCAGAGGCAGAGTGAAGGGGTTACAGCATTTCTTTGGGGCCAGCTGGGGCAAGTGGGAGCAGAGGGCAGGGCACATGGTCCAATGGGGCATTGAGGTTTGGGAGACACCCAGGAACACCCAGGGGGAGGTACACTCAAAGGATTGGTTCAGGGTTGGAGTGACATGGAAGGTGCCAGAACAAGGTGCAGGGTAACAGTGATTGACAGGGAAGGAGCTGGACCAAGGGGTGGGGAAATGCCATACAAGGTAACTTAGGGGAGGATAGAACTTCAGGAATAAAACTACTGGGGAAGAACATGGGGGAACATAAGAACAAACCATTAACATTAAAACTTTAACAATAAGCCAGTTAAATGAAACAAATACAGGCTGCAACCTTATTCACCTCCCTGATGAGCAGCTGTGCTGCCCATGAGTAACCAGGAGCAAATTTCAGCAGCAGTTCACTTATGGTTGATACCAGTAAAAAAACAGTAGCCAGTCCCCTGGCCACACAGTATTTGGTGATTGTTTTCCTAACTATATTAAACTGCATCACTTTAAATCTATGCCATAAAAATGGTCTATTTCCAGTGCCCAAAAGGAACAGGAGAGAACATAGGACTTACAGGTATTCACCTGAAAAAAAGATGCAGCCAAGGAGGACTCAAATGAAACAGATAACCCTTGGGACTGGAGGAGGTGGAGGAGAATGAAAGTGGGGGCAGCATCAAACAGCCTTCACTTTTGTTGTCTTTTTGTTTTGTTGTAAGTAGAGATTAATAAATAGAAAAGCAGAATAAGGGGAAAAAACCTCTATGAGAGCTAATGGGCTTGTGACAATTCTGCCTCTTTTTTCAAGTTGATTGAGAACTACCCAGAGAAAATTTAATGCACCATACACATTTATTTGCAACCCTCAAAATATGAATTCATGTTTAACTACAAAAGCAGACAATGTAAAACATACCTAGTATTTACTAACACCACATTCATATTAGAATTATCTGAGCAATGTCTACTTAACTCTTTGCTTGCCTAGGAAAACTTCACCCCCTATACGTAACAATTGACAAAATTAGCAACAGACGTAAATTAACAAAAATAACTTTAAATCAAGGCAGGTTAACTAATCACTCAGATTTAGGGTCAAGAAGAGATTTTTCTCCCAGTGCGGGCTGAGACATTCTTTGAAAATTGTTCACAACCTGCAGCACAGGTTGTGAAGAAACTGCTTGAATCCTATGATTTCAAGGCTTTGAACCCTTGTGATACATCCTTCATTACATGCTTTTAGCCTTCTAACACCACCTAATCTAACCTGGTGATAAACAAAATGGATCTTGGGATTTATGCAGGGCCTGAATACTGAGCTGTGCTATTCTATGTTGTCTGACGTATCTATAGGTGTCAGTTAGAAAAAAAATTGAGGGGCTCCATGGCAATCAGCAAATGCTCCCATCAAGCACTAAAACTTCATTTCACAATCAAAGTATTTTCTAATTCAATAGCAAACATTGGTTTGTTGGAATTAGCCTTTGTTTCCTCTTCCCACCATTTCCAAGCAGAAAGAATTTCACCAATCAGTCTCTACACTGACACACCATTGAGAACTCTTTTCTTCTCTCATTTCGCTTCAGTTTTCTGATACTCATTATTGATCTTTGAAAAGATGCTTAGATCTTATTTCACACACACACAGCAATTTTCACCACAGTCAATGCACCTGGCTTGTGAAAGGCTTAAAGTTTGGAATTTTTTAGCTAGGTCATGCCATTCAGGCATACATTTCCAGGTAGAAGTGAAGACATCATCATGGCCTTCTTCCTCAGAAGGCAGGAACTATTCAGAAAAACTCCTCAGGACACTGGATGGTTGAAAAACACATTGATATCATGTAACTGGCACCTTTCATGGAATTTTTTTTTCCAAGTCTCTTTGTGTTTTTCCCTGGGCAAATTACAGAACAGATTTTTCCCTCCCAGAACAGATGATTATCTAGAAGCAAGGACATTTAGGACACAGAAGCCTCACACTCACCTACAGCAGTCCAAGCAAAGGCTGAAATTTTCTTCATCTACATTTTAGCATCCCTTAAGTGTCACAGCATTAACCATTCCTAGGAATGCTTATAATCCACAAGAAGGCTGCTACTGTCCACTCATTATATTATGTAGCAAGCTTACATTATCTACAGATTAAAGAAAATGTTGTAATTTTGTGTCACACTAGAACAGACACTGATGATAAAAGCTCTATATTTTGTGGAAAATGGTTATGTTGGGATGGTTCTTAACACTTCAGCTCTCACTAGCCCATCCAATCCCACAGCAAATCCATAACTCAGCAGAGTTTATGCAGCCTTTCAAGATAAACCAAAGACGTGCAGATTTTTATAAAGGCCCTACACAGTGAGCCAACATGGCTTGTACAGACCCCTCTGAAACAGCTGTGGCTGCTCTGTACTTCTGCCCTTACAACTGGCTTGAGCTGGCAACCGGGACATTTAACAGTAGTTCAGTCCTTTCTTTTTATTCATACTCCTGACTTCTATTAACAGAATTTAAATTTCTTCCTTTTAGCATTTCCTTTAAAATCAGCTCTACTGCATAGGACTCAAATTTTCTGTCCACTTATTCTAGAATGCCGAATGCTTCAGAGGAAGGCAGATAATTTGCTAGGCACTTCTGAGCATGTTCTTCAAGACTGTGGCATTTTAATTATGATGCTGGAAAAAACATCCCTTAGAGGAAGCTTTGTCAGCACTGTGAGGCAACAGAGGAACAATTTTGTTAAATGTCTTTCTCAAATAAATTAGGAAAAAAATTCCCAGCATCAGCTTGGAACACAAAATGCCAACATAGGTAAGTAAGAATACATGTGCACATGTGCACAAAAGTTTACACGTTGATTTACTTATATGTGTCCATGTTTACACATACTATTATAAATATAACTACGTATTTTATATTTATATGTTTACTCACGCATATATTAGTGTGTGTCTATAGTGAGATCATTAAGGATGGATCTATTTCTGCCTGGACAAGTCCTTCAGAAAAAGCCATGGAGCTGTGGCCTTCATTCCCTGAGATGTGGATATATCTTGTATCGTGTAACAATCCACATGGCTTTTCTGGTGGGAATTCCATATCCAGTAACTGTCAAGAGATGTTAGGAGGGTATGAAATCCCTGCTGCATCTGACAGCACTGCAGTCTTCAGATAGCTGGAATTGCAATCGATAGCTAACAAATGGCCATTCCACTTACAGTATAATGAACCCTGTCTCAGCCTGCTTTTCCCACAGAGATGCAGGCACTTATTCTAAGACCATTATCTCCTTCAGCTGGTCATAATGACAGTTAAAACATGTAATAACATTTAAAACACAGACTGTAATTTCTTTTTCTCTGTTCAGAATTTGTACTTGGCGAGCAAATGGCTTAATGAACCAGTTTTGGAGACTTTCTAATTACCAGCTGTCCCTGGAGGATTTTTTTTATTGTTGTTGTTTAATTTTATTACAGTAAAAGTTGCTAACTAGCATCTATTTTTTCTGCTCTTAGAAACATTTTTCCTTGTGCAGCTGAAATAGATTGCATCTTATACTAGGTTCTAAGGCAGCACTGTAAACAGATTCAAAGTTACTCTCACTGGCTTTCTCATAAGCCCTGTCACAGTGTAGTCAGGTCAGTTCAGTAGGCTGGACTAATTGTTTTTCTTTGGTAGTATTTCAGTTCTGGGTCAAAAAACATACTTGCAATCTCCAGTTTTTTATGGTTTCAAAAACAGCCCTTTAAATTCTCAGAGAGAGAAGAGGAATCAGTACATATGGTACATTAGATCTATTTTAACTTGACTCCTTTCCCAGGGTCAGACTGAACTCTGGCTGTTAATCTGAACCCGCTCTATTTTTTTTTTAGTGAGTTGCTGATTTCCCATCACATATGAAAAGTAGAAATAAAAACCAAAGCTCCTTGTGATTAGGATAAAAAACCCAATCTCTTTATGAGTGGCAGAAATTTTATTTTTATCTTTTCCAGCTTGATGCTGACAATCCGCTTGCTCTTGGGATGCAGGCTCTGCTCCTTGTCAAGCTGCAGAGGGTTGGAGCACATGTTTGCACTCTTCTTCTGCATGCTCCTGTCTGTAGCCTCCCATCAGGACTACTGATGAAATGGACTCCTTGCCTGCAGGAGGAGTGTGCTGGGCAAGGGTCTGTGTAGGACCTTGTGTAGGAGCTGCACAAAGGAGTTGCAGGAGCTCAGCACGTTATGTAACCTCAGAGATGCCAAAAAGGTCAGTTCTTCCCTGACATCCTGAAGGTTTGCCAGCTCAAGCCCCAGATTGTACTGAAAGAGGGGCAGGAAAAGCCTGTGCTTATCATGTTGAAAAATTGAGACTTCTCTGATGGTGGAGGCTGAGAACTTGTGACTTTTGGCACTGAAGAATGCATGTGCAACAAATGGGAGGATTTCTGCATGGAGTTCCAGGGTAGTGATATCATTGGGATCACAGAGATAATTGTGAGTTAGCTCACAGGACCAGAGTGCTGGCATGAATGGATACAGCTCCTTTAGAAAGGACACACAGTATGGTGAACAGGGCAAGGTGCACTTTATGTGACAGAGAGGACACAGGGCACTCTCTGGCTTGGGCCTGGTGATGAGCCAGATGAGAGCAATGCCATTATTGTGGCATCTGTCACAGACCTCCCAGTCAGGAATAAATAGGTAAGGACTTTTTCAGACAGCTGACCTTTTGCTCTCAGGCCCTGGTTCTTGTGGGAAGCTTTAACCAGTCCAATGTCAGCTGAAAGGTCAGCACAGCAGGATACAGGCAGTCCAGGTGGTCTCTAGATAGTGTTGATGGGAACTTCCTAACATAGGTGGTTAAGAAGCTGGTCAGTGAAGATGCTCTGTTAAACCTCATAAATAAGGAATAGCTGGTTAGAGATGTGGAGCCTGGAGGTGGCCTTTGCTGCAATGACCATGAAATGATGGAGTTCATGATACTCAGAGCAGAGGAAAAAAAGGGAAAAGAAAAGCATCACCACTCTGTACTTCAGGAGAACAGATTTCATGAGTCTTCTGAGAACACCATGATATACAGTTTCCAAAAGATGAAGGTTTCAGTACAGCTGGTTGATTTTCAAAGATTCCTCTTTACGGCTCAAGAATTGTCCATCCCAATGAGCAGGAAATCAAGCAGTGAAGTCAGGAGGCCTGGGTGGATGAACAAGGAGCTTCTGACTATAGTGAAATATTAAAAGCACACATACAAGACACAGGGTCAAATCACCCAGAAGGAATATAAAGATATTGTCTGAGTGGGCAGGAACTGTAGTTGCAGCCAGCCAGGACTTAGTAAGGAGTTTGCTTCTTCTGCCTGAACTGAAGAGTGCATCATAATTAATATTAGCTATAGGTCTATATTCTCATTATTTCTCTGCATTTTCTTGTATCCTTGAAACAGGATCCTGAAACTACTGCCTTGGCCACCATAGGTGACCTGTGTTGTCTCAGGTACCTAATCATGCTCAAACACTGTGGCTGGAATAATCAGAGCATATCCACAGTGTATCATTACAACTGTTCCTTTGCAAAGCTACAGTGGCTTTTTAATTTCAGATTCTATCTAAACCTACAATCTTTCCATCTTGAGTTCAAATACCTCATCAACTATTACTCTAAACATTATCTAATTTAATTACTTCAGAGATAAGCAGTGAGATGCAAGTGCTGAGTATTGTTAACACTAATTTCAAGGGGTGTGACAGACTGGAGAAATGTCCCTGTTAAATTGTGACCTTGTTTTGGTTATATCCTTCATTGTATTGTAATCCTACACTGGTAGGATTTGTAGAGTTTGTTAGGCTAATAGATATAGTTGCAAAAATTAGAAGCTTCACAGCAGACAGAACTGTTGTCTTCTGCGTCATGAAATTCTGCCACTGTTTGGAGTATCTTACAAAGTAAGGAAAATCAAACAGTTCCTTCTTCCCTAATTCATTAAGGAAGCACAATTCTCCTTGATTAAAATTGGGTAGTGTCAATTAAACCAAATGTAATCATTCCCAGCAGGTACTCAAGTATGAAGACTACTGCTTTTATTTCAGACCTATAAAAGTATGCCCCAAACAGCTTGGATTTAGCTGGTTGTATGTATTGATCTAATAAAAGATTAAATTTCTTCCTAGAAACCTGAAGTCACTTACACATTCTTAGGGAGTCATGTTTAGGTAAACATCTTGGTTTTATCAAAGCATCTGCATTTTTCATGCCACTTTGAATCGTCTTTACATCTCAAATCAAACTGTCCTTACCCTCTTGTGTTAATTCTTTTACTAATCTACTCATTGGAGAGTGGAGCTGTAAAAAGAGCTCTGTCTAAAAGCCTGGACTTGGAAATCAGGATCTCCATGAGGCAAGACACAACATCATCTTTTCCAAGTGCTCCTCATGCATTCTGAAACTCCCAACAATTTTTGGTCATAATTCAAATAAGGTAGGAGATTGCAAATGTCTTGAACTTTGCACATTTTTTGAAAGCTGGCAGGGGCACTGAAGACCTTTGTAAGTTTCACACTGAGGGGCAGGCAGTTGTGAATCACTTTCAAGATGCAGCAGCTATCTGTCACAGAATCTTTTTTGCAGGATTATGTAGAGCAAATGGAAGGGTCTAGGGAGAATGGCAGTGGAAATAATTCAGAGGTCTTCCATTAAAAACTTGTGAGAATTTGATGACCATTTGGAGTCATCTTCAGATTTTCATCACATAATCTCTTGTCCTGACTGGTAATGGCTGCTCTGTGCAGCCGCACTGGCAAGTCTGTATCCCAAACAGAGCATATTGCCCAGAGAGGCTTCTTTGGTTCTGCTTGTGGCAAGAAATATTGTGAAGTCAGTATTTTACAGTCTGATAAATCATTTGTGGCCAGGTATGCATTGTAGATGTTTCTGAATTTCAGTTTGTATTTTGATTGTCAGACCATTGTGTGAGCTTGGAGAACAGCGTGTATTAGGCAGTGTTAGTATACAGGAAGAACCACAGTAAACAGCTATGACCATGTCTCAGGCAACTGCCGTGTGATACTAAAGAAAAAAGAAGGCAGGAAGGTCAAGAGACATTCCCCACAGTCTGATACTGACAGATTATTTTCAACAGGACAATTTATTTATGGCTGTTGATCTTTGCCCAAAGGGCAAATATTTTACAAATTATAGAATTTCCTTTTTATTCATGGTGTCTACTCTTTGGCAGAGCTGAAGCTGGGTGCCTGCAACATAACAAGCATAAATTTAAAGACAATATTTAGAAGCCTGTAAAAAGGTGACCCTGAGACTCTCTCATGACCCATGAATAACAAGTTAGTGTTTGTACCATATTTAATATGAAGATTGTGACCAAGCCATTAACCTTTAGTAGCGGGCACTGAGTAAATGTGTCACATCATACAGAAGGCACAGTAAATCTGTGCAAACAGTGCACATTATATGGTGTGGCTTCTCAGCTAAGAGGAATGAAAAAATATCTATCCATTTATCTCTATTCCTTCTAAGTTTGGGACTTTTTAAAGCACACTATCTGAATCCTATCTCATATCTTTACCCTTATGATGGCTTTTATTTTTTTAATTGGTAATATTTTATATGAAAATGGGGGCTTATCATTACATTTTAACTTATTCCTTTTCCTGTTAATTCTATATAGCTGTGATGGCTATTGCTCAAGTACTGATTGCCGTTGAAAAGCACATTACAGCAGTAGTGTGAAAATCATTTAATATGCAAATATTCATTCTAACACCTTGGCCTATGAAACCTGGTTTTATATGGATTGATGTCCAGCTCCCACAATTTCTTCTCTCTCAGACTGTTTCACATATCTATATATATAGATATAGATATATATAAATAATATATACACGTATTTACAAACATTCTGTCCACACTTCTGTTTCTAAACTGAAGTCTGAAGGTAGCCTCAGATGCAGCTTTCTTTTAAATACATAGTGCACTAATTTCATTGACAAGATAATCAGTCTGTTTAGATATGGCACACTTCCATGTGAACTATTATTGTCAAAATTTCAAAATTTAGGAAATCTTCAGAAATACAGCACTGAAATTTAGCTGTGTTGTTCTGAAACTTACATTTGCATCCCAGAAAACATAGCAGATACGTCCTCTTGAAGCCTATAAGCAGGTCTCAAAAATTTCCATTTTTTGTGTCCATCTAAGTCCTATCCATGTCAACACTTCAAAATTTTTTTTCTGCAAAAATAGAATCATTCATGCATTTCATAAATGTATGAACTCATTTAAATGAGCAAGTTGCAATGCTGAATTGCAGGCTTTAAAATTTCCCATGTTGCAGGAGCCTTATTTTTGTAATTCACCTTTTTTCAGGAAGCAGACAGATTACTGCTCCTTTTTTGAATCTTTTGCTTAGACTCCCTTAGGGCCATATCTTGCCATTCAGCAACATTTGTAAAATACAAAAGTCCATTATGACTGTGACTTTTCCTCAAAAAGGACAGAAACCCTTTAAAAACTGTATTTAGTTCTAGAAAATCTTAAATAAATCATCATCATAAACTAGTCACTTTAGCTGGAAAGATGAAGTCAACATAATTAGAGACATAAGCTATGTTTAGATGCAGAGGGACACTCCTGTGTTTACAGCATTAAGCAGAAGGGGAACAATGGTCTGGCTTATCAAATGCATTCACTGCCTACACTTTTCTGAAGGTGTCACTCTGATTTAAGAGACTTGGAGTTACAGAGTGAATGTTTGTCAGGTTCCAGGGGGAATGTCAGCAGATACATCTCTGGGTAGAAAAGGCAGTTTCTCCTCTTAGGTAAGATCCTATGTACAACATCTGCTGCATACATCCATTAGGTCATTCTTAGATGAAACCTGAAAATTATACAAAGACTTTTATTAACCATATATGAGCTTTGACTGTCACTACCTCGTAAAATCCATAACTGCAAACCAGGCCACTAAATTCATACAGTACTTAGAACAGGATGCATAAAAGCACATACATAAAGTTTGAGACACATAAGTTAATTATTAAAAACAAACCTGTGGCCAAGATGACAAATCCTTTAGATTCTTTCCTTGGACAGAAGAGCAGGGAAAAAACATTTGTAAAATCCAGATTCAAAGATCTAGGCAATTCATCTCACAATTTTTCCTTGCTCCCCTTTGGGAAGCAATAGCTTCTTTCTAGTCCTTGCTCGAGTCTGATGTATTTCAGAGTTTGCAAAATGAACTTTTCATGCAAGAAATGAAAACCCCAAGTGCTGTGATATGAAGATCAAATGATGCAATTCAGTGTTCATTACAAAAAATTATTCAAATGCATGTTATGTTCCAAGTTGGATTTTGCAATATTTTATTGTGTAATTAGCTATCTGCTATTTTGTAATTGTTATCATTTTATAGTCAAGCAAGTATCAAATGATCCTGTTGCTTAAGTCCTGCATAGCAGGAAGTTTTAGCATGAAATTTAGGTTCTATTTCCTACAAAGTACTTGTGAACATAAATCTACCTCATAAAATAGGCCTGTGCAAAAACTGGGAAAATTCCTGCTTTGTTGTTTCTGAGGAACTTTCAGTATTTATTAATGCTTTAAGCAAATTCTACATCAAAATAATTTTTTCCTCCCCTATTATGGCCTTATGTTCAACTAGAGAGTATTTATGCTCCTTTCAAATTTTCTCATTCAAACAAGTCTTCCAGTTATTTCTGAAGCGTAACTTTTAATTCCAACAGACTCTGTGGTTAATGATGTTAGAATTTTATCATTTTGGTTTTATATGGTTCTTTCAGAATCTTTTCTTTTGATAAGTAATACATATTTACTCAACACTTCCACTGTGATATCTGAAATCTCTATGCCACTTACAAGAATTTTATGCGTCTCCACACTCTTATTCAGGCCCTTCTAATCAAACCATATACTTTTTTTTCTCTTCCAATAATGCTGTTGAATTTTAGTGTATTTTTATACTAATGTTGAAGAAATTTTCATTGTGATTATGCCTTGAATTTTGTTCTACCTGTTGTTCAGGACTTTATCAAAGGCAAATAGCTTTTCTGTTGTAGCTTTTTCAAATAACTGTTCCAAGAAACAGTTGTTTATGGTGCCTAAAATTGTTCTCTGTTCACACTGCATTGTGATGAGTATACTACCTGGGCATGGCATAAATTAAATTTCCAGTGATTAGTCAGGTTTCTGCTCTTGCAGCACACAGATTTCTTTTAATGTAACAAAAGTATTTTCTCTATTATGATTGGGTTATCCTGGCTAACACTGTAGGTTAATACCACATTCATTCTCCTTATGTCTGAGAATTCAACCCTGGCAGTTCAGTTGATAAAGAATCTGTAGTTATGATGTTACTCAGATTTTTTTTCTCTAAGGTGTAATGCCTCTTTGACATCAACAATATTTATTTTATCATTTGAGCAAAAGGTTTAAAACAACCAGTCAGATATAATAAGGAATTATAATGGATAGAGCCTAGGGTTAATGCTGATCTGAAATTTTTTGGCATGATTTCTAATAGAAACTTCCTCTTTTTTTGTCATGTATTTTGTTTATTAGAATATTAAATGAACTTTTTATTGAAAGAGAGTTCTCAATTTCTAAACTGACTTGATTCCAGCGAAAAAAGGTAAAATGCTAACTCCCAAGAATCCAGAGAATCATGAAAAAATGGCTATCCTAAGCCTTGTTGCAGCTAATAAATCTCACCATACCTACTTCAGACCCGAGACATACACACTGGTGTTCTGTAACTCACAAATGTCTTTATATCACCTTCTGGATGTTCTATTGCACCTCACTATAAAATATGGCAAAAACCTTCAATGTAAGAAGATGGCAGTACTTGAAAATTGGTTCTTACTTTGGTCTTTCTAGGGTTGATTCCCAGATACTCTACTGATTCCCTCTGCCTTTTCCCCTTGCTTCTGGTCTTTCAGGCCTTTGAATCAGACTCTATATATATACACAGAGAGAGCAGGAAGCTGCCTAGAGAGAATAATAAATACCATGAGTCACAAGAACTGCCAACTTAACACTGCATTTGTGGAAAGGGTTTTGGAGGTTGGCCTAATAGTCTTAACTACTTATTACTGTAAGAGAAAGTAGTGGCAATATTTACTTGGGCAGAATTCTGTTCTATTTCTTGTGTATGACTCATCTAGATATTAATATTATTCATCCCCTCATTTCTGCAGGTGATCTGTTTTACAATACATTTAATACCTCAATATGCATTAAGGATAATGTTTCTGTAATTTATTCCTACCAGGGAAAAACCCAATCCTGCTTAGTCATTGTCTTAGATATTCTCCAGATATTTTGAAAAAAATGTAAAGTGTAAAATGTTCCTAAGTGAGAATTAACTCTACCTTGTATTCATTTGGTACAAAGGAGATCATCAATTTTGTTTCTTGACTAGAAACTCAGAGAGCAAAATGGAATAGATGGTGGCAGATCTAGAAGGAATTCATGAGTCAGCATTGTTGAATGGTACAGGGACTCCATGAACAGAACCAGGAAAGGTCAAGATTACCTTGTATCAAAAAAAAAAAAAAAAGTCAGGTTTTCAAAAGGAGAATTGGTGGTAAATATGAAGCATGTGCTCTGATCACTAAATTCACTGTGCATGAATGTTTGATGCTATTTGAAATGCAATATTTAACATTGGCACAGAGGAGGATCAAGATTGCTTTTTACATATTTCCTTGGAATCAATTGTAATGTGGTTGTTCTTGTTAGCTCTGCCCAGAATCTTTGTCACTGTAATAAATCAAGATAAATTTATAAGGTAGCATGATAATAATATGACATTAACATGACACAATTCATTTTGTACATGAACTCTAAATCAGCAAATTTTCTAAGTGTGGTTCTATGTATATGCCCATTCAGGAAAATTCTGGAGCCTATGCTTAGCCATAAATATGCAGTGCAATCCTTTATAGCAGTAGGAAGTTAATATATGCCATACATGTTCCCAAAGGAACGAATTTCCAAATTGGACTCTGTAGCATATTACTCAAGATAAATAAGTATCTGGTTCATAGATGTCAATGTCAATAATTAATAAGTGGAGAAGTTCTGCAAGTATAATATTTATTTTAAAAATGTATTGTTAGAAAAAACCCCAAAATTTACTTTATTATTTGCCAGTCACAAAGTGTTCCAAATCCTTGGATATTTAATCTTCTCTCAAGGCACATTAATCCAAACCAAAGAATTATAGCAATTAATCCTAACTTTTGCTCATCTGAAACCAAGAAATTAAATGCCTAATCTTCCTCTAATGTAATTTTAGTCATCAGTCCTTGTACAGGTTTCTTTTGCTAGAGACACCCAGGGACCAGGTGAGGCTATTTTTTGAGCCTCAGGGTGAGAAGGCTGCTCTCTGCTGTTTTCATGTCTGGACTGACACTCTTCCTGCTCAGACCCTGGTGGGTTTCTGCATGGGAAGGCTCCAAAGGCTGCCTTCAACCTTGGATCTCATCTGCAGGCAATTTCAGATCTTGATAAAGCTGTGGAGGGTTTGGCACCTTTAAGTGCTATTGGGAGCAACAAGGCTACTCTTTGTGCACTGTAAAATCAGCACCAAGGAAGACACCCAGCCTGTGTTACCACCTTCTCAAAGACAGCAAGCTGTCAAGATCCCAGCTAGTGACCAGCTGCTCAGGTCAGAGACACCAGTGCACTAATATTGTACCTTTTGAAAATGCTTACAAGTCAACAAATTAAAATGAGATTTTTATGATTTGTGTTTATGTGCTAAACTACAGCAATGCACAAAGAGTAGCTGGGTCCTTGGAGAGAGAAATCAGCTTTGACAGCAAGAAATGTATTCTCCATTTAATGTTTAGCAGTTAGGATAGAAAATCTCGTGTTTTTTAATTTATTTTTTTTTCTCTCTGTTTTTCACAGCTGCACCAAGAAACCTGAGAATGTACAAAAGTCTTTTTTCCCCAGGCAGAGATTGAAGAACTGGTCATGAGCCATCTCGTTTCATTCTTTCACTAATTGTTTATTCTTTCTTATCTCTAACATTTTTTCTCCCTGGCCAGCAGAATTCTGCACTGCAGGTCAGTCCAAGGCACAAAACCCACCCACACAGGGTGGTGTGTATTTTTATATTAAAACCCACGTAAGCAATATTTATACAAAATCTCCAATACATACCACATTTGTTAGAAAGTTAGTCTCTATTCTAAACCAACCAGAAAGTGCCACCTTCACTGGAGAAAACAGGGCAAAGAAGGAGAAGGAAGAAGCCCAGAAAACACATGGAATCCTCCATCTTGTCTTCCTGCTTGCCATCCTAAAACCCGATATATCTAAAATTCTCACCCTGTGATATACTACACATTATGCTACTATCTAATACACATTCCTGAAAGTTATTTCTTCATCCTAGAGCCTAAAAAGCCCTTTTTCCATGAAAAAAAAGGTTAAAAACATTGTTTGTCCGAGGTTTTAAAATCTCTTAAAACATGCAAAGAAATATTTCTCAGAATTCCGAATTCCCACAGGAAAACACAAAAAACTGAGGAAAGGTGAATGACTACATGAGAGGATGTAGTTTTCCACAATTAAGTTCTTTGGTGGTAGTACTGAATTTAAATGTTCCTGTTATTAGTAGCTCCCTTTCAGATATACCAGCACTATGAACTTTATTTGAGAAGTGACATAGCTAAAACTAAATATGAAAAGTAATCTTTTTTTCTGATAATTTTCATGCCAGAAATTTTCTGTTCCTTAGTCCAGGTCAGAGAAAGAATCCAGTTTCTGCATACCAGGGGGGAACAAAATTGTCATCTGTAGTGCATCAAGGGCAAAATGTAAAACAATTCACACTGAAAAAAAACACCTATACTCTACCTTAAGCAGTCATTGTAGATGCACTCAGAACAGCTGAATTTGATTCTCCATCAGCTCTCTTCAAACTCATGCAAATCCAACTGGCTTCCCATGAGCAGAGACCTTTTACCCCAAGTATTATTTTGATGAATGAAAAAAATAATGTACTAAACACTCCAATGTGTTTGTTGTATTACTAAGTGGTTAATAGGTATACTGGCTTAAGGCTCAATGTTAGTCTAGAGTTGTCTTATATCCCATGAGACATAAACATAATGAAAATAAGAGTTTGTATTAGATATTAGAAATTGTTTACTGGCAGTAAAGTAAACCTGTTAAATTGATATTCTTCTTTATTTAATATTTTATATATTCAGTATGCATTTAATCTTGAATGCTTTACAACACATAAACCATGGAAAGAACAAGTTGTGGCAAGGCCATCACCGATTCTTTTTCATTTCAGGTTAAAATAATACAACAATTTCAGAGAATACAGTACTAAACAATATTATGTGAAGAACATCTGAATTCCAAGAATACTGCTTGTAAAAAATCCATCTGTATCACTTCTGTCAAATTCCTGACTTGATTTGTTAGCTTGAATTTCGCAATTTTATATTGCAAGATGGTGAGCAATCTTATTGCAGAACAGTGGTAGGAAAATGTTAGCCAGGACAAGACCACCACCTGGCTCTCATCTTGGCTCCAAGGACATGAAAATCTTCCACACTCAGAAATTGAATTCAGTTGTGTCAGTGGACTGAAAATGTCTTGTGACAGTGCTGTTCATATAATTGCTAACCCCGCCCGAAAATCTTGGAAATTAGGCAATTTTTAATAACTTCAGAAGATTAGCAAGGATATCATCGCCTCTTAGTGAGGTAACTCAGCCCTTTTCATTCTGTCTTTCAAGGTTTTTGGGCTGCTAGTGCTGCAGTGCAATGGCAGTCTGTGTTTTGGTCTGAATCATGTTTTATATTAACATCAAAATGTTTCTACATAAATCAGTTTTAATCTTTACTCCTAAAAGAACATAAATTTGGAGGGTAAGAGATCTAAAACCAAGCAACTAAATTCAGATGCCTGAAAATTGACATGAAGGAACTATTTTGCATTTTATAACTTAAGCTCACATTTAGCACCAGAACATAGAGTTCAGCTCTTATGAAATGGAAAATGACATGCTTCTGCATAGCAGGAATCACCTGTAAACAATTTGGCTTTTTGCCAGAATTTGACTTTTCATTAATACTTTTGATAGTAAATTTCATGCTCCAAGGAGCAAAAAATTACTTTTTATGGAATAGTTTTTTATTTGCTAAATTTTTGTATGTGATCTCTGATCCAAATAAATACATTTATAAGGTCTTTTATTGTTTACAAGAATATAAACTGATTGATGAATAAGCCAGTCATGTGATGCCAAAAAAATTGTGTAAATGGAAGATAGGAAATATCATGATTTATAACTTGGAAATAATACTTTTCGCTTACTATTTTCTCTCAGTGTGCAATACCCTTGAAATCAGAAATATTGATTGCATTTTGCAAGTGAGACTGAAAAATTGGTTTCTTTCTAAGTTGTTCAGGGCTATTACAGGTCCAGACTAGAGGAGTAATCCATAATGGACATCCTATGGATCTGAGTTCTCTGATCAGAGCAGTTTACCTGAGGTGAGCAAAGTGGGTCAGGTGATTGTGACAGACTCCACCAATAATCCAGTAACCATCGGGGAAGTGTGAGATGGCAGCTGAAGGATCATCACTCTCAGGCAACAAGCCAGATCCACCCACCATTGCTATAAGGAGATCCCTGAGACTACACCTCTAGAACTAGTTGTTCCTCAATCCTACCCCAACACCTCAGTCCCTTGCAGCCAGCAACCCATCCTGTGCAGCTAGGAGAAAACCACAGGGTCCAGGTGGTTTGGGGACAATGCTGGATCTGTTTCCAAGCTGAAGAATGGATGGTACTCATAGTCTCAAGATTCGTGATGTAGGACAAAATAAAGCCTAAACTACACCCACAACACAGCTACTCTGTGTTGGCAGAGCTGAGACTTAACTCACATGCAAGTAAGTATCCACTGGTGCTGCCAGTTGTTTTAGTCTTCAATCAAAAGCTGCTATTGCCAAAACAGGGGGAGCAGTGTATGAATTATGAAATCTTATGCTGGGAGGTGCCAGGAATCCTTCACTGCCCTTAGGTTCCATTCAAAGCTAAAACAACTTTATCACTTTTGAAAAAAATACTGCTCAACCTCCTGCCTTTCACAAGA
Organism: Certhia americana; assembly: GCA_018697195.1. Taxonomy (NCBI): domain Eukaryota; kingdom Metazoa; phylum Chordata; class Aves; order Passeriformes; family Certhiidae; genus Certhia; species Certhia americana. The sequence goes on from CM031858.1 coordinate 21,712,861, forward strand.
CAAAGAACTGTATGAAGATATAAAGGCATTTTCTGTCCAAAACTGAAGCAGGTAGGAAAGAAGCTTTTGTTTATAGCAAAGCTTTGCAGTAGTTAACCAGGTTAATGCCACGTTTCGTTCTCTGCTGCCCTTCCACAGGTTTCACAGGCAACAGAGAAGTACTTTGTGAGTCTGGGCTGAATATAAGCGTAACAGGTTACAGATACTCCTCAAGTCCAGCTGGATACTGAAGATGGTCATCCAGCAGAATGACTGAAGAACATGCACCATATAGTAGCCATTACTACTGCAGGCCATAAGGGAAGGGTAGTAGAAGAAGCATTATTAAAAGCTCTGTCTTTTTTCTGTTCCTGAGCCTGGCAGTATCTGAATTCATCTTTGGTGCAATCTCAAATCTCCTTGCAGATTCTTTCACCTCTTCAAGAGGTTGCTCACATGCCAAAGGATAATAGTTCAAATCAAAATCTTTTTCCATTTTTTTTTCTATCTGCCATCTCTAACTGAATTTTCTCACAAAACTCAGGCTAGCCCCAAACTATGTGTGACTGGAGCCATAGGTACTGTCTGCATTACATTCCTTAGCAAATAGTAAATAGTTCCAGAACAAACAAACAGACAAAATTAATTAAAATAATAATTTTTTAAAAGCCTAATCAAAATGAAAGTACTATGTTCTACCTAGAATGCATAAAAGGAAGATGATTCAGAGATAAATAGAAAAGAGTGAACAGAGCCAAAACTGTTGCTTCCCAGGCCTTGCAGGCAGTCCACAGTTAGAGATGCAAACAAGAGCTATGATCCAGCTCTTCAGTCCCAGCTACTACTTATATAAGATTATAATGTTTGCAAACACAACACAAACTCAGAAACTATGTGGGAAAAAAGGTTGGTACTTACACCCAAAAGAAATCACAAGCTTCTCACTGATAGCTCAAGAGCAGAAATAGAAGCAAAATTTCCTATGGATTTGTCATTCGGCTCCAGTTAACAGTATGACAGCATGTTAGTAATGGCTGCTTTGCTCATTTCTGCCAAGGGAATTCCACAATCTGTTCTACATGGGCCTCAGAGTCCTCCAGGTTAATCTAATGCATGATCTCCAGCCTGAAAAGCTTAAATACTCACAGCTCTTCTCCCCAAGAAACAAACATATAATCAAATCTTATGCTTCAGGGAATAAGCTGATGGCTGCAGGCTCAGCAAGGAATACTTCTATTTTATGGCTTTGCACAAATTGTGGGGTTTGCCTTTCCTCTGAAGCATGACACATTAGCTACTGCTGGATGCAGAATACCAGGCTTAATAAAGCAATGTTCAGGGCTAGCTGGCAGAGTCTGTGCTTTTATGTTTCTGTCAGCAGCACTCTGGTTTATTCCTCAGATTTTTGAGGCAAGGGTGAACTAATAATTGGCAGCACTGTTTGCAGTGGTATGTCTGAGAGCAGATGCACCGAAAATGATACCCCCTATAAAGCAAATGTGACTGATTAACTCTGGATCACACCTATGCTTGGGATCTCCTTGAGGATCAGAGAATGCATGTAAATAGAAGCACAGCTTTCATGAAATGAGCAGATCTCAGATGAGCAGATCTCTCAGAGCATTTTATAGCTCTCCCATTATTATTTTATGGGCCAGCAACCAGCGTGTCCTTATAGCACAGAAGTAATGCAGTTGATGTTTGGCTTGCAGACATCTGACACAGTACAAGTGAATACAAAAGGCTTTGCCATGGAAATAGAAACGCAGTTGTAAAAATACCTGGTGCATAGGTGGGCTCTCCTGAGTGAGGCAGCCTGCCCTCTTTGTCTCACAATTGACGCCCAGAAGATAGCAATTCTGACTCATTTCCTCAAAATTAGATTTCATTCCACCCTTACCCCTTCCCTATAAATTCTACACTGTGACACGACAAAATGTGAAGCCCAGAAAGGACACTGCAGCTAAATTATCTCAAGCAAGGGAAAAGCCTTGAATATTTTACAGGACTGAGTGGCCCTGCAGATTGTGTTAGTCATAAACAAGCACAATGTGAACTCACATCTGGGTTCTCAGCTTCTAAATATACTGAAACTGCCAAGGCAACAGATGAGATTTCCCCATCAATAGCCATTGAGCAGACACTTATTCTGTGATCAGTTTTAGACCAAGAAGAAGTAATATGGCCTTGTCACATGTAAAGCTTGCGATTAGAAATAAACAGCCTCCATTTTATGCCAATCTTCTTAAAGAACCATGGCCACTTAAACTGACAGCAATAACAAAAGAGCAGAGTTGATCTGCAGGTTCATGTAATAGTTGAGTAAATAGAGGGGCAGCTTTTTGATAGAAAGCCAGGTTTGCTAAAAGAAAACTGCAACTGAGCATGTTCAAACTAACTTTTCAGCTGCTCTTAAATTGATTATCCTTTTAAATTCTAAATGTTTGGTGTAGTTAATTAATCTTATAATTCCCTTTCAGCTGTCATCTTTGGAGGTGAAACTAGGAACAAAACATCTCCTGGAAACTACAGTAAACCCCTTAGGAGATTATCTAATGATCTTTACTCCCTCTAGGTGATTACTGGGGAACCTCTGAATCTGCTGTTTCAAATGAGTGATATGGCACCAAGCACATCTCTGCAACAGCCAGAACTGCCATCAGGAACCTTAGCTCAGGGAGCGCTTCATCAGGAAGATGATTACCTTGCATTCCCCCTGTCTAGTTGTTTTATGCATCTGATGCCTCTCATAGCACAGTTGATGCAGGAAGTTGAACAGGACAGGTGAGGTTCCCAAGGCAGATGTGAGCAGCACCAGCCACAAAGCAGCTCTGACACTGGAGTGTAGCTCTGCAGCATGCAGGGGAGAGGAGTCATAACAACAGCAAAGAGTGAATTGTCCAGAGACAGCTGAGAGCAAAACAAAATGGACAATCTGAAGCATCTCATAAGAGCAGCATAAGAGTAAGAAAATGCATAAAAATTAAGAGATATAGCTTCTAATCTCCCAGTTTGTAGTGGGAGAAGAGGAGGAGGAATTAAGACAGCAACACCCAGAGGACAGATCCGCAATTCCAATAGTAGGACTTGGGACATGAAAAACAAAACCAAATGATTTATTGTTCTGATTCCCAAGTGATAAGAGTGAACATAATAAAACCAGAATAGTAAAACTAGTTAGACAGGAGAACAAATCACCTTGATACCAATTTGTAAAATAAATAACTTTTTCAATAAAAATTGAAACTGGAAAAAAAGTGCATTTTCACACATAGCTCAGAGATCACATAAATGCCAAGTGACATGACAGTTGCTGAAATAAATGCTCTTTTTATGAACGGCAGAGCAGTAAAGCAGGCAAAATAGATGCATAAAATGGGTAAATTTCCAGTGTATTAGTTATTGCTGCCTCTGAGCTGCAGTAAATTACAAACTCATTTTTAACTTTTTTTGTGTTCATGAATACATTTTTGGGACTGGTTTTCCACCCCCTTCTTTCACAATTCCATTTTTCAGAGATTTATATTCTTCTTTAAAGTCTATAAATAAGAAGTACCCAGGTCTCTTCCATGGGAAGAGAGAGGGCTGAAAACTCAGAATAAACTATTTATTGTACATTTCTGAACTTTCATTGCATAAATTCTGCTATCTGTGAACACACTGCTTCCATAAAATTTGTTCTCGTCTGGATATTTTTCCCCTTACAAATGAAATCTAAAATAAGTTTAAAAAAAAACAAACATGGAACTTATCCACCCTGTGGTTTTCTCCTTCGTTTTTTGTTTCTTATTTATAGTACAAAATCACAGTATGTTGTCTTTATTTACTGTTCACTATATCTATAAATAAAGGGTGTGAGATTATCCAGACAGAATGGACTGGAGTTAAAAAAGATGAAAGATTTATTTCAAATTCAAGTTGGCTGTTCCCAGCTGAAAGGAGGAAACTAGTCAGTGACTCTGAAAGTGAATAAGTACCACAGAGAAAATGTTAAACTCTGATTCTAATTGCATCATCTACTATCCCTCTCAAAAATAAAACAACAGACCCAAACCCGGAAAAAAGAAGATAAGGTTAAGAACCAAGAAGATAAAGTTAAGAACCATTAAATTCAGACATGTCTTTGTTTTCATCATCTTGATGCATCATGGATGCTTTGCATCCACGTGGTGCTCATTTTTGCACTGAGATAAACAAGCATGGAGAGAGGACAGCAAACAGAATGAGAGTTTTTCAGCACATTTGTGAGTTCATACATACAAATACAATGGGGGTTAACTACTTACTGTGCTTATAAATAAGATACTGCTCAAAACTGCAACACAGGGTCATCAGGATTATAGCTAATGTCTGAAACTAATGTTTCAGGTGTAATCCAAAAATGCATGCCAATATCCACTCTTATTTTCAAGTCAAAGCAAGGGACCTAAATCCTGTGACACTCCACTACTGCAGAAGAGGAACTGTCCATTTAACCACCCCATATGTACCTGTTTTACAGAGCAGATTCCTGGCACAGGTTCCTTCAACTTTCTTGACTACTGTGAGCTCACAACCATCAAGATGTATTGCCTAAACTGGATAAGTATTTTTTTTAATTGACTTTCTCAATCACGTCATTCAAGATTTATCCAGAACAGATTAATGTACTCAAGCCCTATTTAATCTAGATGCCTGATTAATGTGTAGTTCTGAGATTTTCACATTAAATTCAAAACAGGCACTCCAAATTATCCAGCAACAGAAAATAAGCCCAGCAAAATTAAAAACATTCTGCTAATTTTCATTAAAAATCACATTCACATTGGAACAAAATTAATCAAGTAAAATAAGAAATATGTGAAACTTCAAGGATTTGGGTTTTTCCTCCCAAACCACCCCCCCTCCCCAGTCTATTTTACCTTTAATGATCATTAAATCTGAAAAATGTGCTGACAGTCCCATGGAGCTGATAGAGTTGAAAAAGAGAAGAGCAAGGCCTAAGAACATTTTTAATTGAGGAGTCACTCGGCACCCTTTGATGGGCTTCACATCACACACACATCCAAAGGAACCCCAGTCCAGATAGCCACTGAAGGACAACTGATTACTTACCTTTTCTTTTCCCTAGCTAGAGTACAAGCATAGCTGAGACTTGACATTACAGCCAGGCTGGTATCATTTTTCAGTCACTGTTTTATCAGTGTCATTTATCTGTCCTGAATATCCTGGATTCAGGATATATCTTACTAAGGGCAAACAGTGGACTCTGTTACCCACACAATTTTGCTGCTTAGCAGTTTAAGGTTTTTCTTTCTTGCTTATTCCTCTAATTCTCACTCTATTTTGCTATGAATTATAAATCTTATAGGAAAACCCATCAAGGAAACTGGGGGCTTTGCTTAGTGTTATTTAGGCTGCACTTTCAAATTTCTCATGTTTGTTTCTGTCTTTTTAAATGGGAAATAAACAGTATTGATGACTGAAACTAATGAAAAGAAGACAAAATCATTTTTTCTTTCTTATATGACTCAAAAAACTAATGTTTTATTTTCTCCTGACAGCTATGAATCACACAAGTCATGAAATCTTTTCAACAATATGATTGTCAATCATAAGATAAGTTAGATGTAGGAAACTACAGATACAGTAAAATTGATTCGCAGAAGATTTAAATTCATCATAGCCTTAAAATAACATTACAATTTAATTTTTTTTCTTAATATTTTTTTCCTGGACCATATGACTGTTGCCTCCTATATTATTTAAAGAAAATTTATGAGAAAGTAAAACTTCCTTCAGCCTCATTGCTTTCATTGATATTTTTTACATGTTTTATTCTTTTAATTAGCTGTCTTTAGCCTTATCACGCAGTTCATTCCTCCATTCTCAAATCCTGAAACTATACAGCAAAGCAGCTACTTGATTGGTAGCATTGTAAAATTCATGATCTGGGATGTACTAATCTCTCAGGTCATCATTATCAAGATTTAGAAGCATCATAAGGTCTTAAAGGTAACTCCACTGGCAAAAAAATACAGTCATTTTAGGATATGTTTGTATGTAAAATTACATCTCTATTCACACTGAAATTCCTGGACATTAAGGAATGGAAAGTACTGGTAATACATGTGACATTCACAAGGTCTCTCTCTGTCACCTATTCTCACCATACTTAAAATAATCGAATATTTCATTGTAAACATTTCATGTAGATATTTCATCTACAGTGAAAGATAAGAAACAGAGAAGAAACTTTACAAGTTACAGATTCTCCTTCAAGAATACATAATGAAAGTCCAGACTATCTAAAATATATGGATCTGTCATTTCAGGAAAATATTTAAAATATACTTCCTTAAAAGCTTCAAGCTTTATTAATTCAGTATTGAGCGATAATAGATGGACAGAACATAAGAGCTTTTCATGACAATTGCAAGAGATCATTTGGGAACAGCATGTGTTGTTCAGAAATTGGATGTTCTTTAGGAGAGGAGGCATCTTTAGACATGATTCTATCTGGTACTGCAGACTTTTTAACCCAAAGTTTGAAATTGCATCAAAATGGCAAGATAGAGCAATTTCAGCACTTCTTGAATAATCTTTTAAAAAACATATTCTATTTGGTGAGATGCTACCTATTTAAAAAAAAAAAAAATTAAAAAAGAGGAAAAAGGAGTGAGAAAAGATTGTGGGTGAAGAGATGAAAAATAATTTTGTTCAATTTCCAGAATGTGATTCAATGAAAATAGCAAATTAGATCATCCCATCCCAGCATGGTTCCTTATCAGTTGGAACTGCAGTGTCACTGTGAACACTATAAAGGGAATCAGAGAAGGGTTATCCATCTTAACAGTGAAGAAAGACTGTGATAGTTATTGAATGATTATTGCAAAATACCTGAGTCCTATGCATTGCACAAAATCAGACATCGCTCCCTTTTTGTTTTCCTTCATTACTGCATAGAGACCTGAGCATAACTCCAATTAGGCCTTATTTTACACTTATGCTCTCCCATGACATCTAAAAGTAAACTAGATAAGGTATATACTTCAGTTAGTTTGCCACCTAAACCAGGTCTAACCAGAACACTGGTTTGTTGCACTGTACTCTATCCTGGGATGAAGGTTGTCCTGAAAGTATGTGAGGGAGTGGAAATAATTTGATTTCCTTCTCATTCCTTTTGCACACTTGAAGTGTCAAACACAAAAGTGGATGTAAAGGATGAATGAATAAAGAGGAATAAATGAGATTTATTCAGATTTATTCAGGCTTTTCTAGGGTTTTTTTTTTTCCTTATTTATAAAGTCAGTATGAATTTCTTAAGTAATTTCTCCCTGTTTTACTTTAGAAATTAAGATCTCCAATTTTAAAAGCTAGAGAACTGGGAAAAGGAGATCATAAGAATGAGAGAATGAGAAATTAGTCCTTCCTCGGCTGAATGATTGCACGTTTTGATATGACTTTGCTAGCAACTAATGATTTTTAATGACAGGCTTTTGAAAAAATAATTGAAGAGTGAACACCCTCCAGTAGGAGACACTGGAAATCATAAACCACATTCTGTAGGGCCTCATATAGGTATGAATACAAAGGCACATAATGCAATAATTGACATACAACTATTTGCAGAATAAAACTGAACATGGTATATTTCTTCTACTTCTTTATCTGTTAAAGGAATCCAAAATGTGACAGTAAATACCGCAGAAATCTTAAATAAATGAGACTACCTGAATAAAGGAGTCAGTTTTTCACATCTAAAACAGATACTAAGACAAGGAGAAATCTTAACCAGAATGATTTTTGGGGTCAGCTCCGATAAGAGTTTTTTGCAGCAGTCGTGACTTCTCATTGATGGTGGAAGAAAGAAGAACAATTGTTACATGAGCCCTTCAAGGAAGACATGACAGGCTAATTTAGGAACAGTTTCAAGAGAAAATATAAACAGCTGACAGCCATTGATCACTACTACAAGAGAAACTAAATTAGGCATTCTGAGAAGCAGAGAATATGTGCAGGGAACAAGAGGACCAGGAGACTGACAGGTTGATTTGCTTTAGGCCAATTTTCAGACAGGGTTAGCAAGTGTAATGAGGTAAACAAACAGTCTCTGCAGAAGCTTGACCATTGAGAGACCTACAGTTCAGCTTGTCCCTGGGATATTGACATGAAGGTATGAGAGATCCCTTAATTATTCATAGACAAGTGGCCATGATCATATGTGGCAAGAAACAAAAACAAGGAGATCGCTTCCCATTACTGTCATGGGCAAAATATATTCAGCTTGGCAATTTAGCTTATTTTACTGCTGAGTTATGTAAATATAGAAGTATTTATTCAGATATCAGAAAGGGGGGGGGGGGGGGAACCTAAAAAAAAAAAATTGAAAAAAACATTAGAACACTTAAGGAAAACACACCCCTCGTCCTTTTCCAGGCTCAACATGATTCCTCTCCTTCCACTTGTTAGGGTTGCTGGTAACACTCAGTCCTCAATAAAGCAACAAGGGGTGCTGGGGGCTGTGGTCAGGTTACAGCAGTTTATCTCCATTGCTGGTGCTCCATAGGCTACAATGCCTTCAACAACATCTAGAGGAAGCTGTTTGCATCTCAGTGGACCATATGAACAAATAGATATTTTTCCAAGGTTTGTTTTTTGTGGGGTTTTTTTCTTTGTTTGTTTGGAGTTTTGAGGGGGGGAGGTTGTTTGTGTTTTGTTTTCGGTTTTGTTTTTGCAAAGGAGGAAAGGAATTTGATTGGTCAGGGTTTTTGGGTTTTTTTTGGGGGGTGGAGTTTTGGGGGGAGTATTGTTTGGGGTTTTTGTTTGTTTATTTGCTTTGGATAGATGTTCTTTTCTGATTCAAGTTTTTCTTAAGGAACATAAAAGTCTCAGCCTACCTAGGTTTCATGAAGTAAGTCATGCTATGGTTCACTTGAAAGCTGCATAATATGTATGGCATATTAGTAACTCCCTTCCTACCCCCTCATCATCACCCTTGAAACTGTAAAAATACATTTCAAGGGAAGGTCATCTTTAAAAATGTCAAGAATTGTCCAACCATTATAGTGGGCCGTCAGGTCTTTTAATTCCTAAATAGCAAGTGATGAAAATTACAGAAGAAACTGCTTCTTATCTTCAATTAAAAGACATTGAATCAAAATTACAGTCTGGAGATAGAATTTTACTAATGCATGTGGTTGAAAACAAATGACAAGAAGTTCTGATTTTCCTGACAATTTTAAGGTCTTGAGAACAAAGCTGAAGGTTCTGAATGCAAATAACATATATTAAAATACTTTAAAACCATCAGTGATCACTTATAAACCATCAGTGTTGAATCTGCATTCTACTCATAGTGGAGAAAACTGAAAAAAAAATGGTTTGCAGAAATGAAAACATGGCATAAATTTGAAACTAAATGCAAAACCATTTTAGAGGATTCCAAATCTATTGTTAAATTTTTGGCTAATCATTTGTACATGGATTTCTGTGTGAAATCTGTGCAGATGGCCTGGTGTCCCATTTGCACACATAGTGCCAAGTAATAAGTGTGCAAATATCCTCCCATGAAGAATAAATACTAAATGGCACAAAGCCATTTAAAATTTAAAGCTTAATTTTTACAGTATTTGTAAAAATAACTACCAGGTGCAGAAGTAGTTCTCAGATATTTTTCTTGCTTCATCACTGAATGTTTATATCATACCCATTCAATATTTGCATTTCTCTGAGAACAAAATAATAAATGAATCCCAAGTAGAGATTTGAAGACGTTCTAGCGACTACAGTTTCTACAGTTTGTGTTGCTCAAGTAATATCCTGTTTCGAAAATTTATTAAGAAAGTTTGCCTAGTCCATTGGACATTTCCTACTTTTCAACAACTCGTTGACATTGGAATGCATGGAGTAATTAAAATGAGGGAACACTTTGTGGGTCACTTTCGCATATTTTGTTGAGTGAACCAGAAGAAATACAAGACTTTGTGAGTAATTCTGGCACTTTTCAGTACAGCACTTATTGAATGTTCTCAGTTCCAGTGAAATACTAAGGAATGAATCAAGATGGATCAGTACTCGGGAGGGACACAAGAGAAATGGAAAGGGTTTATATCCAGGTCTAAATGTTTTGAAGAACATCTTCTCCTAATCCACCCATCTTCTCCTAATCCACCTATCTCAATAAGTCTCTAACACCTCTGCCTTCCTGACTCTGTCTCTCTGCATTAAATAAGTGCAGAAATTCTTCTTGAAGATGAAAAGATTGAGAGTGAAATCATGGGTACTTTCAAATTCACAACACAACTCCCACAGACAAAGCACAACAACCACACATTTTACTAAGGCTGCATACATAACATAGAACATCAAGTAAGTAAAGTCATGAGAGTCATGAATTTGCCCTATCTGCACCCTATCAATCCTCCCAATCTCTTCTCTTTCACAAATAAAAGTTCCTACTTTGCATCATCCTCAAAGAATTTGTTTTATAGTCTTGTTTCATTTCATAGAAAAAAAAACAGTTTTATAGGAGATAAAGGCATTTCCAATTTGAAACTGTTTCAAAATGAAAAGCTAATCTTTCTAATTTAGAAAACAACGAGTAAAACTTTTTTCGCTTTTTAAAAAATCTTATCTACTTTACTCATTTTGTTTTTCTATTTACCAAGTTTGCTCTAATGCATAATGTGTTCCTTCACTAAGCTTCACTACTAATAAATTTCCTATTTCTACAATTCATCCACTCCTATCAATTTTTTTCTTTTCTCATACTATTTCCTCACAAGTAAAAATATTATTTTCTATGTCTTCAAGTGTATAAACATGTCCATTATGCAGCAGTTGATCTATTTTTGTATATTCTAAATAAAAGCTGAAAAAGCTCTGGTGCAGTTCTCAATGGCAACTAACATTTCATGCTTTAAGTAACAAACTCTTCCCTGTCATAGCTTTCACCTTATCTCTCGATTATGATTTTCTATTCCTATGATCAAGTTAATAGAAACATATACTTCCAACTGCCATATCAACAGCTCTTCTAAAAACATTCTTATTGAGTATGCTAACAAGTGACAAATATAGAACTGAAGTTCTATTGTTTTGAGAAATATCCAGCCAGAAATAGTTTTCCTCAAAGTACACAAACTATTAATAACTAAGAAAGTTCAAATGTTCCAAGCCAGGTAATTTTTGAATTGTATGAAATCAACTATTTGCTACTATAAATCCTGAAGCTTTAAAGAAAATTATACTATATGTTATAAACATCCAATCTGCCATAAAAGGTTCTCATTAAAATTGTAAATTTCTTTCTGTGATACATTCTAGCATAAAGTGATGCATTTGTCCATTGATAAAACATAATATTTCTGTAAATAGAGCTAATGGTTGCATAGCACCATAATTCTACTACACCCATTGATTACACAGCTATATAAACAAGCACATTTATCTAGATTAAACATCAAGGCTTCAGGAGCTGGCAAGCTTTAGGTTGTTAAGTCATTAGCATCCTTTTGTGACAGGATGATTTTTTAAAACAGCACACAAATGTCAGGATATAATATAACACCTTAGCAATTTTTTTTTAACAATCGTTATTACTGATCAGCAAAATACTTTAAAAGTATTCTGTAATCAATTAAAGTAGCTTCATTCTCTAAAATGGATGGTAGCTGTTCAAACAATGGGATTTGTATAGGGAGAAACTTTTTTTCCAGCACATATTTTTATAATCTTCTTCCTCACTTTTCTTTCTCCTGCAGTAAAATCAGATTATATTCACCTTCTTCCCCTTCTTGCCTTCTATTTTCCAAAAAATAAAGTAATATTAATTTATTACAGAACAGTAAATCATGAGGAATCACCAAGCTATTTTTATTATTTGGCTATCTGCCAGATGATAGTGATTAAAGACCCATTGGGGCCAGAGTACTTCTATTCATTTCATGGGGCATTGGCCCGATGCAGTTTTATAATCAGGGCCAAGTAATTTTTCATTTAAAGGGTAGTTTACACTAAGAAAATGAAAAGAAGACATGTTAGTTGTGTCCAACTTAGAGACACTCACAATTAATGAAAGATAGTGAAGTGTTAACTGCTAAAGAAAGGCCTTTTACAAGGGTGACCTTTTGGTAAGACACAGAAATGGCCAGCAAGGAACCTGCAATATGTAAAATGAGCCAGACTGTCCAATTCTAGAAGGTGCTGGTGTTCATCTCTTAGTCCAGCTCATCTGAGTGATGCCATTCATCATAACTGGTGTTTGACAAAGTGCCTCAGACTAATGGACCAAAAGAGACACTGCTCATAGTAGCCAGTCTCTTGGCACCAGTATGTTCATTGGAAAGTTCTTAATCAGTTGCCTAAGGGTGCTCAAAATTAGTTTAGTTAGGTCGCTATTTTAACTGACCAAACCCTTTTTCCTGCTGAGATAAATGCCATCTGTGGACTGTGCAGGCCTGCAGCAGTGTAGCATAGTACAATCCAGTCTTTAGCATGACTTTAGCTTGGAGATTAGTGGAACCTATGCACTCTGACTCCACTCCCAGGTCCTCTGATTCTACAGCAGAGGCACAGGAGTTTCCTCTGCACAGCATGTACCACCTATTTAATATTTCGTCAGCACACTCTCCTGCCTATCTAAGGTGAGACATACCTGCCTATCTCTTGCCATTCCATAAAAAAACAACCAAAAAACCCCAGAAAATAACAACTTATTTTACTGAAAAGGTTAGGAATGAGGTGGCATGAGCATGTAGCTGTCATGTCAAATATAACAAAAAGCAGTGATGACCATGTGTGGGTGTGCAAAGAGGAAGCAGCATGGACTGAAAAGACAGCAGTGAATTGTGTTGAGAAATGGGCAAGAAGGCCCACATCCGATCTTTCTGACACAGAATCACTTTAATTAGAGTTTCACAAACAATGACCTGTTTTAGTAAGTCAGGACTTGTCAGCAGTAGTCTCAAAAATTATAGCTGGTAAGCAAAACTTTATTTTCAACTTTACCCTATATTTTACAGGCTGGCATGGGTCTCAGAAAAAGTTTAAGGGATCTGAACCTGCTGTTGCATTCACATAGCTCCTGTGGAAACCTGCAGGCTAATACACCAAAAAACTCACTTCTAATGTCACATTCACACAAAATGGATGCATCTTGCTTGCCTCTAGTTGGAACTGAATACCTCTAAACTATTATAAAAGTAAACTTTTATTATAAAAGTAGGTATTAAAAATATTTGTGTAACTTCATATTTGTAAATAGTATGCTAAGAGGCACTAACAGGTAAGAAACTTCTTCATCAAAAGGATGCACCTTTTACTGTCCTCCTGACACAACACTGCTTAGCCCTGGAAGATCTTTTTAGCACCAAATTATGGACAAATTTTACATAATAGGTATATATTATAGTACAGGTGTAGATCTTCAAGTCCATTTCACTGTAACTGGAATCTATTCAATGTTCAAAGACATTGCACTGCACAGTTTGTTTGAATTCAGAATCCTGCAATGAATTCAGAATCCTGCAATTAATTCAGAATCCTTTATGATTCCTTTTCACCTTTCTGATTAACTTCATTTTTTTTGGTCTGTTGTGGAATAAGTTGGCTACCAAAGATGACAATCCCCAAGTGCAAATGCAAGAAGCCAAAGTTCCACAACAAAATTTAAGGTTGTAAAAACTTATCTTCCCCATTCTGAAGATTGTTTTTTAGTCTGATTGTACTGAGCAGAGTACAGACATACACAGATCACAAAAAAGATTTGTCTTTGGCTCCAAGAGACCAAGTTTTAAGTTAGTGTGATGTGTTAGAAATTACATGCAGAAGCCTTCATGGGACATCACTGCAAAACAGGAACAGTCATAATTCCCATTCCAGATAGCATTCTTCCAAACAGAAAATGCACACTTTGTGGATTAGGAAGAAATGTCACACAGAGAATAGGACTCCTAAGTTGTATATCCCAGGACATGTCTTTTTCCACACAAAAATCTTGTTGGAAGAGCCTGAGGACTCTGGTTTTGACTGCAACCATGCTGTACAGATGTACAGGACAGTGTGCAGTGCAGACTGTCACAGCACAGTGGGCTCACCAAGCCATGCCCCTAAGGCCACGGCAACAAACATGGTGTGCCCTGGGGCCATGGCAACAAACATGGGTG
>CM031858.1:21726996-21967210 GCA_018697195.1 Certhia americana
GGCAACAAACATGGTGTGCCCTGGGGCCATGGCAACAAACATGGGTGACCTAAGGCCATGGCAACAAACATGGTGTGCCCTGGGGCCATGGCAACAAACATGGAGCACCCTGGGGCCATGGCAACAAACATGATGTCCCCTAAGGCCATGACAACAAACATGGAGCCCACAGGGTTGGGGTTACAGCTGTGTGGGCGTGGCCATGTTGCAGTTCCATGCTGTTATGTCATCATGTGGGCATGGCTTCAGGGACAGTGATGGACTCTGGGAGCGGCACTATTTTGCTCTGTGTCTTCCTCAGGGAAGTTGCTGGGGGTAGCCCTGTGGACTCTGTTCTCCCACCACTGCCCATCCATTCCCATCCCCTCAAGTCCTTTGGGACAGCACAGCTGAGATGTGCAGACGTTGCTGTGAAGCTGCAAACCAAGCTGAAAGGAGCCAAACCCAAGCCAAGCCGAGAGGCAGGGCTGAGTCGAGCCCAATACTGCCAAGCACAGCCAAGCCCAGCCAGCTGGGAGTGGGTGGCGCAGTGTGGACAGTCTAGATTGGGGGATGTTGTCAGTCACTGTTTTCTGTTGTCAGCAACAGGGAGAAGCAGCCACAGAAAGTATCCACCATCATGACTGTGTGACCCCAGTAGTCATGCAGAAGTAAGTCAAAGGGTGAACACATTTGTGTGTAAAACACCTCCACTTTTGTACATTTCTGTTATTAATGTTGCCGTTACTGTGCATTTCACATTCCATTGCTGCTTGCTTCCAGTAAGTTGTTATCTCAACCCATCATCTCTGCCTTTGTCCCTTTCGAACTGGAGAGGGGCAGAAGAAGGTGAGAGGCTTATTTGGGGTTTAATTCCTATCTGGTGTTAAACCAGCACAAACAGTATCTAAAAAGCACCAGGGAGCAGAATTGTGTTTAGGAAAAAGCGATATAACTAAGGAATATGGCACAAGAGGAGCTTTCACAGGGAGCATTTTGAGTGAAATAAGTAACACTCAACTCAGCTGAGATGCAGGTAATCTTAAACTGGGTGGTGCAGCCAAACACCATAAGGGTCTTCCCTGATTCCATCAGTACTGTCTAGCCTTTTAAATTGATTTCTTGTCAGTAGACTGATTTTTATACCATTTCAAGTGCTTTTTTTACAAGTAATATTACTATTATCATAACACTTTGGTTGTACAAATGGGTTGTATAGGCTCTCTCTTGTAGTCCGTGTAGGTGATGTGCAAAATTGAGCTGGAGGATTTTTTCTGAAGGGGTTTAATGGCTATCAGCAAGTGAGTCATTGATCTTGAATGAGGACAGGTTTTCTTCAACCTAACAGGTGTCTGTGTACAATCCCCAGACATCCCTTGATACAGCAATAAGTGAAGGCAACAGGAAGTCCCAAGTCAGCAAATTCCATCCAAGTCTAAACCCCACTAGCCGAAATTAGCTGGAATTAAGTTTTAGTAATTCAGTGCTGCCCATGTGAAAGATGGCAATGCTCCAGTTCCTGAGCTGCTCCTTGTCTCTGTGTCAAGTAATCCAACAGTCCATTGATTTGATTCCAACAACACTGACTTGAAAGTATCTACCACCACTGGGATAAAGTGGTTTCCTCATTATAGTGCTGTGCTGCTGTTCTTGGCAGGAAAAAAAAAGCACCTGAAATGGTATCAAAATATATATGAGTGAAAGAACAGTCATGAGGCTGCCCCTGGCAAGGCAAGGATACATGCAGCCCTACAGGGAATGTGGAAACAAGACAATCTGTACAGCATCACAGGATGGGAACACTACTGCTACAGCAGTCTGGAAAATGCTTAGCTCCCTGATAACTGCAGCCCTGCAAGGAGCAGAACAGAACATACAAAATACAACTTGTGCAAAGTAAACACCTTCCATTGCATTCAGAAATCCATACAGTCTTTTAAACAGGAACAGATTGTGGCAGAGAATTACCTGACTCAGATCAGTAGTTTTCCTTTCAGCAGAAATAATTCAACATGGTCCTGTGTATTGGTCAAAAGATAAAGATTTAGTGACACTTATAGGAAAAAATAAAAAAAAAACCAACACCAGACACCACCACCCCCCAAAAAAACAACAAAACAACAACAACAAAACAAAGCAGCAACAGAAAAAGAAAACACACACACACAAAACAAGAAACAAAACAGAAACAAAAATAACCCCAAAAGCCCACACCAAACCTGCTGGAAGTGTTCCGGTTTGGATAATACAGAAAAGAGAAGAAGCAGGGAAAACAGATATTCATCTCTATTGTTTTGTTAATTAAGAAATCGAGCACAAAATCCAAGGAAGGGCAGTACTGCTGACCTTTTTTTAAACAGGGAGTAAAAAAACAAAGCTACAAATGTACATTTAATAGCCACCTAAACATATAGAGAACACATAAATCACTGAATAAAGGGTATATCTTTTTTAAAGATACTGTACTGTAACTGGCAAATACTGGTCTAGCAGGGTTTAGTTCAGCACTGCAGACACTGGAGATGTGAGTGGTATTTGAGCCCCTCACACCTGAACAGATGTGTATAGGAACTGCCTCTTGGGAAATAACTAGCCTGTCAGACTCTAAATTTGCATGGGAAATTGAAACACTGCTCAGGAACGAGATTATTTTTGTGGCAAATGAGAGGAAGAAGGAAACTTGTCAGATTAACCTACTGGTTTGGACATGTAACTGAGACAGATTGAGCACCAAATCCCTCAACTCAGCACCATAACAGCTAGTTCTGATCCTCTTTATGCTTAGTATTCAGGTCATCCACATCCAGAGCAAATGCTGTAGATTATGAAGCAGGAACAGTCCTGGCACAGGATAAAAAGAACATTGGAGACTTTGATAGATAAACCCACCTCATCCTGGACAGTCTTATACATCACAGTATACAGATGCAGGTTTATTGAAGGTCAAGGGGAAATTTGTATTGAAAACTTCAAATAACAACATGGCATTGAAGTGACCTAGTTTAGTTGTCTTCAAACAGGATTCCAGTTTATGCACAACAAAACCTCCCTGTGAACAAACCAAGAAACAAGAGGAAATTTGAAGCAAAACACCTATGTAGATTCAATCAGTGCTGTTTCCATTAGATTTTATGCTTCCTGTGATTCCTGATACACATGTGTTGTCTGTTGGGAGATTTACACACGAGGTGTCCAAAGCTGGTACTTCTCATCTTGGTGTAGATGGGGTCAAGGTTAAAACAAGCCTGTCACAAACAAAATAGTGGTGGGAAAAAAAAAAAAAAAACCAACAAAAAACCCACCATTTTTTTTAAATACAGTGAGTACAGACTGTCATTTAGGAGCCATCCAAAGTGGTTTAGATGATTGCTCAGTTAAAGTGACCAGCAGACAAACATTGTGTCAGCTAGACTTACCACCCAGGAAGGCTCTGAGCCATAGGGAACATAACATACTAAATGCTGTAGCTGCTCTTCGAGACAGTCAGAAAATGTTCGCTGAAAACAACTCTTCTGCTGTGAGATATTTAGACAAAAGCACACATGGAGAAAGTACCACTTACATGAGCTCCAGAAAAAAATAATTCTGTACTCAAATTCAGAAAATGCCCTTGCACATTTCTTTAAAATTTGGTTTGTGTTCTTGCCTTAGCACTTCCTGCATGCAGCATCTTTCAGCTTCCATCACCAGTATCTTTTATCCAAGAAGGAAAATGTCAGTCTAAGCCATTTGGACTCAAAGTAGCTGCCAATGTTGCTGGTTTCAAAAAGTATAATAACTTTCGTTATGTTTAAGTGGAACTACTTCCTGAGAAAGAAATGGGGCATCTCATAAAGGGCATCTGGCACATCTGGGTTGTAACACCTGGTAACACCTGCACTTCAGGCTTATTACACACAGGAAGAGGGAGGTTTATTTTTCAGGAATGGAGAGGATATGTTTTCAATACCATTGCTGCTAGGGCTCTGCCAAGCCCAATGTGATGGTCAGACTCCTTGCTGTATTTTCTTGCTTAGCCTGGGTTTCCGAGCTAAGGGTCCCACAACACACTATAGGAGATACCACTCTATCCTGTTTAAATGCTGTGGAAGAAGCAGAACCTTCAAATAATCACTCTCATTTGAAAAAAACAACTTTCCAAAGCTCAAATATGTTGTTTCACCTTAAACCTGATCATTTGATGACCTTCTACCTCAAACAACTTCTGCAGTTGTGATTCACTGGCTTTTTTATCAGCAGTCGTATTTTTGGAACCTAATTTTTTGGAATAGTCACCCTTCAAGAAGTTCTCAGTGAATCCTAGTGACTGAGCATCTGCAGATTTTCTTTATGACACCAATCTATCATGTCAAATCTTACCTAGAAACTGGAGCTGTTCTAAAGATCACATATTCTTTTTTTTTTGGTTGGTTGGTTGGTTGGTTTGGTTTGGTTTGGTTTGGTTTGGTTTGGGTTGGGTTGGGTTTTTATAAGAAGTCATTTGCCTTTCCCACTCTATCATGTTTTCCTGGACTCATCCCAGCAATAAAGTGGCAGTGCATCACATGGATCCCTCTTGCCAGATCATCTCAACCCCAGTGTGCTCTAACAGCAGCACTGCTCTATTTTCTGGGGCTGGTCTGATGACAGGTTTGTCAGTTTTCCTTAACAGAGTCCCCAGTCACACAGATCTTCCTCTTTCTGATGGTGTATATCTTCAGTCCTGTCCCTTCTGCTCTGCCTTCTGTCTGTAGATCTTTTTCCCTTCTGTTCCCATCATCGCACACAGTCTACTACACACTGGCCTCATTTTCCCTCAGAGTCCTCTCTCTCTACTTTTTGTTGTGTTTTGGGTTTGGGTTTGTCTTGGTAGAGATTTATTTGTTTGTTTGTTTGTTCATTTCTTTATTAGCAAAAGTGTTCTTCCCTTCTTCCTTTCCTCTGTAATATTTTCTCTGATTCTTAAACAAATCTTTTTGTCAGCTTTCTCTTTTTTTTTTCCTTATCACAGCATTTCCCTCACTTCCCACCAAGGAATCTGTCTCCCACAGAAAAGTTCCAACTTGAGGTAGCATTCTCAGAGTTATAATTTAGATAGCCCAGGTGCTGAAGCCACTTTCCCTTTCTATCTTACAATGGTGCAATTTTATTCTCTGTTTCTAAGGAAAAATCACAGCAGAAATTTGTCCAGATGTCCATAGATTTGATGCTACATTTTTCCTAAAATTAGTGAAAATATAATTATGCCAATTCAAATTAAAATTTTAATTATTTCTCTATTTTACTTTGAAAATATCTAGTTTCATGCAAAAGTCACTAAAATGCTGCTGATTTTTAGAGAAAACATTTTTTTTCATAATAAGAAAATAGATCAATATTTCATTATAAACCACTCTAATTTTGAACAATAACCCCAAGACAATTCTACAGTGCATCAGTAGGAAAAGGGAAAAACCCACTACAGCAGGAAAGGAGACATTCTTGACTGGTGTTTCTATCAAGAAACTTGGGAACAGCTGAGCATGCATAGGACCCTTTTCCTGCCAGCCTCTTTATAAAATCAGAGACATAGGCCTTCACATCTGTGAGCTCCTTCTCCATCTTCTCAGTCAGAGAGTGCACCTTCATCTGCCTGAACTGGTTCATTTCTGCTGACTACATCAACAGTTAGCTGAGATACCTCCATGCATCTGAGACCCCTGTGTTGCCTAAGTGACTTTCTCAGAGATACGTGGTGTAGCTGTCACTGATAACAGAGGCATCTAACACATGAGCAACCCATGGTGCAGTTTCCTGATTTTCCAGAGCTTCGATTTTGCCTCCTCAGCCATCACAGTAGCCTTACTCTTAGGGGAATATACTCCTGGGAACCTGGAAACCAAGCTCCTTAAAAATCAGCTTTAACCATTGAAGGTGCCTGTGCTGTCCACTTATTTTGTCTTTAGGTGCAAAGAAAGAGAAACAGAACAACGTAGGAAAGGGATTTCAGGCAAGAACAGCTCTTAGGATAGATTAAGTAGGGCCAAGGAACAGACAGAGGCTTAATAGGGTCAGTCCTGAGAGCTGTTGGATGGGAATAGCATGGGAAGAGATTGGTTTGCCCCTAGATGAAGGATAAGGCAAAGATGAAGGTAGACCTGATTATAAATGGAACAAGTTTAAAAATGGAAATTAAATACAGAACCCAGTAAAAATTATGTCTCAACTTCATTTTCTAGGACTTAACATATTAAACAATGTAGCAGATTCTTATCATCTTCATAAATCTGTCTTGTGGAGTTCACACTAGTACTTAAAATGCAATTGCTGTTGCAGTCATCTTACATTTTCCTCACTAACCAAAGCAATCCTGAGGAACAACCTATCCATAATAAAATATCAATTCTCTATTTTCTTTTCTAAATAACAAACCAGGTGATTGTTCCTATTATGCATAATAGGTCAATTTTTTTATAGCAACATATTAACAATGATACTTATCTAGGGCTTCTTCTACATTCCTTTGTACCTTTTGCAAAACTGAAACATCTAATAGTCAACAGAATATGTAGAAGAGAGGAAAGGTGCTCATTCCATATGGTTCATATACCCCAAAACAAACCACATGGATTTCAGTGTTAGATTCAGTAACCTCTTTTATATGATCCACTACATATGATCGTCCCGTATCAGAATTGAAATGTTCTAATGGCATGGGAACTTCCAAAAAAGGTTTACTTTGGAACAGATTCTCCCTACACAGAGGTGAGACATGAATCCCTGTAAATCTGATGAGTCCTGTAGATATTCTGCTACCACCTTTATTAATTATGCACTTTAAAGAAAATGAATCTGCCTAAATTCAATTTCAGTCAAAATGGAGTAGTTAGTGTCAAGATCATGAAAAATCAGCATTGACTTTACATGAACTTGACTTTACCCTTCTGCAATTCTGATTCCGACCTGTGGCTAAAAAGATAACCAGATGTTTTCTATGTAGAAACAAAATATGTCAGAATTCTAAGCTCTTACTGAGCACTGTTAGTTTCATCACATTGTGTGTTCTCTAGAAAAGAACAGTTTCTCAAGAATGAGAAATCTGTTGTTGGATGGATGCAAAAAAAGTTACTTTTCCTGAACCAAAGCAATGATAAAAGATTTAGAAAGAAAGTCCTGATGTTCTCAGCAACGACATTTGGTTAGGAGAACTAACCCAGTTCATTTAATTTCTTTATGGTTATCTGATGGTGCAGGGGATGAACTCTTCAAAGAGAACATCACAGGGCAAATAATCTGAGTTCAGACATAAATGAAAGGGGGAAATTCTCTGCATTTAAGAGATTCATCTCTGCAAGAATGCCACTAACAAACGTAACTTCATTTAATATCAGGTATGTATCATGACAGCAATTTGGAAGACAGAATGATGCCTTTTACTGAGTTTTTTCTAGTTGCCCTTGAAGATTCAAGTAGCAGTGATGTAGCTTTTATTTATTTTCATGTCTAATGTCAGTAAATTCAAGATTTATTTTAAGAACAAAAATGCATTAAAAGTCAACAAGAAAATAGAGTAATTACTTTGGGAAGACGTGTTAGAGTTCAGGAAGTATCCACAGAGAATAGAATTTTTTTCAATACAGAATTATGGTGATTGTGTCATATTACCTGCTGTGTTGTGCGTGGTGAGTTATCAATGCTTAAAAATGTGGCTTGCCTGGAGCAGTCCTCATTACAAGAGTAAAACTAATCATGAACGTACTGGTATAAATCACAGGAGAGACACACATGACATCTCAAGATTCTGAAAAATTGTGAGATACCCTTCTTTATCATTCTTTCAAAAGAAAGAGACATTTTCTACAATGACAGCTTTCTAAACAGGATACTGCAATGTTCACTTCGAGCTATGTAGTAAGTTCAGTGAGGTCAGCCCAGGTTTACAAGCAACTCCCGTGGATTTTAAACGAAGAACTGGTGAGCCCAGAGATTGTTTTGTTTCTCTGCACTCCCATTAACCCTCTCCTGAACAGACAGACAAGTGCATACTGCAGGAAGCACTAGATCTCCAGCTGTGCTCTCACCTGGGGTGTCATGACCCTATGTCAATCTGAGAACCACATGACTGTGTTATCAGATCATCAGGACAGAACTAATATATTTTGTTTCTCAGCAGAATTTATTATCTTAGCTTGAATACAGGTTTCTGAAATTTTGCTTTTCCAGGAGTGCAGCAGTGCAAGCTTATGTTTGTGTCTCTGGCCATATACAAATATGTAAAACACAGCTGCATTTCACAGTGGTTACCTAAGGACAGAGCACCTCTGGCCACAAAGGTATGAGTCCATGTTTGCTAAAAGTTTACAGTTCCTTTTTATCTGTACTAGACGTTGCATCCTTTGGTTCATTCCAATTGCACTATTGCAGTTGCCCTACAACTTGCTGTTGGATTATGTCTTTCATCTTTTTCAGAAAGGAAAACTATCATAGAAATCTTCATTTTTGCTTCAACAGACTGCCCTCTACTTTTTGCACAAGTTTTTTTCTAATATTTAAAATTACATCACATATTCAACATAGTGAAGGAAGAGTTTCCCTGCCTTCTGAGGTACTCTATTTGGCCATCTTGGAATTTTTTTCTTTCCAACCAGGAAAAGATTCTTCAGTCTTTTACATTATGTTCTTCAGACCTATCAAAGCATTCTGTTGTGATGTTTACCACTGTCGCACAGAGTACTGAATATCAGAGAGATGTCTTCTACCATCACATATTCTATTGATATTGTGATCCTACTACAAGCTGGTTTTAATTTTCAGTAAAACATAACTGCTGTACTGATTTTTTTCAGGAATTTCTCTCAGGATTCTCTAAGTAGCATGTATTTACAAAGGGAAAAATATTTTTCATTTCTTTTCATTGATTTATGTGCATTTACAATCTGCTGCAAGCAGTAACTGGATAAACAGCATGTTTTTGAATTCTCTGTGCTCTTTTAGTTACTTGTACCAAGATTATCTAAATGCTTTATGGGACTTCTGAACCTGATTCACCTCATCTACAGGGGGGGAAATATAGCAAAGGAACTTGTGCAGCTCTACAGGCTGTGAGACTGCTCTCTGGCCAGCTGGACATCTGCCAGCAGAGAATAGGCAGAATGCTTTTAGAAGTACGGCACATCTGTCAACATCCCTGCAGTGGAGAAGCATCCAGCTACTGTTCATACAGACCACCATACAAGAACATAACAGAGAATGCACCTTTCATTTTCAATTGACTGATGCAAATTGTGCAAATACATACATAGAGGTATATATCTATGTTAAGGTATATATTCATTTTTCATGTGAATGTCAGAAAATAAAAATGTGTGGAGATGCTCACATGTACTTTGAAAGTAAGGCAGAGAAAAGGGACTAAGACTATCTGCAAATCCTCTGAATTATTCTCTTCTTTTCTCTCCTCTCCTCTCCTTTTCTCTTCTCTACTATCTATACTCTTCTCCTTTCCCATCTACTACACCGTTCTGAAAGATCTTAAGCCACCAACCGTGCATTAAGAGAAACTCTGAAAAATGCATTTTGAAGTTTTAAAAAGAGCACCGTTGTGAAAATTAATTTCCATGAGGGCTTTCTCTGTGAGAGTTTCCCGTTTCTAGGGAGTGAGTCCTCAGGGATTTCTCTTCTATATTTCTTGTACAACTTCTCTCTCTAGTTTTTCTGAGCACTGGTGTTTGCTATTGTATGAAATAGCTTTTTGGACAATAGGAAACTTGTTTTCAGAAATCGTTCCTAAACAGCTGCTCCCTTACTGGTCTGTAGTGTCCCCCCCTTCATCTTGTGTTTTGTTTCCCTGTGGATTTGCTTCTGAAATCCTGCAAATAACATCAGAAGTACAAGTAGTTTCCATGTTCCTACATAAGCAGAAAATCCTAAATGTGATTCTATTGTTTTCCAGAATCCATAATTCTGCAGGGGACTAACAAAATAATAAATAAATACCTAAAAAAATGTAAGATCATAAGTCAAATTAATACTCATATTTCCACATGCAAAGGGAAAATAAATCTGCAAAGTCTCCTACAGCATATGGAAATAGATATAATAAAAAAAAAAAACCAAAATTTTAAATTATTCATTTTGTAGAAATGTATTAATGATATAAATTCTATTGCTCTAATAGATAAAAATGAGAAGGTTTTCAGCAAAAAGAAAACCTTTCATGATGTTTTTCCTCTCTTCTGCTCTTATCATGAATGTCCTAAATATAGTCCACATTTAGTTATAGAAAGACACAAGCAAACAAGCCTTCAAATGGAATGCTAATTTCCACAAGAAAATGACATTTGTAATTTAAATACAAGCTTTTCACATGAGGCTTATTAACTCTCTTTTAATCTGCATTAGACTGCTTAAAATATCCAATTTCCTTTTTTCCTCCTGTGAGTTTACCAGTTTTTCTTTAGCCATTAGCAACAGTAATAACAATTAGCAACATCACTTCCAGCACAGAGCCATTTCAGGCTTAAGTGTGTAGGCTTCATGTTTAATGAATCCAAACATAACTAGGTAGGCATGAAATAGAAAATATAATAATCACAGAGGAATTGCAGCTTTCACATAAGAAAAGCCCACAGTAAATCTTACATCTCCAGTACCTGAGTACTGAAACTCTACTAGACCCATAACTGAGGAAAACTAGCATGTAGTTTTCTGCACTTTTGTTTAACCCTGGGAGAAGTAGGAAATTTCTCAGTGGCCTTCACCCTGATTTACCATCACCCACTGCTTCCAGTCAATCCTTAACAACACTCTCAAACAGGACACTGTGGCAGGTGGTCTCATTGGCAGGTTCATTGTCTGGTGTAGGCATATTTATTGGGTGAAAGTTACAGGAATAGAAGCTCAGTAAGTTACAGCATTTAGATTGCAGTAATGCAAATTCTAGTTGCTTGAATGGATTGTCACTTGTGTGGTACTTTGACCTCTCTTTGATCAGAGGTGCTTTGGTGCTGTGGCTGGCAGAAGTTATTAAAATGTGTCTCTGTGACGAACTCTCAACTACATATTCACTTCATAGTGAAACTTCTTCAACAGGACAAGTATCGCTAAACTACATTCTATTAAATGGTAAGGGCCTGTTTCATTAGCCTGTTGACATAAAATGTAGAGTGTATTAAAGGAATTACAGCATTCACAAGAAGCATTCTGAACATTTTTCACAGGATGTCAATAAAGCAAACCTTTATTTACACTGTCAGAAGTATCAGTCACGTATATGGTGCACCTAGAAACACAAAGAAAATAAATCTCTTTAAAATAATTCTGACTTCAAATTCCAAATAGATTCCTAACTACTTCTTCTGAGGAGATTTTCCATGTGCTGTTCTCCAAAACCTACTCTATAATTTTGTTAAAACTATGTTTACAGACATCGTCAAAGCCCGGGGTAATATTTAAAACCTTCCTTTGCAAATGTTATTATCAAATATAAAGATTGCTTTAAATTCTTTTGTCCAGTTTCTTACAGTATTTTAGATCTATAAGTAAACCAGTACCCACAAGTGACTTGCTTGGCTGTACGATGGTATTTTATCAATCTCTTGCAACCACTGCCATACCAGCAGGGACAAACCATTATGTCACACATGCTTTTTGTCACAAGGCTTTTTGTTACAAAGCTTTTCATTACAATAGTTATCATGTGTCCATAAATTGCAATTTTATATTTTAAGAAAAGGCTATTTCATTTTATAAGCCAAATCAGTTATTTATAGCACATGGTTTTCTTCTCTGTATTCCTAGGATGTCATAATGTAAGCTCAGTCACTATGGCAGAGTTTGAAGCAGTACAACTGGGCTGAGATCTGCAGATTTAGAGGTCTAAGTCTGTGCTCCTAAATTAATAATTGGGTATGAGGGATGAGATCTTGCCCTCTATAACCATCATATTGGGCTCTTTGCACTAGCCAAGTTTAATGAAGGTTTTCTATATCAGTTTTTTTTAAGCAAAGTCTCTACATACAGATAGAGTGGGTTCTAACTAGCTGATCGCTAAGGTCCCTTCCAACCCAAGTCATTCTATGATTCTATGACTTCCCATGTTTTTGTAAATGAGAATCTTTCTCTAGCACTGCTGACATTGTACCTTTAAAGCATTTTCCTTTGAATGAGACTTTTTTTTTAATTTAAAGCTTTTGAAATTCTCTTCTCAGTAGTTGTGTTTTCACATAGGACTTCAGTAAGCGTATTGGAGAAATCAACAGGAAAATCAGACTGTGAGTTAAGAGTCTTCCCACAAGGTTTTGCATTAACTCCTATGCTCAGAACAGTAATTCCTTTGAAAACAAAAGGGAACAACTCCAGGGTTCATTCCACGAGTTAGTATGGGTTCAAAACCACCATCAGAAGGACTTTTTGAATCCCCTTAAATTAAAAGAATGACTTAAGTTTGCATACAGAAAATGACCATGCTGCCTTTTAAAGTATACAATAAGGAACTAGAGCTAACAAGAGTGGAAATGGCATTCTTTTAGCTTTTTTGGGTTGTTATTTTGAGGCTTTTAATCTGTAAGACAGCTGTATAAAAACTCAGACTCCAAATGCCTATTGAAATTTACTATTTTTGACCCTCTGACATTTCTGAGTTTCCATCAATGCCTATAAACTCTCACTTACTCTCATCTCTCAGATACACTTTTCACATAAAATCTGAACAGATAAATGAGAAAGGGGGCATGAGGTCCTTGAGGAGGATCTTGGGAAATGAGGAGAGGTATGAGAACAAGATATTTCAGTGTTTGTCACATGATCATTTATGCTGTCTTTGAAGGCCTCTCTCTTCCAAAGAAGCGAAGCCAATGTAACTTAAAGCTATGCAATCCTAAAACGCATAAACTGAGCATCATTTGGAAAGTTCTTATGAAATAGTTCTAGGTCTTTCCAAAGCACTAAAAAATCACAGTCCTTGAGATGCTTTTGCCTGACAATTTGAGCATAAGTAATAATGAGTTCTAATTATGGTAAAATTTCTAATTGCTATAAATACTGAGCAGGTGGCCACAGATATTATATACTGACTCCCAGTTTGAAAATATGTAAGATGTTTTCTAATCAAAATCCTAAGCTTTCTCCTCAGTTACTACTTGAAAGACAAATTCCATTAAAGGAAGTATTATGAAACTTGGCACAAATATTGTAAAAACAATCGAAGATTTTTGTCCAAATTTGAGACTTATGCTAATGCTGGTTCATGCTATCAAATCTAAATACATTTTTTTCTGTCCAGAAAGCTTAGGAAACAATAAATTCAATACATGAGAATATATTATCCTAATGGCAGGGAAGTAAACTAACATTTTATTTCCAGTAATGCACCTACATGTGTGCACACATGCACAAATACACACAGAGTAAGCAGAGCTTTTGCCTTGCCAGCCCTGCTTTGTGTCAGTCTGGCACAACAAAGTAGACTGATACATAACCAAACAAAAAACACCAGTAGATGAACAGAATTTCCAGGGAAAATTGGACTGAAATAATTATCAGCAGAGGGGTCTGGCTGAGGAAAAGAGAACATTTAGGCTTTGTGTGGCTGCTGTCTTATAAAGTATCCAAAAGAACACTTCCTTCTGTTGAAACATGATTTAGATAAACACTGCTTTCATCCTCCTGCCACAGTCTGGCCTGCTCTGTGCATCACTGAGGAGGGAGCCATGGCAAGCCAGCTCTTTGGAGGGCAGCTGCTGTGTGCCAGTGTTGGAAATGGTAGCCAATGCTAAGAGCAATTTGATGGGGGCTTCTCTAAACATTGGGCAGACACAGGATGTTTATGATCTTCCTAGACCTGTTTCTGAAACAAGTGGTGTGTACTCAGCTACCACAGTTAAGGCTCAAACATTATAGATGACTTATTTCTCATAAGTCAGATGAAATTCTTTTTCTGTAGAGTGAAAGCTACAATTTTTTTTTTTTTTTCTGACTCTGAAGATATTTAACTATTTCCTAGGGGTGAGACTCTGATTCATGAACTTGCCCATCCTGGTAACGTGGGGGGCACTTTCACTACTTCTGTGTGCAGCATAGAGTTCAACATAATTTGTAACCATTAAAAATGGAGCTTTTATTCCCCCTTCTCAATGCTGTGATGGAACTGCTGACCATTAATGAAAAACCTACTGAAAAAAATCTCTGAAATATCAGCTGAAAGGCTAATGTCACTTGCCAAGAAAATCACAAGTTCTCTTCTGTTTCATAGAGCAAATAATAAATCGCTCTGAGAACATCAAGCAAGTCATCTGTGCTGACCATTGACATAGGCTGCGTTAGTCTGAACAAAATTAATCAAAGGAAAAACATAGAAAGCCACTTATGTGGCAGCAGCAATGGACTTGATGTTAAAAGTGAGGTAGAAGAACAGAATTCAAGTTAGAATCCATAGTTATAATTGTGATATAGCTGGATACCAGGACTGCCCCTCTGTTCACACTCAGTGCACTAAATTCACCAAGCTGCATAGACAAAGCACTCAACTGGCTTAAGATGACAAGCTGCTCTGAGACAATGTGACAGATCCAACTCATAGCCCCTTCACCACAAGGAATCTAACTCTTGCAGAAGGTTTTTAGGTGGGGATATCAGACAGTCTTGCAGATTCTCCCCAGACTGGTCCTGCTGTCACAAAACCAATCTTGTATTTAAAATAATGTAGGTGCAGAATCTTGCCCTTCCAGGTGGTTCCTGTTGTAGAAGTGGTTTCTGCAAATGCAGGAACAATTTTTTAAACGGGACATGGAGGTAATTCCATTCTGTGATTGTGTGACAGTCTCTAACAATGTTCTGGAGTGGTAAGTAGAACCACAGCCCAGCTGGGCTCTGCTTTGAACTGAGCAGAACAGAACTTTGGGTTGTCTCAACTACAACCCTTATATGGGATTCTGATTGCTACCCAGACAGCAGTGACTTTTAATTTTCCATGCAACTAGTATTTCATGAGAAGATCACAATAAAACATAGCTTTTAACAAACACTCTGCTGTTGTGTGTCTGTGCAATGCTTGTTTTGGTGTAACCTAGACAAGGTGTGGTAGATGAAAATATTCCCAAAGAGACAAATGGGATGACGGAACAGATTGGCTCAAGTGGGATAAGAAGCAGAGGAGGTAGAAACCCTACTTCTGACAAATAACAATACAAGTGCTGTCATTTAAACAATAAATACAAAAGTATCAGCTCTTTTTTTTCCCCACTCGATATTTTCATAGCATATGTGGATCCTATAGGAGAGAAATTTACTCTTTTAGAGATCACATTTAAAAATCTTGGACAAATCTTAAATCTTGAGATTAAAGCCCCCCCCACCCCCCATTTCTATTTCCATCTACCAGTCTCTTTTCATAATTGCCAATTATTTTTTGTTAGAAATTAACTTCAGCAAAAACAAGTCACAAAATGCATTAAGATTTATTTTGATTCTTTGAAGATGGAAAAAATAACTGACTGATATGGTCAGTTCTTGAAAATGTTGCAAAAAGCATCAGGATAAGGATAAAGCAAGCCTTGCCCTTTCAGCTTTAAATTAATTTTTTTCTATTATTTTTGGTGGATAATGCCTTTCTTATAGATAACCAGCAAATAAAGGCTTTTGTGCTGTTTTTGCAAGGGATCCAACTCCTGATCTCCTCAACTACGTGCTTTCATAGATGAGCTTTACATCCTGCAGGAATGCTGTCATTTTGTACTGTGATAAAGAACAAAAATCTTCACTGATTTTTTTTTGTCCTAGCTTGGCTAGGATGTAGCAATGATATTGTAACCACTATAAGGTGGCTAATCTGTTCCTAGGTTTTTGTCATATAACTCTGCAGCTGCTAATCTCCAAAGACATTTATTTCAATTCTCACACTAGTGAGTAGTTTCTGGACCCCAAAAGCAAGTTCACACAAAAATTATCTGTTTATCTTTTTACCCATGTAAAATCTTAAGCATCAGTATATGGAGGCTTCCTAAGGAGAAAAGCTACAACAAGGTTTTGCTGGAAGGTGCCATGGACCTTTTAGATTCTTTGAAATATTCAGGTTTAATTGTTGTTGAATGCTTAAGCAATTTCCCTTCCATACAGGGAAGATGCAGAATTTCTGGCACTCTTTACTACCTTTTCTGTTCTCACATTTCTGTTCTCTTACATATCACTGTAACCACTGTGCACCTAAATGATTTATTGTCATGAATAATCCTTTGCAACAACAGAGAGAGATGTTTTTGAGTAAAAATTAAAAACTGACTAAATATATTAGCAAATGAAGAGGGAATAAAGGACCTTTTGTTGCAAATATTTCATACTAGCAACTATATATATATTATATATATAGTATGTGAACATATATTTATACACAGACAGAAGGTAGATTTATACCCTGTTTGAACTTTGGCAACATATTTGTTCATCCCTGATTGTAGGTTCTCTTCTTAGGGACTAAACAGATTTACATATAACTATTTCTGTGTTTTGAAGTTTTACCTCAGGCCAAAAGCAAAATTATTGTAACAAAATGATCCATTTTAAGAAGCATGTATAATTTAATGTTATTGCATCACTGGATATCATTACATAAACTGTCCTAAAGAGAGCATACTAACAGGTGCCGAAATATTCAATGGCAACAAAAAAAATACTTCATTAAAGCAGCCTTAGAAGGCCAATTTATTCAGCCCACAGCAGTGCTGTACTATAATAGTAGCCAGAATGAACCAGGAAAGGGAGTTCTGAGAGAGATTTGAGAAAGAAAAAGTGAATTTTGGCAAAACTAGAATAGAGAGAGGATATTTATATTCTTTAAAGAGCTAAAAGTTTCTAATACTGCAGAGCAATACAAAATTTTATAATACCATCTATCTGTTTCAGGAGCCTGTGATATCGTAACTATTAAAAGTTTCAGGACTTCCTTTCAATGTACAGTTACTTTCCCTCAGAGTTATTACTGACAAGAGCAATTGCCAAATCTGGGTGCAAAAAAATGTAATTTGGTCTCTTGGTAGCATTTTATCAGAGTGGGGACCTCTTCCATAGTCCTGCCAGAAGGACAGAAAAATAAAGAAAGGTTTTCTGGTACCAATCACAGGCCATACTATCTCTTTTGTACCATTTTTGTGCAGTGGTTGGGCTGTAATAGCTTTTGGACACCTGTACATTGTAGTGCAAGATGTAGTACATTATTGTTTGTGACACCTTCAAACACCAATTTACTAGGCTACAGATTGCTCTGAGCCCAATAAATCTTTAAAAACCCGTCTAGAGTGGCTGAGGAACATTTTACTCCCCCCTCTTTCTCCCTTCCCTTTGGTAGAGCTGGTATTTTTTATGCAACCTTCTGCCTCAGATTCTGTCAGCCTGGGGTATTGCATTTTTCTGTTGTGTAATGATGGAGAAGGGCTTAGAAAGCTGTTTTAGGTTTGTAACACAACAATTCACATTGAGAAGACACAATTATTTACATAGTTAAAATTAAGGAGGAGAAAGTGGTTGCCTCATCAGCTAGGTATATTATTGCTATCTTATTTTAAATGCTGTGAAAGCTGTGAAGTGAAACCATTTCCTAAGGAGAGTTTGCTTTTATTCTCACTTCCTCTTTCTTCATGTGCAAAGGACTGTTGCAAGCTGGATCTCTCTACTCTGTGTTATCTTTATAGTCAGGTAAGATCTAGAGAGATGTTCTGGCTGTGTCTATACAGATACTCCCATCAAGCAGTTCTCCAGCTAAATTTCAGTTTTCAGGAATCTTAAATTTGCATCTGCACTGCTGAATGTATTGCACATATAAGCTAATCCATGCAGCAGGCAACTTTGGGGGGCTAAAAATAGTTTTCTGCTGTGGATAGGCACAATGCTATACTAACCAAAGCCATAAACCCTGGGTTATGGGGAAGGCAGGGAGAGGCAAGGAAGAGAAAGAAAAGAAAAAAATCTCAATTTCTATGAGATTCTCTGCACTTCCTAATCACTTAAAGGAATTACTTCTGAGCATTTTTAACTCAGAGGTGCAGAAGCTGTACCATTCCCTCCTGTGCCTTGCTCTGTATGTTTGATTATTTTTATACTGCTTTTCCAGAAGTTATTGACAACATGCTGACAGTGGGGAATACACAACACCTCACTCAGACACTCTGGGAGCGCATGTACAAGAACACATTTTCAACGTCACTCTCAGTGAATTTACAGCCCAATGTACTGAGAACAAACAGCAATCTGCTGCTCAGCGTCAGAGAGCTTGAGATCCATCCTTGAGAGAAATGTCTTCAAAGCAATTTTAGGTTCTGCTTCAAGCAAGCAAATGATGAGAACAAGCTGGCAAAAGGTGTGCAGAGTCAGAAAGAACCAGCTGAACTACAGAAACCCTCTGGAGGCAAAGTCGATAGCCTGGCTCATTTACAAGGCTGGGGAAGAATGCAAGTGATTTCTTTAGCTTGTTTGCCCTTTTATCCTTTTAGTTTGTTTAGGTAAGTATGGCTTTAGGTAAGTATGGCTTTTAGGACTGACTTGTACATCATTGTAATAAAAACAACATCCCCAGAAAAACAAAACCAGAACAAAACAAGCAAACAAACAAAACCACAAAGAAATAAAAAATAAAAAATCCCCACTGGAACTGAAGGCAGTCTCAGTTCAGACTCTCTCTGTGGATGATATTTCCTCACTAGACTTTGGACTGGTGGTACTAACAAAAGAATAGTTACTGTTCAAAGTCATGTTATAGTTACATGTTCAAAATCATATTGTTTCCAGCTCTATTGTCCCAAAATCAACATATATATTACCAGCTAAAATTAACCCCTCTCCTTTCCATGTGCAGATTAGTTGTGTTCACACAAATTAGTCAATGTAATTAGCCAACAGTCACTTTTAGCCATATACTGAGATTCGATTTCTCTTTAGATGACAGAACAAAGCCACATCCAAAAAGCTACATTTTAAAGGTAAGTTCAAGTTCAAGTATCTGTTAAGGTAGAAAGTATTAAAGCAAATTTCTTGTTAGTATTTGGTCAAGTTCCACCCAAATGTGAACATCCAGTTCCAAGCCCAACTACAGCTGAAAGTTTCTCCTCAGGGAAACTTCCTTCCAAGTTCAGTGCTGAAGCTTTGGTTGACACTAGTCTAAATCCTGTTTACAATGAGTACTTTTCCCACACTGTACAAGAGAGGATAGATATACGGTGAGAAGAAGAGAAATGGTTGGGGTTTTTTTCTGGATCCTAAAGAAAGCCAAAATGCTAAATGGCTTCCTTCTTAACATTTGATTCTCTTCTTACCTTATGAGCAATGAGTCAGCACAATTTAAAATAAAAATTCAAAGGTATAAGAGACCTGGCATAACCAAGAATATTTATCTGAAGTGCAATGCAAGCCTTAAAACTCCATATTTACAGGAAAGGTTGCTTTGTATGCATAGGACTCTTAAAGTCATCCTAATTTTGGAGCTGACTGAAATTCCAGCAGCATGAACCTGTCTTTAAGTCCTCTTTAAGATCAAGCATAAGACCTCAGTCTCTTGGTCAACACAGCTGAGGGGTTCTTTTTCACACCTAGAGAAAGATCTGTCGAAACATTGTCAAACAGCAGCTGTTGGGAGAGGGTGGTATCTCATCTGTCTTGTGTTACAAGCACAAAAGGAAATAAAGAAAGGAAAGTCAGTTATGAAACTTTTAAAAATTTAACCAAAAAAAAAAAAAATAAAACAGAGACATCAATGTCTTTTTATTTGCTTTTTTCTGCTCTGATTTTCCAGCTGTCTCCCATTGCTGAACTCAGGTATCAATTTGTAACTCAAGCCCTGTGGGCTGAGTGATGGGTTCTCTGAACCCCTTTAGGCTGGGGCCAGCAGACAATTTCTGTTCAGACTGTTCAAATTGATTTTTTGAACACAAAAGCAGTCTAGGGAAGGAAGGCACTTGCTGTGCAGTGTAATCTAAGTACTGGGGGAAGAAAAAGAATTCTTATGATGCATAAGATTCTGACGTATGTTTATATAAATGTATAAAATTTCAGTATTTGTTTTTGTCCCAGATCTGAATTCAAAAGTTTAAATTTAGATATTTGTGGGAGATGCAAATTTTTTCTGTCCTCTCAAAGAATAATTTCAAAAAAGAGTCAATGTGTTTTCCTTCAAAACTGTCAGAACATTCTAAAGTGATATATATGTATTCCTAGATTTATGGTTAAAAAGAGAAATATAAAAGAGATTTAAAGATTATCAAAAAAAAACCAAAAAAAAAACCCAAAAAAAAAAAAAAAAAAAAAAAAAAAAACAAAAAAAAAAACTTGAAGGCTTTTTCTCTGAGAACTGCTAAAACAAAAAATCTCCATATTTCAAAGAAACTGCTCTTTTTTGGATAAAAACTTCTTCCATTGAAAAACTTTTGTCTAGTTTTACCTAGATTTGCTTTCTAAAGTTAATCAAATTGCAGTTAGGCAGAGATGAATTAGCATTTCTTGGGCAACCTGGGGTTTATAATACATCCCATGCATACATCACTTCTTGCCTGGGGACCTTAAAACTTGTTGCAGAGATGTCAGAGCCTCCATTGGCACTCAGCTGTGTGGAGAACACCATGGTTCATACCCAGACCTCTCCAGACCCAGCTGAACAGTTCCCACATCAGGAAACCCAGCCTAAAGCATGCTGTGGATCTGCCCACACAGAGAGCATTGACACACTTGGTAATTTTGTCTGTAATTTGAGTCAGTCTGAGTCTGAGGGGAGATGCCAGATGTGACAAAATTAGATAGAGACAGTTTGCTCCCATTCTGCTTCCCAATTGTATCTTATCCCTGATTTACACAAGGCAATGCCAGAGTTACAGTTTTACAGAACCTCTGTGCTAATTTGAATGACAAAGAGAGAAACAGTGGAAACATGAAGTTTCAGAAATCTTGAGGAGTTAGGTAGGAAAGAATTCAAATGTCTTCTGTCACCATCAAGATTTTCCATGTCAGTCTTCCCGGAAGAAATTTCTTCTTTTTGAAGAAAACTTCCCTCATTCTCCCCTCCTTTCCATGGAATAGACTTAGACAGAAAAGAAATCAAGGAGCTATTGCTCCCACCTTTTCCTCAGAGAAGGTTTTGTCCTGCTAACCTGTGGACTCTTTTTTCTCTCACAGTGTAATCATTACTCTTTAATAAGCTTTTGACATTAAAATAACATTAAGGATCATTACTCTTTCTTGCTCCCATCTAGAGCTGAAAGCACTCATCACAAGGGCACACTCATTGTGGTGACAACTGGAAGTCATTCTCATCCCAGTGTAGGACGAGAGCCTTTAAATTCCATAAAAGATTTTAATTATGATTTAATATCTGTCCCAACAAATATGATGCTGACTCTGCCCATAATCCATTGGCCAAAAATTTCCCTGTCTTTGCTCTCTGATATCTGTAGCATAAGATCTTGTGCAGTATCCACTTACAAGGTCTTCAGATTTCATCCAGATCTACCAAATCCTAATCTACTATAACTGATATTAAACCAGATCACTCATGGTAGGCATATATTAGAGCAATATACAATAATGGGATGATACTAGGAACATAGAGAAGAGAATTTCCTTGTTGGAAATTAGTATTCCCTCTTTAAGTAGAGCAGAGCAGCCATAGGAAAAAGGCAGGTTGCTTTTGCACTAGAAAACTTCATCAAGACTAGTGATGAAACTTAATTGTCCAAACAAAATCCATCATTTTCATCTTTTCTAATTCCCTTTCATTGGGACATTCATGTGATTTTACAAAATGACAAAATTTTCAAAGGCTGATAGAAAATTCATTGCAATTGAAGGTGCATGGACCTGCTGCATTTGATGCATTTTTTGGTGACCAAAAAACCCTTGTCAGTCCCAACTGCCAAGATTTTTTCAAGTCTTCTCTAAGCATGGAGGTTCCTCCACTCCATAGCCATCATAAAGGCTGTGCTACTTCCACACAGTTGGGTAAATCTTTGTGTGGGCAGAAATCTTGGCCTTGCTAAAGTTAATGGCACTGACTTCAAGGATTTTGGTCCAGTGAGTGTTTCACCCTGGATTTCTGTCATTCCTATTGCAGTATGCCACCTTCTCATCACAGCTGCTGCAAGCAAATGCTGCTTGCTTACCTAGCTGGGCTTTATATTGTCATTCACCAAGAAGCTATATTCAATGTTCATTGTTAGGTTTTGATGTCTTCTTCCAAAAAATAAAAGTAGTTTTTGTATGGAATAATTGGTGATAAAAAAAATCTTCAGTCAGAGTATTTAATTGCCTGGAGGCTGCAAACCAATCTCTCTCTCAAAAAGCTGCTTGAAACCAAATCAGCCTGAAAAGATCTTTTTCTTTAAATTACAATGGTGCTCAGTCTTTCTCAGATATTGTAGCTCAAGTGAATTACTGGAAAGAATGGATACTGAGAACAAAAGAAAAATGATTGGCGAGAATAGAGGCTGATAGGATTGAAATAAAAACCTTCCAGTGCTGGGGCCTGAGCATAACTGCATGTCTTTGCATATTTCCCCAAGGAAGAAGGTAACAAATAGTTTTGGCAGGAGGGAGACATTTTAAGGCAGCAAAATAAAAGGGTCATGTATCAAACCAAATTGTGTTAGCTTTGAGATGTATTAAATCTTTACATGATCTTGTTTTTCTTTGCAAACCTTTTCTTCTCTTTAAAAAAACCTGAAGATTTGAGACTTGAGTTTCTTTGCTGGTAATTATACACTGCATCTTTTCTGCCTATATGCTTTGCGTGTAAGATTATAACATCCTCCCAAAAATAAACTTCAATTTAAGGAAACATTAAGGTTGCAAAGACTGTAAAATTAAGCAAAAATATGCCATGTCAAAATTCTGATTGTTTGTGCTTCCTTAATTGAACCTTCTCAATAAAACATAGGAAATGGCTTTAAATTACGTACTCACACATACCCAAAACCCTATAGTTTCTTTGTCTCACACAGTGAACAAAATGTTTTCCACCAATGTGGTGCTTTAACGTCTGGCTAATACAATACAGAACAGGAATTACTTTGAAGATGCATCTAGTATCTGGCCCACTGTGGGAATCAAGCAAACATTTAAAAAACAAACTTCATGCAAAGAGGCAAAGAGAATAATCACAGTGAGAATGCAGCAAAGAAGTGAAGTGAAGCCATGAAAACATAGAGACAAAGCACAGAAAGAAGAAACAATGCCTGTGGTAGGAAGTGCTGCAGAGAAAATGATTTATGGACTCATGGGAATTGAGTGGGATTCAGAAGGCTCAAAAAATAGTCAACTGTTTTAAGGATTGAAAATAAATCTGAACTTGGCAAAAAAGAAATAGAGTCTCCAAAACTTGTGTTTTCACATCTGCAATTTTCATTTGCCTTTTTTTTTGAGGCAGCATCAGTTGTCTACCCAGTATAAAACCCTAAACCATTTTCCTCATGCTGAAAGTCTCCAGTTTACACAAACAACCCAGTGATCACATAGCTCCCTATCTTTTTCCTTTTAAAATCTGCTGACAGGGTATATATTAAGGCAGCAACACTTCACTGCTCTCAAATAAGTCTGTGACAATTTTTCATTTGTTGTTTAAATTCCAGTATCCTACAGTCATGCAGAAAAATGTAAATCTCTTGCCAGTTCATTTAAGACAAGCTCTGGAAGTTAAAAAAAAAAAAAAACAGCAATCTTTCACAAAAATAATATTCCATAAGGATTCCAAACATAAGGATTCCAAAGCAAAACATAACAAAACAAGAATTTTGTGTCCTGAGGCCCAGATTTTCCAGAACAAATATAAAGAGATTTTTTCATCTCATGAATGGTAATTCAGGACCCCAATATTTCATTCTTATTTAAATAAAGGAACAAAATACCAATCAAGGGTCTGAAATGCCACCCAGACCTTGACACATGTGAGCAGTGTAAAATCTGGTTTATATATAGAAAGCGTTTTCTTCCACCAGAGTTCATTATTCTCAATGAATATAACACTCCAACAGTCAGTGATAGGAAAACCACAGGGAATGAAATACTTTTAGGTATGTATAGAGCAACTGTGTCTAATATCCTCATCAGACTTTCGCACTGGAAGAGAACAACAGCTACCATATGGACAAATAAGGACCAATCTTCCAGCCACCCTCTGTTTAATGGAAAATAATTTCCAGTGGGAAAGGCCCCCTCAGGATATCAGAAGACTAAGCTGGCACTGTGTACATATGTCCAATTCAGCCATGCACAAAGGAATTATTTTGACAACTGGCATGACAAACCCAGGAAAACAAAACAATTAAGCTCTACAGTTGGGATCTCTGTCCACGATGAACAGAGCTGCAGCAGTGTTGCCGGCTCAGCTGCATGCTTTTGGCCCCTCCAGCCCACTGCCTCCTGCTTCTCCTTTTTACATGCTTCCAGAAAGTGTTCCTGTCCTCTCTGTCTCCTCTGGGGCACAGAAGTTATTTCATGGGAAGCCCGTGTCAGGACTTGCCAGAAGATTGAAGTGGTGTATATTTCTGTTCAAGATGTCCAAGAGGTGCAAGGGGCAGATAGAAGTACTGGAACGATACACAAGTAAAGGCCCATAAGACAGAACTGGGGTACTAGGGTACTGCTAAAGAGAAGGATGAATTGAAATAATCTCCTTATATTGTTTTTTGTCTTCCCTTATATTTGAAAAAAAAAAAAAAAATAAAAGAGAACATGAAGCAATTTTTTCCATTTTAAACAAAGACTGATTTAAATATGCTGATTTAAATATGCTGTTCCTGACCAAGATCTTTTATTACTGGTTATTCCCCTAACTGGGTTTAAATCTCTCCTCTATCCAAGGGAAAAAAACCCCAATCCTGTATCACCCAGATGTGTGTTTTCATTCTGTAGTGAGGTGCACACACACCTTCCTCTTGATGGTGCTTCACCTGACACAGAATAATTACCATGCTTTTCATAAGCAACAGAGAGAGTCCTAGTTGTTAGTCCACTCATCCAGGAAGGAGAAGATAGGTTATATTTAATAATCTCAAAATACAGAGTACTTAATTTTTTTTCTTAATAAAGAGAAAATCATTGCTCATCTGCTGTTTCCATTTATAGGATTATCCATGATATTCAACCACCAAGTCATGAAGAAATAATACTTTTCAAGGGGATACCCTAAAGATATTTCAGCCCTTTTTTATTTAGCTATAGCTTAGTTTCACAGCACAGCATAACTCATGCTACATACTCATTTAACTTTTATTTTATTCAGGGAAGAGTGTACTATGATTTTTGAAACATTTTTGTACAGCTTGAATGAATGTATTCAATAAATACCATTCAACTCTTAAATAGATCACAACATCCTTCTGCTATTTTCTGCAAAATAAATCAGAACACATTTATCTGGATATAGTCTATTCATTATCCAGAGGTAACAGCCTTGCCCTTCCCACCTTCCCACTTCAAAGGATAGATTCAGTGATCCTGTTTCTCTCCACATCTTAATTTCCTCCCATTCAGGATGTCTCTCTACACTAACAACTGTTGTGCCAGTTCCTACACGTAGAGATGATGACAGAAAACACCCAAGCTTTTCAAAACATATCAGCCCCTACCCTTTAGGCCTTTAGGCATGCAGTCATTGGGCCATCTGCAAACTCCTAAATAGGTCTCTTTCTCTCCAAAAATTCAAGAGCAATCAGAAGCCAGGGAAACAGAATTAACCTCCCAAAATAGCAAATGAAGGCAGCTCAATTAACATTGTTAACAGAAAAGCATTACTGATGGTAATAGCAGAAGTGGAAAGTAGCTACAGCACAAAGTCAAACTGGTTTACTATCCACAGTACATTATTAGTAGTACCTGTAATGGATGGCTCTTGAAAAAAGGCATTAGGGGCCTTGATATTTGGGCAGGAGTTAAAACAGTGTCCAGCAGTACACAAATGCTGTACAGTGATGATCTGGGATTGATCATGGTGTCCAGGCAAGAAAGGAGCAAACTGTTTAGAGACAGGAAAGCAACAGTGACACCAGCTATTCTGTTAATAAGAAATAGTAATACAGAATTCTATCAATAGAATGTTCCCCAAATATAGTGTGAGAGTATATATACCTGTATGCATGTGTGTGTGTAGAGCTATATAGTCAGAGAGAGAGAGAGATGTATATATAGTGCACAGATGGTATTTGTATTTCTTTTTTTTCAGTTTAGGAAATGAAGTTAGAAATATAAACAAGGAATAAGTAGGATTAAGCAGTCTGAGTCAATGTCAGCCTGGTCTGTCAGTGAGCAGTGTGCTCACAGGCCACATGAAGAGCCTGTTCCAGTGTCCATGATAGCTGTAGCACTATTTTGCATTTGGTTGTGTGTGCTGACTACACAGCCATTATCAAACAGCCCTACCTATGGCACAGCTCTCCCGAGATCAAACCTGTGCTCTAGGGAAACAGCACCTCCACAGAGAAGCTTTACAAAAAGTGGAAATCCTAAAGCATCTCTGGCTCCTGTGCATTCCCTTGTGGCCTGGCACAGTAGCAGCCTTCTGACAGCACTACAGCAACACAAGTGTGACAGCCTCCTAGGATGTGCCAGCAGCCTTGTACTGACAGAGGAAAGGAAGCAGCAAGATAAAGACATCTTATTTGATGGTGATGGTAGGACTTCACTGGTTCCTTTTCTGTTGGTACTCTTCTCCCACAGCCTACGTGCAACTACTCAGATTTCCTTGAAAATAGGCCGAAATTATACAGCTGTTTTCCCCTTCTGAAAATCAGTTCATTTTTTCACCACAAACTGGATAGGTGTCATGTGAAGATGTGGCCTAGATAATGAAGTTCGGGCTAAGAATGCATAGGAAAATGTGAAATGACAGGCTCATATTCAAAACCTTGTTCAAGATCATTTCAGAAGCCAGGGCTGAGCTCAGACTCGGCCATGATACTGGGTCTGAATATATTCTGATCCTCCTCTTCATGTCATATGAAAGATTAGCACCATTTAGTTCTTGCATGCTTCCTGAGATTGAAAACAAGAGTGACAAATTGAGCCCTAATGCCAGCAGATGTAACTCCATTTGTGCCAGTGAACTTCCAGAGATTTCTCCTCCAGCTATGCTTGCCACAATGAAGCTGTGGGAGCTGTGGGAGCTGACTGCAAAACATCGTTTCACTCAAATTATACTTTTTATGGAAGTCTGAGAATAACTCCTGTCACGCTGGTGGAGGCATTAAAGAGTCTTTGGAGTTTGGGTTATTTACATAACTTTAGAACATTGGATTTGGATAGAATCACAAGAAGTTTTATGATCCATATCAGTTTATGTTGAAGCAGCCCTTTAAATACTGCAGTTGGGAATATTCCTACAACCTTACTCCATCATTCAGATTCATGTTCGTAGTTGTGTGCTTGTGCTGGACTCCATTCAAACCCATTAAACAGGTCTTATTACAACAACTTTTTGTTTAAGAACTACAATTAATGTGATAAAGAAGCTGATTTTTCACTGTTTTCCTTATCTCTGTATCTGTCAAGGTACCTGCTTTGGGGGAAAAGAAAATTAAAACAGAAGCCCACCACTAACCCACTGGTGTTGATCTGAAAGAGAAGGAAGCTCTAAGGAACCAATTTAATACTTTTACTCTATCTTCTCATTCTGATATGTTCTGGAAACCATTATACTGTCACTACACTTTGAGCAGAGTGCATGAGAGCATACACTGGCCACAGAAATAATCTCTTGCACATATATGGCTGACACATAAGCTAATCCAGTCAGCAGACTTGTTAAAATACCATTGTGCTGTTGCCATTTGATTTGAAAGCCTACTTCTGACTGAAAGCAGAAAAAACATGAGCAAAACTATAGAATAAAATTTTTCTCTATTACCCAGGCACTTTGATTGCAATGTTCATTTGGTACCTGACCAAAGTGTAGACCTTGCTACACTTGGGCTGTACTGAGCAAATACAATTGCTACATTGAGCAAATACTTTTACTAACACACAAACCAAAGATAGTAACAATTTTTCAGCAGTGAGAGGATGCTTCTATACTTTCAATGCAGTTGTTCTCTCACTCGCAAGCACTCAGTGTATTTTACACAGAGTCAAGAAACATCTCTTCTGCCATTAATTGTCCTCTTGCTACTCAAGTGCTTACTTTGTATTTTTTCTGCAATATAATTCTTTTTTGTACTTTTTGCGATCGTCTGGGAAAAAAAATGTACCTAATTTCTTACCATTGCAAGGATACACTGTAAAAGTGACACATTTGTTTTTATGTTTTCTTCCAGGTGCTTATTTATCTGCTTCTTCCAAGTGGTTTTAACTTTGGTCCTCTACTATTGTATGAAGAAGTGACTGAGTATATGTGGTTATATGAATGGTGGAGGGTGGAGTGGATGTTCTGCATACCTTGAATGCAGTTTCTCCTATACATTGCCTGAAGTAACAGGGAAGTTGATTTAATAGCCTATGTGGCCAGCTGATCTACCCCTTTCACAGCACTATGCACCCATGACGTAAAAACCAAAGGCTTAGTATATAAATTAAGAATATACAATCTAAAAAATACTCGTAATGCAAATAAAAAAAATTAAAAAAAAAAAACCCACAAAAAAAAAACCCAACCTCAGTGAAGAAAACTCCAGAAAAATCTAAAAGAAAGCCTTCTTGAGAGAAAATGTTGCAGAACTTAGGAGTTTGACTACAGTATTGCTATAAAGTGGTTATATGGCTCCCAAGTATTCACCCTAAAACAAAATAAGTCTTCTTTAGCTGGGTGAAAATGTAATCATGCCTTATAAAGGTATTTGTTGAGATAATAGGAGAAGGGCATAAATTATATCTAAAAGACAAAGGACAAGAATAGAACAAGAAAAAAATTACCAGTAAGGAGGTGTTTTCATTAGCGCAGTCATATTTTGAAGCAATAAATATACAGTGTGGACAAATATCTAAACTAATTTTAAGATACAGCAAATCAGTTTACAAATGATATTATATGAACTACTTGTCTCTAACAGCAAGAAAAAGGGCTTGATGAATGCTGCAGTTCCCTTCCTATCCTGGGTCCTGTTCACTTCATCAAGCCTTCAGATTTTAGTTGGGTGTTATTTTCACAACAGTTCTGAGTCAGCCTTCCTGAAAATTTTGATTTATCCAGTCATCAGGACAAAAAGACTGGAAATGACTGCTGACCTGCAATTTATCCCTGGAAGGAAAGAACTTCAGTTCCTGCTGGGAAAGTCCTTGATCTCAAGATTCTCTCTTTGAATGTATTGCTTTCTTTTCATCCCCTTTCATCTTTCCATCTTAAACAACTACATTTTATTCATCCATATTTCAAGCCTATCATCACTCATTCTCTCTGCTGCACTAACAAGATAATAAGTCCTAATTTTTAAGTTGTCAACATAGTATATGCAGTGCTTGCCTTTCAAAAAACATTACAAATTATAGTGTAAGGATGATTAAAACATGAACGAAATGCAGTGCATCTGTCAGAGCATCCTCTCTTACAGGTAACAACCTGTCGAACATCTTTTTAAGGAATGTAGCTAGTTTCCAGAGGTCTAAAGTAAAATACATTGACTTAAAAAGTAGCTTTAGAGCCAACTGCAGAGCTCAGTACTTGGCAATTTAAATGACTGACCATTCAATTTATGAGCATTCTCAGCAATAAAATTCAGCCTGAACTTAATAATAGCACATTTT
Source organism: Certhia americana (assembly GCA_018697195.1). Taxonomy (NCBI): domain Eukaryota; kingdom Metazoa; phylum Chordata; class Aves; order Passeriformes; family Certhiidae; genus Certhia; species Certhia americana. The sequence continues at coordinate 21,756,628 of CM031858.1, forward strand.
ATGTGACAACGATGACAATTATAATCTATAGATACCGCAGTTATCCTTTGGTCTGGGGTAAGATGACACTATTAATTACACAGACTTGCCATTTGTCAGACTTAACTTGGCAGGCGATTGAGCTCTGAACCATCTTCAGCTTGACTTCCACATTTTCTATTTTCTAATCCACTGGAACGGAGATAATTAGAACCGAGAAAAATGAGAGGCTTTCTTTTTTCCTGACTTGTTTAAAGATGTATCAAAACTGTACCACTTTAGTGGCATATTCAGTAACACCACAGTCACCTTAAGGCTGTGCCACTTGAATTAAGAAGCTGTTGGCATTTACTTCACAAAAACTATGCTCCAGAGGCACTGCATTTTTTACTCAATTTAATTTGCATTGGATGAAATGCAACATGGAAAGGCTCTCAGCCAATATGTAACTTTCACATAATTCTAACATTTCTTACTATTAGTGTCTTGAAATTTATTTTGCATGCTCGTTGACATTTCTAGCCTTCTGGAGGAATTAAAATATATTGATTATCTTTAAAATATTGTAAAAAACATCTCTCTAAATTCTTTGTCAACTGCAAATCATTCAATTAGGAAATAAATCTCTGTTAGGATAATATCTAAGTACTTGCTTGTTCTGTACCTAAGGATGCAATTTCATATAAGGATTCAGGGTCAAATTCTACAACTGAGACAAATTAAAGTATATGCATTAATGTATTCTTGAGCTGACAGATTCATGTAAATAATCCTCCCAGTACAGTTTCCCCAGTACACTCTTACCTGTGGAAAGTAGAAAAAAACCCAACCCCAAGACCTCCATCCCCCCAAAAAAAGAAACAAAACAAGAAAAACCAAAAAAAAAAAAAAAAAAAAAAAAAGCCCCAAACTAACCAACCAACCAAAAAACACATAACAGTCAGACATTGGCTGTTTTCTCCAACCAATCCAACTCTTCCAAAGTAGGTCCTTGAAAGGAAAATTTTCAAAGCATTAGACTCAAGTCAACAAATTTAAGGGGTTTGGGTTCACAACAAATGGTTAACACCAAAAGGAGAAGGAAGTAAAGCATTTTAAAATTGAAAGACCTTCTAAAAAATGGTTGCTGCTTATCTTTCTCTTACAAAGCTCCTCCAGTGCTCATAGCTACAGCAATAAGCAGGCAGAAAACCTGCTTCTGGGGCCACAAAGCCTCAGCTGTTTGAGCTCCCCTGAAGTGTGGACCAAGTTCACACTTCCTTCTCCCTGTCTATTGCACTAGCTCTGGTGTTCACCTGGACTCACAGAGAACAGGTTCAGAGGGAGTACTCCTAGCAGAACACCTTGTGCTTGGACAGATTTTTTGCATGAAGTTCTTCAGTGACAAGGTCACAAGAGAAGAAATGCATCAAAAGAGAGTAAAAGATGACCTGGACTTCTCTAGGGTCCTGTGGAAACAAAGGAAATTTGGAGTGTTTCATAGGTAAAACACAAACTCTACTCAGTAGTATTCAGCCACATGAAACTCAGCCACATGGTAAGGTTTTGCAAAACCTTGCAAATGTTTGCTCTTCAGCTCTGTAGACTGTTCGGTCTACAGACAATTCAAATGTCAGTAGTAGAGAGTTTACCATCATCTCAGCTTCTAATATTGGTGCCTCCCAATTTCATACATACCTACTTTAAAAATAATCCAGTTTTAGAGATGATAAAGTTTTCAGAGCTATTCTCTGTACTTAAGGATGAAAATACGGCTTGAACTAATGACATTTAAAGAAATAATTTTTATGCTGAATAGGCTGGTTTAAGTACATGCATTGATTTCAAGCATTCAATCATGAGCACTATTTATTGTGGATTGTATCTTATTTCTGGATTTGAAGGTATAGGACTGCAATACTGGATGCTATTTAGAAATAATTCAAGTCCTTAATATTTGATCTATGCTGTATGTCTTAAAATTATATTAAGTAAGTGTGTCAGGGGAATTGTTGTAGGGTGATAAACCAAAAAGTAATCATTAAAACTAAGTAAATCCAATACTTGAGGCAGAACACTTTCAGAGTAGTCAGATCCATAATCTCAAATACTACTAAGTATCCATTCTCAAATATCTACACTTAATAATCAGACTGCTTGGCAGAGCAGTTTTAGAGTTCTTAATAACATTTGTGGCTGCAAATCAAGTACACCAAAAATATTTCCTCCTATTTAATTTAAATCCCCGATTACAGATCCTGCAGTCTTCTGTTTGAGACACTGTTCCTCTCAGCATTGGCCATGAGCTACTATTGTTCTACAGAGACACACAAAAAAGGCACACCCACATAAACCTGTGCATATAATACCACACAAAATTTCCTAGTAGGACACCCTGGGCAAGAAAAATTGCTGAAGCATGCCTTTTGCTACACAGCCAAGGAAAATTGTAAAGCCCCAAAGTTATCGGCTCAGTTGCTATCCACGTCCTAGTTAACAATCCCTCAGCATCCTCTGCAAGCAATACTTCCATGGAGATTTTGTAAAGTTATTAAGAGTTCTGGAAAAGACCTTGTTAAAGTTATATAAAAAAGCAAAATGGATCTATGGGGAGATTTTTCTTTCTCAGAGTATATTTACACTTTTATTGGCATGCTTTTGAGGGGATAAAAAAAGTAAGATGCATTAATGTAGATAAGCATATACAGGCAAACAGACACAGACATCTACACATCCTCTTTTTTGTTTTTACTGTGGCTCTAATAGTAACAGCAGCAATGAAAATTACAAAGGATTTAGGCTGAAGCTTAACTGCAGTTTGTACAAGTTCCAGTGTTGCTTTATTATCAGCAAAAACTTCCTTTCAAGCTAGAAAAAATTCCTTATTGAAGAAGCAATATTTTAAAGTTTTGTGCTTTGCATTTCTCAGAAAAGTGATCATATTCTGCTGTGAGATGGATTGAGGTTTTCAGGCACAAGCAGCTGTCCAGGCTCTGTGGCTGCCCTGTGCTGCAGCTGCCTGTGGACAGCCTCTGTCCCTTGGGCTGAGGCTGCTCAGACCACATCTGGCTGCTTAGATCTCAGTGTGACATTCTCAGGCTTCCCTTTCCCTGACACAGGAGATGGTATAATGAGGGAGTTTACATTCCTGTGTAATCTTTAGAAATAACAACTTTACCTACGTTACATGTATGGAGAGGGGCTTTCAGGAGCTTTAGGTGTTTGGATTGCTATGCAGAGAAATATCCCAATGTTTATCTACTTGCGGTTTCAATCCTATCCATTAGTGGCTCAGCAAAATCCTTTATTTCCAGGTTATTTTCAGATGCTTTGACTCTCTCTTGCTCCTTCATGTTCCTCTTTTCATAGTAGGAATAAATTGCAGCTGTTCCCTCTTGTCCTAAAGCCAATTGCACAAGAGACGGGAGCTCACATAACAAGGAGCAATCTTCCTGCCAGCTGCAGCCTTGTACACCCAAGCAATGCTCTTGTGTGTACAAACTGCATCTACAGACTCCTTCAGTCACAGCATGACTGAGCTGTATCTTCTATATGTGGGATATCCTGATCTCTTCTTTTTTATCCTTCTAAGCTAAGTATCTTCTGCTGCTTTTTGGGATGGAATGAAAAGACTTTTTTCTTATCTTTCTGCTCAGCGAGTGTTCAGTCAGTTCCAGTTCAGATTTTAAAGAAATCTGTCAAGTCCAGCGCTGCTGGATTTGTTTCACAGCCCTTAACCTGCATTTAGCAGTCATTGCAATGGTATTGGCATTCTCTACCAGACATTCTGCTGAGTAGATTTGGAACTTGATACCTAGATTCTAATACAAACATTTTGAGCAACATCAAATAAAACCTGTGGGTTTTTAGGTTCAGCAAATACAAATGTAATACAGATCATACTCTGTTTTAAATAGAATGTGCAGTCTCGGAGAAAACTAAGTCAACATTTAAATGTACTCCTTGCAAGCATGTATATTTATCTCCCTACCTCCTCTGACATCCTGATTTATTCAACATTTCCTTTATATTTGTTAATGCCCAGCTGACCTTTAGATACTCTATTAAGCAAACCAAGGGTTTTCCATTTATTAGACTTATTGTCAGCTCATTGTTCACTGTAAATAAACAGACCCACTTTTTCTTACAGGTTTCTGTACAAGTTCATGTAATGCTTGAGCAGCAGTTAGGTCTTCTCTGTGAACCCTCAGCTGTAGTGGTACTTCTTTTATGTAGTTATGTTTCTTATCCTAATAATCTACAATATTTTCAGATATAACATTTACCCAAGCATTAGCTCCCCATTAATATTTCACAGCAGTTGCACCAGTCTCCACTGAAGTAGTACATTTTCGTTTATCAACTTCTGTATTTTGCCTCTGTATAGAATTGTTCTTCACTCTTTTTTGTATTTCCTTTCTGGTAAACATGAACCAGGCACTGCCAATGTGCTTACTGGTTGTATTATTTTTTGCTGGTTCTGATTGCACATACCTGCAAAACACTAATTTATCTTGCAGTTGGTTTTCTATTTTTTGATTGTGGACATATGTTTGTGTCCATGCAACTTTCCTGTTTCACGCTCTTGTTATAACTTTACAACTTCATTTGCTCATTAGTGTTTCTCTGATATAATTAGCTGATAATAATCCTAAACCTAATTCATGTTTCCTTAGTCAATGTCTACTATATTTACCTTTTACTTTCTAGCCCTTTAAAATGTTTTTATATTTCCATTAATCCAGGTTTGATATATTGGTTTAGATCTTTGATTTCAATAAAAATCAAATCTCAATAATGAAATCTGTCAATGTAACATGATCTCATGCCTGATTTTCTAAGTTAATGTCAGTCAAGAACCTTCAAAAGAACTTTCCTTCCTTTTGCTGTTTTATTTGAAACTTATGTTTCAATTACTTTGCTTTCCTTGAGAATACAGTATTCTTCACTCTAATTCATCCTGGCTTACATGCAGACTGTTTAAGGTCTGTAGCCCCATGTCCAGAAATAGCAGGGAAATGCTAACTTTTCTAAATCTTTCTCAAAGAGTACATCTGCCTGCATCTAGATAGCACACCCTTACTTTACTCTTTTCCAGAACTCTGCTACAGCATTTCAGCCAAAGGTGACTTTATTTGGTTTTGGGTTTTTTTAAGCGTCCCACATCTTTTTAGTTTGCTTTCTCTCACCTCTGATACTATGGAGTATTTACAGTTTTTAAGGAGCCTTTAGCTTGACACACAGTGTAAAAAGCTATATACAACTGTTTGCCACATGCCACAGATTTCAGCAGGCTGCTTGAGTGACCCTGACACACGCCACCACAGCCTGTTCAGCTCTTAAAAGGCAGTGACACATTCCCTTACACTGACGGCCTAAAGTTATCCTCTTCAGGACATGATGGTCACTCAGAAAACTTGCTGAAGTCAACAAGGCACAATTGAACTACACACTAAAGCTGCTGGGAAACTGTCTCAGCATCAACACTCCCCAAAATGGGTTTTGGAGGGACTGGTTGATCAAGCTAGGAAGCCAAGGCTAAGACAATTCAGACTTTGTTGTTAGCAACATTAAAAACAGATCCCCAAGTTACCTCCTCCCCTGCTTCCACTACTCAGCTTTGAATTGGGATGCTAAGGAAGAAAAATTAAGATCTACCTTCTCCAGTTGCTGCATTCTTGGGACCACTATTGAAAAGAAGTGACAAACAAAAGAGGTAAAATTTGCCATATAAGACTTTTAATTTATATTTTCCCTTGGCATCTATAGTGGTTTATATTGTATGACTTGAAAAGTCATAGATATACAAAGATATATATATGTATATATTTATAGATAGATATATAAAGTTGCTTAATTAGGCAATTATAACAGATCTGTGATCATTTCCTTCATAAAAGAAAGTGACAATGGAAAAATGACAAGATGATAGAATGGAACAACATATACTTTCACTAAAAATTTGTCGTTCCAAATTCTCTAGCAGATATAAAAAACACACCAAAAAATAAAAAAACCAAAACCAAAACAAAAAAAAAAAAAAAAAACAAAAAAAAAAAAAACAAAAAAAACCAACACATAAATATTATTTTACCTTAGGGAAAGCCTTGAGGTAAAATCCTGGTGAATAATCCAATTAATTTTTCATTAATTTTTGCTTTCAATCTGCTGAGAGAAGGGGTAGGGGAGTGAAGGAAGTTGACAGTCTATCACTGATGGTAAACTTCAGAAAAGTTGGATGTAAAGCAAATAAGGCACAATTTGATTGTGAGGTGCATTTTGTCAGACAAAACAGAAGATCTTCAGGCTTTCTCAGAGGTTTTCAGATGTTTAGGCTTTCTCTTCAGTAAAAAGAAGAGATGGTTAAGTGGATGATGTCCCAGAGGTGAAGGTCTGAATGTCTAAAGATTCACAACTTTTCTTTTTTCATACCCTCCCTACATACATAGAGTTGACTTCAAATTCTGGGATTTTTTTGCTGTAGCTTTTCTTGGACATCTCTGAATCAACTCCACAATTTCACAAGCATTGAAGCCAAGCCTGGAGTACTATATTTAATACATCTTGTTCCACAGCTGTGCTGGCCTCAGCCATTTTCATGCCTTTTACCATCTTCATTTAAAGAAGCATTGTCCAAAAGACGTTCCTAAAGTTCATGCCTTTTGTCTTTGTGGTTAAAAGACATTTTAAGGGAGTTAGATGCCTAAATAGCCTTTCAGACTATATTAGTCTCCTACAAAAAATTAATTTTAGATATATGAATGCTAATATTTATTTATTTGCAACTTGATATTGTCCAACTTATTGTCCAACTTATTGTCCAACTCATATGTTTACTTACAAATATAAACCAGCATATTATTTATTTTAAAATGTCGATAAAGGCTTCATTCAAAACCAAACAAATTCAAAGGAAATTTTCCTTCTTCTTTCACTTCTGCATTGGATTATATACTGATCTACTTTGTTAGGTTGTACCCCACCATTACATTCATTTAAAACAGCAAAAACACTGATAGCAAGTACAGCCCAAGGAAGATGCAACAGCTCACTGTTGCCAAAAGGAATTGTCCTGTAATTTTTAGCCTGGGCCCATGACAACACAAGCATCAGGCAATAAAAGGAGCCTCAGTGGTACAGACACAGGGCAATTCTGGATGATCTGGAGCAGTAAACACAAAGTACAATTGTTGTTTGGTGGTCAGTAAGGGAATGCCACCTTGGAAGTGGGGCAGAACCAAGTGCAGTATGCAACCATGTACAAAACATGTGAAACCTCTGATACATGGTGGAACAGAGAAGGCACAACAGGAAGGTGCCATCACAGCCCTGACAAGCCCAAGGATGATGGAGGAAAAAAAAGAAGGATCATTCCCATTCTGGGTTTACCCATTGTGGATGCAAAGTCTAATCTGCACCTCTGCCCTCCCACAACAATCCTCCTTCCTCATTTTCTAGCTACCACAATTTTCTTCTGTTGCAGCAACTGAATGCAGAGTGCTTTCTTTTCCGATACAGTGGATCAAATGGAATTGTAAAGAAAAATATGTGCCTGTCTGTCTTTTCTGCTCCAGCCTTCTCATGTAGAAAGGTGACTGACACCTCAGCAATGAGCCAGGCTAAACTCAGATACAGCAACTTCCTACTCCCCACCCTCTTCCCTCCCTGCCCTCTCCTGTCCTCACTTCTGCCCAGCATTTTGCTCCCCCAGCCTGTGTCAGCCCTGGTCTTAATTTGTCTCCTGTGGGAGTGGGTTTCAGATCACCATCTCAGCAACACCAGGACCAGCCCAACAAACTGAATCAGCACATCAAGAGCAGGTGTGTGCCTGCAGCAGCACAACGAAGAGGAATACCTTCCGAAGCAGGGAAGGGGCTGAAGGCAGGAAGTGACAAGGTGACGAAGAGCAGGATCACACTCTCTGTTGTGAACAGCTCAGCCTTTTTCAGTCATTCCACTATTCTCAGCACCGAATCCTCCTGACAACTTCCCAAGGCTAAACATATCACTCCTTGTCACTTTGTTGCAGCAGTGAGTATTTAGGGAATTTGATATACAATAAAAAGCCTATTTTTGTTACAGCAAACTTTCAGATATACAGAAAGGAAGAATATTTTTCACCAAGCTTTTACACCAATTAGGATTAAAAAAAATCAATTAGAAAGCTTTGAAAATTTGTTTAAGAGATGACACCAAAAAAAAAGCATTAAAGTACTTCAAAATTGTACTTAAAGGGTAGATTTTTTTCAAAAAAAAAAAAACCTGTTAGAATTGCTCCTATTATACTTCAAAACTACAAGCTATTTCAGCTGTATCTGTAATAAGAGTCACATTGTAGCACCCATAACACTCAAAGGGGTTTTTAAATGTTTTTGTAACAATTTACTGCTTGTATTTTGCTATCTATATGTTCACAAGCCTTGATCATTTGCCTTGACCAAGGGAAATCCTAAGGTTTATCCCCACCTTCCCTTTGCAGTCAAAGGGCTAAATTGCCATTGACTCCTAAGAGAACTATTTTATAATAAGCACAGGCAATATTACTACCATTATAAAATACTAGGCAAAGTACCTGGCCTCATGAAATGTTTCTAAGGCAGATATCAACAACAAGCACAATGCTCAGCTTCTCTAGAGAAACTCTCCTTGAGAGAGAACTTGAGAACTTTATTGAGAACTTTACTTGAGAACTGTAATCAGATTGTGTATTCTACCAGCTTTATGCTGAGATGCTTTTGCAGAACAACATTAATTTTTATTTTTTTTTTTAGCTGGGGGAGGTTCACTTCCTTGTTTTTGAACTGCACTGGATATTTTTTGCTCATTATAGAATGGTGATAAACGCATCTACTTTTGTAATACATAAAAATAATTATTTTTCATTATTTCACATGCCTACAGCTGCTGCATTTAATGACCCAGTATTTCCCTTTTCATACACTGATTGCAACAGTAGTCTGAGAAAGACACTCATGGTCTTGTACAGATGGATATTACTAAAGAAATAAAAAATTATTTGAAAGAGATTTCAACTAATCATATTACATAGAAATGTTTTAATAGGTTGTCTCTGTAAAAGTAGGTCTAGAAATCCAGTTTTAAACATATGAGTTCTCTAAGGCTAGTGATCTATCTGCCTCTACACACTAGCCATTAAGAAATTCCCAGTCTGTTACATGAGGAGAATATATTCTATTGGATAATGTCTATTGCAGGTTAATCCAATTAATCTTAGTTGGTGATTTAGGTCCTAGTTGTGTCGTAATCATGTGTCTTTTCTGAGGCAGACATCTTAATATAAGACCTAGAGACTTTATAGTAGAATTTTGCTATTTATAAGGGAAAACTAAAAGTTGGTCTCTTGCCCTGAACAGACAGGAAGATGTGAGCTGTTTTCAGGCTGGTATTTGCTAGGATTTTGAAACACCATAGGGAATAAAATGAGTCATTGCATTGGAATAGTAAATGCATTGTTGAAAACAGCTGTAACCTCAAGGAGCACAGACCTGCCTGAAGTTAGAATGTGTGAAAGAAAGCATCTCTAAAAAGAGGTTCTAGAAACATTCCACTACAAAAGGGCCAGCAACATCTGGATGACATTCTTGGGTTTAGTTAGCCTTATAAGGAGCAGGGATTGGGCTATGGGTCCCTTGCAACATGAACCATTCTATGATTCTGTACATCACAAATGTTTGATGGCACAATAGATCAGGGAGCTAATTATTCCTTCTTGGACAAACTGCCACCTTGTCAGCTGCTGTGTGGCCTTCAGGCCAAGACACTTCTTCCCACAAACACAAAAGCAGAGTTATGCTGAGTCAGGAGATGAGATGCTGGAGGAAATATGGAGCCAGACTTAGGTGCTTCTCCAATAGGAAAGGGTTCATCTGCCACTTAGAGACCCTCTGTGGGTCAGGTAGTATGTATCTGGATATTAATTTTTACAGACTTTGACACATGGAGGATATAAATGCTCAATATCTAAGTTTATTACATTATTATGTGTTTGGGTGGATCTTCTAAAATGAACGATTCACACATTTATAACTGAGGGACATTTAACTCTGTGTCTTGGAAACCCAAGTAATTGATTTATACTGCAGTAGTGTATGGCTATTAGCTACCAGAAACAAGAAGTCAAACAAATGACTTATCTTCTGTATTGAGAAATCACCTCAACAGACTGTCCCAGTTGTAACTCCCTATGCTAATTTCTAAACAATTTTAAGGTCTTATGTGTGTTAGGACACCTTAATTAAATTAGTTCCTTTCTGCCACCACTTGGAAATAATATTTTTTAAAGTCAGTAAAAAAAGTGACACCGCTGTTGGCTCTGGAATTGAATTGCCTTCATGAACATACTGCATGAAGCTGATTAAAATATAAAAAAGCAGGGGGGAAGCTGTTTTGTGTCTAAAAGAACATGAAGTTTTGGAAGTCTTTATTTGTTTTCCTTTTAATCTTATCTGGAATGTGTGTGATAGACCAAATTTTGAAAGTCTGATAATAGCTAGATCAATTCAGTTTTGCTCTTTGGCTAACAGTTCTATAGGGTGATCACCAGACGTATGCATACAGCTTTTCTTTACTGTTTTTCTGGAATGTATATATTGTGAATGAAGGCCTGAAAGCTGCAGCTTTTCCTTTTTTGAGTGATTGATATATTTTTTTTATCCACATTGTTGGCAGAAGACAAAATTCTGACAGATCCTCTGCAACTTGCAGAGGATATAGTCTGCAAAAATGTCCTTCAACTTTCCTATTTAAAGATACTTGAAGTTGCCTGCAAATTTAGGGTGCTGGTAGGAAAGCATGTGGGAGGAATGTCGTTCTAGATATGAAAAGCTTAATCGAAGTCTTTGGAATCTTACTGCTGCAAGTAAGGATTGTTTAGAAGTTCAGTCTGTTCTTTAGGCTCTCATTAATGAGACATTTGGTTAAATGTTTTCCTTTCACTTGAAATAGAAATTCAGAGCTACAAAATGCACCCTATCGCCCGCCTCCTCTCTTCCTCTCCCTCTCCAGGAAGTTATTTAGTTTAGTAAATGGATGCTAAACTGAAATGTTCAGTAATTTCCATTCTCTTCAGATTAAGAATTCTTCTGTCTGGGCTGACATATCATATTCACAGATGCCTTAGCACAGATTAGAAATTAAATTAAAATAGCTGGGAGAGCAGAAACCTCTCTTTGTGAATGGGGAATTGCATTCTACATACCCCAATGTAACAACTGGTTACACAGGAAGACTCCCTTAACATGTTTTTAAATAAATAGTGGATCCATAATGCATTCAGAAGAGGGAACAATTTGGTTTTTAGCTATTTCAATACAGGACAATAATTTTACATACAACCTTTGAGACTGTGAACTCAGAGAGAATTTCTAGTTTCCTCAGCATTGTGTTTCAGCAAAAAGACTGCTGTAGATAAAGAAGCTGTTTTCTCCTTTTCAAAGAATCAGCCAAAGAAAAGCAGAGGTTGGACTATTCATCACTACCTTTTTTTTTTTTTCTGTCTTGGGGAAAGACACCACTTGAGTTGGCAGAACCCCCGTGAACATCACAACCAACCTGGCTGTGGAGCAACTACCTTAGATTAGGATAAGTTGAACCCTTACCCCCTGTACAAACCCAGGAGTTTCTCCTCTCACTGAACTCTTCAGACAGGCAAAACAGCACTGAGCACATCTGTTCCTGGGAATTACTGGGGCCCTGGTTTCCCTGTGCGCAGAATGAAATTAAAAGGCTTTAGAAAGAAGGTACAGACCTGAGGACAAGGAAAGGAGACAGCAACAGAGCTACAGCATTGCCAGGGGATCCTGAAAACTGGGACAAGTTTTGCTGGGGCTTCATTTCCAGTGCCCTCAACCCTGCAGGCTCTGCCTGCCATGAGAAGGAAGGATCTTGAGCAACTGAAGGCATCAACGTGCCCTGTGAATCTTGCCAGATGTTCTGCTATGTCCTGTCCCTCCAAAAGGGAGTTGTGCCAGATGGTGAGTGATCCTTTCACAGCCCTGCTGAATATGTTATGTCTTGTACAGTAACCCTACGCAGGTTGTTGTGAAAGTATCGCTCATGGTGGATAACCTTTCCAAAGCCCACTGGATTTTGGCTCCTGACACCCTTGTACCTCTGTGGTTTCTGTAACACCACAACAAAACATGACTTTGAACACAGAGTTTTCAGCAGGATTCAATCTACTGTATTGAGCACCGTACAGTGCTCACAGCAGCTTGCAATGTAAGTCTAATGCACAAGTTATTAAATTCTTTTCACTTTAAAAAACGTTATGTCTCCAGTGGTCAGAAGACTAACAGGAGTCAGTTCCCTGTTAAGTCCAGGAACCTTTCATTTATATAAAAACGTATTAATGGGGTTCAAATGCCCAGTTTCTTCAAAATGAAACAATATATCTATAAAAATCATACTTTTAAGACGGGATTTTGCTCCTTCAAGGGGCAACAAACACCATTTCAAAAATATAACAATTCTGGGAGTTACTCTGGCACCATAAATAACTGGAGAGAATTTCTTTCTTACTTTGGGGAGAAGGAGCTTAAAAGAATCGAGAGCTAAGCCCTCACAGTAATACAGAAGTAATAAATAATCCCTTATTTTTAGCCACAGTCTGTAACATTTAAAAATCAGCATTTTGAAGTATATTACAAATTACTCCTGTTTCAAGCTTGTGTGTGGGAGTAAGGGGAAGTGGTCTTTCATTTGCCACATTTATCTGCTAAATGCTGACTTTTTTAGTATCAATCAATGGAACCACCTCTAGCATCTGAGGTCTGGGCTTCACTCCTCCAACTTTGGAAGTACAGCAAACCATGTTACTTCTTGGGAAGTGCTGATGTGTATGCACATATGTATGTGTGTCTGTGTGACAGAGAGTAGGTGCAGGTGTGTGTGCATATGCACGTGTGTATTTATACATCACTAACGTTTTAACTCTGTTTACTTTGCCTTTCTCCAGATGACTAATCCTAACGCAATTAAGGCGAAAAGAAGTTCTTACTGGTAAAATGTAAAGCATTTATTTATAAGCTTGCAAAGTAAAGTTGATTGACTGGCTACTCTGCCTAGGGCACGCAGCATGATGAGTAGCCTGACTGATAAATATTAAAGTGGCTTTTCTGGGACCCTCTAGGATGCCCCCAAGTACAGGTGGCTGTTCTGCAACGTACCATTCTCCACAACTGGCAATGTACCATCCCCACCATCACATGGTGTGACCCTTGACAACTCTCTCTTGTTCCAATGTCCTCAGGTACAATCTCCCTATTCAAAATTTTCACAGAATATGTGAAAGGTGCAAGGAGTTAAAGAGCACAATTAAAGAGCCCAGTTTCCTGTCCTAAGCACTGCCAAGGCCATAGAAGGAACTTGCCATAAGATAAGCTACCACAGTGGGAACTTGAGGTAAGCAGAGAAGGGAGGAATTTGCAACAGGAAGGCACCAATTCTAGGCCTGGCAGAGGCAAGCTCTGGTTAACACATCCTTGTTAACACCTCCAAACAAAAATTCCCACCGTGACAAACGGTGTGAAAGGAAGCAACCACTCATACACAAATCATTGGTCAAACAAAGACCACCCGAAGTAATCTTCAGTCACATCTGTGACTGCCAACAACCCCCAAAGCGTCCCAGACTGATTTCTGGGGCCTTCCACCAAAGGACTACACATGACCCACAGTCTTTCCCCAGACAGTGTAAAGCTAGGGGAGATATCTGGGCATTCCCCCCTGAACCCACTGAGCTCTTTGTTTTGTGGGCTTCTCCCACCCCCAAGGGGTCACAACTGTTACCATAGCTTTGAGAAACAGACATCAAAACTGCAACAGTCTAGTCTCATTATTGCATCCATGGGTGGTGATATCTTGCCTCTCCACTATCTACTCTTATCTTTCTTTTCTCTTTCTTCCCTTATATATTTTCTTAAGTGATCTTTATACTTTCATGTCAGTAAATTGCTATAGATAATAATAATCAAATTTGTTACTTACCTCCTTTCCATTGCAACAAAATTGCTGTAAAATAAACCTGCCATTTACATATATATTTATAAGCACCTGTCATTCAGTGTCATTTCACTCTGAGATCTATTAACCAGAACCTCAGTTATCTTGCCTTCAGGGGCAGGTTGTAGCAATAGGGAAGACATACATTTCCAGTACTATGTTTCTTGACAAAAATACAAAAACATCCTGGAATAGTTTGTCCTAGGAGTAAACTACCTCTCTTTACAGGCAGGGTATAGAGTGGCCAGTGAAAATGCCAGGATGTCTCAATTCATCAGCTGGGTGAGAAGAGAGCTTACTTGGTCTAGAAAGTTATATGCAGCTGTGCTGCTAGTGCCAGACAGGTGTTAAAGAACCAATGAAATCTGAAATCTGTGAGGCTGAGGAGAAATGGTTGGAGAGAGAAAGAGAAGAAAGCACTTGGTCCCACAGTGAATATAAAAATGGGCTTTCAACAATGAGAAATGAAATGTTATATTGAGGCAGGCTGTTGATCTATGCAAACCCATATTACCTCTCACACCTTCAGAGTTTCCCCCAAAGGCTGGCCAGCCTCTGCAATCCAATCCTCTTCCCAGTATGCATAATTGCTGGATCTAGGGATGTTAGAGAGCACATTACTAATGTTTTCTTTTAGAATCTGCTTAAGGACCTGTTGTCCATGAATTTGTCTAATTCTTTGTTTTTCAGGAACCTTAGGGATCTGCTGATACTTGTCTACCTCCACAGTCTCCTGCAAACACCACAATGTCTAGTTGAAGGCCAGACACCAGCCATGTACCCCAGGGACCAATGCTAGTGCCAATATTGTTTAATATATTTATTAGTGATCTGGATAGTGCACTTTCAGCAGTTTTGTATCTGATAAAGCTGGGAGGAGTGATCGATACACCAGATGGCTGTGCTGCCACTTAGAGGCACCTTGACAGGCAGAAAATGAAAACTTCTGTGCCTGGAGAAAAATGCACCAAAATATGTTGGGGGCCACTCAGTTGGAAGACATCTTGTCAGAAAAAGATCTGGGAATCCTGGTAACACTAAGTTGAACAGGAGCCAGAACTGTGCCCTTGCAGCAACAACTTCCTGGGCTGCATTAACAATAGCATTACCAGCAGGTTAAAAGTGGTTGTCCTTCTCCTCTGCTCAGCATTGGTAAGGCACACCCAGAGTGTTGTGTCCAGTTTTGGGCTACCTGTGCAAGAGGGACATGGAAATACTGAACAAATGCAGCCAAGGGTCATGTAGATGACTGAGACTGCAGCATCTCTCAAGGAGAGATACAAGGAGAGGCTGATGGACCTGAGCCTATTCAGCCTATTAAGAGAAGGCTTTTGGGAGGGGATCATCACTATCTGAATAAATATCTGACAATGCTAAGCAGAGATGGTGGAGCCAGACTCTTCTCAGTGGTTCTCAGTGACAGGGCAATAGGCACAAACTGAAACAAAAGGGTTTACATTTAGGCATAAGAAAAAGGCATTTTACTATGAGGGTGATCAAGCACTGGCATATGTTGCCCAGAGAATTTGTAGACTCCATGGAGATAATCAACCCATATGGACACAGCCCTGAGCATCTGGCTCTAGCTATCCCTGCTCTGAGCTGGGAGCTTGGGCTAGATGATCTCTAGAGGTCCCTTCAAACCTCAGCAATTTGGTGAAATACTGTTCTGTGAAGTCTGCAAACCGAGTGTTTGGAGAAGTGCTTTCTTTATTTGTTATTGATCTACAGGTTTTGTTGAATCCAGACTAAACATCATCAGATGAGATTTGGTGGAAAATGGTTCTGTATTCCCTGTATTCATTCGCTTCATGGAAACTCCTGTTTTTTTCAGTTTCTCTGCATAAACCATTGTCACACCATCTTAATTTTATTTGCCCTTCTCTGTAGCTTCTCTAACTTTATCATGTCCTTCTTGAGATGCAGAGACTGGAACTGCACACAGCACTGAAGATGGGAGTGCACTAAGGTTTTATATCATGGCAAAATGCTGATGTCTGTCTTGTTCTCAATACCATTTCTGCTGATGCCCAATATTGTGTTGGCTTTTTTAGCTGCTCCTGCAAATTGAGACAATGATTTCAGAGATCTGTCAATGATGATTCCAAGGTCTCTTTCTTGAATTGTAGTTGCAATAAACAGCTGTAATTCTCCATCTGCCCATTCTACTGGGGATACAACAGTAAAGACAGAGGAGCTGAGGGATGAATGGAAGGGGAAAGTAGGTCTGGTTGAATCTGTAGCAGTATTCTTGCACTTCTTTCATGCTAGCACACATCTGTCTGTGTGCTATGCCTACAGCTGCCAGAACACACTGATGGAGGAACAGCTCTGTGAGCAAGTCATAATCTGCAGCACATCCCCCAGCTCCTCTTTGCTTGAAGTTTGCTTGCAGCTGCCCCTGTGAAACAGTACTACCAGGGAAGGGAACCTGATTTTTTTATGTTGTCTCATCTCTATTCACCTGGTGGTAACACAGCCTTCCTCTCTGTTTTATTATTCTTGGAGTTGCACTTCAACCTCTCATGATAAATTATAAAGACAAATCTTCTCCAAGGCTTGCATAAGGCAATTGTATTATTAGCTTTCCATTACTGTCAAGTATCTTAATTTAGCAACTGTCTGTTACTGAGACTACTATTTGACAGCAGGGCTGACATAAATATTTATTGAACTTGCAAGGGGAAAACATCTACCAAGTAGGATGGACTATTCATTTGTGGTGGAAAATTAACAGCTGTTTCACTAACCTGCTTCTCCTATTGACTGCATTACAGGGAGTACATGTTCAGAAATGAGTATTCTAAAATGATTACCAGAAGTGCCATAAGTTGAAACCACAGCCAACAAAAAATAATATTGTACTCAAAGTCCAGCCATGCTTTGCAGGGATTTGTATCTAACTACCTGGAAAATGGCTAAATTACATGGTGCAGGCAACTTCAACTTCTGCACTTTATGTAATCACTGTTCGCTACTCCTGCTATCCAATCTTTTCTAAATTTTAAACTTGTGCTGTCAAAAGGCAAAATAAACACTAGACAGGCCATCTTTAAAGCAAGAGAAGTGCTGAATGGGCTAGCATCCAAAGAACTAAGATTATAGGAATCTGTACAGCAGGAAAAAAATATACGAGCAGAGTTGGACTTTTCCCAGTGAAAGAAAAGCATCCTTTAAATCCTCCACTGTGCTTCAGGGTAATATCCACAACAAGTCCCATCTCCCCTTTCCCTAGGCAGTCATTTAATATAGGGATATTCCAAAAGTGCATCTTCATTAGTTGTTTCAAATCAGTACCAGTATAGTCTTCATAGCAAAATGTCTGTATGCCTGATTGAAGGGACTAAATCCTTCCCTACAGACTACAGACTTGTGGCATCTGATAAACTGATACCAGTAGGGTCTCCTACCTATTAAACTGAATTGTTTTCAGCCTGGAGAGTACCCCTCGGGGTTCACAGACACTAACCTTCTGGATATCTATTATATCTAATCTGAAAAATCACATACACTAGAGCAATCCACCAAAAGTAAGGATATTCTCAGACAGCCCCTGAATACAGATCTAAGGCTAAAACTTTAATCCTCAAAACCCTGAATAGTTCCTCATACAGCTGACATCTTTTTCTGGTGAAATTTAAAAGGTTCTGTTTCTGCATGAAGACAGAACCATCATCACCTTAATAAAGCTCTGCCCATGTCACAGACAGTGTCTGAAAAGCCTGCTCTTAGTGACCTTGCTTGAGCAGGAGGCTTAGACAAAAGGTCCCCTCCAACCTCAGCCTTTTTGGGATTCTGTGTTATCAGAGCCCAAGAAGGATCTTCAAAGTTCTCAGATTTTATAAAAATATTTTTTTGTGAGTTTTTCTTTTTCACAGTGCACCAAGAAACCCGAGAATGTACAAGACTTTTTCCTCCCCAGCCAGAGATTGAAGAACTGGTCATGAGCTGCCTTTTCAGCTTTTTATCATGATTGTTTATTCTTTCTTATCTATAACATTTTTCCCCTGACCCAAAGAGATCTGTGCATCAGGTCAGTTTCAGGCACTCTCCTCTGCCCTGAGGGTGGTATGTTCCTTTCACAAAACCCATATAATCAGTATTTACAATAGTTTTCCAATAACTATTATTCATATTAGAAAGTCAGTCTCCACTCCAGGAAACCAGAAAATGCCACCCTCACAGCAGAAAATGGAGCAGATGAAGAAGAAGGAAGAAGCCCAGAAACCACAATTTTTTCTCCATCTTGCCTTCACCTGCCTGCCATTCTAGAAACCCCAGAAATTTAAATTTCTCACCATGTGATAAACTACACACTATGATACTATCTAATACACATTCTTGAAAGTTCTGCCTCATCCCAGAGCTTAAAAAGGTTAAAAACATTGTTTATCAGTAATTTTTCATCCCTTAAACATACAAAGAAATATTTCTCAGAATTTCTAATTCCCACACAAAGTAACTGCCTCTGTAAGATAGATTTCTAAATGTTTTTCAGTTGGTTTTCTCTAAGCAGACTTAAGAGCTACTGGTGACACTTAATGCTGTATGCAAAAGAGATCTGCATAGGAAATGCAGGGAAGGACGTTGGCTCAGCTTTACCAAGCAGTTCAGTGTTTTATGGGACTTCCTTAGAACATGACAGATTTGATCTTCCTTCAGCTAAAGGTTCATACCTCCTATTTAAACATAGCAGAATCAGTAAGGCAGCAGAAATGCAGTTCCTACCCTTCCCTGCAGCATGGAGCCATGCCGTGGAAAGAAAGACAGGGGTCATTGCATGAAAGGAAGAAAGTGCAAGAAATCACTGAGCATCAGTAACTGGATTCCTGGTTTATGAGAAAGAGATTAAGAAAGAGGTATTATGTTTTGATTTCTGTTCTTAGTGTTCCCTATGCATTGTGCCTAAATAATCATAAGGAATGGATAAGCAGTCCTGGCACTGGAGCCTAGAAATAAAGGCTTTACATCAAAAAAACAAAGCTTCTTCAGCTGCCAATTTTCTGAACAAAAGCAAGGCATCCTCTTTTCCTTTTTGAAGAGGAAGGTTAATAAAATAGTTCTAGGCATGAACCTTCGTTTGACCCCACACAACCAACCACTCCATAGCCATGGGATTGAGTGACAAAAAAATGTCAGACCTACTCCTGTAGGTACTCAGTCACACCCTCTGTTTTATATTGCAATTCCAGGACTCACACATCTTCCAATGCCTTGCAGGCAGCAGAGGTACCTCATTTGCAGCTACCTGTTCCAAAATGACAGCACCCAACTGAGCATCACAACACTATATCCTGCTGCATATCAACAAGAAAATTCCAAGGTCAAGGTTCTAGTCTTCATAATTTTCCATCTGCATCACTATCGGACTTCTATTCCATTATGTACTGGTAAAAAAAAATATGATAAAAATAAAACTATTAAGGACTGCAGTATTTAAATTGGTTATCAAATGCAGATACTTCAAAACCCTCAGAATTTCATTGGGGAATTTCTGTATTTTATAAGTTTTTATTGATGTCTGGATTTAAGAGTGATAGTGGGGGACGCACCTTCTGTAGCCACACAAACTCAATTTACTTTAACTTTAAAATGTGTGTGATTTACTCTGTAATCCAGAGCCATTATAAAGGACTTAAGGAATTCTCATCCAGTTATCCCATCTGATTACTGATTTGAATAAACATGCCTAACGCTACAATTTTGAAGACACTGAATCTTGCCGAGTTTGTATCTGACTGACCTTAGATATTTTAATGCTTTTTAAAGAACACATAATATTACGGTCAAGTCACAATTTCCAAAACCCACAAAGACCTACAATGCTGTCCACATTATCTCTCTGAGCTGGCACTATAATCTCCATGTGAGCTCATTTGTTTAGAACTGAGTAAAACACTAAAGACTTTCTAAAGTCTTTCTATAAAAGGAATCAGTCCCTATTTTATGTACAAGACTTGTACCTTCTCAACAGAAGTCCTGGTAACAAAGATGGCTCTGCTGAATTGTAAAAGATGAGCAACAAGACTGCAGCTGCTCTCTAGTTCCCAGGTTAATTTGGGGGAAGGAGCTACAATTTCCTGTGTTCCCTCTATGAAGTACTATACCTGTGTAGTGACAGGTCAGATACTGAGGTGTTTGCAAAATACAGATCTATTTGTTAAATTATCATTTATCATACCAAGAACATTTGTTCCTTGAACAATGGGGAAAATTCAATACAAAGAAATAACATATTTCCAGTGAATCTGGGGAAAAAAGAAAACACTGATGCTTCTACAGCATGACACACCTCTAACCTCATTGAACTGTAGAACACATATATATAAACCTCAGCTATAAAAACAGGCAGAAGTAAAATCCTTATCCTAAATCAAACTCTCTGAGATTGCTGAGTGAAGTATGAGTCTTTCACAGACAAGGTAAGGCAGGCAAAAGAGAAGCTGATGTCATTAGAAAAAAATATATAAGATTTATTTGACTTACACTCATCATTTTCATTTAATGATGGATTTGATTGCCTCTAAACCCTCAAGAAGCTTGGTGAAGTTTTTGCTCAGAACCCATTCATAAAACGTTGGCAAAATTAGGAGACCATGTTAAAGGTGAGAGGAAAGAATCTCACAACACAGGCTTTGTGAAAGAAAGGTGAGAAGAAAACGTGCCATTATTTTTCCAGTTATTACAGGAAGTGATGCTTTACCATGGAAAGATACATTTTGCAAAGCTTGTCTGTACACACATTTTTGTTTCTTCTTTTTTTAGAAAAATTTTTTAGAAAAAAGGGTTAATTCAGAGATACTTGTCTTGTCTCACAGGCCGGATGTAAATACGAGCAAAGATTATAAGAAAAATTGATAAAATAGCCATAATTTGAGAGCACTCTGCATGCTTTATTCTTGCTCCCCAAATTTACTACTTTGTAATGTTAAGGATGGGACTATGGATTTTACCACCCTTCTGATGTGGATGGCATTTTCTGTATCTCTGCACATTGCACTATAGACAGACTATTTAAATGGAACTTTGGCTTTTCCTGCCTCTTTCTCAGTATGCAATCTTAATTCCAGGTACAGAGATTTGATTTCCTCAAAAGTGGGATAATTTCTAAAATTTTTTATTCATAACACAGATAAAACACAATTGCTTCATAAATCCTGCTAATCTAATTCCTACTTAAAGCCAATGGGATTCTCTCCATTGACTCAAATGGGAATTGAAGCAAATCTAGTGAAACTGGTACATCTATTGTCTGGCTCTATTAGAACTAAAATTGCCTTTTAAAATATTATGGAGTTTTTTTCAGACTTTTCTTTCAACTCATCTCACAAATATAAAACTATATTTTCATTAACTTTCTTAAACACTTTGGGAACACAGCAGCTTTTGGAAGTCAAGGAGGGTGCAGGGCGATGTGCCATTCCCATCAGCTGCTTTGCTATGAATTCTGGTAACCTAAGTTTTTAACAGAAATCTTCATAATGAAGCTCATTGAAACTGTTCTGAGGAGGAAAAAAAAAAGGTTCATAATCCAAGGTCTGAATTTAAATAGATACATACACAAATCCAGCCTTTCATTATATGTACTACAGCCAGTTGTCCTGATGAGAGCTGAAATTTGGCACATAACCCCCCATCAGGAAGGACCATAAAATTTTAATTGATGTAATCATGAAGCATATTTCTATTTCATCAATAATTCTAAGTGGTTCTGAATAGTTTTCCTACTTATTGTTCAAAAAGTTCTGTGAACAGAAAAACAACATTTCACCAGTTACTTTATATCCATACTTCCTTTGGTTTGAATGCTGATATGAAGCACTGAGAGGATTTGTCCATTGATTATATAAGAAGGTAAGATACTGTGGGGTGAGTATCTGCTCTCTGAATTGTTTCTCTGTAATTCCTGTAGCAAAAAATACTGGTTTATTTTTATTTGGATGAGGAAATTTTATCGTTTTTTCTTTACTTGCAAAACATAGTTTTGGTTATTTCTTTAGTCAAATAAATTTATGCATAGCTTTTATTTTTGTCACTTTCTTTAACATTTCTCAACTTTTGTACCGAAATTACAAAGTTACTGTTGCACATCAGAACTTGGTGTGAAATATTTTAAAACACTGGCATCCAGTATGTTACATAGTTATTGACCACAAGATTTAGAGCTACCATAGAAAAACGCTTTAAAGCTTAAAGTTTCAGTCAAAATAAGCCTTTTAAAGTCTACATGATTATGCTGTTCATATCTTCACATCAAACTTTTCCTAACAATTTAGACTGCAACTCAGGCAATGAAACAAGAGTGGAGCTGGAATTAGGGTGTACACAAAACTGCCCTAGATGATTACCCTTAGGAAGGATATCAGAATTTATACTTTGCATTTGGACCTTCTCTGATTTTGAAAGATTTAGTATTTTGTGTCAGGGGAATATGGCCGCCTAATAATTTTCTGAAGTACTGTGTTTCTATCCTCATTTTGATGCCCAGAAATTACAGGAACAAACTGAAAATGAAGAAAACAAATCCACTGGGAAGAAAAAGGTATTGCTTCTGAAACCCCAAAGAAAACTGAGCTCTATTTTTTTTTCAATAATGGCATAGAAAAACAACTAATTCCAAATAGTGTTGCCACTGAGAGAGGAATTTTTAGCATAAATGTAGAATTATGTTTTCAACAGACTTCAAGTTATGTTAGTTATGAACTCTCTGCTTGAATACCAGCAGTCTTCTAAAGTGGAATTCATGAATTTTGGAATACCATCCAAAACTACTCAGTGCAAGTCTGAAAATGTAGCTAGTGAAAGCTGAGGTCCTGAGAAAACCCAAAACTATAGTACTGGACAGCAGCCCACATTAAAGCTTTAGGTGACAACAGTTGTTGTCAGTGAGTGCCTGCACAAAGACAGCCAGCAAATGTCACTCCTGACATCCACAGGACCACAGCTGTGTTTTGTAGGAAATACAAATTTGGGGAACCCAGTCATATTCACCCAGTATTCAAGTTTTGCCAGTCACAGGGCCAGTCCCAAACATTAGGATTTCAGACAGAAAACCCTGGATAACTAGGTTAGGGTAAGGTTTCTAAAAATATTAGGTGGAACTTGTCAAAGTGCTACTCTTATTCCAGCATTTTTTTATCATCTAAGGCAAGAGCAATAAGAAGTTCTCACTGAATCCACTTCATATGTGGTCTTGAACTGGGATAGGATCAGGAAGATCTCATCTCTCACAGTGTTGCAACAAACCAAAAAAGAGTTATTCTTACCAAAGCTGCTGCTGATGTCAAGACAAGGTCTTGATGTGTATTCCAAACCCATATTGCTTTCAGGTTATGATATACACTCAGAAATCCCCTTCATAGGAATGGAAGTCAACTAATTAAAGCAGCCTTTGCTGCAGCCTTTTTTTCTGGCTTTCAGGATTAGCAATCTCATTCTTCAGGCTGCAGAGGAGCAGCTCCAGGTGTGCATTGGAATGACTGAATTTATGCAATAAGATCTGTCACTAAAATTAATGTGCTCACAAAACAACCAGCAGAGAAAGAGGGTCAGGGGCGCCCCAAATTAAAATAGACACAAACACGTGTCCTCTGAAAGCTGATAAGACCTTTTTTTAGGTAAGAAATCTCCAATGCCAGGATCAAATATAAGCTTGAAATCAGTTTGACAGAGGCATGATCACATTAGCCACATGAACTACATGCATTATGATATGGATTCTTGTAGGACTGTTTCAGAGCACCTGAGGTATCTGGACCCTAGGTTTGAGTTTGAATTCTTCTGTGCTGAGAGTCAGATTCCACTAGGACAGAAACTTGCCAAGCGCATCCCTTGGCATTGCTGCAAATGAAAAGAGTAAAATTAATTTCTGAATATGCAGGTACTCCAAATCTGCAGCTGGACCAGATGAATTGCACTGAAGTGGAAGACACAAGAAATCTGATTGTGCTTCAGCAGAGAGCACATCACACCAAACCACTAAGGAATGTCCCTCTGTAAGTAATTGTCCTTTGGATTTAAAAACATGGGAAGAGTTGCACAATGATGCATAGTAGAATGAATTTATGAGGCTGTGCAGCATAAATTTAAGACATATGGAAACAGATTGTCAAAAGGTATAAACACATTTTTTCACTTGCTTTTAATTACAGTATGCCTATCTCTGTTCACTTGCTTCCCATCTTTAATGCTTCTATTCTCACCAGTGGGAATGACTGTGCCAGTGTGTGATGTGGGCTGGACACTTCTGTTTCAATTCTTCACCAAAACCCACACTGACTCAACATCTGGAAAAGATTAAGTCTTAAACAAATTAAATTCTAGCCTTCACCCTCAGACATTCTTTTAAACCTTAGCAGTAGAATGCACTTTCACATTATTAGGAGATCTAAAAATTATTTCTGTCAGCTTATATTTTTCATCCCTTTTCCCTCTCCCTATGATACAAGCACAGTGAGATATGAAATACCCATATCCAGAAAGGTAAGACAAATTTGTCTAGAATCACTCTATCTTTTCTCAAAGGGTAAATGAGATAGACTTAGCTGATGAACCACAGCTAGATTAATTCAGTCTAATTTCAGATATTTAATTGAAGTGCCTAGCAGGGGTTGCTGGTTGCTCCAAACTCCTGTACAGACAGTTGAGAACAGGAACATCTTTGAGGGTGTTTATATGCCAACTTCGATTGCTTACATTTTCCACCAATTTGAGCAACTCAGTGAGAATACTACAGGTTATACTGGTTGAATCCAGATCACCTAGCAGCAGAGAAATGTGAGACTTTAGGAGTATCCCCTCTTGATAACCTCTATCCCAGCTCTAAAGGCTATGTCCTTGTACAGGCTGAAGGGGGAGTTCTGCCACAAATCACTGACTCACGGCTGGACACTTGTTACCATGCACTGACGTCTAACTGCCACCATCGCAAGTGTGATTTAGACATTTGTTGCCCAGCTGCTTTGTTAAAGTCATAAAGCTCAAGTCCTTCACTTAAATCCATTTCTGAGTCTGTCATTTATTCACCTCCATGCTTTGATCAATAGCTCAGAGCTCTTCAGTGCCATGCCACTGTGTATGAGTTTGGAATTATATCCACGTTTTTGCTGTCAAAGCATAAAATACAAACTCATATCCAGGAAACATAATACTTTTCAGAAAATTATTAATATCTCCAGTACATAAAATTCCTGGACATTCCAAGGTGCACAGCAGCTTCTTCTGATTTCCCAGTACCCTACACTGCTAAATGCACTTACTGACATTATAAAAAATCGAGGGTGCTCAAAACTTACACAAGTAAACACTGCTTAAATTTTGAAAACTTGTGGGGTTTTCATAGACAGATTACAGACTTACAAGAAGATAAGTTTAGTTATTCTTGAATAAAATGGTTTCAATTTGGGTAATAGAAGTAGGTTTCTTGCTGCTAGTTGCTCTCTCTCTTTCTACAGGTCTTTAAGCCTGAGATCATGTAATTCATTATCCATTTGTGCTATGGCTATGCTTTTCCAAATGACCTTTAATTTGCTACTTCTTTTAAATGCTTTATTTTAAGATTCCCTGGGAATGCATTGAGTATATACTTCATCTGCCTGAGTTGTAGTTCTCAAAAATATTTTTTCCTTAATTCTAAAAAGGTCATATCTTTCTGCAAACTTACAAAGTTTCTTTGATCCAAGCTTAGCTGTATGGGTATCTATGCAAAACACAGGTATGATGTCTCTGTTTTACCATTTGGTGCATGTAGAGGACAAGCAACAGAAATTGGAAAGAACTTTTCTCCCTCACTCCTTCTCTTTGGTTTCTGATAATCTAGTACACACCTCCACACTAATTTATTTTAAAGAACCCTAAGACTGAAGAGACACACATGCTTATTAGATTTCATTATGGCACATTTTAGAGAATTACATCTAGCAAAAAAGGAAGGCTCTATTAAAATTTCTTTTTGAGATTAATGCTAAAAAGCTCTAAAATAAAACAGAAATAATGAGGAACCAATTGAAATTATTTTGAAATTATTAATTTTAAAATGTTTTCCTAGAATATGGGGCAAATGAAATAATTCTCTGTGTCTGTGTCTTCTCTCTTCCCTCCCATTCAGTAATTTTCCTGCCTATTGCTTAACTAAAACTAAAATTGACAAAGGGGAAAAGGTCTCTGAAGTAATTTCTTCCCAATGGCCTCATGAAAGCAGTCTATCAAAAAGAAGCTTGAGGCAAAGCCTGAGGTATGCACTCACATCTTATTAGACACTGGAGAACTGACCCAGAGCCCAGACCAAGCATCTCTTTTTTAGCATTCACAAAACTATTTGTCCATCCCTTGTATCCTTGTTTAAATAATTGGTCCATTTTGCTTTGTAAATATCAAGGCTCCATAGAGCTGCTAAGTTAAAACCCCCAGGGTAAGATCCAGGCTCTGGTGAAGTCTATCAGCATTTTGCTATTGACTCTCCTGGGGTCAGGATACAACCAAGGACTTTTCTGTCTAAATGGACAAGGCAGATAAAAAAAGGTGAGGGGGCAGATCAATACATCAAATAAATTATTTTCTTCAAATTATTCTTTCAGCTTTAATGTATAGATGTTGCTCTGATTTTTGCATGTTTTTCTAAGCCTTCTGATTTTTTACATTCTTGTAGTGGATTTTCTCATGCACATTCTTATAAACAATGATTGTTTTGCATTCCTCTCTAGAGGAAGCGAGACTTGATGGACTTTTGGTTTTACCTGTGGGGTTAGAGAGGTTGAACTTCATTCTCCAATCCCTGGTCACCTTTGCAATGGTATATATATCGAGGTCATACAATAAACTTCCTTCTTTTTCCTCCTTTCTCTGTGAAGAGGGTTGTTGTGCGTGTGTGTTCATTTCTTGTCGAACAGCAACAACATATACAAAATGTCACCATAGCTATGCCATGTCTGAACAAAGAGAAAGTCTGTGGCATCAATGCCATCAGTGCATTAAATCTGCTCAAAATTTTCATTTGGCAAGGAAGTATTTATAAGGATTTTACTTTGTCTTCTTTTCGCCACGTCTTTTCAGCGGTTGTTAAAAACAAATCTGGAGATGATGTATTTTCAGGGGGTGCCCTCCTTGTACAGGCTTACACAGACGTGTTCAGCCAAGGTTAGAGCTACCCCATGGACACCATTGCTGCCACCCACTAGTCTGGGACCTCAGGTGAGGGGGGAATTCCCTTTAACAACAGTGCACACGTCGAATTACCTGACAGCTGCCCAGAACCTCTGCTGTCTGAACTCACAAGACAGCAACCTGGCCCCATGAGGAGAGGTTGCTGCAGTCCTCAATATTCAATAATTATATTTTCATATTGGCCTGTGGAAATTTTAAAAGTGGCAGCTCCTACTTCTGAAAAAGTGCAGTCCCTCTTACTTACTACCTATAGCAAACCTTCTGTACTTCATTCAATACTCCAACTGGAATATGAATATTTTATAGAGAAACATTATGCAAGGAGAGTGTGGTATTTAAACCTCCTCAATAAATACTTGCATCAATTGCCTAGTGCTCCTAGGCAACAATAAGAAAAGTGAGGGAAAGCACAAAGTTTCAGTCTACTTGTTATTGATTTTTGCCTTCTCATTCACTGTGTGTTAAATATCACAATGCAAAATCCATTTTACCAGATGCAAGTGGCAATTACGCTTTTACTTTTCTAGGCTGCAATGGAAAACTGCCTAATTTAGCCATTGTCAGATTTTTAAAATGATTTCTGACTGCAAAACTGACACAGTATAAGTGTTGTCTGAATTTGCCTGAAACAAGCTTCATTAATTGAAGTTTTGATGTTAACTCCTGCTTTCTTGACAACGTGCACTCCTGTGTCAGCTTGCCCATTTAAATACTGGGACATTCTGTGCACTGAAAATAAAGACCAGCATGTAAAAAATCTTCCCTGTCCTTTCCAGTCTTACAAAGAAAGTAGCAAAAGGACATTACTATGAATTCATAATCATTAGATTTAAAAACAAAAAAGCTGACTCAAGAGATCTTGATTCTTATATCTATATATACCAATATTAATGTAAAGCAGGACAAATTTTGTGCCCAAAACATCAGGGAAAACACTGGAACAGCTCTTTAAATGGAAGGTGACTTACTGAATCTGCATCTTCAATATTTTTCAGTCTGTGTATTGTGGAATTCTGACAGCATGTACCTGAATATGTGTATATGAAATCTGATTATTTACATTCATATTCAAATTTTTCTGTTACTGTAGAGAAGAAGGTGGAGCACTGCCAAGTGCTTTTATAAAATAGAGTGAGAAATAAAAAACCTCTGTCTGCCCAGGTCATTTGAAGAAGGGAGAAAGTGTTATGTTTACAGTTGAACTTCATGATCTTATGGGCCTTTTCCAACCTAAGTGATTCTGTAATTAGGGACATGGTTTAGTGGTAGAGTTGGCAGTGTTAGATTTACGGTTGGATGATGATCCTAAAGGTCTTTTTCAACCTAAATGATTCTAAGAATTTATACTAATTACTCTAAGTGATAAACAAAGCTAATGGCCCATGAATATGAGCTTTCATGTAACAGAATTTATGATTTCTAAATAGAAGAGGTGAGTCAATGCATGTGGATTTAGTACTGAAAAAGGCTGAGCAGCCTGTTCTTACACCCTCAATATTTTTCTACTGCTACCGTAATTGACAGTATGCCAACAGGTGCCTACAGTGTGCAGGCACTGTATGACTGTAAAACAGGAGATCTTAAAGGAAAAACTAGAGATTTATAGACTGGTATAAGAAATGAGGCTAGGTGCTCAGTGGGTACTATCCACAGTTTTCACTGCTGAAAACTCATGCTCAGATCATGGCATAAGGCACAGGGTAAAATAGTTGTGAACTTCTCCTCTACATATCCAAATTATCCCCAAATTTTGCAACACTGAGTGAGTGGGTACTCTGAAGAGAGACTGATACAGCAGGTTTAAAGCAGGTCTGAACTGAGGTGCCTTGGCAGATAAGACTGTTCACATGAACTACTAGAGATTACTCCTATTCCAACATTTCCCTTATTCAGGAAGACAGAAGGGAGTTATAATTTCTTGGGAAAGGAGACATAAGTTCCCACCCTGAAAGGTACCCCAGAGCCATCTGAGGTTACTGTGGGATGCCATGGCTGGACTTCCCCACCTGCCAACACAATCAGATATATGAAAATGCAAAAAAAAATGAAGTGGATGTTGTCCCCATACCTCTCAAAATCGGTTACCCATAAGCACACTTCAAGGGACAGTAAATGAGAAACTGGTGGCAAATAAGATTGGGAAACAAGCACAATGAACAATACTAGTAGCCAAAAATCAGTAGGAATGATACCACATGCTGAAATTAAGTTAGAATACCTGTAGGAGCTTTGGTTGTGCTTCTCATTTAGTCTTGAAATACATTATAATTATTTTGAAACATAGTAACTAGTCACTGGCAAGTGACATTTGTTCTTCTGTTGTTGTAAGAGGTATCATTAGAATTTTAGTTTTGAGATTGTCTTACTTCTTCTAGAATCCTGTGCTTCTGACAAATGCTTTGCTGCCAGTTTTTGTTTTCTTCCATAAGGGCCTGAGAATGCTTGCTGTAGTCTGGGAACCCCCTATAGAAAGCCTCTATACCAAGAATACAGAGATAGCTGTACTCAATGTTCCTCCTTGGTTCAAAGAGATGTTTAAATTCTGTCAGTTTTTATTAGTATCTTGTCCCATTTATTTACTTGCATTCCTTCTTAGTCCAGCAAAAAAAGGATTAAAAATGAGTTATCTTTTCATTTTACAGCAGCCAGGGATCAGTTTGCTTTTTGAGTTGAAACTGCCTTAAGAACCCTCCTTCTCTCAATGAGAGCAGTGCTTGTCACTGCTGGTGATAATTCAGGACTTAAATGGCACAGGACTGTGGCATGACCTAAGTGATGAGATAAATTATGCTGATTCAGAGCATTATAAAATATTAATATTCCTGCCAAAGTTCAGCTCACTGACCTCCTCTATACACTGGTGAGCTCACCTGCTGAAAGGCCAAGAGCTCAAAGCCTTGACATTTTCTTTCTTTTGAAGAAATAAATAACATTTCTGTGTTCTACAAAAAAAAGCAAATGAACACAGGAAGAAAAATACTGACACATGCTTTTCACCAAGCAATTTCTGAAAGAAATTCTAGGTCTCTTCTAGCCAACAGCTGATCTCCACTGTGAAAACTCCAGGCCTCTTTCTCTTTAGCAGGATTTTTCCTCAAGCAAAGAAAATCACTTTTAATCCTGTTTAACATAGATTTTTGCGTGGAGCTGCTTGTGCAAACTTAAAGAAATAGATTCTAGTTCCCACCCTGGTGTCCTGTGCCCTCACAGTATTGCAAGGGGCTGGATAGCTGCCTGGTCTGTGGCACCTTCATGCCTGGCAGCATCTCAGAGCAGAACTTGATCCTGCAGACCCCACACTATGCACACCAATTTTGGCACTCACCAAATCCTCCAGCCAGCAGCACACTCTAGGATACTGAAATTGCCTAGGATACTCAATAGTACTTCAAATTCTTTTTAATTTTATATATTGAGCTTTCTGAGATGTAGCACTTTCTACTTTTATCTTCCTTCCCTGAAACAGCAGCCTATGAACTTACTTAGTTTCAAATTCATTTCTATCAGGAAAGAATGGTAATTTTTGAAGAGTTTGACATGAGTCATTCTTCATTTTCTGAAAATTCTTAGTTATGATTTTCTTCCTATGTTAAATAAATTTTTAATGAACCCCTCTACTTATTTTAACAAGATGTTTTCTCAGTTCTTCTCCTGACTTCTTTTAATAACTCATCTATCATATAAAGTAGTAGATCACTTCAGGTAACTTTAAAAGACTGCAATATATTTGATCTTTATATTAAACAGTTCATTTGGATATCAGGGTCAACATTACTGAGTTTCATTTCAATATCAAAGGTGACTTAAGTATTTCTTATTGACAATGATAAAAATTTGTCATCTATTCTGAGACTCAAACTGAAGAAAGCAGCTTTTCTTCAAACTGAAGAAAGATGCTGAACTCATCTGAATGTTGAAACAATGTGGAATGAGGTGAAGTATACTCAGGAAATGTAACACTTCATAATAATATTTTGATTGTAATATAACACACAAAGATAGAATTCATATCTTCTTTTTCACAGTATCTGTATTTCTGATACATCAGTCTTAAACAACTATGCCCAAAGGCAAAAGGAAAAGCAGAAATGGAAGGGTTACTTTCCAGAGGCTGCCAGAAAGATATTTCAACATGAAATGTATTTTGCTGCACAAGAAAATTGTTCCTTTCCAACCCAGAATCATGTAAGAAGTAGATTCTTACCCCTTAAAGTACAGAGAGGCCACTGATCTCTGGTGGGTAGAAAGATAAGCAGGAAAGATGTGACAGTGATGCCTAATGTCTGCTCTAGTGCTCATCTAGTGTCATCAGGGCCCATGAATTTGTGGGTGTTGAATTTATCTAAATTATCTCTAACTTGATTCTCCTCAACCAAAGAAAATTCATGCTTTCTTCAGATTTTCTTTCTTGGCTCCAGGGCTTGGGACTCCTGAGGGCTGGCCTTAGCAATAAAGGTTGAAGAAAAGGTGGTGTTCAGTAACTCCACCTTCTCTAGATCCTTCACCACCAGGGCACCCACCCCATTCACTAATGGTTGCACATTTCCCCTAGACTTCCTTTTCCTAATGATGGATTTGAAGCCCTTCTTGATGTTCTTGACAACCCTTGCCAGATTTAGTTCCAAATGGACCTTAGCCTTCCTCTTTGCATCCTTGCATACTCTGATAATGTTCTTGTTTTCTTCCCATGCAGCCTATCCCTTCTTCCACATTCTGTCAATGCCCTTCTTCTGCCAGAAGTTCCTTGTTTCCCTATGCAGGTCTCCTGCTTCTTTCTTGAGTTTTTACTCATAGGAATGCCTTGACCAATCTTGAGCTTGGAGTAAGTCAACCATGAATGTTATACAGCTTTCTTGAGCTCCTCTTGCCTCCAGGTCTCTGTCCCATGGTATTCTATGAGGCAAATACATGAAGAGACCAAAGTGCCCTCCTGAAGTCCAGCATAGCAAGAATGCATTGATTTTTCTAGGAAGAAAGTAATATTCTTAACAGGATTCCTTAATGCTATTTTTACTGATTGCCATTAAAATATTTCATATTCTAGTCATACATTCTTCCAGTGTTGATGGATTATGTAATTATACATAAAGCCACTAGATTGGAAAAAAATCTCCAAAATCAGTTTTTAGTCAAAAGACTATTTAAAACTATAGTTTGCTCAATTTTGCTTTTCTAATAGCATGCAATAAAATTGTAAATTTCAACATTTCTCACAGAGCAGAAATCCCTGGTTTTCAGTATTCCTATGTATAATAGCGAAGTCTTCATCTTTAAACTCCAGAGGGCAGACTGTTTTGCTTCAGTTGACCTTTAACAAGTTATTTTCTTTCTGGTCGTCATTCTGCATTAAACTGGCCTCAGTGAAATATGCAAAGTGACTATCTTCTGATGAGCCATGATTCTATTTTCAGTGCTGCAGTTATCATTCAAGTCTGTCAAAACCAAATTGCAACACTTTGCAAAACAAGTACAGGAATATAAGCACAATCCTCAGCTGCATATGTCATGTTGGCAGCACTTTCAATCCAGAAGGTATAGACTGGCTGTAAATTTCAAAGTGGTGCAGTATGTCCTGAATCACATTTGCTGCAGTATACTCTTCACCAAAACCTTTAACGTGTAGTTCTGTGCATTTCCTAATGTCTCCTTGGCTGATTTGCAGATTTGACTTGAAACACTGCCTGATGGCCTGGCTGATGCACTGTGGAGCTGAATATTGGGTTGCCTTGCCTTTGGGCATATGAAAAATCTCTCCAAGCATCCTGCTTTGGGTTATGCATTACTCCCTTGCCAACTTATTCATAAGACTGTGAAATAGCTTTTTACCAAAGACAAACCTGCAAGGAGGAGCAGAGCAATGGAGGTCAGATTCTGGCCAGCATTTGATGAATGTTCCCTGGTAACTATGATTCCATGGAAAAAAATCAATCCAGAAATTTTCTCAGCTGCAGTTTTATTCCTGGACTCTGCAGCTGAAAGATTCATTACAGATTGGCTTTTTATAACCAGTCATTTTCAGCAACTTTGCTTTCCTTGGAAAACCAAAAGTGTACATACATAAGGAAGACTGATTCTGTTCAGTTTAGGCATCCTATGATCTTTTACATTCTTAGAAGTGTGCTTCTAATAACCATAGTAAGTGTGGTTGAAAAGATGAGCTGCTCCACCTGAAATGCATTTGCTTTAATGTCTTCCCCATGAAACTCTTTGTTTTCTATGCCTTTTGACACAGGTTCTGGTATTTTTCCCTTAAAATGGTATTCCAGACTGATAGTACCAGCTGTCCACCTTTTGTCCCCCCTGCTGACTCTGGTGTGACAGATGGTGCAAACAGCCTGGCACATAGCTGTTGGATCAATATAAGGGACAAAATACCTGCCAGATTGCTGATGACTAAGATGTTACATACTCTGGCACCATTGGACAACTTAGCAAAAATGGCACTAGCCTAAAGGGAAAATAACCAAGATTCATTTTATTTTTTCAGGTTTTTTTTCAGGATAAATGTTATTTTGAATTCTGGGGGAAAAATACTTCTAAAACGTCCTATAATTTTCACCCCACTACCACAGAATCACTGTAAGACTAAGCCTAAATTCCTTCTGTTTTATTCAGCTGAATATCTTGTTATTGCCTCTTGTCAGCTACAATTCCAGATATCAGCTACACTTTCAGACCTTCCAAGAGTTCAATGAGACCATCCAAGAGTTCTGTTTTCTGGAGTAACTATCCTCTCCAAGTGTTCCCTTGAATAGTTTTAGTTTTACTCTGAGTATTCAAGAAGAAACCTTGGTTCCTTTCTCATCCAAGCCCTGGAGGACTCCAAAAAGGAAGTGAATGCTTGGAGGATGTTTGCCTTGTATGGCTTGCATAGGGTTTTGTGGATGCTCAGCAGCACAGCTGGCAATGCCCAAGTTGGCAGGCATGACCTATTCTGTTCTTGACAGCTCTCCAGGTGCTTGGTCACAGATTTGTAGCTGCATCTTCAAAGTTTGCACAACTGACATAAAGAGATAACAAGCGAAAATCAAGAGTCCCAGTCTGAGGGTATGACTGAAAAGCGTATGAAAAATAGAAACATGTTTAATGATGCAGTTTCAGTTAAAAAGAGCAGAGGAAATGGCACAGACTTGCTAGAGGCATAGGAATGGGGGAGGGGAAGGAACAAGAGTCATCAGCAACTGAAAGCAAACTGTGAAAGTGCATGGGGCATGTTCTCATCCAGCCTGCCTGTGCTTCCCTACCACTGCCTGTAAAGTTCACCTCTGACACAGTTCAAAGACAGCTGAAAGTGCTTTGGCAACCCATGGCATCAGACCTCCAGGAAACAGTCTCAGTACCTCATAAGGCAATTAAATATCTTCACTCTCTGGGGAGAAGCAAAAGGATTCCTTTGGAATCCTGCAATGAGTACTTCTTTCACTGGTTTTAACAGCAGATGAAAATAAGAATCACTAGAAGGCTACTTTCCTTGATTGCCTCCCATACAACCTCAGTGTAGTCTTTAGGAATGTCCCAGCCTTTTAAGAAAATCCTGGAGAAGCTCAGAAGCACTGCTAGTGCTCCCTCCAGTCCAAGGGCTGCACTGATTCCATCCCTTCTGGGGTACCACCTCTAGTAATGAAGCTAATGCTTCAGCTGATAAGTCTCCCAATCTGTGTCTCCCTATACAGTCAGTAATGACAATAACATGATGTTTCGGCTGAGAGGATATTACAGGTCTGAGCCTGTCCTTCTTCTCTCTAGGGAGGAAGCCAAAGCCTGGCCAGTGCAAGGCATGAGTTGCTTGTATCACTCTCAAGTGCTGGTTTCATAGCAAACAATCAGAACAGCGCCTGGGGTCGCATTGCTGATGCTATACAGGGTTCAAAGCCTGACTTCTTTCCTGGCAAATTGAGGAACAGTGCTGCTGGATGCAAGGAAGATCACTAAGAGCAGCAGCAGCAGAGGTTGATTGTTGGGGATTTTAGGGGCCCAGAGAGTAAGAAAGAAATAAAAGGAAAGAATGATACCAGTAAACACAGGAAGGAAGTGTAGGGAGGAAGGGGAGGTAGGAGGGAAGGAAGGGAAGGAAGTGAAGGAAGGGAGGAAGGAAGGAAGGAAGTGAAGGAAGGACGGAGGGAAGAAGGAAGGAAGGAAGGAATGAATGAAGGAAGGAAGGAGAGGAATGGAAAGGAAGGAAGGAAGGAAGGCGGGAATGAAGGAAGGAAGGAAGGAAGGAAGGAAGGGAAGGAAGGAAAGGAATGGAAGGAGGAAGGAAGGAGGGAATGAAGATAAGGAAAGGAAGGAGGAAGGAAAGAAGGAAGGAAGGACGGAAAGGAGGAAGGAAGGAAGGAAGGAAGGAAGGAAAGGGAAGGAAGGAGGAAGGAGAAATAGAATAAAGAATAGGTAAAGAATATTGGGAAAGAAAAGAGAATAAAGTCTGGATAAAAGTAAAGAGGGAGATGCAGTAACCAAGATGGGGATTTATATTGATGGTAGTTACCTGTGCTACTTCCCCTTGAAAATTCTAAACCAGAAACCCATTAGAGTGGTCTAGTCACCCTGGACTCTGATGCAAATGCAATCCCATTTATAACTAGTCTGAGACATCGGTATTCTATTTTCAAACAAAATAACAAAACTATTTCTTTTTAACTGTTTTGTTTTCATTTATTACAAGACTATGCCAAAAATTTTACAGGATAACTCATAATTTTCAACAAAATTTTTTATCACTCAGAAATAAATTGTGTTAATAATGTAGGTAATATGTGTAAGGCATAAAGAGGAGATCTGAAAAGGGAAGAGTAAGTTTTTCTTGCATTACTCTCAATGTTGTCTTGATTACATTTCTGTTTTGAGTTATTCCTTAGCTTAAACTAGACAGTCAAAAAAATTTATTATGCCAAATAAAGAAGTCTTGGTTTCCTGAATCATCATCACCACGCAAGACTGTCAGGACATTCAATGAGTTTCTTTCTCAAGAAGTTACTGTGTATTGCTGGAACTCAGCTGCCTTACTTCTACCTCATCCACCAAGGTACTCCTGTGCAGATGCAGCTCAGAGGTGTAGCAAAGTGCACTTTCAAATTAGCAGGGTTTGCAGGTTCCCACCCAGCTGCATCCCACTTTTTAGGGATGCAGTTTGGCCCAAACCTCATGGGTTATGCAGGCTGGGGAGGTGCAGCCACAATTTTCCAACTGTCTCATTGCCCAGCATCTTATCATGAATCACAGAATGGTTTGGGTTGGAAGGCACCTTAAAGATCATCTAGTTCCAACACTCCTGCCATGTGCAAGAACACCTTTCACTGGACCAGGTTGCTCATAGCCCATCCAAGCTGGCCTTGGACTCTTCCAGGGTTGGAGCCTCCACAATTTCCCTGGGCAAACTGTTCCTGCACCTTGCCACTCTCACAATGTGTCTGTCTTGGCTCCAGCTGGCATTGGCTCTCTCAGACACAGGGGAAGCTTCTGGCAACTTCTCACTGTAGGCATTCCTGTAGTACCCCACTACCAAAACCTTGTGCCACAAACTCAACATCTCACAATCTTCATACAGAGAGGAAAGAAATTTTTGCACACAAAGCTTTCTTATACCTGTTGGGGGTTGGGTTGATTTCTTATAGAATTTTTTCCCAGAAGTTGCTAAAGAGCTAATGGCTGGGTGCTTTTTGGTACTTATGGGTGCTCAGGGTCAAACAAAAGAAACAGCTACCCAGAGACATTGATTTCACTTCACTCGGGGCAGTTTTCTGCTCTGGGGGAACTGCCAGGGCTGCTCGTCTCGGCGAGGCAGAGAGCTCTCACCATTTCCCTTCACCTGGGACTCCATCGGACCACCGCCTCTTCGTGTGTCCCCCAGGATTTTGGGAACCCGTTTCCTCCCTGCCCTGCACCCACGGTTTTCTTCAGTTCTGCTCGAGGTCTCCCCACGCTGTGTTTCTGCAGCCCCTGCCAGCCGGGACACTTTTCCAACAGCTCCAGCCACTGTGAACCCTCGGAATCATCTCATCCTCCCAGGGCTGCTGCTAGCCTATTAGCTTATGACGGTACTGAGGGGGGTGGGGGGTTACCAGAGGAAAAACTGTGACTGATTTGTTGTTTTGAGGTTTTTTTTTTTTTTCTTTTCCTTTTTTTTTCCTCTTCTCTAGTTCTGTTTGTTGTCAATATTGTAGTTATTATTGTTAATTTACCTTGTTAGACTAACTAGTAAAGAACTGTTATTCCTACCCTCCTTATCGTTGCCTGAGACCTCCCCTTCAATTTTGGAATTATAACAAACCCCAAGGGAAGTTTCCTTTTTTTTTGGTTCCTAGCAGACACCCCTGTCTTTCCAAACCAAGACAATACCTCAGACTTTCTCTTGGCTAAAAGAAAAAGTTTTTCTTTTCATCTCTTTCTTGCAGTAGGATTTAAAAATACTCTTTTTTCCCTGGAATTATTTTTATGTCAAAATATTGCAGCACAAACATCACTTTGCTTCTGTGACTACATGCTGGCTTTTATGATAAAAAAGAAAGACATTTAAAGGCCCACTGAGAGAGGATATATGTGTCACATTTTACACTTGAGCATTTTCATTTTACCTCATTGGCTTCAAAAAATGTACACATTATAATAATAATTTTTTAAAATCTACATAGGCTATAAGAACAAAATGGCCTAAATCTAAGTTCCTGGTACTTCATTTTAAAGGAAATTTTGGAAGTTTATTTTTCTTTTTTATTTAAAACCACAAAACTTACCTGAAAGTTAGTTTCCACTTTTCCAAAGCTTTTTTTATTTTTTTAATACATACATTTTAAAAAGTATTGCATCCAGAAGAATAAATGGGTTTTTAAACCAACTGTTATTATTTTTCCTGTCATTGTTTATCATTATGTTTATTGTTTTCTGTTAACTTAATCCATTAGCTGGGATTTCTGATTTGAAGAGAATCTTCGCATTAAGTCAGAATGAAATGGTAAATTTCCTAATCTCATGTTTACATTAAAAATTTGAAAGTCTTTCAGCCTGAATATTATTTGAAAGAATAACTATATTTCTTTCCTTAAATTTCAATTTGTAATTTACTGCCATGACTGAAGAGTTGGATTACTTTTTTTTTTAAGATTTTTTTATTCACAACATCAGGAACTAGAATCTATAAACAGAAATAAAAAATTTCAGGATTTCAGGAAATTATAATGCTTAAAAAGAATGTTATATAATGACCAATTCAAAAAGAAATTTCATGTCAATGAAGTTTCATTTCAATTTAAAAAGACTGCCAATAAGAAAATGTATAAAAGGTTTTTTCATGGAGAACATCCATTTTTTCATTTCAAAATGGAATTTCCTCGGATCAGTTGGATGGCCGCACAGAAACATGGAGAGACAAAAGACTCCTAAAACATGGATTTCTGCTGGAACTGGACTTCCCTGCTGTGGGACAGGCAAGCTCTGTCATCCCTGATGAGAGAGCTGGCAAGTTGCTCTGCCTGTAGCTGTGGATGCCCTGGCCTCAGAAATTACAGACCACAAAGGTTTCTGTCCTTGTTTTTAGGAAAGTCTTTGAAAACCAAGCCATTACCAAGGAACATGCTGAGTAAAAAGTGGGATATTCTCGGTAAAAACCTTCTGCTTTTATATGAAAGATACACCTGACAGCTTTAACTGTAGGTCTGTCTATGCTATTTTTGAGGAAAGGGTTTCTTATAGGAAGAAGCTAGAAGCAGGAAAAGAAGCTACAACCTCACCCATCTTCTACTTGTTCCCTTGAACCATGCAAATCGTAGATCAGCAGCATGGGCAGAGTCTGTGGTTGAACACAAGCAAGAGATCAGCTTTTTTGTGAAGGGCGCATAGACTTCCATTAGCCCAATTCCAACACTTCTCAGAACCGCCATTAGTCATATGCAAGGAAATAATTTGGATACATTTATGATTTCTTGTGGTCACCTGCAAGGTCATGGAGCTCCAAACCATAGATAGCATTGTGTAGCAACACCACAGACAAAAAAGTCCAACTTTCCAGTACAGTGTATATGTACATATCCACTGTCAACTAAAATAGCTACACACGTTTTCCATCTTGTGGCAGGGATAAAGTGAATTCATCCACCTGGAGTACAGGAAGAGCAGAATGCTGTCCTTTTACAATATCTAGTGTAAATACACCTGCAGTCATCATAAATATGTATGAGGTATTTTAAGCATGAGAGCAGTCTGCTTAAAACCAAATATGTATTTGAAGAGGCTAATTAAAAACTTGCTTTTGCAGAAAGATACATGCAGGACATCTAGCTGCTTCTTAATTTCAAATGAATAAAAATAAATAAAAATGCACTCAAATCTCCCTTTAAAATGTATACAGTGCAGTGGCAGAACTGCACATTTTAACTGCTTGAATAAATACCAACTCCAAGTTTGTTGCTCCTACTTCAGATTTGAAATCTTCTGTTTTGTCCCAGGTGGATAAGCTGGCTTAATTAAAGGTACTGTTTTGTTCATTTTCTTGACAATTACAATTACTGTTGTTGTAAAGATCGTGCTGCCTGTTGGTTTCCAGACAACTTTCAGTTATCAACAAATTTCCAATCAAGTCATGTGTATAGGTATGAGAAGACGGCTCTTGAAAGCCAAAGAATTCTGCAGTAACACACTTGCTCTACTTCCCTCTCTTCCCAAGGTAATGCACTGTGTACATTCTTAATCTTTCTGCCTGTCTTGCTAGTTAACAGTGACCTGCTGTCTCTGTGCATAAAGATTAAAACTTGAATTAAAACATTACTTGGGGACTTGAATTACCCACTATGGATTTGTTGCCCCTGGACTTGACCCACTCCCTCAGCAAAAAATACTTACAGTGGAAAAAAAAAATATCAAGCTGGGACAGGGCTTCCCATTTGGTCCCTAATACTGTCTGGGAACATAATGACTCAATTCATTTTGCCCTCCGATTAATGGAGCAAGCTCAAGTATTATAAGAAGCACTTTAATTCCCTCTGATGTTTTCATTATGAATTCCTTTGTTGCAGAACTCATTTGCAATAATGCATATGTAATTTTGGAAACCAAAAGGAAATCCTGTAGCCTTCAGGACATTATTAACCTGCAGAAATGCTGAGGCACATGTAAAACTCAAATATGCTAGCAACAGCAACCTCTTGAAACATTTTAAGAATAAAATTGATAAGTAAAGCTGTGTCTCGCTACTGGGAAGTTAAAATAGCTCAATTAATAATGGTTAATACCCTAATGGTATTAGTGACACTTAAGCTGTCTACTCAGATCATTTCTAAGGATTCAAAGATATACGCTGGCATGTTTAAAAATGTTCAGTAAATTTACTATCGAAAGACATTTGGAACTGAATCATCTGCACCAGTAATAAACTTCTCCTTTCTCTCTTTTTTTTTCTGCATGGTCCATTATGTTTCTTTTTTAAACAGTGTTTGTTATCCACATATATAAGACCTGATATTTTTTCCAAAGCAAAAAATTCCAGTTTATTTGACTTATGCTTCTTTTAATATCTACACACTGCTGTATTTTGAAGCCAATGTTGTCTTATTTCATGCAATGAGTCCAAGGCTATTGTCTCCAGTAGTTTATGGAGTTATATAAAATAATCAGAGTCAGATTTCACTTTGAGGTGGTGGCATAACTCTGGATTTGATATGTCTGCTTCAACAGGGTGAAATATTTTTATGCATACTATTCACAATAAATGTAATCAGGAGCTGCTTAGGAAATTAAGAAACTTCCCTGTCTGACCATTTGGGAAGCACTCTGGCCATCACACTCTCACCACCAGAGAATTTTTAGCCCTTCACAACAGGCAGCTCCATTGATTTGGCAAGTTCCTTGCTTGGCCCCCAGCTCAGCCCACCTTCACAGTCAGACAAGCTTCACAGTCTGACCAGCTCCACCCTGGGCTTCCCATAGCAGAGTTTCACACCTCTGTCTCCTGTAAGTGATTTTATTATGCTGCAGCAACAGAACAGCTTGAGCTGGCTCAATGTCCAGCAGGGACCCTGGACTTTTACACCCTCACAATCTAAGCACTGATAGTCTGGGATTTCTGGTGGGGCCACTGGCTCCTGCTGTGTCTCTGGGTGTCTGGTCACCTGGCTGGTGACACAGGTCCCTGTGTCCTCTGCTGTACAAGGAACTGGCACCAGGCCACAATCTCTCACCTTGGGCTGCCACCAGCTCTACCTGCAGCTCACACTGAGCTACTGCACTTAAGGTATTCTTCAACATTCCACTAGCCACTGGCTGCAACCCTCATCCACTGTGTGACAAATCAAGAAGCAGCATCACTAAGTATTTTATTCTGCTTATGCCAATCTTTTTTTATTGTAGTAAAAATCAATGTGTGTCCCATTTGTTGTTTGAATCCATAGTTTTGTACAGAGAAAGACATTAATTATTCTTTGTGATTGAAACTAGAATAAGAAAAGAAGAATTTTCTGGTTCAGAGTAAGAATCTACTTAGCTGAAGGAGATAACTAGGAAGACATAAGAACAAGGAAAATGTTTAACATCCTTTCCTAATTTTCTCATAGACTCAAACTGTTTTCCTTCAGGGTATTTCCTAAACTTGACATAGTGTTACTCATTGACAAACTCATTGACAAACTGCAAGGACTTTTATAAGTCCTTCTCCAATCATTCTTTACATACATTCAAGGCTTTTGTGTTCATGAGGTCTTTTCCAAGATTTCACACAAGACTGTTGGCTGGAGAATGAGCTGCTTTTGCTTGCATTGAACCCAGCTTCACGTGTTGCCCAAAAGTTTACTCAATCCCAACTTTGGAAGGAGATATGTGAAGAGTGTTCCTTGCTGATGACAGAAAATGGAAAAATCTTGCTTAAATTTCCTGCTGAAGGGAAAAAAAAAATCCAGGACTACTCAACACTGCTTGGAGAACCTTCGTTTTAATGAAGAACCTGGTCTTGAAAACAGGCTTTTCCCATGGGGCAACAAACTACATCCCAAAGATCAATGCTATGCCTATATCTGGCAGGGAGAATTCCCAACCAA
The DNA here is from genome assembly GCA_018697195.1 of Certhia americana. Lineage (NCBI taxonomy): Eukaryota > Metazoa > Chordata > Aves > Passeriformes > Certhiidae > Certhia > Certhia americana. The sequence continues at coordinate 21,798,786 of CM031858.1, forward strand.
TAACACAGCAGAGATGGGTACATGGGGACTGCTCCTGTCACTGCCTTTCCTCCCAATGGATGTGGCTTGCAGAACTTGGTGGGAAATGCCTGGGAGTGGATACCTGGCTGGGGAGCTGTACATCATTCCCCAGATGAAGTTCACAGCCCTAAAGAGCTGTCCTCAAGCACAGACAGAGTGAAGAGGGGTAAGAAAATTATTAGGAGCTACATAACTATGCAAATGTATTCTACAGAGCTATGAATATATGAAAAATACATAAACAATAGTTGTTGTGGTTTTTTCCTGTACTTTTATTGGACAGATTAATCTTTCTCTTTCCACTTTATGCGGTTCATAATTTTGCAGTTGTCTTTTGCATCCTAAGTTATCTCTTCCATATTGAGAAGCCCCAGCCAGTTCAGTTATTCCTTATATGAGAGATCACACATATCATTGTGCTTGTCACCCTTCTCTGAGCCTGCATCTAACACATGCTTTCTGAGATAAAGGGATAGAGTGCACATGATATGAACGAAGGCAAATGTGAATGTGTACAGGGCAAAATTCACCTTTGGTGTCCTATCTCCAAATGTACTAGAAGTTTGAACTAAATAGGCATTATTTCCCTGAGACAAAAATGTGAAATAACCTGTACTTCACCTGTTATCGTTTCTTCCTGACAAAGTTTAGCTGTCAGGCATGAGATTTAAACAGGTTTACAGTTTGTTTTGTATAACTGTAAATATTACTCGTACTAATTGTAAACATCTGATGACATCGAGAACATTTTTTATTTCTTGATAATAAGACTGTCCTGTAGGTTGCTCAGACTGACTTCCAAACTCTGCAGATATGATAAAAAATGATGAATATAGTGACATTTCTGGGTTTTGGACACCTGGTCCAGCTCCTTGGGTTCTTTGAATAAATTGGTGCTAAATTTCTAATATAATTTATATTAACTTAATTAATTTAATTTTTAATATAATGTTATATATAATCACCTATAATGTTAATCACTGCTAAATTAATTTTATTTGATGTTGTACTATTTAAAAAAACAGTCCAAAATTCTTTACAGAAGGTCAGCATTGGGTATGAAACCACACTGAAATGAAAATATTAGAACAGTAGGGCAAGAGATACAAAGATCAAGAAACAGAGCCTCATTAAAATAATTGTACCATTTTTATTTCTGAAGTACTACCTGTTTCAAGGACTGGCTGATGAAAAACAAACAAGACTTAACCTCCAGTCTCATGCTATGGTTACTCATTATCTCTACAATGTTGTGATATAGTTCTGTATAAAAAGCTGGAGTTCTGGTTCACATATGTGTGAATTGACACAGGCAGGTGGCCAGAAAAACCCAAAACCAGGGCTGAAAAGAAAAGAATAAATTTGTTTCATTACCTCACTAACTGGAGGATCCCAGGGCAGCAGAGACACTCCAGTGGGAATCCCAGCACCATCAGGCTCAGTCCAGTCCTGGCAGGCAGCAGGGCTGCTGTTTGCAACCATTTATCAAGGAGTTTACTAGCATGCTGTGACTTCCCCTGTGCCTTTTATGACCTCTGAGCTTTGGGATCTCTCCCAAGACAGGGAGCTCAAGCACGTGTGAGAGGGCCTTCAAGTCCCTGTAAACACCTACATTATCTCCACATGAATATTCTACTTCTCAAAACAGACAAAGGATAAATACCTGTAGGCGTTTACACTTCCAAGTAGGTTTCCATCACTGATATTTTCCAAGTCTCGATATTCCCTGCTGCAAGATCACTTGGGCAATTCTGCCACCCTCTTCACTATTCTTCAGCTTTTAACCTTTTCCTCCCAACAACATAAAACTTCACTTTTCTCAAAAACCAGTTTAATTCTGACATCTACATGAAATAGAAACTTTCCCAAGTTCCCTGTGAACTGAAAGACCTCCTGGATCTCAGCTGCTGAGTCACACTCAAAAATCACAGGAGTGATTTTTGCTAGAGTGACAATCACAGCATCCCACTTCAAGTGCTGGTAGGTCACCCTCTCTCTCTTTGTAGGCAGAGTTGAGAAGTCCTGTAAGGCCCAGGTAGTTTGGGTGGCTCATGCTCTAAGAGCTCAGCTGTCTGCAGAGCCAAGTGAGTCAGAAATAAGCATCTATTCTGCACACAGGGTCAGCTCTGGCAGCATTCCTTGAGCCTTTGGCCTTCTGAACCATCACAGGAGCCTAACTTGAAGCTGCTTTGCTCAAAAATCCACTTGTGTGCTGAAGCAGCACCATGATGCCTCTTGTAGGCACAGATTGTGTCCATAACAGTAAATGAAGCAGTGCCAGCCAGTGCTGCAGGAACACAGATGTTTATACTGACAGACTGTTAGAGATATTTGTGGCATGCTTTTAACCCTAACTGGCACTTCCCCAAACATTTTCCTCATGAAAATGCAACAGCCAGTACAAGGTAAGTACAGTTCCTGAAAGATTCAGTTAAGCGAACAATTACACTCTCTTCAGGATAGGTAATAAATAATCTGAGTTTGCCTTAATGCCATAAAAGGCTTCTGGATACGCTTAATTTACAAGACAGTCAAAGCAAGCTGGATGCCCAGACCTTGTCCTGGCTTTGTTGAGGGTTCACTGAATCCATGATGTTTCAAAATAAATATTTCAGGCCATTGGCACTAATGCTTTCTGCTGAAAGTTGGGTTTGTCAGATACCCTGGGCATTGCTAGTGCCAGATCAGCCACTCTGATTCAGAAAGAAATTATTCTCATTTTTAAATGGGAAAACTGAAATTTCTAATTCTAAACCTGAAATTCATCTTGATTTTGACTGAAGGAATCCATGATAATGATGTAGTTCAGTCTCTAGAGTTCACTCAAACTTTGGTCTTATCTAAGATAGTCAGTAAAAGTGCCAGTCAACAGACAAATGCTCACCAGGAATGGAAACAAATCACCGAATCATTTAGGATTGTTTATTAAAACCATAATTTTCTATCACAATTGAACCTAGCTAAACTGAAACAAATATCTAAGACTAGTCTACTTTGTTTTAATTTACTCCAATCATTTCAAGCATCAGCTTAAAACAGTTTTATCTTAATTCTCTTTTTCACACACTGAAATTTTCATCCAGCTTTGACCATATCAATAAATCATCTCAACGTCTGCTTATTCTGATGTTTATTTAGTTTTAGTTCTATATCAATTAGCTGAGTCTTCAGGGATGTTGGTCTGAGACTAAATTCAGCTTTTTAAAGGTCAATGAACAGCAACTCTACAAGTTATTTATATGGAATATTCACAGGAAATTAATTGCATAAATGCTTGCACTTTAGTAAATAATCCATTTTATACTGCTTTAAGAAATGCATGATTGACATGAATATGTCTCTTGGCATATTAATCTGTTTTATAAATAGTGGAAATCATAATTACTGGAGGTAAAATGGCCATAATACAGATGGAGAAAGTATGCTAAATTGAAAACTACTCTCTGTGAGTGAAATTTAATTATTGTCCAGAAGTCTCAATCCTAACATTGTAGAAATCATGCAAACCCTTCTGACTACAACTAAAAATTGTAAATTCAGTATTTTCCTTTCTAATGGTAAAATTATTTTTATCTAACATTTCACCTTAGTTCCATCTTTGTATGGCAACTTCCTTAATCTTTGGTTTGTCACTGAATATTTATTAGTGAGAAAGGGAAAGCCTTTTAATTTGAAGCAGCACTTTGTGATTGTCTGCCACTAACCTGCTTTCCCACAGAATAATGCTCAGGGGGGAAAGGGTTAAGAAGTCTTTGAGAGCACTTGACAGCACACAGAAGGAAAGGTGAGAAAGCTGATGTTATACAGCATTAGGGGAAAAGATGATAATAGATAAGGACAGGAGAATATTGTCAGGCCAAAAGCAAAAGAGGAAGAAAAATACCTTGTCTGGGTAGTACCACCTTTATCTGGGCATTTTACCTGTTCTTTCTTCAATCAATAGGAAAATACTTTAACTGGAAATTTTCAATACTACAGAAAATGCACTTACCCTGTGCTGATTGTACTACACCAGATTTAGGCAGAGACTATGATCACAAAAAGCATTATACCCCACTCTCCTCCTCTGTTATGCACAGGTATCTTCCCCCAAACTCTTCACTCACACTGAGACCAAAGGCTGGTCACACCTGCTCACCAGAAGCACCAGATTTCTGGAACTTGGAGGTAAAGAGCTCTTCCACGTGCAATCCTGCATTTGCAACCCAGTTACACAGTGCATGACAGAACAGCCCCTCTGTGCTGAGCAGACCTATGGCAAAGCTCAGCACCAAGCCCTGCATGGATCATAAGCCATGCCCTTGCTCTGCCAGAACCAAAACTGGGATCTTCCAGCGGGAATTAGACATGCTTTAAGAGATCACCTCTAGGCAGCTTTCAGATGCTGATGGATGCATTCATAATGAAGAGCTTACCTAACTGATGAATTATTGGTACTTGTGTCTTCAAAGGTACACACCACTCTGCTTTCTTGCAGTAGATGCTAGAGCTCACTGTGTCATTGTGACATTTTTATGCTGTTCATAGGTGAAAATAGAGGCATACCTGATTCTAATAAGTGAAATTTTGTTGCTAGGGTAAGAGGTTTTCACAGGATTATATGCAAAAATAAAACATAAAATAGGAGCCTTAGCTCTTTGACATAATCCGTTCCTGACGGGGTTGAGATTCCTTTTTTTATTATTGTGTGAGCTCAGCACATTCAGCCTAAGCACAGCTCATCAGCTTTCTATTTCTGCTGTCACCAGGTAAGCATATGTCACAATTCACTGAACACCTCAAAGTCATTTACCAGCCCTTTCTTAAATCAGTTCTGTAACAGAATTTTCACAGGTGATGCAAAATACATGCTGGCAACTTCATGTTATTAAGCTACCTAAAGGTCATACCCTGGCCAGGACAAGGGGTATCCATGTTTTTGCTCCTTGTGTAAGTATTCACACCTGATAGTCCCAGAGCCATAATGTTGAAAGAAAAAGAAGTACTCTGTTACTTCTGGAAAAAAAAAAAAAAAAAAAAAAAAAAAAAATCCATGTCCATCTCAATTGCTTTGAGACTTTAAACAGTTAAGCAGATTTAGCAAAATATATAAACCCCAATTCCTAAAATGCCATATAAACCATAGATAAGAAAACTTTCCAGCAGAGCTTCACAACCTGTGAAATGGAACCTTCTGGGCAAGATGGCAACAGTTTGTGGCACATAGTGTGGCCTGGGAAAAACATTAGAATAAGGGCAGGCTACATGGTGTTGCGGTTTGAATGACAGGTGTCTGTTAAGGAAAGCAGAAGTCTCCCTTGGAAAGGAGAATTTAAACCCTCTCCCTCTGAATTATTAAAACTTTGAAATTAAGGGTGAAGATATGGGAATAGGAATAACAGGTCTTTATTATGGGAACTAAAATAAACAATAAAACCAAAACATATGCAGTATTACAAAAGAGAGAAAAAAACAAACAAACAAACCCACTGACAGAGTCAGGATACAACATGCCACCCTGTGGGTCAGGGTGTTGGTGGCAGTCCCATTCCATGGTGGCTGCAGTCCCAGTGGCAGATGTAGCTCTGGTGAAGTGATGCTCCTGTAGAAAGAGTGGAGTTCTTTCACTGAAGGTCCAGTGGTGAGAGATGGGCCTGGTATTCCTCTGAGAATCCAGTGGAAAAGGCTGCCTTGGTGTTCCAACTCCTAGATTTTTATCCAGGTAAGAATGTGTGGCTCCTCCCCCTGGCTGGAGCATTTCCCAGTGGGATGATGTAATTCTATCAGTGAGACTCAATGGCCCATTAGCAGAAGATCTCTCCCTGGAGGGAGGCTGGATTGTGGCAGAGATAAGAAAACTGCCCCAGCAGGTTTATTGACAGTTGGCCATTGACAGACAATTACACCAACACCCCCCACCCCAGTTTCATCAGATGGTGACAGAATACAGAGTTTTAGTTACATCTTGCACTGCAACCCATTACACGTGGGAGTAAAGTCAGTCTTGAAATGCTAAGGAGAGGTATGGATCAGAAAAGAGAGGATTAAAGTTGATTTAACTGTTGGCCTTGACATAAACCTTCACCTGACTGGTACTTTGGGAACCACAGGAGTAATTCAGGAATTTAGGAAGAGTTGTGACTTCATTCTCTTAGACACATGTACAGCCTCTAAGACAGAACAGTTAAATAATTGAGAGCAAAGAATAGTTTTCCAATTTTTTTTTTTTTTATCAGTTTGTTTAACTGTTAAAAAAACAATCTCTGTTTAATATTCCAGAGGGCTTCCATAGGGGTCTATGGTAATGAAGAAATCCTAGGAAGTAGATTACTTAATTCCTTCTTAAAACATGGTCCTGAGTAAGACACTACCTTAAGTCTCTAATAAAACACCATCTTTATTTCCTAAAGGACCTCTGATTGAATTTAAGTCCATTTACTGCTGCTGAAGCTGTAACATACTGCTGTTCAAATTTCTCACACATTTTATGCTTACTAAGTTTTCCTTAATTTCAAAATGCCTAGGTCATCTTTGCACACAAACAGGATAACTATATGGTAAATACATAGAAGAAACTAATCAAATTTTTAAGGGAATAATGAATGTGATATTACTACCTAGGCTTGATTTTGTTGTGTGGATATAAAAGGTGCAAAACCATAGATATTCTCTTTTTATTATACAGCTTTTTCTTTGATGCTGCTATGAAGTCCTAATGTTGCTGACTTCAGTACTATAGCAATTATTCATGTCATCATACCAATAAACACTGAGCTTGGTCCTGAAATGCACTCCTCAAAGACATGAAAAACATAATACAACCAATTGCACACGATCAAGCAGGGGTTTAGTGTGGACTTCAATGGCAGCTTGCATCACTAGATGCAAGAATTCTTTGAACTGTGTGTCAAAGCACAATTGCAATGAGTGTGCTCACTGAACCTTGGTACTTCAGGTACATTTCATTCCCTTGAATGTTGAAGTGATTAAACAGAACTTCAGCAATACCACTAATTAGCAAATTGCTGTCTCAGAGCCTCAGCATTTAACTCTATTTCATATTAGTTTGAGAGCATCACCAACTCTGCTCTTGTACACTAAGTTCTACTCATGGTCCATCCTGATACACTAATGGTTTATGTACTGTTTAGACATGCAGTTTAAAAATGAAACAATCCCTTGTTGCACCATAGCTAACATGAGCAACCACTGATAAGGTGCTTAACAAAGCTGACCAAGCTGGTCAGAAGTGTCTTTTCGTGGGTCTCAGTTCCATTGCTTAACCACATCTGTATGGTTTATCAGTGCTGCATGCCTGCCAGAGATGTTGCAATAGGCTCTAGAGAGCAAACAAATTAGGGACAAAACGAGATATAACTGTCACTGGTTTTGAAAATAAAATCTCTATTCTTGCTTCATTGTAATTCTGTGTTTCATTCCAGTGGAAAGTTAATTTTACACCTTATAAACAAGCTTACTTATGCAAAAGATGATTTGGCAAAGTACTGTTGAATTCTCCAGAGATGTTGATAATTTGCCTTAAAAGAAACAATGTTGTTTTCTCAATGAGGCTTGTTTAGAGGGGTATAGATATAAAAGGATTATTGGTAAAATTTACTTTGTGTTGCCACTAAGAATTGGATTGTCTTGCAAAAACAATCAAACTGGCGTAGCATTCTTGACTTTTAGCTAAGACTCATCTTGTGCCCTTCACGAGCATGTTCTTCACTTACCAATTTGATGCTAGTCTAATCCACCATTCAGCAAATCCATTCCAAAAATAAAGAGGACTCCTTTTGTGTTAATATTTTTCATTTCTTCAATGTTTTTCTTTGCTTCTTCAATATAGTCTCATTTCAATAATATAGTCTCATTGTTTTTTAAGGTCAGAATAATTGTTCTGATGCAAAGTTTTCTTTATGTTACTTTTTCCAGCCTCATGTCATAAGCATTTAGAAGTTGCACATTCATCAGAAAGTGTTAGTGTCCCTCTACCACTGTTTCTGCATATCTGAAGTGTTACTCTGGAGTTCCTTAGCTTTGCTGCTTGAATCTGGACTGATGCAATTCCCTATCATTGAGAAGACCCATAGTGTTAATGATTTTAAAGGCAGCAGTATGTCAAATGTGAGCCTCAGGATCTTTAACATGAAAAAAAATGTATGAGACATTTCCCACATACTTCTCTATGAACTTAACTTGCTCTTTTTAGTTTGTGCTGATGAAGGTTATTTCTGTAAGAAACAAGATATGCTATATCTAGTGAAGACTTGTAGCTACAGCATTGTTCTCTAGATTTCAAAAGATTTGAAATAAGAGGGGTTCTGCCTCCCACATTTGAAATCTATACTCAGTGAAACTGGCTGAGGTGTAGGAATCAGAAAAAAAACAATTTGTTACTGAATAGATAACAAGTGTCAGCTATTTCCAACAGGGAGAAAAAGAATTGCAGATAGCCTCTAATGTAAAACCTTAGTCCTGAATCAGAGCAAGAATGAAAGAGTTTTGGACTGTTTCCTCCCATTTCCAAATGCAGAACCCTGCACACTGCATGCATTCCATATGGAGATCCTCTGCTGGAAGTCAGCAAGAAATAATAGCTTCACTAGACAAATAGCTGTCTCCACCCAAAGAATAATGGCTGCAGTGCTTCGAGAAGTATATTCATCCTGCATGTCCCAGAATGGCTTCTCAATATGATTCTTATTTGTTCTTATTTCCAATACTGAAAATTAGCCAGGGAATTTGGAAATAGTGCTACTAAACATGAACTTTTAAAGGTGACTTTGTAAAGCCTAAATCTGTTGAATTTCAATTTCAGAAAAGCAAGCTGGCAATTAATTTTCATGACAGAATTGTAGTTGAGCAAGACTAATGGTGACAGGAAATACAAAAACCAAAAAACCAAAACCACAAACATGCAAACACCAAGCACTTATTCTCTGGGTAAAAGTTTTCTTTTGAAATTTTAAAATGCGGAATCAAAGGTTCATTTGGGTTTTATTGAGCAATTAGTTTTTTAACAGAGGAATTTAATAACCATGGATAAGCAAGAATAAGTACTTTAAGAGAGACTGATCAGGAGAAGAAAGAATATAGCTTCTTGCAAGACACTTTCCGCACATTCCAAATCAATTATTTCCTTCTGGAAAGAAATCCTAAAAATAAAAGTGGATTATGTCTTACTCAGGAACAGTTCAGATACCTACACTATAAATACAGAAAAGTATGAAAATATTAAGTTCCTCAAAGAAGACAAATTCTTCCAGAGTTTCATCATTCTGACTGACTACAGGGCTAGGGCAGAAGTAGCACGTTACAAACACATTTTTCAGGTAAAATCTTGACCCAATTCAAAAATCTTTCACTGCCTCCATTTAGACTAGGATTTCACTTTGGTGTGGTTATATTTTATACTGAACTACCCAAAACCATTAGTCATTTTTGTTTTTAATCATATGTTACTCATAATCAGCTCAAGGACCATACAAAATTTCTATTTATGCAGAAATTATAATGATATTGTTCTACAACTTGTGAGATAATATCTCAGGTTTTATAAATTTTTTTTTTTCTCTCTGTTTTTCACGGCTGCACCGAGAAACCTGAGAATGTAAAAAGTCTTTTTCTCCCCAGCCAGAGATTGAAGAACTGGTCATGAGCCATCTCTTCTGCTCTTTCTCATTGATTGTTTATTCTTTCTTATCTCTATCATTCTTTCTCCTGACCAGACAAGCTCTGCACTGCAGGTCAGTCCAAAGCACAAAACCCCAGGCACAAAACCCACCCACACAGGGTGGTGTGTATTTTTTAATAAAACCCATGTAAGCAATATTTATACAAAATCTCCAATACATATCACAGTTGTTAGAAAGTTAGTCTCTATTCTAAACCAACCAGAAAGTGCCACCTTCACTCCAGAAAATGGGGCAGAGAAGAAGAAGGAAGAAGCCCAGAAACCATGTGGAATCCTCCATCTTGTGATCTTCCCTGCTTGCCATCCTAAAAACCCCATATATCTAAAATTCTCACCCTGTGATAAACCTACACACTATGCTCTATCTAATACACATTCTTGAAAGTTCTTGCATCATCCTAGAGCCTAAAAAGCCTTTTTCTATGAACAAAGGTTAAAAACTTTGTCAGAGATTTTTCATCCCTTAAAACACGCAAAGAATATTTCTCAGAAGTTCTTAATTCCCACAATAATATAATCCCAGCTGAGAGATAAAGAAAATTATCATAGTAGATATATATAATTTATTCTTTAAGGATATGCACATATTTAAATAAATAAATGAAGTATTTATGCATTGTCTGAAGTGCTTTTCAGACAATGGATAGTTAAACCAAGAATGTGATAAGAATGCATTTCAATAAGGAGGATTTCTGTGTAGTCTGCCTTTCATTTCTTTGCTTTCTAGTCAGACTTCTAATGAACTAATGGCATAACCACAAATTGTATAAAATAATAAATGTGCTATATATTATAAAAGAGATTTTTTTGTTGTTGTTTGTGGTGACTACTCCAAACAAATCTCATCTGCAAAAAACTCACTTTGAAATTGATTTACTGACCTCATCTTTAAAGTTGCATTAAAAATATCTGCTTATCATCTGGATAGTGCAGCTCGAATAAGTGCATATTAAAGTGTGAAGCAGCCACTATACAAGTTCAATGTAATCACAAAATTACAAAATTAGCTAGGTTGGAAAAGACCTTGGAGATCACTGAGTCCAACCTGTGATCTAACACCACCTCATCAACTAAACCATGGCATTAAATGATTAGAAATTGAGAGATTGTGGAAAAAATAGAGGAAATCTCTACAAATTAGCTTAACACTGTAGCTCACACTTTACACTCAAAATCGTGCAGCAGAACCACCAACCCACTAAAGTATTTGAAGGAAAAGACTCCGTAAGCTTCATGCAACTTGCCTGTAGAAGGGCTGTGAACAAACTAACAGCACACTCATTCCTAATTAGAGCTGAAATGTCAGGTTTAAAAAAATAAGAACAGCTTCTCCTGCAGCTGGTGAATTGACAGAAGAGCAGAAAAGCAATGTGAACAATATCTCAGACTGTGATTTCTGATTTAGCATTAAATGTAGTTATGATGGTACATTAAAACAATATATATCCATATCCAAAGACCTTGAGCAATCATATATTGAATAAAACTACTTGATGAAATGTTAAGTCTGCCCCTTTACACCACATTTAAGTTGTCTAGGAATCCATCCTTTTATATTACAAAATAACCCCATAAATTTTATCCATGTATTAGATAGAATTGATAGATATATTGAATGTAGAATACAACAGAACAGAATATTCCCTGTTACTAAGTGTACCATGGGAAAATTTCCTCAATCTTAAAATTCACTGAAATTCATTATAATTTCCTTTATATCAATGCAGCTACCAGAATTTTTGAGAGGACCAATTTTCTGTAAATTATGCATTAAGCCCAAGAAAAGATTCTTTAACCCAAAATTCTGACTGGTGGAATAAGCTGAACAGGTCCTGATTTGTCTGTCTTGTAGTTAGCCAAGAGGTTAAGAACTTTTGCCATACCAGATTATCAAGAGTTCAGGTTTTACTTATGAGAAAAATCCTGATATAACTGAATTACAATTATGCAAACTGAAGGAATTCATGATTCTGCCTTTAATGGTGTGTATTGGAAGATGCAAGGTTACTTAGTCACCTTTTTGTTTGTTTTTTTAATTCAAAAAACATGCAGGTGGGACCAGAAGTGCATTTCCACACTGTTCTTTTCCTTCTGCTTCAATAAGGAATCAGAAGGATTGCCAACTGGTTAGTTTACTGGAAAGGTCAAAACCCAGAGGGGAAATTAGAAGGGATAACAGTGCATACCTGAGTACTTAGTCATTAAGATGAAAGGTGATGTCAGCATTTTCACCATAGTTAAACAGAAAAACATTCTTTTTTTCTTTTTTTTTTTTTTCTTTTTTTTTTTTTTCTTTTTTTTCTTAAAGACTAAAAATTGTCCATTCTGGTGATATTGCAACACAATCCCTTCCCAATATGCTCATCTGAACTAGACAGCTGTGCTGTCCACAGAGGGCACTGTGTTTCACCCTCTGCTGAGTTTCTGCTATCTTGGCATGCTAGAGAAAGACTCTTCTCCGGGAGGTAGAACTACACCAAAGCATTGAGAGAAGTGATTTTGTAAGCCTCCCTCACAGAAAAACAAGACTTGTACTGGCCAAAAGCATTGGCAAATGCTGGGTAATAAAATAAATGAAGCATGATGTTAGTCCGGATGGAAGGAGCTGGAAATTGCCTTCATTCCACATTTGGAAAATAGCTTCAGTGGAAGACTGTTGAGAAAAGGAGGTATTTTAGAAATGTTGACTCACTCTGTTTTGACATTTCATTTAATGTCAACTTTTATTTTTGTTTTGAAATGGTATTTTTCGTTCCCAAATTGCCTTCTAAACGGAAGGTTAACAAACATTTCAACTGACATCTCCAAAGATGTGGTTGTTTGAGGTTCTTTCCCCAAACAGACTTCAAATTTACTTTTTTTTTCCTAACCAAAGCAAGTGAGTGTCCTACATTATCAGGTTTAATTTAAAGGCTTAGAAAGCCAAAACCTGTGGAGGTCTTTGAATTATCACATCAGAAGATAACTACAAGAGCACAACATTTTGTTATTAAAAAGAAAAAGAACTGATAAAAGGGGTCCTCACCTGTCCCTCATCTTTTCCTTCTCCCATATCCCAGTAATTTTCCTCCTTTATCTGGGATCCATTTTCTCAGTTCTGTTTGTAAGCAACAAGATCTGTCTCCAAACAGCATTTTTGCTGAAATCTTCCTCTTTTCACTGTAAATCTATTAACTCCTTCCACGTGTGTTTTCTGTGTTCTAAGGTCTTTCCTACCCTCACTGTCATTTCAGCCTGGTGGATGTCTGGACTCCAGTTCTGCTGGACCCAAGTCAATTCCACAGCCTCTTTCTGAGTGACACTAGGTCCCAGTTCAGCAAGATGTTAATGGTGAACAGTGAAAATAATTAAGCACTCCAAGCATTCATACACGTAACTAATTAGTCTAGGAGAAGCAGGAAGCAGACAGTATGTTCTGAATAAGTTCTGTTAATGAAGAATGGTCTGACAGAGACAATTCTAATTGCACCATGGTATGTCTAATCTAATTATGTTAATAGTTTATTTGCACTCTAAATCATCTCTGTCAGCTCAGATATGGAAATCTGGTAGATATCACATAGTGCTAGTGAAATCTAATGAGAACATCTCTCTTCCCTAAATGCTCGTTCTATCTGAGCATGAGTGTTGCATTGCTCTGAATACTGGGCCTGTTGGGAATTGCTTGATGAAAATGCCCTTTGAGTATTTTCCTTGGGAGAGACCAGTTCATCACAGAAAAGTGTTTGCAGGAACATTATTTGAGACACTCAGGCAGGTTGCCCTAAGTTGTTCCTCCTTTGGGACTTGTAGTCAGTAGTACTTTGGAGTACTTCTAAGGCCAGGACCAAAAGATAATCATGTGTATAAGGAATATTCATCCCACACTGATTTTTCTTATGAACATATTCTTAAGCCCAACTCTTAGAATAAGCCCTCACCAGCAAGGGCTATTCTTCATTGTACTAGACAGAGCAGCTGCATTCAGGGACTGAAACAACACCTACTTTGCATTACTTAGGGTTGGTGTAGAGAAGGTGGATGCAGTACGTGAAAGATTCTGGAAGTCAAGTGATACTGACAATAAGGGAAGTTAACCCAAGAGCCTGAAAAGCTATAACCTATGAATGCTTGATATTTCAAACTGCCAGGCAGAAAATTATTCAGAAAATTTATTCAAAATTCAGAATATTCTGAGCAATAAAAATGGTCAAGGAAAAAGGAAGGACATTTTCTTGACAGAAAAACAGAGTAGATAGAGGAAGATGACCAGGTGCCATGTAACAAATGGTCATGTTAATCCCAGCCATTACAGGTGGACTATTACCAATTATTTAAAAAGCATACTATAAAGATGTGTTTGACTTCATTTAAGAAATATAATTTTTAAATCAGTGAGGGCAAGCAAAAAAATGAATAAAATCAAATACCTTCAGTACATCATAAGAGACAGGAAGATGTTAGGCATCTCAAAGTCAAAATAAATGACAGCAATGACAGTACTACTGCATTCTGTTCTAGTCATGTATATTCAGAGCTGCACAACTAAAAGGAGTCATGCCATACCGCAACAGCCAACACTGAAACATCCCAGAAACTGCTTAGATATCTAGGCAGTTATCTAAGAAGCTTCAGGTGAGAGAGATCCCAAAAGTATGTTCAGTCCTGTCAGGTGTGTCAGGATTTCAGAATCCTCAGAACCAGATTTTCAGAATTTCAAAATCAGATTTTTCATTTATCCAAATACACACACACACATGAGACACCATTTGGGAGTCTTTAGTGCATTCCAGCTGATCTCCATGGCTGTGGATATCCCACACACTTCTGTCACAGTTGTCAACCCCTTATGGAGGTGGTGGCCCTGGCATGCTATACTAGGTAGCTATATGAACAATTAAAATAAAGCCTCTTAGCAAGCTGCAGACCCCAGAAAGGCCGAACATCTTTGGGATCACCAGGAAGAAAACACTTTAAAGACCTGCCAATCATTAAGGGAAGAAGGAAGCATGTATGGAAAATATTTCTACTTTTGAAATGAGTGGAAGGACTCAGACTGGAGAAATCCACCGACTTACCATCCTGAGGTTCCTGCAGAGCTGCATGGTCACAGAAAATCAGACTGAGGACTATTCCTGTACAACATTAGAGCTGTAGGTTGCAGCTCGGCATTCACAGAAATGCTGATCCTCAAAAAGTTCCGCAAACCAGTCCAAATAACTGCTGTAATTTAAGAAAATGAGAAGCTTTATATGTGTACTATACACATACTTCCTAGCTTATGTAATATGTGCAGATTTATGCAAATGCATATGGATGTACTTATATTGTTCACACCCTGACAATTGTTATATTCACCAGGCTAGTCAAGTTTTCAAGGTGAGGTTAGTGGCACTCTGGAGCTGTATGTGGAGAGTCAGAAAGTATTTTGCTTAGGAGAATGGACCATTCAAAGTTTTGACAGTACCACTGTGAATCAAGACCATATATATATTTATATATGTATGCCTTCATGTTTTCATATATATATGTGTTTATATATATATATATGTCTTCAAAATCTTTTCTGCTCAGATCACACCTTCTTCCAAAATATATTTTAGGCTTGAGTGAAAAAATGGCCATGGTGGGAGCACACGAAAGCTTTTCTGGGTTTAGAGCCTGTGTTTTTCCTTATTTCCTTATCTCTGCACAGATAGCTGAAGCTAGTAACTTGAGTAGATAGGATTTTTTTAATGGGAATTCACGTAAGGAGAAAACTCTTGGGATCTTCATTCCTCTCTCATAAGGTAACCAACACTCATGAGCTCATGTGGAACTCAGTTGCACAAAAACAGATTGTATTTTGCAGATGTAGACCTTGATTCTGAAAAAAAAAGTACAGCTTTGCTCAGATAAATAAATGGAACTGCACATGAGTTCAAAGGCAAGTGGGCCCACATATTTGCAGAACTGAGGTTTCAGTTTCATCCTCAATAGTGATAGCCCAAACCTTTCTTCCACATTTGTTTCATTTGGATTTTACCCCTCTAAAAGATGGAGAAAATACCAGAAGCTCTCTAGAAGGACTTTTCTCTCTAAATATCTCCGACTGCTATAGCTGTTTTGAAAAAGATCTATTCATTTCTGATAAGCACATGATCTTATTTGAAAATTATTTATGGCAACTGCTTTAATATTCTTCCCATTTGTACAATAGATTTCAGTGATAATACTGCCTCTATTTAAAGTTGATTGACAGTGGATAAGACCCACATTTTGGTTACTTATAATTTCACTAATACTAGTCATTCATTTCAACCCAGTCCTTCTGTTGTTTTTATTTCAGTTTAAAACTACTCCACTTTTCCACAGAACAAAACACTTCATGCTTGTAACATTTTCTAGCCATTGCACTGAGCCTTCCTGCTGGGGTGAAGGCATTTGTAACACAACTCCTTCACATCAAGGACATGGATTTTTCTTCTCATGCAAAAATTCATCCAAATGTTCATATTCTGGGCCCCCTGTCCTAAGCAATAAAAAATGTTTGCACAGTGTTACTAAGACCAGGTCAGTAAACTTCATCAGTCCTGTCTTCTGCACATTCCACCTTAATAGCACATCTCCTTCTCTGCCATGTGTTTCTCCAGAGACTACAGGAATTTTACAAGGACTCCAAGAGGTACAGCCAAGGAAAGCTAATAAAAACAGTCCATTAAGAAGTTCTAGGGTTCAGAAGTTAGAAGTTAGTTAAGAAGTTCTAGAGTCAAGTCAAGATTCCCTTATTTGCCCCCAGTAGCAGCAATAAATGCTCCTATACTATTTTTCCAAAGGATTCCCCATGGGCAACAAGACTAATTCATGTTGTATAATAGTCTTCTGTTTCTAGGAAACCTGTCATGTATTGTAGGAGATGGAAGATGCATTGAATGAAAAAGCAAAACAGGTTAAGGGAGTAAAATGGTGTCCTAGATAACTGCCTTCTACCCAGATGCCAAGTAAATAATTTATCATAAAAATGTTTGGTTGATCGTTGTCTTCCTTAGATTTTAAGGCTCATTTTTTAGACACTTGAGATCTGGCTGTGGAAGTACTGTATGCTCAGTCTTGCGGCTGAAATTAATCATAACTAAGTTTTTGGAATATGAAATTGTTTTTTAATGATAAATGTCCTGAAGAAAGTTAAAAAAAACCCACCAGGCAACAAAACCCCCTATCATTTCTGAAGAGCTACATGAAATATTAATTTTATTGTTTCAATAACAACAAGAAAAGATAAGGATGGATTTTTTCAATTTCAAGGGAAATTCAACAATTCAAGAGACACTCAGAACATGCAAATTCTATTTTAAATCATTACTCTTTAGATGTCAGAAAGTTAGTTCAGATCTCATAACTGCTTGTAGGGACTGATAGGGTTTAGGGGAATGAATAAGTTTCTGAAAATATTTGTTGATAACCTGAGACCCATTAAAATCACCTGAGACCCATTAAAATCACAGGCTAAATAGTGAAAAAACCTCACGCACCCAATATTTGTTGATGAACTGGAGTCCAGTGTTTTTGAGGTGAAATCCCTGACCACTACTACTTCACTTCAAGAAAACTCAGTTATCTGAAGCAATAATAAGTTATTTTTCCCCTCTGTGGAACAGTCACCAGAAAGCAATATATTGCACTGCTTCATAAAACAAAAGGAGCCAAAGCACCACAGCATCCTACAAGTATCACTGTAAACTGAGAAGTTCATTTGGTCAAGAATATAAAACTGCAATTTCTTTTATAGAAAAAAAGAGTTGGTTTTATCTACAGGAAATTTTTTGATTTTTTTTTTTCTCCTCTGTTTCAGTCAGAAGGAAAAAAAAGCAAGCATATTTCTTTTAGGTTTTCCTGAATCTAAATATTTCAGTTGTCAAAGTGAAATAAGCTACGATTTGTCTTCTTTGATATACTACCAATTTATCTATGTAATAAAGTCCCCAAGTCTCTCAGAGTTGTTTTCCTTCTAGTAGTGGGGGCTGGGGGGAAGAGCACAAGAATAAGAATGCTTATAGATAATTGAATATTTAAATGCAGGCATTTTTGAGGAAAATACACACTTATTTGTAAGAAAGATTTTTTTTTTTCAGAGTCATATCATTCAGTATATTGGAATTTTATAACTGGGTTTTATACTCAAGGGACAATATTGCTTTGCTGGTGTTTTATTTAACCAAGTATTAATAGAAAAACCCACTGGGTTATTAGTTTATCAGTATATATTTAATTTGACAAAAAGCAGGCTATAATTTATCTCTTCCTGAAGTTATAGGAAATATTGTTGGCTCCTGTAGGCATACTGTCAACACAAAAAATTCTTGTCATACAACAAAAATAGAATATTTGGCAAGCACAGAACAGATCTGATTTTGCTGGTATTTTAATTACATATTTTACAAAAAGTCCACCTTCATCAGCTTGGACTTTTCAAGTCCATTTTATAAATAACTCCCTTGATGGAAATTACTCAGAGACCTACCTGAGAGCACGAACAGCCCACACCTCAGCTGTTAGACACCAGAATGGATCACAGCTGAAGATCAGGACTAGCAAGAAACCTGGAGGGTGTGATAGAATGTTTCTCTAACACTTTCTATCTTCAGACCCTTTTGATCCAACTCTGTTTTATTACTGCAGCAAAAGAGCAGCATAAATGTGATGCTTTTTTCTCTTTAACAGGAATATTTTGGTTTACTGGAGGACAGCAGGTGAAATACAAAGAAATATAGCATGAGAAAATTTTACATTCATTTCAATTAGTGGCACAGCAGAATTCTGCAGATGGCTGTGTCTGTCTTGAGATGAGTTTTTCATTCCAGATCATGTTTTAGTCTTTTCTTTAAATGCAATTTTTAAAATAAGAAAAGGAGAGAGAAAGAAAGCCTCTATTTCCACAGGTACTGACACTGAAGGAGCCCGGTTACTTATGGATTTAGATGTTGCATAATTTTATATCTCAGAGGCTCTCTAAGCTGAAGAAAACTAAGTTCCAGGTTTTACTCTGCAAATGTGGTCCCTTAGGGCATACATTGACCACATCTTAGCTTTATGATAGGATGTGACTTGAGCTCATAGCATGGCTTGGATACAGCAGGGATTGCAGATACAATTGTGCATGGCTGCTCTTGGTACCAAAAGCAGTGTGCATTCTTTCTCTATGCCCCTTCTCAGATCTTTCTACACAGAATTTCCTACAATTCTGTGACCTGAGTACTCCTAATATAAAAGATCCCTCAGCTGAGGGACTTCTACAGACCTCCTCCTCCGCTGGTTACACATTTTCACAAAGCTTTGAGAGTTCACTTTTCAGGCTTCTACCTGTTTGCAAAATGTGGCTGAAATATTTGAAGGAGACAGCTGTTAGAGGGTGGGAAAGCTGGAGGAAAGGAAAAGGCACTGGTTACATTCCCAGACATGAAAAGTGCACTCAAAAGAAAAAAGGCAAAGCAAACAAAGAATTCCAACTAAGTCCGTGCATAATACATTTCATAAAAGCTGCAATATGTAAACACAAGCAGTAAAACACACTTTTCCATATATTATCAGATAACATGCAGAAACAAACAAATGGATTATTCATTACAAACTCCAATGATTAATGTGTTTTCAAATTCATATTGCTTTTTCTTATAGCTGTAAAGAGATTACTTTGTTTAAATGCATGAATTGTAGCTTCACTAAATTAGATTTAGTGAAGATAGCTAAATAATTTTAACCACATCTTCAACATTAAAAGAATCAAAATTTCATCTCAGAGCAGCCCCATGCTGAACCCAAGTTGACCTAAACAAATAGAGAGCACTATTTGCATGTTCCTAAAAGAGACATAGTGGGTGGTTAAATTCCTACACTTATTTGCAGGCACAGGCATGGAAAACTTTTATTTAAACTACTGGTCATTATGGGTTTGTTTTGCCTATAACACATAATTGTATTACAATATATATTTTTTTATTATAGGGTACTACAGACAAAAGTAATGATGTGTAGATGGACCAGGGCATAGACACTGAGGCTCTCAGATACTATGGGAGCACTGTGATAATAAATACCTCTGCATAAAAGCATAGATCTTCTAGTTTCCTTTAGACCTTATTAAAATCAGTGTCACAAAAATAAATATACTGTCTGAAACATCTATGTGTCCCCAAAAGATATACCAGGATTTTGCATGTGGTCATTGTCAGCTGCTGGTTTACAGGTTATGAGATGTTCCTCTGTCTGTCAGAGCAATTTTTTGGGGTTTTTTAGGTATTCCCAATTTAAATTTTTCAATATAGGCAATATTAACCTCTTTTTCCTCAATACTGAATACCAAAAAGGCACCCTCTGCTAAGAATAGCTTCTGCCTTTTCTTTTTTGAAGTGTTTTCTGTGCACTATGGCAGATATTCCCTGAATTGCATGTCTATGCCCAGTTGCCTTTCCCTACAAGCACTTAACTCCTCTGCTTTTCCCCTCTCAAAAATAACTAAAGAAAAAAAATTTTTTTCCCCATCTTTAACCCCCCACCCCAGCAGCAATGCAACTAATACAAGACAAAAAAAGTCTTTTCCAGTTTCCAAAGATGGATCAAACCAGACTCAACTGATAATTATCTCCTCTCTGAGCTTTCATGGATCAAAGCTAAACTTTTGCTAAAAGAAACTTTCCTTCAAAAATTACTGAATTCTGGCTTGTTCCAATCATGCTGTTAAATAAATAAAAAGTATTTAAATCAGGCTTCTATTTAAACTATATAAAATATTTTTTCTTGCATGAAGATTCTCATAAGAATGAAGTTGGGCCTATACACTCCAGTTCCAGAAAATTTTCTCAATTAGTATTGTTAATTGAAATTGCTCAGTGTTTGATGATTTACTACTATTTTTGTAAACTTTGCTAAAATAAGACTGCTTGAGAGCTATCTGGTGAAACTTTTCCAAGAAGCATATATAAGATTACTGCCATAAACTATTTATCAGGCTGCATCTTAAATCCGTACAAAAACTAAAGCCACAATAAGAGCTCTTGGGATAGATTTGTTGTTAAAATGTACCTTCATCAGACTTTGCAAGTTAACTGAAATCCAAATATTTCCTAGCACCTTGCTCAGTTTCATAGAAATCTGCCAAAATCTTAGAAAATTGTGTGACTTTCCACTGATAGATTGCTTAGTGTCATGTCAGGTTCTGAAATGTGAAAATACTTATGGATAGCCAAGCTTCACGGTCTCATTGTCTTCAGGCAAGGTTTCCACATCTCTACTTTTCTTTTAAAACTGAAGCAGCATCAGTGTTCAAAATCTCACTCTATGAGGCAGACTTAAACGGTGACCTTCATTTGATATATCAATGCCCAAAGCAGGGTATCAGCCTTGTGTTTTCTGAACTAATTTCCAGCCTCTCCCCAGTTCCTGCAGCAGACCGACCCTTGAAAAGTACTGCTGTCCAGAAAGCTCTTTCAGGCAAGGCCCCTTTGGCACTCACTTTTAGAAACAGATATGAAAAATAGTCATACTAATCCCACATAATTTTTCTCACCTTGACGGTGCCTTTCCACCCTCCATCTATGTTCATCAGCTGGTGGTGACACTGCATTTCAGCCTCTTTTATGGCTCCCAAAATTACAGGATTTTTTTTCATCTTCACATGACAAGTTTACCAGACAACTGATGCAAAGCACGATTTCTCACCTGGAACCACAGTACTCACCATTTGAGATCCCTCTGGTGCAGGTTTTGACCTTGTGGTTGAATTCTGCCACAGCTCCTCACTGAGCTAAAGGAATCTTATTCAAAGGTTTTGCAAAGCACTGGAAGTTTATTTGTAGGACTAGGAACATAAGTGCCTTTCCAAGCTTACAACCACCTGCACAGCAGTCCTTCACTTTTTGTCACTGAGGAACATGAGGCTGATTCCCAGGACCTTAAGATGCATCATAAAATCATAGAATCATAGATTTTTTTTCTGTTTGGAAGTACCTTTAAGATCTTTAAGACTTTTCACTCACCACTGCCATGTCCAGCATGAAACTATGTCCCCAAACACCACATCTACCTTCAGCGATGGTGATTCCACCATTTCCCTGAGCAGCGCATTCCAATGCTCAACAACCCTTTCAGTGAATACTTTTGTCCTTATATCCAGCCCAAACTTCCCCTGGTGTATGGGAGTTTTCCCACTCCCACATGTCTCTCCCCTGATATGGGAGGCCTTCTATAAAGTCTTGTTAAGAAGAATACAAACTGGACTTTTGGTTTTTCTCTTTCTTCAGGCTGTTTATTATTTTCTTATCAGCAGTTTCAGCAAACCAGGCTTAACACCAGTCCGCCACTTAGGAGAAAAGCACCAAAATGTTCCCCAAACACACAGAATCAAGGCTCTCTTAAAGATAATTTACCCAATTATCACCAAGAATGTACATTATTTCTCTTTGTCTTCCAATAACTAACTATATTTCTATTCACGATTCTACACTGTGGCAAATTCTAACCTATAGTTCTGTGACTCCAACACTGCAGAATATGGAGCAGATGAAGAAGGAAGAAGCCTAAAAATGACAAGGATTCTCCATCTTGCTTTCATCTGCTTACCATTCTAACAAACCCAGAAATCTAAAATTCTCATCCTGTGATAAACTACATATTATGCTACTATCTAATTTATATTCTTGAAAGTTCTGCTACATCCCAGAGCCCAGGAAGCCCTTTCCATGGACAAAGGTTAAAAACAGTGTTTGCCAGAAGGTTTGGATCCCCTAAAACATGCAAAGAAATGCTTCTCAGCATTCTGGATTCCAGCACTGGTGCAACTTGAGGCAATGTCCTCTCATCCTAGTACTTGTTACCTCAGCAAAGAGACCAACTCCACCTAGCTACAACATCTCTAGAGTATTGTAGAGACCAATAAAATCCCCCTGAGCCTCCTTTTCTCCAGGCGAAACAACCCCAACACCCAGATCTTTCTCACCAAGCCTGTAGCATTGCACAGGGTTCTGAACTATTTTTACAGAGTCCTGACAACTATCTGAGAACAGTGGAACAGGATTTTCTTTTGTTCCTTTTCACTGGCTTAGAAGCTGATTTCTTGTGGCTCTGCAAAAAAATCCTTGGGATTAAATTATGCAAAATAATCACTTACGTACCTAGAGCTGGTTTCATCCCAAAATTTAAAGTATAAAAACTAGATTAATGTAACTACAATGTCTCTGCCAGGAACATAATGGAAGGAACGGGTTCAAATTGGAAAGGGTTCCTAATGAGACATTGATTAAAAACCTCATCCATAATGCTGGAAAAACTCAACTGAACATTCTGATGCTCAAGAAGCTCAGCTAACATGAATCAGCTGGCTTAACAAACTACATTAAAAAGAGAAAAGAAAAACACTAAAATGTTAGGTAGCCAGGGAATTCATCCACTGTGCACAGAAAAACATATTATGTCATACCAAAATTGTAACAATTTTACAGTTGTGTCTTGGGCATGCAATTGCTAAGGGCAGTTCACTGCTTTCCTTTCAGACAAAAATGGCTTCTGCACTCTAGAGTGGCAAACCAGAGCCATCCTGCCTCCCTGGCTCACCGTGCTCCTCTCAAATGAGCTAGTAACTCCTTTTAGGCATCACTTGCCACAGAATTCTCTGATTAATCTCTTCAGCTTTGCTCATTTTCGGTTTTGGCAATATTACCTGAAACATTGATGACTACCACAGTATCCTCACTTAACCTGCATGCCATTAACATGTCTTTCTCTTTCTTGGCTGACAATAGGCCTGTAAGTAATTTTCTTGCTTCAAACAGTTTAATTAAATATACTTATGCAAACCTTCCAAGTTCTTTGTTTTTGAGACTGCACTTTCTGTATTGCAGAGTTGGATGGTGTACAGGTTAGGACCGCCTCTTCTTTCAATCAGGAACAGTTTCAGGACTGTGCCCAGCTTCATTTTATTTATTCCTACTCCCTGGCAGGAAAGGCATTCCTCATTTGGTAACTCTGTTCTTCCCTGGACTACAGAACAACTGGGTTTGCTTTAACTGAAAATCTTTCACACCAAATGTCTGCACAGACATGAAAGTCTTCAGCAAGTTGTCTGAATATCACTTTGAAGAGCATTTTAGTCTGATGCAATTTCCCCACCTGAGGATATAATTATTCAGTAGCTGGTAGGTCAGCAAGTCCTTTAATCAGTACATGTCATTTCAGAAGATGTACCAGCTGGTGCAATTTTCACAACACATGAAATATAAAAATGGATAAATGAGAGTATGGCAAACTAAAAAAGAGCAGACATTAAACGATGTAAAAAAAAACCCAAAAAACAAAAACCACACAATAAGAGAAACTGAAGGGTCATAGGGCTTTCTTCCAGTACTCAGCACTTTAAAAAAGGACCAAAAAATGACTGCCAGAATTTTGAACTAGGGAATTGCATTTGTAGTAGGATCAGTTCTGAATGCAAGTGAAACACAGGAATGAAAACTCAGAAGAAGAAGGAATTATTTTTAAAGTGAAACATCTGTGATGAATAAACTGTTGAGATACTGAAGGTTTTGTTCTTAATGAAGGCTGTACTGCTACAGGTACAGCAAATAATAAATTAAATTCATGCAACAAGAAAAAAAATCTCTAATTTCACAAAATTTATACCAGAATTTCCAGAGTTACAACAAGACAGGGAGACAGGAAAATAGAGGTTGTGTGCACAGAAGCACTGCATAAGCCTCGCTGCATGGGGTTAGGACTCCAAGGACTGCAAGTGGCAAGATCTGCACATACCCCTAGAGGAAAGGCACAGCACTATTTTCCTTCCCTTCCACTTGAAGTTGTCAGTTAATTATCTGGGGAAAAAAAAAAAAAAAAGAAAAAAAGAGCTGTTCTGGTTTCAGATGGTGATAGCTGAGTCAAATAGCACAGACAAATTGCACCTAAGCCCTGCCCAGCCCTGTGACCTGCTCAGGGCACTCTGCACTGCAGGCAGCTGGTGAGGCTGCAGCACCCTTCAGCATCCTTCAGCATCCTTCAGCATCCTTCAGCATCCTTCTCCTGGGTGCTGGCTGCATGTTACATCCACATGCAGATGAAGGCACAGATCCAGGCTCATGCACCCATGGACAGCCCAGCTCCAGAGGGATGCCAGGAGTTTTGGCAGCACATGCTGCCAGCCCGGCTACCTTCTCCTCCTCTGGGGAAGGGTGGCAGCTGTCAGACAAAATACGCTGATTTGAAAATTAATGATTCACCTGCCAAGCCAATAACTCAGCTGTGCTCTCCTCTGTCAATGTTCTCCAGAGGATCACAAAAGGGCCAGTGGCTTTGTCAGCATTATGGCAAGGGAAGTTTCTTACATGACTAAAGAATTTCTTCCACTGTCTTCAAAAATGCAGGTAATGCATTTCTAAGATAAGGTGATGAGTTAGGGGTTACTGTAGGAAGAACAGAGTTCCTGTATAGGTGAACACATAATCTCAGCACTTTCAAGGTGCTTTCCCTTTTTTTGAACAGTTGCTTTGTTGTTTACCCAGATGTCACTACTGCAGAAAGCAATTTGCTTTTCTTTTTCAAAAGCTAATGTTGAATCAATAACTAGCTTCTGCTAGCAGTGTCTCTTTTACTAGATATTGTGCTGAATAGACTGTGAGCAACAGGTACCACAGCTTTCACATGAAAGCAACTTAAGTAACAAGAATGTTCAAAATCAGGTTATTTCTCTATTTATCATTAACTTTCAGTTGATTGCAGAAATATAAATTTTTTTTTTTTAAAGGTGCTTAGAGAATTAGAGGTGATTTTTTTTCCTTGACTTCAGAGAGAAATTGTTTAGCTCAAACTCATTTAAGGTATGCATGGAGGCAGCAAAATACGTGATGTATGGATTAAATCAATAATATAAAATATAACAAAGGAAAGAAGGAACATATCATGGAAGAGATGGAATGACAGAAGAGAGAATGCCTGGAGACACCACACCACAGACACAGTACCACAGAGAACAGAACTAGGACAAAGGAGGTTTATGGGACTTCAGGCTTCAGCCTGTCATCCATAGACAGAGGGAGACAATTTGCACAAATGTGTTTCAACCACAAAGAGTAGTAGTATTCCTTGCAAGCACAAGGCGTGGGCTTTTTTTAAAAAAGAGATGAAAAATCTAGTGTCAAAACTGAGTTGCCACATGAAGAAGTAAAATCTTCTTCAGAATATTAATCGCTGCCCATATAAAATAGAAACTTAAAAGATGGCATCCTACCCTGTGTCAGTTTCTTCCCCAGGACCATCAGGCTGGTACTCTCCTTGAGCAACACACTGGCTTTCTAAATAAGTCATGACCCTTCTCTACACTGCCTAATAATGTAAAGTGCTGTACTATGTGGCAGAATAGGCAATGCTTTATACCTCATAGAAAGGTGTCTTTCAAATCATGTATGCCTTAAAGTGGGATTTCTCCTCTTTTAAATGAGAAAACCTAGCAGGAGAGTGTTGAAAACATTTAGTACCCAGCCTCATCACCATCTGGTCAGATTTGATTATTATACAGTTGAGCAATCTCCTGCTAGCTGCACCACAGGGGAATTTCTTAAAAGGCTGCCATTTACCATTTATAACTGTGGAAGGGAATAAGTGGAGTATATGACTAGAATTTTGTGCCAAAAGAAGGGGTTTGCTTTGGTTTAGAGACACTGATTATTTCACATGTAAACCAGCAGATTTACATGCGTAGATAAAATAATTTACATGAAGAAAACCAGCAGGTTTGCAAAGTGCCATTAAGGCTCCTGAAGCAAGCAGAACATTTACACCTGCACTATTAATTGATCCCAAGAGCTCCCAATGCCAATATGTGTGAAAAATAGTTCCTTTTAAGAGAACAGATGCTTCATTGTTAATAGGAGTTTCACACATAAAAAATAAAAATTGTGGAAGACTGCCTGTTCAGCCCCATATATTCACAATGCATATTAGAAAGTCTTAATTAAGCTCCATCCCATCACCATCCAAACTGAGTTATTGTAGGAAGCAGAAGTTGCAAGAACACAAAAATAGGACGATGTTTGATCACTAAAGTAAGAATATTGTGAGCAACCATTTGGGGAAAGAACATTCATAGACCCTTTTTTTCACACATGGATAAATAAGAAAAAGAACAACTGTGAATGTCATGCATCTGGAATGAAACAGCCATTGGCTACATTACTGACCAAAAATGAGAAGCAAAACACAATGAACTTGTCACAAGCACAGAAAATCTGAGTGAACTGCAGTGCCACTATCGCAGAATAATATTAAACAGATATTATCTGCCCTAGAGAGTAATTTATGCCTTTATCTTAAATGAAGCATGGTTCATTTGGGATTGGTCGTCTTGCTCTGATAATTTTAAAGAGATTTTGAGCTTTGTATTTTCAAGTTTAAAATGTTTTATAATACATTTTCTTGTCACTTGGAATCACACTTATCAGTAATGGTTGTTCTTTTCCTGCACTGGGAGAATAACCTGGGCTAAAGACAGCACCTACGTGTTTAGCCCTCTCACTTCTACAGTCTTCTTAGCAAGAAATGTCATTGTGATTTTTGGTTATGCTTGAGCAAAGAACTTGCTTTTACCTGCCAAGTTAATCATTTAACTGTTTCTCAAATTGCCAAAGCCACGCTAATCAAATAAAATCCTATTAGTTTATTACAAATCAAAGCCACCTGTATCACAAGTTCTTACACAGTACTATGCTGAGTTATTCTCTTCATAGTTTCACAAAATTATAAGCCCCATGACAAGATGTAACTGGAAACAATATAGTAGAAACTAAATTACTTATTTTCTCTACAGTTCCCTTGCTAAAATACCAAAAGCATCTAAACTCATAAATCTAAAAGTGCTGAAAAGTATTTCAGTATTTTTTTTAAATTTTGTAGCCATTTCTACCAGTTATATATTTGACTGTAATGAAATTATTCAAGTCTTTACATGGCACACATCCAGGCCAGTTGTCATATATAATGACATCAGTACATTTTGGGGGCATAAACTTCTGTCATGGGAGCAAATTCTGGGATGCTAACATCTGCAGAGCAGCTGGACAAAACAGTCCTCCCTAAACTCTATTTGCAAAGGTAGGAGAAATTATGCAATTAGAAATGGTCACAACAACATTCACATTTTCCCAGATTAAGATCAATTCATGGGTATTATGGTGGGTTTTTTGGTTTTTTCCTCATCTCATGCCAGTGTTCTATATGCCAGTCCTGAAAAGAGCAATTGCTATTAACATAATTCTCTGATTCTGGGACAGTTTCAGGGCTATGGACATCTGAAGAAGTAAGCAATATTAATTACTGTCTCCCTTCTTCCTGTCTTTTGTAATGGGAAAGAAAACATTTCTAAAATGCCAGAATACTTGGAATATTTAACATTGCATCAATTCCTAAACCCATCCAAGTCCTAGTTGTTTTTTCTTTTTCCTCTGGAGATGGCAGCAATGGCTTTTCCTGGAAGAACAAGAGTGTCCTGTAGCACAAGACTCTGGGAATAACTTTATCATTATCCCATCTCCCATAATGTCCAGTATCAGAGGTCAAGACTGTGAGACACATAACATCACTGAGGTTTCTCCACGGCATTCATTCCCTGTGACTGAGGGAATCACAACAGGCATCTCTTTGTGTTTAATAGCATCCGGAAAATTATGTTTTGTGTCTGATGGTCTCTGCCTCTTAACCTGCCTGAATTTTCCTCATCCACATCTATCATAAAGGGATTAAGGAAATAGAAAAGGGCCTATAAAAAGCCCTTCATTTTTTTCTTACACAGCCACTTGCTAAGTTCATTTGCTGCCTCTTTTGCAACTTTATTATGAAGTCAGAGTGGATATCTTTTCTTTACTCAGATTTTCATGTACCTTGGTTACAGCACAGAGCCAACAGGTTGTTCTGTTGTACTGCTAAGGCTGGCCCTAAGGTCTTCTCAGAGTGCCAAAATGAATGGGAAGCTGAATTTCAGTCCCTGACAAAAAAAAAAAAAAGGAGATAAAACCTGGATAGGAAAGTGTCGCAACAGGAAAGGAAAATAATTATTATGGATATCAGGAAAACTGGACCTGAGTGGGCATGAAAAGCCATTCAGCTCTCCAGATTATATCTGTACAACCTTTTTAAAAGCTATATCAAAAAACAGACCTAAAAGTGTTATCCTGTGTGGAAAAAAGCCCCTGCAAATACTGAAGGTTGATATCAAAATTCTAAGGTTACCAGTAAAAAAAAAAAAAAATTAAAAAATCACAGCAATCAATATATCTTGTCCTAAAACAACTGTGAAAGACAAGCAAACAACAGAGCTTCTCTTGCCTCTTATCATGCGAATTTTCTCAGATAACATTCTCATCTGAAAACAATTTGAAATAGTATTTACAGCAGCTTCTCACTCTGCACAAGATTTAGGGTTTGTCAAATTATATAATAGTAGCATATTCTGGCTAAAGCATTTATGCACACATTAAAGGATTTCTCAGTGCATACTTTCAGAAGATGATGGAGTGCCTGAGCTATAGACTAATTTTTCATCCTTTTCTCTTCATTTAAAACAGATCTTCATATTAAAGATCCTGCAAAAATCTCAACTGATGAGAAATTTTCAACGTAACATAAAACCATGAGAAAAATACTTTCAAAGATTTATATGGTTCTTGTTAGTAATAAGCTAGTAATTATTTTTTTAAACTTCAATATTCCAAGCTACTGTCCAGTTGCATAAACTGGAAAAATAATGGAAAAATCATTACAAGAATTTCTCTTCATTGTACTTTGCAATTTATTGTGCATGAATTCTCAAGGTTTTTTGTCTCCTTGGATGCAGCCAAATATTCACAAGATACCAGAAACACATACTACTTTTGAAAAAAAGTTAGGCCAGGTGGCATACATGTTAAATATAAACACTAATCTACATTTTAACCTTTATTTTCTTCACTAAGCTGACATATCTGTCCTCTTCATAGTCCTTGAGAAGAACATTCAGACATGCTTCCGAGAAGACATCAAAACCCAGCAATGTCTTGAGGTTCAGGCAGATCAGTTCTCAGAATCATTTTAATGAGGCCAGAAACTTGAAATTTAGTGACATTTGAAGTGGAATATAGAGAGGAGAGAAGGCACAAAGTTGCCTTGGCATGGTAGGGCTAGAAACTACTGTAACTTGTGTGTATATTTTAGGTTGCAGAGGTATCTGCTATACAGCAGTTCCAGACACTGGAGTGTTCTGTAACTGCAGAGTGGTGAGAGACCTCAGTGGAGTATACCATACTTCCATTCCCTTCCATCCTTTTTAAATCAGGCCTTTTCTGCTATTCCTTTTGACCGTACATGAGAAAGCTGCACGCTGAGCATGAAGTGAAAAAATCTTGAGCTATTGTATTAAAAAATGTCCACACTGGCAAGGCAAAAGCAAAGAGGATGGTGCAGCCAAAAGCAGGACTGAAATTTGTCAGTCCTGCTCTACCTGGGTTCATCACCCAGAGGAGAGTGTCAGGGCTTTGCTAAATGAGGGGAAAAGAGGGGAGACATCAGTCAGCAAGGCCAAGCTCTTCAGAATGAGATCAGCACTGTCAAGGAGACATCCCCAGTTAGAGGTTGTCAACCACTGTATTTTTAGGGAACGTGTGCCTGTTTTCCAGCCAAGGAGGTTTGGCAGAGCAACCCCTCTGACTGCTGCCCACAGGGAAATTGTGAACTGGGGAGACAACCTAATGGCAGATGAGCAGGAATGACCAAAATACTCAGTGCTTTCCAGCCCCTGCGTGTACCAGCATGGTTTCAGGACAGAGACAACCAGCACTGAGAGAGCAACAGGGGACAGAATACTTATATAATACTTACATAAGGATGAGATCAAAACCAGAGTGCCATATGAGACATGCTCAGCAGCACTTACATGATGTGATTACAAATGGAGTGTTTATTGTTTGTGAAAAATCATGACAATTACAGGAAGTTAACAGAGTGTTCTCCCAGTCCTATTTTTATTTCATAAAAACAGTATAGGTATTTGCTAAAAAGACAATATTGTACTGATCATATTTTGGATATATGTTTATATTTCATGAAACAGAAATTGGTGTCATTTTTTAAAGTCTGTAATTCCCACATTATCAATGAATTAGTTCTCAACAACAGCTCCAAGATATCATAAAGATTTTATTTTCTTAATTGAATAGTAAACATTTCTAAAATAAATATGTGTGTTGGAAATATTTCTAAGTTTTTGATCAGTTTACTACACAATAAATACTGTGCTGTTGTTGGATTTACTTTGCTTGACATTTGAGCTATTTTAAAGAAATTTCTCCCTGTGGATTTTCAGTTCATAGCTGTTCTTTACCCTAATCACATCCAATTAAATAGGGTCAGAATCTTTCACAACCATCTCAGTTTACTGAATTTTGATGATTTGCATTTTTTATTGTTAGTCTAACTCAGTTTCTATTACAAAATAATGGCACCAAAGTATAAGTCCTAAGGATACCCACATACCCACATTTGCCAAAATGTGAATCCTAAGGATACCCACTTTTTTTTTCCCATGAACAGTCCTCTTACTAATATCATCTCTTCTTTTCACAAGATACATTTATATCCAGATTCAACATAAGAAATTTATCAATTTACAGAGTGATCTGTCTTTGTGTTTGTGCTTGTCACATCTAGTTGCACATGTAGATACTGACAGAATGTCTAGAAAACACTTTCCCAGACCATTAAAAAGTTTTAAATGTTTTCATCACTGAACACCAAAGCAAATCCAAACACCCTTCTAGACTCTTTGTGAGTGATAAGTGGTACTTTTTCCCTAGGGGAAAAGCACTTAAAATGCTTACTAAAGGAAGAAATCTATCTTAGGGTCTGTGTAATTCTTATCAAGAATTTTTTACTTTATATTGATCCTACCCAGAGAGTGTGGTTTGGTGAGTGTCTGGACCAGCACACTTGTAAAAAGCACCTGTGAGCTTTTCCTTCTTACTCTGCCTGATTTTAATGAGAAATTACATGGTAGGGTTAACATTTGTTGTAGAAATAGATGTTTTCCTACTCCTCCTAAAATTGTATGAATTTAAAAGAATTTAAGATTTCATTCCTTCCCATTCTAGTAGCTAAATCAGCTTAATATCCCTGGAAATGCAAGAATGGTTGGTAAAATGACTCTTTAGACAAACATTTCTTTGGTTTGAATATAAAAATTCAAACTGCTACTCCACTGTTACTTTGGATCATTTTCAAGAACTTAATATAGACTATATTAACTTTAATATGTCTACATCTGCTAAGCATAAAGTTGCTCCAAAATTTCCCATTTTTGCAAAACTGGAAACTGATCTCTTTGAGAACTTTTACATCTCAAGCCTCCCTGAGACATTTAATATGGAAGTATAAGAGAGTAAAGTTCCATTCCTGTGGGTTTTTTCGTAACCTACTCCAATAACCACTTAGGAAAAAAGACTTTTCTTGTTGCACTTCATTCAACTATCACTTTATTAGCAAGTTCATGTTTCTAAAGCCCATTTTCTAAAGTTTTTACTGATTAATTGAAGGACACAGGGATTCTGCAGGTGTTTCTGTGAATATACACACACAAGAAGTGATTACATTCAATTCCCTGTTTGTAAATAAGTTGAAAAATTAAATTTAAGGCCTCAGACATTCAATTACATTCAACAAATCATAGAATATCCAGAAATAAATTAATTCTCTCTGGGTCAGAATCCACTCTGTAGCCCAAGGAAACATTGAAATCTGGTAACTTAAGAAGCTTGGTGACTTTCAAGTTCAGTAATTGCACAAGTGTAGATTTATTACTGGGATTGTGTTGTGTCAAATGAAAAACTTATACTAAATCCCTGAACTTTGCAGTTTTTCAGCTCCCAGGTAATGAGTGGATTAGGTGGAATGCTTAATGGACATTACTACTGGGCTTGTCTTATCAGATGAGGAAATAATCACCGTACTATTGGAAAACACGCTGCACTGAAAGATTCATTCTGATCCATTCTGGATTTTTAACTGAGAGTGAGTAGTAAAAAATACACCAACTAAAATGCATGGGTTGTATTTTTTCAGCAATATTCATCCTGTACAGATAATTAGTATTAAGAGAGGGTTTCTCCCCACCAGAGGTTGTTCCAAAACTAAATTAATAAAGAGCTGCAGAAGGCTTAATTTCTTCTTGTGTATTTAATTGATGACAGGGAAGGAGGGAAAGAGAGAAATATATTAAATAGACATGGACATTGTCAGGCCCTCTCTAGACTCACCTTCCTTATCATATTTTTATTGAAATTTAGCACTAATTAATTTGCTAGAAAGACATGTATTCTAATTACAGGCTAAGTACAAGGTTGGATACTGAAGTATGTGGTATCCCTGAACTACTGTACTGTCTTTTAAGAGGCATCCAAACCTCTTTACAGTCACTGCTTAAGATAGCAATCATTTTAAAATATCATTTGTAAGGCCAAACAGACAGTTGGTTAGTTTCTAAATATTAGATCAAAAATTATGAAAGAGCACTAAAAAAAGTCGTATTGTAGACACAGGCAGCAATGATTATGGAACTACCCAGGATGTGCTATTGGTGGATTTAAATATAGGAACAGAATTGAGAATAAAAGTCACAGCATTGCATCATAACAAAAAGAAAGAGAGAGTGGCTGTGGTTTTGGTTATTGAGGAATTGCAAAGCATTTCATGGAAGAAATCTCTAATAATGGCCCCCAGAAGAGCTAGGCTGGGTTCAACAATTGATATTTTGCATATTTCATCTTTGCACAATCCATCTGAAATCATCACAGAAGGCAATGCCATACGTCAGCCCAGATCAAACACAAGATACAATTTTTCCACTACATAAACAAAAGTGCTTGTGCAGCATCAAAGAGTAAAACAGAAGCAGTGCAAGTTTTTGACTATGGCTTATGTTTATGTTTCAAACTTAATATTTTTTAGCTTGGTCTTGCAAAGGGCAATAGCTCAACAAACATCATCCACAGAAAAACTTCATGTGACCATGCCTGAGCCCCTTTGTCTTTCACAAGTCAACCACCCTACCTAGGAGCGGGTATAGAACTTCTGTAAATAGGCAATGCATGACTCTAATGTATTTTTGCAGGTTCTTAATGACCTATAGATCAATGATTTCCTAAGCCAGAAATGATCCTTTGTATGAAATAATATTCTGAACTGACATTTCTCATTAGTTTATTTGGTTTTTAGAGATCTGGAAACTTCTGACAGCTAATTCTTAGTGCAGAAAGTCACCCCCTAGGTGACTTATGTACTATTTAGAGAAGTTACCATCTTATGTCTGTTCTTAACCTGAGACCTGATCAATATGTTCAATAACTTATAAATCTTTTACAAGGAGAAAAGACTGTGACTCCTCCTAGATAATTTATCAACTCTGGTCTACCAGTTCTGTCATCAGCCCCACCTGGGGCAACTCTAGTCAGTCATTTTTTATTTGAATGCAGTTTCATACCATTGATCAGCTTTCTTGCCTCCTCAAGGACCTTTTCTGGCTCTCCTGGTATTAGATGAACTATTACCACTACACATGAGATTTGCAGTTTAGAATACAGATTTGGTCAAAATCATTGTATCTTTTTCTTTCTTCCCACTTCTCTTTCCAAAGTGGTGAGGGCTCCTTCAGAGTTTCTCACCGTGCCTGTGAAATGACAATTGTTTGTCTCTCATTTGGATCACCTTGTGTCTATACACAGTGACTTTCCAGTGTCAACTGGGTCACTTGATCATGTGTGAGTCTAGCACTGTGAAATCCCTTCCCAGGTCTTTGCTGTCAACTTTTTCTTTTACATCAGCAAACATTATTATATCTACTTTGCATACTATGTTTGGTTTATATTTTAGGGCACTCAGTTTTTATAAGCCACCCAGACAGGATTTCATAATGACATCAAACGTTAATCAAAACACTGACACATTGTTATCACCAGTAGGCATTGTATCACCAGTTATCAGTAGGAATGTGCAATTGGATTAGCCAGGTCTACACTTTGAAACAAATCCAAACCAGCTTTTATTTTTGCAAAAAAGAGAAAAAAAAAAAAAAAAAAAAAAAAAAGCAGTTAAAGGCATGCCTGCCCACAACAGGGCCATAGGAACTAAATGGTCTTTAATGTCCCTTCCAATCCATCCCATTATTGATTATACAATAAAATAATCAACAATGTTAGGCTAAAGCATTTTGTAGTTCTCATTTTAGGACTATTTAATACAAACCATTATTTCATTCACTTTTGCTTATTATTTTAGGAGGGGTGTTTTGAAATGTGATAGAAAGGAAATGTATATTTTAATCTATATATTCATATGGAAATATTGATTTGGAATGAATATTTACAGTAAGCAAAAACATTTTTAGTATAAGTTTTAGGATGTTTTCAGTGAAGTATTTCCATAGAATTTACAGTTAGTGTTTCAAGTGTTTTCATATATATCTAGTAAGTACACTTTGTTTTATTTTTAAGACCTCTTTTTCTCAGATATGAGTAAACCCAAATGTTCATTAACTTTATAGTTTCATTCATGCATTCAGATGATTTAGTCATTTGCTTTAGGGGGAAGCAACTTGATAATTTGAGCTTAGAGGTAATAAGAGTTATCTCTATGGTCTTGGAAGGCCAGAGCAAAAGACAGAAGACAAATGTAATGCTTATCTTTCCAAAGGGAATATGGAGTGCCCAAAAACACAAGGTCCATGGGTCTTCAGGTCTCAGAAAAAATCATTTAAACCAATTATTTTTTAAAGGGACTTGGAAGAGAGGAGTGGATGCAGAACAAGGCCTTGTTTTTAATGAAACAGAAGCATAGCAAACCTTCTCCAGAAGCATAATGGGAGCAACCAAAGAAAACTGGTCTGAAAACTACAGTTCTCTCCCTAGAATTCAGTGGCCATTGGTGTCTCCAATGAAATGCTGGTAAAAACAAATTTAATCATTAATTGGATTCTCACATATATTTCTTAGTACCCAATAAGCCTAAGATCTTCTCAGTGTCACATGATTACCAATTTTGAATATTTTCTTTAATCCAGTTCAGATACCATTTACTAAGCTTCTCAGTCTTTATTAATGATGTATTTTTTCTGTGTTTGATCTTTCCCCCACTTTGTTCTTATATTGTATCTGCAATTACTCAGCAACTTTATTTTTAGATTGAAGGAAGAACAAGCAACCACTTTCAAGTTAACTTTGAATTGTTAAGAGAAATATTGTCAAATGTGTGTAGCCACCCCTGAAGCCCATTACAACAGAAAATAAGGAAATATAAATAGATTTTTAGGCATGTTTTGGATTTTTGTACTTCCTAGAAAGTAAGTTAGTGTACTAGCATTAAATCTTTATGCTGATATGGGAGATTTATGGTATTGCATGTATCTGCTCCATGCTGAAATGTTCTTTCACTTTGGAAAAAGGATTATTGTTAAAACATTTATGAGGTGTTCTTCATTCTTCCAGAAGTTGTATTTAATGTTTATTTTTAAAATTGAAATTGTGAGTAATCTGTGCTCAAAGTGACCTATGAAGTAAGGAATTGTGCCCTACTTTGCACTGGTTTTGCTGAATACGATTGAGAAACTTACTTTTAAAAAAAAAAATCCCCCCAAAAATCTATTTTTAACTTCAAAATTACAAGAATATCATATGTCTGGGAATCAGTATTGTTCCCTGGCTTTGTGTCTGGGAATCAGCTTTGTTCAGACTCAGCTGAATAACACTTTTTGAGAACTAAAAACAGCCTAACCCCTTTTGCAGCAAGATCTGGCAGCAGTGTACTCATCAGCTAACAGTTCAGAGGCAAGCTTCTAACAAAGACAGCTTGTCTCCTCAGAGGTTTAGGCACTGCAATGAGATAACTAAGACATAAATTTATATCCTATTAAATTATAGTGCATAAAATTCTGCACCCATTCAGTTCTCCAGTTGCTGTTTCTTTTATGTTACCAGGAGTGCAGAAATTAGAGGGAGACATAGAATTGCCTTCAATTGGTGAACAGTTCAGCAGCTTGGTCAGTAGATCAACACATAACAGATGATGGAAGAGTCTGAAAAAACAGGCAAGAATAGTTAAAGGATCCAGCATTTCCTGGACCTCAAAAGGCTAACAAAAGTGCTTCATTTTTTAACTCATGAACTGAGAGATACAGAAAACAGCAAACACTAATTCAGGTTTGTCAAAAACATATGTAGCAGAACCGAGAGCAAAATTGGCTGAAAGTAGCTAGCCTGGATAGAATTGCAAGGAACAGCATTGTATCTATATATGTTTGTGCTCTCTTAAGTCATTAAAGATATTTCCATTGATTGAAAAGATAGCTTCAGGCTTTATATTCATGCACAATTACAGTGGCAATAGAAGTAGTATGTGTACAGAAAAAAAATTAACCTATAAGTTTTCTTGGAGGGTTGTCAAATAAATATCTTCTGTTTAATAAGATACTGTACCAGGCAGAACTGTATTAAATTTCAGTCTGTTATATATTTTTACAGAATTCTGTACTACATATCTACATAGCTTTCAGAGCACTGTAGTTAGCATCAGAGAAGTTTTGTTAATGTGAAGGTTGCTGTTAAACTAAGTATATCAGCAATTAATCCTAGCTGAGCAAGAAGACTGCCAACAGATATTTTAAAACTTGTTTACCTAAACAGTAAGAATATTTCTAGCCCTAAAGGCTCCAAGGTTGTGCATTGCTGATGATAGGATATACGAGCTGTAAGTCATCTCTGCAAAGTTTCCATCTACTCTTCAGAAATGCTTATTTTTGTACCTTCGTTCATGTTACATTTCTTTTATGATCTGCTAAAGCAAAAATGAAAACAACCAAACTATGAATCAGTGAAATAGCACATTTTCTTCTTTTATATTATAAGAACTTGCACCTTTTTTTATTTACTAGTCAGTAAATCCAAGAACATTACATGCAAGAGAAATAAACATTGCCAAAACTTTCTGTAGGAAAACCATTAGGAAAAAGCCTGTGATTTTACAGGTCGCTATTGCTGTTTAGCAATTGGGCTTCATCTATCTAAAACCTATACTCAGAGCACAGATAATTAAATCTGAAAGTATTTAGGCAGTCTGTCTGCTGAGATAATTGTTTATCAAGGTGACCAGAACTGCCTCATAGGTTCCTGGTCTTCTCTTGACTGTCTTCTATCCATCTGTTTTCTTACAATTGGGGCATGTCAGATTTGAGCAATCCTGGATCTGCTCTCTGAAGGCCAGGAACTTGTATGACAGCTGTCCCTGGGGCTGAACCTGAGCTCATATCCTTGCTGCACCAGGCTGCTTTAACACCCAACAAGCTCCATGGGAGCAATGCCATCTCTTCTGGCCTTGTACAAGGGTTAGTAGGGGTTAGTAGGGGTACTGAGCTCTAGGACAAGGGCTCTCAACTGCTTTAAATGTGAAAGGAACAGCCAAAACAGAGACACTTCACGAAGTGCCATCACCATTTAATTTCCCAGAGGCTTAGCTGGTTTGAGAAAATCTGTCTCGCAGTGCACTTTTCATAATTGCCTTTCTCAGGAGCTTCCTGTGCCACTGATCCCATCCCTGGCTAACTTGTTAATTAACATTTTTTTTTCTGCTGACAATGGGACAGACTTAGAAAATTTCTTGGTGTCTACAGACAGTAATTTGAAAACTACTGATCATTATATTCACTGCTGGCAGAGAAAAAGAAGAAAAACAGTATTCAGCCTTTTAATTCAGATCTGCTGTAGACACCAAGATTTTTTTTATCATTGGGAATCTTCTTTTTTCCAACATTTACCTCAAATCTTTCCTAGCAATCCCACTTATAGATTATTGATATGTTTATCATGCTATGCTTTTTCTTCAGTTTAAGCAATCTTCAGCAAATAATGAATTCTCAGTATACTGTAAAGGAAATTAACTACTTCTAAGTTAGACCAAACTTTACACGTGTATTAAGATGTATTCCCATTCCTATGCGAGGATTAAAAAGACAAGCAGTAAAAGTTTGTAAAAATTGTCGTAAGGAATTTCTGAGTCTGCTGAGTTACATTTAGAATGTAATTGATCTTTATAATTCAAATTATTATTCCTTAAACCTTTTGAATTTAATTTAGTTACTTCTCTGCCTTTCATGCATCACTTAATGGCTTTTTGAAGAAAAATAATCAATGTAAAAAATGCATTTCATGACTAATAAAAACGTAATTCCATAAAGATTGATTAAACTTTTGGGAAATATTCCAGTGTACCAGAAAACTTGAATACCCACAGCTCCAGCTAAAGTCAGAGTGATACATGTCTGTTCAGTACCTCCAATAAATCAGGCCCATAACTGGCTCCTCACCTCTCCAGTTCTGCAGTATCACTCAGAAAAGTTTTGCTAATCTTACTTACAGTCAAGGGCTCAGTCACAGTTCCTGGGGAACCAGTGCTGCAACTGGAATGAAAAAACTGAGTTTGCTCCCTCCCAGGCTGAATAATAAATTTTACAGACATTTTTCAGAGGATTTTTTAACCCACACCACGGTTTCAGATAGTGTTGCAATACTGTTAAGAATGTTTATACCAGCCCAGACCTGTCATACAGACAATTTCCTTATCTGCAGATGGTGGCTGGCAATACCAAGGACAGACTTTCCAAGCCCAGGTTGTTAAAAAGTATCTCAAAATCTGTGTCACGGCATTCGCTCTTCCTTCTAGCACTTTATTTTTTAGCATTTACTTTCATCATCTTGGCTATTTTTCATATCTGTATCTGTTAAACTACCTTATTTACTCCAAGAGGAAAATCAGGATACTGGAGATAAGAAGGACATTATAGCAGTGTGACAGGAGAGGCTGACCATGGTCCCCACTGGCAAACAGGGATATAAAGCAGAAATTCTTGGGTCAAAGCCCCCCACAATATGTCCCAGTGCTTCCTTCCCCAGGTCTCCCTAAATCCAGAGCTGCACTGGCAGTCTGTGCATGCCCAGTCTGTGGGAGCCTGAGGTGTCCATGGTCAGTGACAAACCAGCACCCTCCGCCCACCACAGCAGATCCACAGTGCTGCAACAGCCAGGGGAAAATTCCCTCCTTCCAGGGGAGGTACCTGGGCATTCCCACCTGAACACAAATCTATTCCAACCCGTTGAACTCTGTGTTTTGGGGGCTGCCCTCACCCCTGACAGATCAAGACTGTGACTATGCCTTTGAACAATGGACACAGAAATTGCAACCATCAAGTCTCCTGGCTAAATCCACAGGTGGAGATGTTTTTCTACTCT
The DNA here is from genome assembly GCA_018697195.1 of Certhia americana. Classification (NCBI taxonomy): domain Eukaryota; kingdom Metazoa; phylum Chordata; class Aves; order Passeriformes; family Certhiidae; genus Certhia; species Certhia americana. The sequence continues at coordinate 21,838,770 of CM031858.1, forward strand.
TATCCTTTCTGTCTCTTTCTTCTCCTTATACTTTTTCCTTAGTGACATCTTTCTACTTTCATACTGTTGCATTTCTACACATAATAATAACCAAACCAGCTACATACCTCTTTTCCTTCACATCAAAATTGGTCTAAAATAAACCCTATGTATCTTATGGGATACATAAGTCTTCATAAGTCGCATAGCTTAGTTCTACCGAGTTTGAAAAAGTATTTCTTTTGCAAGTTTTAAATTTGTGATATTTCACATAAATATTTCTTTGTTCCCTTTTATTATGAAGTAAGGAGAGCAGAATTTTATTATTTGTCATCTTTAAGTTGTTAGTTTTTTTCATTTTCTCTCCTTAACCCTGCACAGGTCCACCTAAAATAGACATTCCACCATCATTTGAGCATCATAATTAGAGAGATTTTCAAACACCTAATCACACTACAACCTTTTTCTGATTGCTCTTTAATTTAGCAGTATTCTTCCTTAGATATGATAACAGGGCCCTATGCAGTAGTTCATCTGAGAACAATACCAAATGTTAATTTCTACTTTCTTCTTTATCCACCCTTACTTTCTTGTTTGCTTTTATCAGCAGAGGAGCTGTGAGCACCTTTTCTCTTTAGACTATCCCAAAGTTAGGCATATCCCTCTCTGTGTACCTGTTATGCAGATCCCTTTCCCAAGAACAGTGGTTAGGTACAATGAGGTTGAGTTTAAATTGTCTCACTGAGATTTCAGAAATGCTTCTCTGCAGCTGTGCTAAGGGCAGTACAGACCTGCCTGCCAAAATTAAGGGGTCAGTGTGGCTGTACTCGGTTCCCTTCCTGCAGCCCATTGGGCTGGTGCCCTACTCCACCACAGTTTATATTATTCAGCATTCCTTGACTTCACACACACACTTTCATAACTTGCACACACTACATGTTTTATATCCCTGAATTTGACTATTCCAAATAACTGCCTGTCATCTGCAGATATGACTAATGAGCAAATCCTTTCTCTTCCTATATATATATATTTTTATATAGAAAACTTAAACAAATGAAGAATGTTTGGGCATTCAGCTGCTAACCTTGTGTCATGATTGGAGTGGAGAAAATGTAAGATGATAAGTTAAAAACTGTCAGATCACTCTGAAGTAACCATGCAAGGTTTTATTTATTCTGATGGTAACACTTTGATGACTATTAGGTTCTTCAACTTTCAAAGATTATCTTTAAAAGGAGAAGGCATGAAATGAGATAAAAGTCAATGGCTGGTCAGCATGGCCTAATTTACCTGGGGATTTTCCACTGGGCTTGAATGGGACATGTAGCTTTAATTAGTATATTATCCCCAAAAAGCACCCATCCAAATCCTTGATATCACAAGCCATATCCAGGCTTGAAAACTAGATGTACTTGGGTTAAAAAAAAAAAAAAAAAAAAAAAAAAAAAAAGTCAAATCTAGGATAAGTTTATCAGAAAGATATTTTTAGTATATGGTTTTTAGGATTAGCCCCAAATAATGTCCTTGACTGAGATTGATAATATTCCTTTTGGACTGAGGAGAGAGAATGCCAGGCTGTCTTCACTGAAGAAAGGGAAGAGACTGAGACTGATGCAGGAGGAAAGCTCCACATAAATCATTCAGCAGGGCCACAGCTGAAAGGATCCCAAGAAAAGGCTCTATAAGGATAGGGGAGGGGGTAGGCAGGGTAAGCACCCACCACCAAGGGAGAGAGACTAGGCTATCTTCTTATCAGAAAGGGAAAAAAAAGCCAGCAAATAGGCAACAGGGTTTAAATAGATCAGCTGGTGCAAGAGAGCACAAAAAATGGGCCACAGAATAAGTTTATTACTGCCAAGGGAAAGGTGAATGCCCTTTTCTGTGTCCTTTCTCCCAGAGAGGCATGCAAGGAAAAAACTCATGTGAAAAGGTTAGTTCTGAGCCACAGTGGTGTCTTTCTGGTGTTATATTTAGCTTATTTGAAGGACCTCAGATATAGACACTAATTAATACAGTAAAACGAGTCATGATGGACTGCAATTAGGAGACTGACACCCTTGAAGAGCATAGAGGAGGGAAAATCAGATTCCTGTGATTTGTTAGCTTGTGGGATAATCTCCTAAGGGAAATCATACCTACCTGAAGGTGCATGGACAACCAATACAATTTATAGGAGAGTGTGCAGGAAGTCAGTACTGATTCCATACTTGTTCAAAGAAGTGCAAAGTGGTCTGAGACACTTCCTCCTGCTGCAAACATCAAGCTTGGGCTCCAAGCTCTCCTCTGTGAAACAAGGTGTGTACAAGTATCTTATCTGTTCCAAACCTCAGACAATAGGTACACATGACTAAAACTAGGTGCTCTCTGCACCTTCTTTACATGTTTTTTTTCATGTTCTGCAGTTTGGAAGCCATTTTTGCACATTTAATACCACTGTACTCTAGCTTATTCTCAGTAGTAATTAACATCTAGTTCTCTCTCAGTCTGGGCTTCTTGAAAGTAGAGGAATCTCCAGCCATAGATGAAGGGTTGCATATTGATTTGTAGTCTCTTAAGCTCCAACTGCGTTACTCCAGCTAAGGTGTACTATGTGAAGTTATTATTTAAGGATTGGAAGAGAAAAAGAGATATTAAAATAAATATAAACAAGATCCAAACTTCTATTTTCCTCCCTTTCCAAAACCCTTACTAATTTTGTAAAGAATCCAATTTGATGAGAATAAAATAGCTCATTGAAATTAATATACAGCATTTTGTTTTCCTTGCCTGCATAGATTGTTTTCAGTTAGAGTTTAATTTGTTAAGAAAAGTGTCCTGATAGAGCCTTACTAAAGGAAAATCCACTCTTGCACTCAATCATTGCATTATTATAGATCAAAGTGAATACAAAATATCCGAAGAATGCTTAAGGGGGGCACAAGCTTCATTAGGAAAATAATCCACTGCAATATGATAAAACATAAGGTAGCTATTCACTCTACCGTGGCACAGATGAGGACTTTATTTTAAACCCACAGCAGATTGAATTTTTGCATGATGTTTTCTTTAAACTGCCTTCCTTAATCTAGAAATACATTAAAATACTCATCTGCCAGCTGTGCTGTTTTCAGCTGGAGCAAACTGATGATTAGTATCCTCCTGACATTATTTTCTTCACACAAAATAAAACATGACTGTCACAGTATTACAGAAAAGGAAAAAAAATCTAAAGTTCTTTATGACTTGTCCTGGGTTTTTTATCTTGTCCTTGAATTATTTCCATAATTAACAGGTCTTCTACTATTGAGTATATTTGCAAATATGTTTGGTGAAGAAATGCAAAAAACTGAGTTTGACAAGATTAAAAAAGAAACCATTAACATTTAAATCTTACAAATTTGTAGAAATGCTTTCCACAGCCACCAAAAATGACTATACTCAGTCTGAAAGCTTGTGACATTCTGTGATACGCTGATGGTCAAACCCATCCCACTGACATCAGAAAGCAAAAAGCATTTTTGACTGTGTCTGTTTTTCATTCTCAGCCTCCAAGGTCATTTCAAGAACTCCCCGTATAAGCTTAAGAATGAGACTGGCTATACTTTATGCTTAAAGATGCATTTTATCCTGACATACCATTGACAATTGCTAAGTATTAAATCCACTAGGATTTTTTCTTCTACTTGGATAGAGATGACAGAGTAATCAAAACCACTGAACTCAGTGCAACAAAAATTTCACTTTTCAATCTCATTTTTAAGCATATACTGCATACAATTTTTGATCCTAAGTGCAAAAATATAACTCACATGTCTGTAGGATGACAAAATCCCTTAGTCCATCTAGGCTACATTTTTATTAGTAAACAATACAGACCAACAGAAGTGGCTCAGTAAAGTGAAATAGCTGGTGAGAACCTGGCATCCTCCCTGATCATATTGCATGGGCTTTTCTCTGCATCAAACTAGCTGTGCTCTGCTCTCACAGAGTGGCTGCCAACTCACCACTGGTGAACTCCTGGAGTGCATCTTCCAGTTAAGTTCCACACAAAGGGAATCATGTTCTGAGGCTGCTCCACAGCACAAACTGAAGCATAGCACAGGAGTACATTTGAGAGGTTCACTGAATTCAGTGGGTGATCCATGGATATCCTGTTAGCTTTATTCCTCCCTCAAAGCTAAAACCCCCTGGAGAGCTGCTCTACACATAGTTCTGAGCATGAGTCCTCAGACATAGCAGTCTGCACTGAATCCCACTTTTCTTGTTAATACATTGGGTGGCCCTACAAAAAAAAAAAAAAAAAAAAAAAAAAAATTTCTTTGGCAAAGCCCACAGGAGAAGGCTTCTGTTAGAACAGATTTAAAGCAGAACTGCTTTAAGCTGTCAAACACTTTTACCTTTCACTTCAGAATGGGTGTGAAAGCTTCAGATATCTGATAAAAACTACTAATCCAGAGTGAGACCTTGAACACAAATGGTTTCCTGATATGGATTCTTTTATCTTAGAGTAGTCACAGGTCAAAGTCCTTCACTGCCCACCACTGCTCCCCACAAAAGTACAGTGATAGGACAGGTATATTTCCATCATCACTGCCTTCAGCAGCTGCCAGAAGAAATTTGCAGTAAGTAGATTCTCTGTGACTCTTTTGTCCTTGGCCATTTTGCTGAGGCACCAGTGGCTCTGACAGTGGTTTTGCAGTGTGGGTACTTCTCTTTTTGATTGTAATCCATTGGCTTTCTTCACATGTGTCATCAAAAAGCCATCAGGTAAGCGTTTTGGGTTTTTTTGCTCTTTCACCTAGGGGCAGATCTGAGTCACTGACCTTGAAATGAAGGGCTCTATATTTCAGTATCATGCTTCCCAAGAGAAGCTGTAACTCAGCCTGCTGAAATATCTAACAATTTGATTTCTCTAGACAATCACTGAACAAACTTCTTTTTAACAGCAAAATGACACTACTCTGGTTTACTTACACAGACTATCTCTTCTTTTAAAGACAGAAATGTGATCTTCACCCAGATCATTGCAAATACTTCTATAGATGTTATGCTTCATACCAGAAAAGGCCCATCTCAGAGCCACCCCAAATCTTTCTCAAATGCAGGCATGTGGAGAAAATTGATTTTTCTCTTTTGATTTTAGATAAGAAAGAAAATCATGAGTTATAATAGTTTGTCCTTTTTTCTCCTAGATGTGGTGACTTCAGTTTTAGTACTAGGGTTAGGGTAACTCTTCTTACTCTACTCTAAAGGAGGAATACCAAATTTAACAGCTGGATATTTTGTATTTCATCAGACTGCAAGCTGGAAAATACACTTTAATCCATTGGCACAGTTCCTACTTTTCTACCACTTCTCCCAGGACAATGTCAATGTTACCTGAAGCAGTCACTGATAACCTGCAAAATGTAGTTAGCCTGTTTGTGACATGAAGGACAGGATAGGGAATGGATATGCAATCTACAGTGCGAATAGGACTGCATCTCAGTGATAACACATGCTTGGCTTCCAAAACTTTAGGAACAAAAGAGAAGAGCTGTCTTTAACCATTTTTCCTTCTTAGAGGAAAAGAGCCTTCATCTAGAAAGCAAGATGAAGAAATGAGAAACTATGAGGCAAGTAAAAGAATAATATCACAAGCACGGAATATCTGAAATACCTTCTAGGTAGATGGTCAGGACATGAGGGACAAACAGAAATAACTCAAAGGCTTAACTAATTTGGATAATTGGTGTCATAAATTCCTAGTGGAATATAGTAAGTACACAAGGAAGAATCTAGGGAGGGTTGAGAAGCACCTGAGATGCAGTGGTAGAGGGGATATTGATCAAGAGCACTTTCTGAACTTTGGGAAAATCAGATACAGTGAATGTCAGTTTCAGTGGTTTCTGGGATAGGAAAAATAAAAAATAAAAAGAGAGAGAGAGATTTTAAGGCAATATCTCCACTTCTAAAGCAATGAGTAGCTGTTGGATATGGTTGTTTAGAGACAACCCAAGGAAGGCAGCCTGTTGGTGACTGGGGACGTGGCTTTCCTTTATGCGTTTTGGAACAATTATATTGTAGGGCTCAAAATATTTGCTGCATGTACTGGAGACAGTCTTCTCTTTGGAAGGGAAGTTATTAGGACAGTAGCTATTTTTAAATTATTCTGCCAGAGGCAGAAAATCATTTGGGTTAAGGAGATGCTGTTAGAAACAGAAAAAAAAGGGCTACAAAATATTGACAGCGCTTTGAGAAAGCAGACATCAGCAGAAATTATTTATTGTCATGTCTTTTGCAAGGATAATTTGGAGGTTTTTTTACAAAAGTGAGAGACCTGGTGGTTATTGGAAACATTTTGCCAACGACACAACTGAAACTACCCCAAAGAGAAGAATTCAGGTAGAAGACATTTCTCCATTAGTAGCATTTTAGTTGTTTAGTGATCTGAATATGGAAAAAGGACCTGCACACAGAATGAAAAAAAGGGCATATATCTTAAGGATATAGAAGAATTGCTCAGATATGTTAAATTCAACAAGGCTAAGGCTGAGTTGCAATTAACAGGGGACATAAGCAACAATAAGAGTCTAAAAATACATGACACATTGAAGAAGTAAAAGGAAGTATTAAGGAGATGAAATAATGAATGAGTCAAGGAAGGCCGTTGCACCCCATGCATTCTTTCAATTTTCAAGTAGATGTTAACTATGATCCAATACTTAATTAAATTAAATTTTTAAAGGAGATAAGCAGGCAGGTCTTCCTGAATATGGGTGAGGACATTGAAAAAGATAGAGATTTTCAATTTAGCTTAGTTCAATGACTTTCAATTAAGTATCCTTAACAAAGCAACCCCCGTAATCTCTGAATCATAGCACTTACTTTGGAGAGTTGATGAAGAAGGGCAGAATTCCCTGAAGAGAAATAGAGGGCAATCACAATGTTACACTTCAAAAAGAGAAAAATATCTCTGCTTGGGAGGGTACAAACCAGTCCTTGAACTGTTCTTTCTTGAAAGATTCTGGGGCAATTTACTAAAAGTTCTTTTCTAAGGCACAAAACAGTAAGATGGTAATAAAAAAGAGAAAACATGAACTTATCAGGAACAAATCATGTCAAGTCAATGTAATTCCTTTCTTTGATTGCTGGCCTAACTGGATAAGGGAAAAGTCACAGCTGTGATATATTTGAACTTTAATAAGGCTTTCCCAATATCTGGAATAAATTTAAATGTTCTAGTACACAAACCAGAGGACTAACTTCTAGATGAAATCATGTTCAGGTGGGTTGAAAAAAACTGTAGAAAACTTAATTTATGATGGGAGATTTAAAAAAACTACAACAGTTTTGTCTAACAAAGAACTGGAACAGTAACATTTTCTAATATATCAGAATTTTTTAATATGCATCTATATGAATATATATGTGAGGCAATGTATATTAAAATTGAGACAGAAAAGCTTGAATTGCAATATAGGAGATTGGAGCTTGATATTGGAACAATATCTCCTTTTAGATATTGGAACATTTCTCCTTTTAAGAACAGCTGAAACTATTATGGACTGCCTGCTTTCTTTGGGCATGTAATACTTCTGTTCAGAGAAATTTTCTTTCACTTGCTTTGCATAAGTGGAGATAGTAATATTTCAAAGTAGTCCTGTTGCCTTCAAGCAAAGATTGCTTCTTGGATAAACCAAAAGCCTGCTAAAACTTAAGAATTATGCAACTAACACAGGACTTATAGAGACAACCAACCTTTAACCCCAAAATTTATGAGAAAATAGTTCCCTGTTCAGCAGCAACACACCCTTGAGTTTCATTTGGAGCTCCCTGTTCAGTTTGGCACATATCTACAGACAATTCTGCTTTCCTGATCACTCAGAACTGACCATCCTGACCTCCAAGGTATATAAACCCCTTTTAAGCCTCTGTGGGACTCAGAACAATGCCCAGATATGCAGAAGGTGCAGACTTCACCACACACTAAAAGTACAAGGAAGAAATTTCATGGAACAAAAAGGCAACCAGCCTGTGTTTTGTAACCAAATCCACTGCTTTTAGTACTTATAAAATATGTCCTTGAGGGAGCTCCTGTTGTACTCTTCTAGAAGCTGCTCTAACCCTCAGGATTGAGACTGACTCTAAGACAGATTTGGTGCTCACCTCTAGCAGAATTATTTCCAGAACAAATCTGGGGCCTGACTTACTGTGTAGCAGGTGTGAATTGTCCCATACCTTTCCTAGGAGGCAGAGGCTCACAGTAAGGCTGCACTATCTTTCACTGTGATCTCTTCATACAGAACAGAAAGTAAAGACTGGGATGGAGAGTCACTCCTGAGTTTCCAGCAGACTGAATTTTCCCTGTATTCCATCACACAGTCCCCAGAGTGCATGGTGTCCTAAGTGTTTTGTTAGACCTTTACAAGCATTTCTCAAACTGATCGTGTTCTACACGACCAAAAGCAAGGCCTAGTGAGTGGAACTAACAGCATGTCAATACAATGATTTAGCATATTCACTGAAACACTCTGCATGCACAGTGTGTCTGGGCTCCTGTTGCAGAAGGAGAAATAGCCAATATGGGAGAATCCAAAAAGCAGTCTGCCAAATGGAAAAGCATGGGATGTAAAAATAAGACCTATTTCAGCATCAGCTGTTCAGAGCATACAATATAATCAGTGGCAAATAGTCTCAGTTTTTAAATATTACTGAGACTTTCTTTAAAATGCTAGAAAATAAATTATTAGAAAACTAAAATTTAATGCATCGGTTATCTAATTCCTGAAATAATAGGGGTAACCTACCATTCAAGCATCCTCGCTTCCTTAATAAACCCCCTCATTCACATCTGGCAATCTCCTCTGCTCATTCATTTCAAATAGCAGCCACTTGAACCTTTCTTTCTGTTTTTCGGTGTTTGGGAGGGGGGATTTTTGGTATTTTTTTGGTTATATGTTCTTTAAAATAGAGCAGTTGCAATTAATATTCTGACATCTTTGTTTCTTCTATTTATAAATAACGTATTTATAAATATTATTTATAAATACTCAACAGATTTTCTCAAATGCTTTCATTTTTCATATGTCTTTTATTGAATTATTTCTTAAAATAGCTCTTTCCTCTATTTACAAGAACCTGATGTTCTTGTAAAAAAAAAGGAGTTGCTTGAACTGAAGTTATTAATTACTTATCTATTTTTTTCTGCATACTATCCAGACTGTTTTATAAGTTTCAATTTTTGTAGAAATCTTACAAAAATTATGGATAAACAATATAAAAATTACATCTGATCACAATTTTTATATATACCTTTTTTTTCTGATGACAGGTATTTGTGACTCACTTGAATGGTTTGCAAGAGCTTTCTGATTACTGCATCATTTTCTAAAAGATAACAGAGTTTTTGACCACACTGTCTAGCAACTTAAAAAGAGGGCAGGAGGAAAGGAATGAAAATGAGGACAGAAAATAAATCCTTTTAACCAGGGTTCTAGTGCCTTTGCAAAACGTTATTATCCATAAGTGTGTGAAAGGACAAATATATATGCGAAAGCCTGAAACTATCACAAATAGGAATTACATTCTTGCTAAGGGCAAAGTATGAAAGACTTGGTGATAAACTTGGTGAAAACAGAGCACTGCTCTGCTCACTCCCTGGTAAGGAACCGAGACATGCCCTCCTCTGGGGATTATTTTTTTCTCATTGCTTCCCCTGTTTTGCCCTTGCCATGTCCTTCCCTCACGGTCTCTCTCTAACACCAGGCTGCACGGGTTGCAGCAGCAGTGGAAGATGGCAGAATTGAGCATCAAGTGTCACCCACAGACGGACCCAAGTCAGCAAAATATTGTGCTCCAACCTTGAGGAGACGTGTGTCAGTATTCCAGAGGCTGGATACACTGAAGGCATCAAAAAATCAGCTTGAAGACTTTGAAGAACTTTCCCTAGCCACACCATTTTCCTTCTGAAGAACTAACCCAGCTTACTTTAGTAAAGGATATTACATCAACAGTGGGAAAAAAAGGAAAAGGAAAAATCCATCCAACTTACTGGTACTGAAATGCTATCATACGCCCCCTGGTTATATTTAGCAGTTTATCCAGTCCTTACCTATAAATATAATGCAGTATGCATTATATTTATAGATGAAAAAATTCACTAATATTTTCTCCACTCTAGAAAGTTTCCATTGTGCCCATCTTGCATTGTCTCTAGATAATAATAGTATTGTCAATACCAGAGATGAGCTTGTGATGGGTTATTCCTTTGAAGAGCTTCTCTTCAGACTAGCACACAGAATCTTTACCATTTGTCAATTGCATAAAACACACAGAATATCAGATGCCATATCCTGGACACCAGCATAATACTTGTCTTTCTGGTTTTCAGTATTTGTGGTAAATCAGTGAAAACACAATACAAAAGAATTTAAAAGCATTTTTTCACTTACTTAAAAGATAATTGATGTAATTCTATGGAAGTAAATGAAAGAACTTATTTAACAAAATACACCTCAATGTAAAAAAGTATATATAAGTAGTATTTTCACTGATACAGGCAATAAAATCCTAAAAAAATAACTTAGTTTAAATATGTATTTACATTTTCATTGCTGTAATTCTTTTTTTTTATTATTATTGCCCTATTCAAAACTCCAGCTATTCACTCATAATCAAGAAAATGTGCTTTTATCCAGCCAGGTTCAGACTTAAACCTAAGAGGTCTTTGTTTAAGTTCATTTTGCATTCATTATAACATGCCTTCCCCCACTGTGCTCTGAAAATTATGCTGAAGGTGGTAGAACAGAAGCATTTGTAACTTACTCAAACTAAGCAAGTACTCACACATGTCCAGCATGCAATAAACCTTCGTGTACCACTGGAAACCAAACAGTATCAGGCCCGCAGTTCCAGCTTAGTGTGGGAATTTATTCATGTAATAAATTAATACCTGTCTGACAATGCCTCTCTTTTATAGCACACCCTACATCTAAATTGGTAAGGGTCAGACTCCACCTTACTAAATTTATAAATTTAAGAACACTGTCCCGTAATGAACACTGAAAAGTTGTCATCACCACCTATCCACTTTAAACATAAAAAGTCTGGAAAAAGGAAAGGAAGCATGAGCTTTGAGGCAACTCAGGCTGTTAATAACCTCTACCTTATTTTCATCACTTAATGTTTCCATAAGGATCCATTTAAGATTTTTAACCCTTCATACCTCATTATAGTAATCTCTATCACTAGATAAAAGAATGTTTTGGCTTAGCCAAAGATGCAAATAATAAATAAAGTTAAATTCAAATTACTTATTTATCAGAAATATGTTTTATTTATTAGCGCAAAAATTGAGAATTAGTTTAACACAAAGCATCATGTAAAAGTGGGAAATCATATTTGAGGTGATTGTGCCCCTACTGTGCCTACTTCTAAGGTACAAAAGGAATTTGCTTCTTTTCTATTTATTTTCAACATCTTATGAAATAGAGCTTCTAAGTACAAAAATGAATGAAGGTGACAGATGCTGAACATTATGAAAGATAAGTTTTGTTGAACAAAATAGTAGAAATAATTTCTTACACTGTGAAAATCAAGGAGTTAATAAAAGTTTCATTTTGTGGACAATCAAATTTTTGGTCCAGAGAACTACTTAAAATAGCTGAAATCTAATTTTGTGTCTCTTTCAAGAGCTGAAAATGTAATAATTCTCCAACAGCACCCATGTTCAAGCACAAGTTTGAAGTCAGATATTACGACCTATTAAACAGAAGGTGCAATTTGAAGAGGTGACACAGCCAAATGGTAAAACCCCAAATATTTTCCTTGTGATTTTGTACATGTACAAGGGATTCAGTTTGTTTAATATGCTTTAAGGGAGGACCAGGAGGCAGGATATAATGAGAATGATAGCATTTTGAAACAAAACATGGGGAATGTTGAGAAAGAAGTGGTTAAAAAAAAAAGATTGGCACTTGTAGCCAGTTGATTAAAATTTTATGAACCTAAAGCCACAGAATGTTGGGGAATATTTCTGTTCATTTCAACAGAATTTGGTTCTTCTCTGCCTGAAGCAAATGCTGGGGAAAAAAAAATAAAAGTTCAATTAAAAAAAATCCAAATGTGACTGCTCACATAGTTTAGCAGGAGACAAATGTCCTTTACAGGTAGTATGTAACAAGAAAAGAGAACATATGGCCACCACTGCCTGTATAGAATTCAATCATTTCCTATAAAATACATGTTATTCTGCTTTGCTGAGTAGCTAAATGTTATTATCTCAAAATGCCTTGAGGTAGAAAGCCCACCAGGTAATAAATGGTCATGATATAAAGAAGAATGACAGAAGAATGACAACTAAGTCAGAGTCAGTGGTTATTTATTGGTATCTTTGTAGCTTACTTCCTGTTTTGTGGGGTTTTTTAACAGGCATTCTAGAACCATTAAAATCTTTTTTAAAAATAAATCTAAACAACCACATTTTCTTTTCTTACAAAACTCTTTAATGTTTTGTTAGAATATTGAATTTTAGTTTGAAGCTTTTTTAAGGAACTGTTGGAACAAGTCATGTCAGTGCTTACATTAGGACCTGATTCAGCCAATTATTTTTGCATGTGTTCCTTTGTAAGCACAAAAATAGTCATCCTAGAAGAACTTTTCAAACTGAGTATTTTGCAAACGACTCTGCTAATATTAATAGTTTCCAGCATAGCTGTATTTTGAATCCTGATAGTCACACGCTAGTTTTATTTTTAAAAAAAGACCATAATGGGTCAGTGCTGTATTTAGCCTTGAGGTTACATAGTGGTCTGTGACTTTCAGCATTTCTTTCAACCCTACACCTACACACACATTATATATTTTGCTTTATAGAAATTAAATAAGAAATAAGACTCTGTGTTTTACACTGTCCCTCAGATACTGTTAAACAGTCAGGAGTGAAGACCTAGGATTACTGGGAAAGCCTTTAACATTAACATTTTTTCAGAGGAGAGGAGAGCCCTTATTGAACACACTGAAAAATGACATGACTGCATTGTAACAAGAATCATGGAGCAGAAAGCCTAATTCTTGCTGCATTCATGAGTCACCATGAGGCCCTGTGCTAATCAATCTACAGAATGAAAAAATTCATTGATCTTAAAAGCTAATAAAGAAATCAAGAAGTATATTTTTAGTACTCTGAGAAGGAGAGAATTTGATATACTATGACCATGTACTATAAAATTGCACTATATATATATATATGTATATATATGTATATATGTATATATGTGTATATGTGTATATGTGTATATGTATGTATATGTGTATATATGTATATATATGTATATGCATATAGTATATAGTATATATATATATATATATATATGTATATTAGGATCTGTTAAAAAACAGTCTTAGAATAACTTAAAAAAAAATTAAAACAAAGCTCTCTGCACTAAAGTAGAAAGAGGGGGAGTTTTACAATGTTAATTTCCCAGCACAACAACACACTTGCAGATTCCTTCTCAAGTTGAATTTAATTTTAATTAATTTTAATGTTGATAATATTTACCCATCCAATCCTACAGGGAACACTGACAAAAAACCCAACTGCTTACAGTGTGAAACCTTCCAAGAGTGGCCTGGACTTTGCCCAGCTATCTCCCACTATTTTTCTAGTGCTTTTCAGATTTCATGTTATAAACTTAATTTTGAAACAGTATTATACATGTTTATTTGATTTCCTGCACTTGTCTCTTGGCAAAAAAAAAAAGAAAAATGAACCAGTATTGAAATGATGGGTTGTATAGATAGGTGGTTAGAAGACATCAGTCTTATTCCATCATGATGAAGTAATATGCATGGTGGGTACAACTGGAACCAATGAATAAAATATTTAATTTTAACATCATAGAAAATGAGACAAAAGTGAAGAATGCAGCAATTTTGCATAAATAAATGAATGAACTTCCACCAATAATCTGAAGGGATTTTATTGTACAGTGCATAAAAACTGCAAGAGGATTTGTTCATAAAATAATCAAATGGTTTTTACATGCAGAAGGAGAAGGATCAGAGCAAGCAAAAATAATATAGAAGCTATCCAGACTCTGTTTACATTAGGAAACAAAATATTAAATCAGTATCTTGGGTGAGAGGTTCAGTAGCTGTAAATCAAAATAGTTTCCATTAACATATTAGAAAGCCATTGCTTTACTCTACCTGAAGATTTGACCCCTAACATTTTGTTGTGAGTAGGAAGATCTTCAAAGTTTGGAAAAACTTAAGAAAAAGATTCATCTTGTAACATAGCATGCATCTACAAACTATGGATGTCAATTAGATACTGGGTAATCATCCACGCTTGAGAAGATTCTTCACTGATAGGAACTTACTCTAGGCCAGATAGTTCCAAAAGCAAAAGATAAGGATTACTTGACTGGCGAGATCAAACACTACCTAAAAGCATGTGTCCAAAATTAGACAGGAGGCTTTTAATTCAGCCAGCACAAAGATGCAAACTCACATTCATTTCTCCAATGTGATCAATACCCTCCTTTAACAGAAGCCAAGAGAGCTCAGATATCAGTAGGAGAAAAGGAGTTTTACATTTTCATCTCCACTGAACTTTTAACTTAAACTCACTGCCCTCCCTATTGGCCCAATCTTTTGTCCCCGTTGCTTCTCAGAGCATTCAACAAACAAAATATTAATTGTCAAATTCAAACAGAATATTCTTCCAGCACACATCTTCCACAGAAAAAGTACAGGGACTTGGGTTGTGCTGGAAGAAACAAAAAGGAACCTCTTTAGATGGAGACGCAGGATCTGTTCATGCCGATATTTTGGGTCAAGCTTAAGGTTAGTTCTCCACTATACTGAGACACATCAGCAAGCCATCCTGCTACAACACAGCCCACTTAATGCCATCAACATTGACATCTTTGACAGCCAGAGTAGGCCCTCTTTCCATTTAACATGCAGTCTACATTTTAGGCTAGTCCTTGACTAAGACAGAAAGTGAAGGATTATGAAGCAGAAGCAGGGCACAGAGGGATCACTGCTGACAGAACTCTAGACTTATGACCCCTGAAACAAAGTTAATTTGAAACAATTTCTGAAGCTGCAGAAAACATCAATCTGATAGAAAAGCAGCATTAAGATCAGTCTAATCAGGATGGACAGGTAGTAGTGAGAGCTTAACTGTGAGATGGACAGGAATAGGAGTTGGGCTTCAGAGTAATCTTCAGGTCTACCTTGTTTGTCAAAGCTGAGACAGCACCACTGTCATGCAAGCAACTGGAATTGTATGTTCTTGCAGCATATGTATGATCCATCCTGTTGAAAGATTACTTTTAGAAAGCATTTAGAAAATACCACAGTTTTGTTTTGTTTGTTTTCCCATTCCTCAAGGATCACTAAGCAGCTGCTGGACATGCAACATGTCTCATGTATGGCTCCCATTGCCTTCTCCATAAGAGCCCCAAAGGTAGAGGAGGAAGAGGAACTCCAGTAATAAAAAAGTAACAGTCAATCCGAATGACAGAAATAAGAATGAAAAACAGAGCTGTTTTGTTTCCCCTTTATTTCACCTCCAAAACCAAATTTTATCTCTGATTTTCTCCTGAGAGCATGTTCCATGCAAGATGATCTATAAAAATGCAGTTATTTCTTATTGCTATTGTGTGAGCTCAAGAATATGTTTCTTCTTTTGTTTTAAAGAATATGTTAGCGATGTTACATTGTCAAAATGAAGCCTTATATCAGTCAAGGTATAAACAAAGGAAAACTGTTTTTTCCTTTCATTTCCAGATAAATCATTAATTATACCACAGACCAGATCAAATTTGGTTTAGGTGCTTGTAAGAAGAAATATTTTAACACTGTAAAATATGTATGTCAAGTTTCAATTAAAAGGACATTTGGCTAACAAGCTGTAAGTTCTTCAGAGATGCAGGTCAGCATTATTTCTATCTTATTTAAGGGAAGCATTTGTTTGGCCAGCTGCTGGTCATAATCTGAAGTTGTTTTTTAATTGGAGCATTTAACTTTACCATTATAACTTTATATGCTGCATCTTCTTCACTGCCTAGCATTCACTGTGTTCATCCAAGGTGCCAGTCACCTTGCTGTTTGTGCTAGTCACTGCACCATTGAAATGAGCCTTCATTTTACTTCAGGAAACAAAGAAAAATTATAAACTATTATTAACTCAGTGGTCAAGCTTTTCTCATATCATTGTTTGGATTAGAAAAAGCTAAACAGGGTTCTTAGAGCCACTTGTAGTTCCATAATCGTGCTTTGTTCCATACCTCATCAATTATTTCTTTGGAGTTTCAGAGCTGTTCTAAACAATATTTCTAACCTACAGATATACAAGATATTTTTAACATGCATTTTTTTCAGTAACCACACTTTCTTATCCTCAAAGATCTAATATCAGATTAACACTGTCATCATATAGTTGAGAAATATACAACTGGGCCTGTTCATCTGGGATTTATTGTTATTTAATGCTCTGAGACAGGTGCAAAGCAAAGTTAAAATGCTAAGAAACCAGGAATTGTAACCCCGTTAGAAAAAACAGTCATCAAAAAAGTACATAGTTGCATCAACTTTCTTTTATGAAATACAGGTAATTTTATTTATCCTGTGTGATTATATAATAAGTATATATAATTATTTAAGTATAAAGCTGCAAAAAAAGCGAGAAGTTTTTTTTGTGGTAGAATTAATGAAACTACATTTCAAACAAAGTTGAAGTTCAGGACTCAACAGGCTCTCCAAAGCTATGATCTGGTCAAGTGAGTAGTTTACAGAGAGGAAAATGGAAAGCTGAGTTTGAAGCAGCATGCATATGGAAGCACCTGCATTGTTTGTCACCAAACTAAGTGCAATAAGCACTTTAGATGAAAACATCTGACTCATTAATGCTTTTAAAGATGCTTTTTCATCTTTAGACATGGCAGTTCCACATCAACTGTACCTTCACAGTGAAGCACACATTATAAAAGAGCCCTTTCCCACCTACTTTTAGCTGCAAAAGTCAAGTTCATCCTCAATGACTTTTCTCCATGACCTGGTTAAACATGGTTTGAGTGATTTCTAGTTTGTTCAGCATTCTCTTTCAGTGAGAGCAAGCCAGAAATATTATTGACTCAGGGTGAGTCTCAAAAGGCAGTTCCTCCCAGAGTCATGCAGTGATAAGAGGATCCTGTGATTCATTTAAAAATCACACCTAAGAAGTTCTGGGTCCTTGTTTAGTTACCTGTTTTGTATGCTTACTTCTACACAGTGTGGATGCCCTTACAGTCACTTGCAGTTTGCAGAAAAAATGCAGTTCAGGCATCCATGATTCACAGCAGGAGAAAGCAAATTCTTCCCAAGACCATGTATTTGGCATCCTGTCACTTATATCACACATTTCTGAGAGTGATAGCCTATCTTCTGACTGCTGATAGGGAGACACAAAGTTGAAGTCAATGAATCTTTCATACAGGAAACTGCAATTCATCACTAACATAATGTGGAACAGCCCCTACCCACTGAAAGTGTGATTTTCTCTCAGGTGAAAGGATGCCTATTTCATCATTATGTCATGATTTTTATTTTCTTTTTTAGAGACAGCAATGATATTTTAAAATAAGGAAGGAATTGATTTCTGACAAAAAATTAATATGGAAGAATACTCCCAAGACAATAGCTATTACTGACAACCTTTTCCTGTAACATTTCTTTATATATAATGCAGCTGCTTTCCTTCAAGATCAAAGTCATAAGGGTTACATAGTCTACATATGGATGTATTCCAACCCATCCCATCTCACTAAGACATCTCAAAACACTTCATCCAAGATCTAGTACTCTCCATGGAGGAACTTGTTTTCCCACACTGTCTATATAGGAGATCAGAGATACATAACTATGGTAAGTTCATTTTCTGATTTAGCTAATGCCACAATGACCAGATACCTTCATACCTTCACCTTATTTTACAATTTGAAAATATTTTTATATTTTAAAGAGCCTTCAAAGTAATTTCAGAAGATTTCATATGGAATAAGTCCTTTGCTTGGGCAGTTGGATAGGCTGATACACAGTTCATAGTCCAAAATCATTATCTAATGTCTCTTGTCTGTAGAGACTGCAAAACGAGAGTAAACCAGCAACTGGATAATTGAGCTCAAAATACAGAAGTACTTAAAGGAAGACATGCAGGAAATGCCAAATCACATGAAGAATGGAGTTTGAGGTGACAATGCCAAACCAGCTAACTGTTCCCACCAGAGTTAGCAGAAGTTCATCAAGATTACAAGATCAAGACCACCCAAAAATCAAACTATTTAGCAAGATATCAAGAATTAATCTAGGAGCCAATCAGGACTGGTTTTCAAAAGCACTGCTTACTCAGGCTTTTTCTCCAAACCTCAAAAAAATAGGGGTGAGATAGAATATAGCTGTTGAAAAAACTCAGTATGTATTTAAGTCTCAGACAATCAATTAAAAAAAACTCTATCCTTTATTTTCTTGTGTAAAGCAAATAATACTAGCCTATTTCAGCTGCAAAACACAGAGCAGGAAAATGAGACTCTCTTCAAAATAAAAGTTATCATTAGTAAAATATGGTTGAAAAATTTCTGTGCTCTCAAAGCCAACCTAAGCCTTTTACATAAAACTTAGAGAAAACAAGAAAAGCAGAGTGAGAAAGGCTGCAGAATGAAGGCAAACACAAAAAATTTTTAAATGGAATTTGAAGCTCAGACCAAAGCTACAGCCTTCAGACCTCACTGAAATTTTGAGTACAGTAATGACTTTTATTACTGCTCTAATGCATAGGAATGTGTCCTAGAGAGTGCCCTGACAGCTATTATCCTCCTGGGTGTTGCAGAGTGAGACAACCAAATGGCTTTGCAGGAGGACTTTCCGAGTGCAGCCAGTGTGCCACAACAGACAACACACATGCAGCAAACACCATGACCTGTGTCATGTCCTGATCCTTTCACATACGTAAGGCTAGAAAATATAGTTCTTATTTTTGCTTTCATCTTACGATTTTTTTATCTGAAAAGACCCTTGTTACTGAAGTTGTAGCTCAAAATCTGGGGATGTTCATTTCCTCTGGAGTGATAGATGGCCCATTCATAACAGGGCTGTTTGCAAACCAGCAATCAATACAGGCACTAAAGTATGGTTTAGATTGCCATTCTGTTTCTTACCCGTGTGCACAGACAATGATAACAAAAAAACACCAGTATCAGAGTATTATGTGGTTACCTCATCTCTCCTTACTAAAGGACACTGCCCTTCATCAGTGTCATCAACAAATCAATTGGTCACTTCAGATGTCTGTAAGTGCTCATCTTGTCTTTTTCTTGAAATGTATTGCAACCATTTTTCCGTTACATTTCACATAAAAAGGATTTGCTGAAGCTCTGCAACTGGGATAAACCAAAGAACCGATTTACTGAAATAGCTTAGAAATTGTTTAATATTGCAGTGGTGTCAACAAAGCAGATTTTTTAAAATATCCTTTTGACAACAAAAGAAAAATGTCCATTCCAAAGCTATGCTCTATAAAGAGAATCTTCTTTAAAAAGTTTCCCCACCTGTCTAATGGGGAAAACATTCATCTGAAGGGTGATGGGATTTAGAAATACAAAAACTTCACTATTAACTGTATTTTCAAAAGTGAAATTGCAATCAACACTATAAAATAAAAATATCTTCACCTTGGTAAACCCAACAGAAGAAAAAAATTAAAATAAACAGAAAAATGTGAAGTAACATTTTGTTCTTCTGCAGCCTCAGTTTTCCTGTATCCGCAGATTTTGACTCCTTAAGCAAAATTTCCATTGGTGAATTGACCAATCCCTCCAGAGCTATTTGAAATGCCTAGATTCTTGGCTTCAAAGCTGTAATTCTGTGATTCTGTGAACAACCTTTCTCTTTCTTTATTCCACAGATATTATCTGAAGTGATCTGTGCCCTTCAAGCACTATTTTCCACAGCAGATCACAAGTATTATGCCTTGGCAGTGGCCATCAGGTTTCATGAGCCAAGGCAGCAGTCACAGCCTTGCTGTGAAAATGCAAGGACTGCAAAACCACACAGTAGAAATCTATCCTGCAAAAAGGAGAGGAGAGTTTGTACTTATATTTCTCTGTACTTCAAAAGTGGGTTCTCTTAGTGGAAAAACTGGAATAGCAATGGAAGTATAATTAAAGATTCTTAGACTCACTGAATTTAGATCCTTTTCACATTTGCTCCTAATGTAATTTCTCTGCAGTTTCTTCACTACCTGTTTGACAACAAATGAAAATTAATTAAGGAAGTAATTTAACAAAAATTTATTTTAGAAAAAAGAGAAAAAGCTTAAACTTCTTAAATTGGTCC
The DNA here is from genome assembly GCA_018697195.1 of Certhia americana. Classification (NCBI taxonomy): domain Eukaryota; kingdom Metazoa; phylum Chordata; class Aves; order Passeriformes; family Certhiidae; genus Certhia; species Certhia americana. The sequence continues at coordinate 21,859,092 of CM031858.1, forward strand.
TTCGATGTGGATAATTTTCAAGGATGGACCCTATTGTAGATTGAAGGATCACATGAAGTTTCTTTCTTGGAGTAATCAAGCTCCAGTGAAACTTCTGAAGAAAACAAAGTGTTAATAATAGCAAAGAGTACAAAAATATTACATATACAGGGCCAAAGTCTCTAGCATAATGAAACAATGAGAGCATGTCTGCAAAGTCAGTCAAGCTAAAGGCAAACATTTCCATTGCATATTACTTTAAAAGAAGATAAAGAGCACTGAATCAATAAATCACTGAAAAGATTATTATTTTGTACAAGCTGAAGGTCAGCGCAGGTCATTCTCACTAAAGCAGACAGACCTTGTTAATTTAATCCAGCAAATTTGGCAGGGAAACCAAACAGGAATTTAATCAGCAGCAGAAGGTGGTGAACATCTCTGAAAATTGAATAATCATTGTGCCAGACAGCAAACATCATTACAGAAGGAAAAAAAGGAAAAAACAAAAGTTTCCCCTTCTCATACTGTTCATTAACTTCTTCAAACAGGTAATGAATGATTTAAAACATCTGTCTCTGGAAAACAAAAACACCAAAAATGAGAGCAGTCGGTCAATAGTTTAGCACATTGGTAATGACATTATATTTAACTAAAGCTCTTCCTTCATATGTATTGTAATTCTTTCTTTAAAAGCTGTCTCACAAAGCAATATTGCTATTGCTCTAATTAAAAAAAAAAAAAAAAAAAGAGATTAATTCACTGTTTCAGCTCTTCTCAGTTCATGGGAAGACAAGAAAACCAAATGCTCTCATATACATTTTCCTGTATTTTTCAAGATTTTTCAAGATGGGAGGCTGAAATTTTAAGCACTTCAGCATAGTATATACCAGCATTTTGACTGGGGTTTAAATTATTTTATTCATTTTCATGAAACTTCTTCTACCAAAAAACACGTCTCTAAAGCAGTCTTTCTGTTTCTACCTATGTCTAATTTAATATTTTTCTTCCCATATATATTATAGACTCACATCATAAGAGGATAAATTCTGCCCTTAATAAGCAGAAATTCAGCTAAGCTGATGTGGTAAAATATTCCATGTCTTCCACTGACATAGGACTTGATCCTTTTGGTTTATGAAAGAAATTCATAAAATGGAAATTTGGATTCTAAATTAAAATAAATCATTTGCTGAAGTCACTCCGATGATTCTGTATCCAGTACAGTTAGTTTAATCTGTAGAGACCTCATATTAACAGTACTTAAATTTCAGACTAATGCAAATATAAAGAGAAAAAATCTCCACTGGAAAGTTTTTTTTCTGAAATAATTTTATATAACAGAAAAATCAGTGGCTCAGAATTCTGGGATTATATATTGAAACATTAATATCTACAGGAGAGAGTTATTAAATCTCAATTTCACCATAAAATTGCATTTCATAACTTGTATAATATTCATTATATGCAAATTTACAGAAAATTTTATCAATATCCTAATTTTTCAGGTTTTAGGAAAGAATTTTTTTTTTTTATTTTAAAAACAGAAGTACCACTTCCTATTCCAATGTGAAATTGGTAGGCCTTTATTCCCCTGCCACTCATCTTAAATAAAAACCTCACTATGCCCACTGAATACCTTTCTGTGAATCAAGGAGACATACAGCCACAAACTAAAATATGCAGGTTTTTCACCTCAGTTAAATTGAATGTGAGACTAGTGAAATAAATAACAGATTTATATCAAACATTTTACATTTACATTGCTAGGATAAGAAAATTTGTAAGTTCTGAATGGATTCTGCTGGCCCGATCTGATAATACTGTTTGTTAAAATGAAGTCAAGCAGATCTGGTTTGTAGGTTAAAAATTCCAGGACTTTATTAATTCAGTGCTTATTTTCATTTGAATAACAGAAATAGTTATGCTGGTTGTGACAAGAAATAAAATGTGCCGAAATCATATTTGAAGATGCTCAAGGTGTAAATCGCCTCTTTCATCTACAGCAGTTTAAAGTACTGCAAGCATCTTGCAGTGCATCACAGAAAAAATATTTCTACTCCACTCCTTGGCAGGATCCAACCAGCACATAGTACTACTGGCATAGCCAAGGATGTGGAGATAAATTTCAAGGCATTGGTAATTCCAGAAAACAGGAACCTTTTAATCAGCTCACTGAAGGTAAGCACACTCAACATAGTACTGTCACACAATGTAATTTTATCTAAATGTGCTGAGGGAAACTTGGGGAATTGCAGCATTTCAGAAAAATTAGGAATGTTTCTGAGATACTGCTCTCAGAGTGCACTGTTTACTCAGATTTTTTCATGCTGTGTTCCACAAAGAGCCTGAAGCAGGTCCACTGCTGCTTGTGTATGCAGAGCACCATAGCAGAGGCAAAAAGCATTTCAAAGGTGCTGTCTTGTCAGAGGGCACATCCCACAAATGATTTGTAGGATATATCTGCATTGGCCTTTCAGTTCAGATCAGGGCAGTGCTTTTAAACTGCATCTCCCAACACATCTCATTTGCTGCTCTCTGTGCCACATTTAAGAGTGGTTCTGGGTCACATCAGTGAGGGCACCTGGGCTGTTAGTGGGGTCCAGTGCACAGGACCCAGTATGAGAGCAGCAAAACCCTCATGCTCTGCACATCCAGATGTGAGCTCCTCTGCACCAGCTGTTTTGCCCTGCTGATCCACTCCTGCTATATTGTAACACTTGCATACAGGGATATAGCCAGACTAATTAGGTCTGTCTGGGATGGAAATCAGTGATTTCCTTCACAAATTCTGAGACTAACCTGCAGTGGTTATTTTGGGCAAAGGGCAATTTCAACCTGTTTCATGGATGTACTTTACTATAGAATTTCTCCAGTATGATCCATGCATCTCACACTGTGTTGTATCCATGTGTAGTAACCTGTATCCATGGTGTTGGAAAACTGTGATTTTCTAAAGAAATGAGACACCGAAAACCTATTAAATTTAATTGGAAACTGGGCACCTAACTTCTGAGGAGCAAATCTTCAGTTTGTCATGTGGTGGGTTCACTAAAATGCCTTGTGTTACCATCTTTCCTGTAAAAGAAAAATATCTGCTACAAAAAACACAACTAGTAAACCCACTGCTTGCTAGAAATTCCTGGTGATTTGCTTGCCCGACACAGCTTGCCCTTTGCAGTTGTAATTGAGTTAGACTTTTATTTCACAAAACGTGAAGGCAAATGCAAACTTGGTTCCAAGAGTATCTCCTATTAGTATGCACGCTGTAAGAGGTACGGCTTTGCTAAACCAGTATCTGTGACTAGAGAGGACCCACCAGGCATTTTCAGTTCTATCTCCATGTAAAAATGTGTCATCTCAATGTTGTACTTCTCTCAATTTGAAGAGAGAACCTTACAGGTAAAAAATGGATACTTTGAATTTTCAATAAAGATTTTGATGTAGAGAGTCTTAAAATATGGTGTTTAAGATTATTGCCTTCTTTTATTTCCTGAAGAAAATATTACAAAAATAAAGCTAATTTTCAAAGATGGTTTAGAGATAAATTATTCACACCTATCAGCTATCAAAAACCAGAGAGTTACAAAAAGAAAAGGAGGATGCATTGAATTTAACAGAAATGCCACATGGTTCTTTTTTAATGACGCTGATATTTTAATCCTAGAACACATGTTTGCAAGGTTCCAAATGTTGGCTGAGAAATAAAAGCCTGCTAACTTTTTTTTTTTTTTAAAGCATGCTTCTCATTCTTCAATAGGTCTTTTTTTAAATTATTATCTTCATATCAATAAATAATAGTTTTTGGGTTTTTTTAATTGTGATCATACAAGCATTTCTGAGATGTGGATCACAGCCAAGAAAATGGTCTCTTAATTTTATTTCATGGATTACATTTTCTTTTGAAGCATTTTAAACCTTTATGTATTTCCTCCAGTATGTTTTGCTGATGAGATCTAAGGTTTAGCTCATGACAAAGAATTTTAGTCCTGCATCACCTCTGTATCAAATAGCACGCAGCAGAGCAAAAGTCTAACACGGTCCATGGTGATTCAAAGCTCAGTGAAAAATGCCACCTCTGTAGGTTTTAAAATCATACTCCTTAGAAAACAGGTCCAATAAAAGCAGTGGCTATGCAAACTCTTAGCTTCTTGAAAAGAATGCTTTCAGAGATACTCTGAATCCATCAGTTCTGAGCCTTTCCTATTTGTTTTCTAGTGAGATAATGATTTATGGATTTTGGTACATACTACTTAGAGCTGAGCAAGAACAAAATTATGCAGAATTGGTTGTATTGCTATTGTTATAATTCTGCCTCTGAAAGCCAGAAAAGAAACTTAATGTAAAAAAACCAAAACTATTTGATTGACCTTTCTCCCTCTTTGAATAGATGATAACAGGCTGCTGTCCTGCTAATCTTGCAAAAATAGAACATGAGCAACCTCAGAACTGTGATCTTAAGCAGGAAAAATGCAGATTATCTTTATTATTTGGGAGCACTGGAAAGTTTGACAGGATGTCATAGAGTGCAGGAAAATATAGAAATTATGCACCATATTTCAGACAACAGAAGAAAGATGTCTAGTTGAATTTTCAGCTATCTATTTTAAGATTATGTATAGTCTGTGGAATAACCTGTTCAAATACATTAAAAGAATTATTGTATATAGGTGATATGGTAAATTCAGAATTGTAAAAATGTTAACCCTAGGAAAGAACCTTTTAGAATAAGCCCTTCTGCCACTTAAAATCATCTCAGTATAAACAGGGGATGAGTCAAGTAACACATTTATATAGATTTTCTTTGGCTTTTTTCCCAGACTCTTCTCTGTCCATGGGGAAGGAATTTTCCTCGAGGTACATGTAAAAAGGTGGTGAAAGGTGACCTGTGCAGCACGTTGCTCCAAAGGAACTTAGAAGGGTTTTCCATGAGGCCAGTATCTTGTGTGTTTGGAATGGTGCTGTGTCCCCTCTTGCTGTCTTGCCTCAAGGTCCTTTGAATACCGTGTAACAAATTTACAGTAGAGAGCAAGAATTTTGAGAAAGCAGAGTTAAACTTACATGTGAAAATCAATTATGAGGGGAACACGGCTCTGTTCTGAGAGAACAGAGCACGACTGCTGTCTTCTTCATCTTTGGCTGTACAACAAAACCTGTTAAAATAAGCCAATCTTCAAGGTGTTTTTCCAGTTTGTTATAATGGGAGTGGTTTCCCACTGTTTAGTTGTTTCCAAAGGTTCAGAGGCAATCTCCCTAGTAACATATGATAACACATCTATGTGTCATGTATGAACTACTGAATTAGAGTAACATCAACCTGTCTTGATCTCATAGAGTTCCCTAGTGATTGATAGAATCAAAGCTTTTCTCTGTTTCTATCTGAAAGAAACTGTGAAGTACTGAAATCAGTTGGCTTTTTACAGCAGATTGTTCACTCTCTGTAATTTAATCTGTAGACATGATCATATGAGTAAAAACAAAACCTTAAAAGGTTTTGAAAAAGATATTAGCTTCTCACAGAATGCAATGTTAAAGTCAAGATAAGTGGTTTTTGTGGAAACCCCATTAAGACAATACATGGTTTTAATTTTGCGTATATCCTTAGCTTTTCTACAGAACACGGACATTTCCAATACTCTGTCTTAGCTTTTAATGGTAGAATGAGCCTTTCCTGAAATTAATGTATGTTGTTAATAACAGCATTTAAAAGATACATATTTAGAGATGTAACAATTTATTTGAAGCATCCAGATTAAATGAACAGCTTTTCTGATGATACCATCTAAAGAATTTAATAATAATGTGGACTGTGTCACTCTTTCCACTGTGGATGTTTAAGCAAAACACAGGATTGACTCAGGAACTGTAAAAAGTTATTTTCAAGTTGTAAACTTAACATCATTCTTGGTCCTACTTATTTTATCACTTTGAATGAAACATTGACTGACAACCTGCTTAAGGTCCATTAAATGGAAGCCTCCCCACAATTACCTTCCAATACCACTGGTTGTACTAACAAAAGGCATATAGAATTTCTCAAGATTATCAACATGTGCCTCTAAATGAGTTTCTGCCTTCAATACACATAAAAAAGAAGTCTGAATTCAGAAAGTATCACCTTCTTCCTAAATATGCCAAGTCCAGTGAAGCTGTAGTTTCAGTCTTTAATAAAATCAGCCTGTGTAGAAGAAACTGCTAAATTGGAAGTACTCAGCAATAAAATTTTACATTGCACAATTTCTCAAGTTCTGACCATCTTTTAAAAAGCAAAATGGCTATAAACTGGGTAAAAGGGAAGTGGGATGTTAATATACGTTGCAAAAAATATTCACTGGTCATGTTAAAACCAGCTGGAGCATACAGAATTCCTTGGATGAGACATTAAAACTCTGTTTTCTTAAAAATATTTGTGCTATAACAATGAAAATGGAAGAAATTAACAATTACGAACACATGAAGAAGAAACTGAGCCACCAAAAAAACAGACATTATGAAAAAAGTACAGAAACAAATTGTAGGAGGTCACAGAAGCTTTGGTTACAGCACTCTGTGAGTGCAGTTATAAAAATAGACTTTCCCATGAAAGGCCCTTACCTCCCATTTATTCTTCTGAGCTGTGCTTATGTGAAAAATTATTATCTGCTGAATACAGTCTTTGGAGATCTGTATCTACCTACTTCTGCCTCTTTGCCATTGGTTCCTTCAGGGTTCTGTACTCCAGTGTCCTTTATAGTACGGTACCACTGAAAAACTTCACGGCCTTTCCTTGATTTTTGATTGTTTTCTTACGTTAGTGCTTTGATTAATCATTTTAAATTACTAACGAGCAGACAACCAGCCCATTTAACCAACTGTTAATGTTCTGATTCTTCCTTTCATTTTCTACTCAGTTTACTGCCATATACAATATTTAATGGAGCTCAGCACTACTTGATAGATAGCTGTTCAATATCATTTCAACTTTACAAGCAGCACTTCAAAGCATTTCTCTGAAACTGGAGACGTAGCTACACCCAAATCTTTTTGCCTACCTTAGGAGAGAGCTATAAAACACATTTTCCCTGCAGAAGGTTTTCTTGTGGTCGTGCTGTGAACAACTCTTCTCCATGTCTATCATCTGTTATATTAATTGTGTTCCCTATAGAGTTGTTTATTTCAGGCTTCATTTATCTACTTATTTAATTTACACCTGTTGTATATGCAATTAAGCAATTATTACTATATTCTTTAGTCTAGATTCATCATTGGCTCTTATTATACTTTGTTAGTTACACTGTGGAGAGCTGGAAATGCATTTCTCTCTCTGAAGATTTACTAGCTTTATCCTTCTAATCCAAAATAAAATTTTCCCAATTGCAGGAAACTAGGATATAATATTATATGGCTATGTATTACAGAATTACTTTGAAATATGCTGAACAAACATAGAGAATTTTGTGAACGGGGTGACTATAAATGCACGTCCAGTGTCAGTTTTAGAGAAAAAAGTGACCCAATTTTCTGTACCCACTTAACCAGCTCAGGTGTGTGAACCTTGGAAACAGTTTCTCTTTCTGAACAGCTGTTTCAGAGAGAGACCTAAGACAGAAGAAAACCACATCTGTAGCTCTTTCTCTAGTGTTTTCTACCAGCTGTTTTCAACAGCTCCCACACGTGCTGTGTTATAAACCCAAGGGATGTGACAGTCCTCATTTCCTATGGAAGCAAATTAAGGACCTTTAAGAGGCTCTTGAATTCCATTCCAGCATCTGACTTTGCAGTTTGGAAGCACTGGATGTCACAACTCACGTCTCCCTGCATGTGGGTGTATTTATTGACTACTAATGGGAGCTGGTTTGAAACTGGAAACTGAAGAGAGGTAGGCAACCCCTTGAACTGACATTAGAATTATCTCCACTTACCTTTATGCTTTCAGCAATAGAGTAGCACAAGATTGATCTCAATCCACTTGAATTATGAGGATTTAATTTTAAAAGATAAGATGAAAAACAACACTTGTTTTGATCTTGTAAAAGCACACTTCAATCCAAGGACATTTTTTCTAAAGTACTTAATGAGTGAACAGAACTTGGTGATCTCGTGATCATGCCACACAATTCAATTAAGTGCTCAACTTAACTTTCACCCTGAATCTCTTCGCACACAAAACAGCATAGGCAAAGGAAACAGGGATTTCTGTCTCTGTACAGAAATCAAGTTATTTGTCACACAGACAAAAAAAAAGTTATTTGACATTAGGAAGAATCTTAAGAGAAATAGAACCCCATGTGTGTGTTACTCATGTGCTTACACAACTATTGCCTTGCTCAGTATTCTAAGGGTGCTACACTTCTAAAAGTCTCAGAGACTGCCAAACCTTGATTCCTTATGAAGCAGTGCTATTGTGGTACACCCACAGTAAGATCACAGTGCACTTTTGTTGTCACTCACCAGGCTTCATAGCTTCTGTTTCTGAACTGAGCATATTTGTGAATCTTCTTTATTGTTTCAATTTAAGTTTTTCTCAACCAATTCCAATGTAATAATCCTCTACCTTAAAAAAATGTTATAACTTGTTTTCTAGTATTAATTTCAAAGTTGAAGGATATAAAATAACAAAACAATTTTATGCTATTATTTTCTATGATTTTATTGGGCCTACAGGTTCTCGACAGATTTCTTCTTACTTAAAGTTCATGCTTCCTGCAGACCACTTAGTCCAAGACACTGAAAAATTTTCCCAAATAATGCAAATTTTCCCTGATGTAAAGAAACTGTTTTTCTCTTTTCTCTACCAAAAAGATTCAAATTTACATACATCTCTGTGAACAGATCACATGACACATATCCTTTATGACCTCTATTTTCTTTAATTGCTGTTAGAAGCAGCTTAATTTTATGCAAGCATAATTAAACTCTCATACTCTTTTCAGACATCCTTTGGCATCCTACTTTTAATTAACTACTTTTTGAGGTTTTCTTTTCTCTAACAAGAGAACGGTCATGTTATCTGACTTTTTCCTTAGTACTTCCCCCCTTCTGTTTTCCCTGTTTACGATTTGTTTAAATCTTTTAAATCCCTTAGTATCATTAGAAGCATATTCATCATTTATTTTTCGAACCTAATTCAAGATTCAATTTCATCTATCAGTTTCTATCTGTCATATGAAAATTGAAAGCCTTGTTAAAGGCATCAACTTCATTATTTTACATAACATATCTTTTATTTATCCACAATTTAGATTTGAAGTTTGATTCCTGTTCAACTAGAAACATTCAAAATTTGTGCTACCAAAGAACTACAAGGTGTTTGACAGTATTATGAAGTGGATTTCTAATGGCATTAAGGCTGAGATCTTGAATGTTCCTGCTGTTGATTTCTAAAGCTACATACTTGAGATGGCCACCGGAGAAATTTGTACAACAATCTTTTTCTTGCCATGGCAAGCAGAGTTCTTTATTTTCACAGCACAATAGGGACTGCTTAACCTGCAGAGTCAAACACAGGAACTAGCTAGGGACTTGGAAGTCAAAAGTAGGAGAGGACAGCCCAGATTTAGTGCACAGAGACTAACCATGGCTACCATGGTAGAACTGAGTTCAATCAGTTTTGAAACAGTGCATGAGCAAATTATGTGTCCAGTCAGGGGAGAAAACACCTTTGATCTATGAACACGTGAAAGACAGGATGTTGCATTGCAGGAGGAATAGTAACATGAAAAGCAGATTTTTAACTATGGGAGGAAAGAAGTCCACTGCATCACAGTTTCCACACCGTTGTCAATTATTCCACTCTAGTAATTGTCTGTTAGTAATTAATTTCTCAGAGAAAGCATAGCACACAGGGAAGCTGAATGCCATGAACCTAATTCTGTTATGTTAAGGCTCAATAATATTACTGTGCCCACAGAGTTCTACACTGAATAAGAGAAGGCCCTATTGGCCATAAAAACAGGGGTTTATTCCAGTTCCCTTCCCAGAAATTAACAAAGACAAAAAAATATGCAGCAGGTATGCACAGCTGAAGTCTATCCAAAGGAGTCATGTTATATGATTTTTGGACTTCATAACATGCATCTCCAAGAACAGACTATATATATATATATATATAGGAAAAAACTCTGCATATTTCTGGAGAGGCCTGAGTTTCTGTTTGTCCAGAAGTCCAATGAGACAAAAAACAGAGAGCAATGGTATTTCTGGAAGATTGAGAGCATGTGAAAAGACATGTGGGAGTTACTACAAGACAGTAATCTGGGATACAGGAACATTTCTTGATCTTGAAGTGGGCAAAGAAGCTTGAAAGAAAATATATTGAGAAGAGACACCTGAAATGGCCTGGGAGTTATAGACCTCAGCAGACATCAGATGGCATAAGAGAGACTGAAAATTATTAACCAAAAAATGAGGAGGAAAAGTTTTCATAACAATATTTAATTGAAAGTCTCTTCAAATAAAATCCAGTAAGCTGTCAGAGTCATTATCATGGTTTCTCTTCCATTTCTACAATCTATTAAGTAAATTTTTAAATAGCAACACTCCAAAAACTGGTATCCAGTTATTAAAGAGACCCTCAGAATCTTTTAATTTCTGGTCCCATTTAACTCCTTGCAAGAGGAAAAAAACCATCAACCTCTAAATTCTATAACAATGAAACATTAGTCATAAATGTGATATAAAAATTAAAGTAGTTTTGGAGTGAATCCTAAAGCGGGTTAGTGTGACCTTGATTTTAGACAAAATCCAGAGAGAAGGAGCACAGGATCCAAACTGCACCAGATCCCTTCTTCAATAAGGTAATTGATTTTAGGACTGAAAAGATATGGACAAAGTTGTCTTCATGAGATTTTTCCATATTCACTCTATGAGAAATCATCAGTTAAAATAAAGGCTGGGACTACAAGAATTGAAGGTAGGCAAAACCTGACTGAAAATGAAATAGTCAGTTGTTCTGAAACAGTTGTCATTGTAGTGGAGTTTCTCAATAAATTAATGACCACATTAATGACCATTAATGTGGTCACCATTAATGACCACAACATGGTGAGATTTTCTAACAGCAGAATAATTAAAAAAATTATGGATGACTGTAAACTTGCACAGGAAGAAATTATGTACTAAGAAACAAATAGAATTACTATAGGAAAAGGTACAAAGACCCACAGTCAGGGCACAAGTATTTCTGCCATAGCCTGGGAGCTCATTGCTAATGATGAAATGCTAATAAGGAAGGAAAAGAACACAGCAGTCTTGAACTGTTGGTTAGTTTTAGGCATGAGTTGCCCACTGCTGCAGTTTCTTCATGGAAAGCACAGATACGATCCTAGGTTATATCAGATGAAGTCAGCACTCCCGTGGGAATATGGAAAATTACTGCTATATTACCAGATGTCATTGAGACCTTATCTAGGTGGACATCTTTCTTTTCAGAAAAATTTTAACTCAAACTGGAAGGATGTTGAGATGATTTGGAGGCTAGAGAAACAAGTACTACAGTGAATACTATAAGGACTTGGCCTGAAAAGGAGTGAAAAAGATGGGTCTCTACATTAATGGATAAACACCAGAGAAAAGAATAATTAATTTGGACAAAATGCAACAAGGTAGATTGGAATAAATGAATAAATGTGGTTATGAACACATTTAATTAGAAAATTAGGACAGGTTTTGTCTACAGAGGAGATGGTTAAATTCAGAATTCAAAATATATCCTTCAAATCAAATTCTGGTTAAAGATATGACAATATGATTACAATGTGAGGGAATTTGGATTGCTGCTGCCTACTTCATGTAAACCTGGGGAACACACCACACCCATCTTATCTAAGGGTCACTATGTCCACAAATAGGAACTTTATCTCCACAAGGACAATTGATTAAGTTCTTAATATATAAAAAGGAAGTATTTAGATTTGAAAGAGAATAAGACTTACATATATGGGATAACAGGAAACTCCTGTTTTAAAAATTCTGACACTTCAGACACCTTTAATTAAGAATTAAAGAATTTATTCTTAGAATAAAGTCTAAGAATCTAAGAATTCTTAGACTCAGAATTAGCAGCAAGTGCTCTGCTTTCTTTGTATTTCCTCCTAAAAAATACTACTGTGCTGTGTCAGGAAAACTACTTGCAAATTTTGTGGGATTACAATTCAATTCCTATTCAATTAACACAGCACTTTGTGAATTTGCTACCCAAAAAAATACTTTTAACATCCTTTGGGTATTAACCAAACCATTTTTTTTTAAAGTGGAAGGATAAAGTGTCTGGTAGCATACTTCAAAAACCATTGTGTTCATGTCCTGCTGGGGTTGTATTTTCATTTAAAATTCTTTATGTATTTCCTTCTCTGGCTGTCAAAGGGTTGTCAACACATCCCTTAATTATTTATGAAGCACTTTTAGTTTTTCTCTGGTTTTATCTTTGTTTTTTTAATCAAACCAAACAAATTGTGTCAACACAAGAAAAATATATTAAGCATGAGAACAGATGAAAATATTCTCTCAGCAATTGGATGCCTGTATATTGAACACAGAACACAGTAGGTCCTCTGAACTGATTAATATGACACAAACTAGAGCAAACACAGGGCAAATAAACACGCAAAAATAGGGCAAACAAAGACAGAGAGAAATACATGCAAAGTGAAAAAGAGAGGAAAATAATACAGAAAAAAATATATGGCTTTAACTCCAGCTTTTGTCTAAGTCTCCAACTACAAAATCCATTTAACAGGTTCAGGGGGACTAAGATTCCTTAACAAGTAATTTTCATTCAGTATTCTTTTTCACATCTCACAATATCCAAAACTTTAGCAAACTGCCTGCTCTACACTGTATAGAGACACCATTTATTAAGGTCAGCCAAGTGTCTCAGAATCACACTGGTATCAGACTTGAACTTTGGAAGACATGAACAAAAACCTACCTGATATTTCTTCCCCTACACCTTCGGTGTCTGTCAGTTGGTTCAATTTCTATTTCTTAAGGCCCCTGAAATGTCCAAGACATTAAAATAGTATTTCTGTTAAAATTGAATGAGACATATACAACAGTCAAAGAAGACTCCTTTTATCTCTGGAGTTGCTCTTTTTCATTCTGAGTGAGCAAAGTGTTTCCCCCCAGTTCTTGTTATATCTTATAACTTTATGTGTCTCGGTCTACTGGTGCATGTGCACATGTGTGTGTATAAATAGTCTATATATATATATAAAATTACATAATGCATAAATATTTTTCTATGAAAATATATTTTTATAATTTTATAATACTTTTCTGTGTGAACTTGGTGTGTCAGTGGAAGCTAAGACTGCATGGTTGGCAGTCTCTATATACAGTATCACTTTCAGGAAGGAGAGGATTTGGGTATTTCAGTGACATAAATATTTTGGGACTTCATTCTGATGTGATATATCTAAACATATCACCTTATTTAAGAACACGCTAGACTTCTTGGCAGCTCAAGATAGGTGGAATCCAGACCTCGGTTACTAACAGAGATATTTTTGGAGGTCTATATATACATGTGAGGCAGCCAGTCTTTTCTGAACCTTTCTCTTCAATTTTTAGCTTGAAACTTTCTCGACATGGAATAAAGAACATCAACTGATGTTGACACACTAAGCTGGCCTTTATCTGGCAGGTCCAATGAATACTACAGATTAATTAAAATACAAAGTCCAGAACCATAAATAATGGAACTAGAGCGTAACAGCATTTCATTTGTGGTAGAAAGTAGATATTGTATGGTCTGTTTTAATACAAATATGATACCATACAGCTTTAGAAGCCAAATAGTGTCAGGGTAAGGGTAAGAAGGTGGTTCTCATTTTTAGGAATATCCCTATTTTCTGAAATTACTATAGAGGTAAGAATATCTCTACGGCTTACTTAATCTTGGTAGAAATAATAATTTCCATCTTTCTTTTCTCAGAGAGTCTGACAGGAAATGCCTTCATTTAACCAATTCTCAGTGCTTAGTGTAATAATGGCATTGATTTTGTGTGCTGGTTTTGCTGGGGTGAAGTTAATTTTCTTCACAGTAGCTATCATGGAGCTGCATTTTGGATTTGTGCTGAAAACAAGGTTTCTATTGCAGAGATACTTCAGTTTTTGCTGAGCAGTGCATAGATCCCTCCTTCCTTCTCTTCCCCCAAATTTGTATGCCGAGGATGACACCATATGGTCTGGGATGTCCACTGGGTCATTGGGGTCAGTTGTCCTGTTGTTTGCCCTCCCAATTCCTGGGTCCCCAAGCACTCCCAAAGGTGGGGTGGGTTGAGGAGCAGAAAAGATTTTGACACTGTATAAGTGCTGCTCATTAACAGCAAAAAAATCTCTGTATTACCAATACTGTTCCTACCACAAATCCAAAATGGAATCCCACACCAGCTACTGTGGAGAAAAACAATTCTATCCCAGCCCAAACGAGCACATTCAACTATTTTCACTTCCTAGCAATAATACCCTAGATATTTCAATGTCATTTGCTAAACCTGAAAATTGTATTTCATCAATCCTACAGCAAAGAATTTTCTACACATATTTGCACACATATTATGTACACAGCTCTCAATGCATTCTCATAATTTGAAAGCAGATCTTCATGGGTTTTAGAAACAGACATCATCTGCAAAAAACTTTATAATTTGTTGCATGCATGATATAGAAAACAACAGCATATGGAAGAATAGCAAAGACTTTCCCTCTTTAATGAAAAAGATTCTGAAATCAAATTATCTATTATTTTCCCTGATGAGGGATTAATATACAACAATTTAATCTGATTCTTAAAAGAGGCACTGAATCCTTTTCCTGCGAGTGTTAGGAAAAGAATCCCAACCAACCCTACCTTTTTTTTCGTGCCTAGCAGCAATGCTACAAAGCATTCCTTCAAATTCCTACAAAGCACAATTACAATTATATTTATGAGTTGTCCACCTCTTGCCAAAATAGAATAAATTTGACCTGATTTATGTGTCCAATTAGAGTAATAAGAGGTTTGGGGTTTTTTTCAGTTTACGAGCCAAGGGCTCTGGCAAGAACCTTTGTGTCATAACATATCAAATAAATTGAGCAGTAATTTGTGCCATTTACAGGCACCTTCCAAACTTCTGTAATGAAGGTTCTTCAATTTTGTTAATTGTTACAACTCTGTTGTAAATTCTAGTTTTGCTTACTAAATTATCTTTGAGAAGAACTGGGAAGTACAACGTTTAATTCTACCCAGCACGTTGACTGTTTGTATTAGCACCCACCCACCAATAGGATTTTCACCAGTGTCACTCTTCCTTAATTTAATCTAAACATTTTTATTTTTTAAAAATGTCAAATTGACAAGACAAGATTCACAAATTCTATGCCTGTCCATAGAGTAATGCTAGATTTTGGGAATCCACGAGGGCCTCCACAAATGATATGACGACTTCACAAAGTTTGGTGTTCCAAAGAGACTACATTAAAAGCTTGGGGAGAGGGAGGGGTGGAGTTACAAAATAACTCCAGTTGAAAGCTACTGTCAAACTGTACTCTCTGATGTAGACACAGTTTCAGGCCAAACCCTCAAACAATCTTTTTGAGGATAAGAGTCAGGTTACCTGCTGTAGTTTGACTCTGCTCCAATCCAATTGATCCTAAGGTCAGGTAGACCAAATGAAAAAGTCTTGCAGGAACTTGCTTCGTTCCACACACTTCATGGTAAGATATTTTCATGGTCTGCTGCCTTCAGGATGGCTACTCACCAGACCAATTTCTGCATTTAATAGGCTGCAGACCAGCTCCTGCCTTACCAGAAAAGCACATGTGTTCCTTAAAAACATTAAATTGTGTGCAGGTAGTCCCAAGGAAGCTGTTTCATATAAATTCTTTTTACCTTCAAAGAGATTATAAACCCCCAATTACTCAGTTTCACCCAAACTTCCCCCCTAATACTATGTTAGTATGAAAGCTTAAAGAACAATAAATGTTAGTTTCTGAAGATAAAGTTCAGGCAATTAATTAGAAACTTTTAAACTGGATTGCAAAGAGTAAAACACTTAATAATGCACACTTAAATCTTAACAGCAAAATGGTTTCTTCTTAGGAGCTCAAGAGTCACCCAAAAACTCCTGTTGCAGAAACTAAGGGAAAAGAATTCATCATATTACTCCATCTGCTGGCTGATTTCCTCCAATCCTGGATTTCTCTTAGCTGAGTATTCTTGTCCCTTTTTAATGCAAATGAAACATTCAGAGCTTGATCAGTGTCCTTTCAAAGCAAATGAAATATTCAGGGTTGCCTTTGATATTCAAAGCACTTCCTGGAATCATAACTCCCTCTTTTCTCTCTCCATTTCCAGTTTGAGAAGACCTTTATGTTGCAATTTTAACATATTCTTTCTTGTACAGAAGGAACAAGACAAATGTTTTAACACTTTAGTGACTTTACTAGCCTTTCTATGTTGCACATCATAAAAACTATAAATTATCCAACATTTTGACTCATCTTATGTTGCTGTGTTTCTGTTGTTCCTTGGAACATTCATGACACGTTAGAAATACAGCTGTCCTACTCTTTAACAGAGCAGAAGTTGTGCCTATTTCCCATTCTTCCCACCCTGTAACCTTCCCACTGAATAGTCTTTCCTGGACCCTAAACTGAACTATTTTTAGCATTTTTACTTCTTCCATAAGTCAGTGTCTTCCTCTATCTAGTATTCAGTCATGCTCATCCAGTTTTGATTCAGGACAGTCCCATGCACCCCCTTTTAAGGACTTGTACACAGGTACACAATTTTCTGTACAGCCTTTTCTCCTTCATGCTTTTCATATCATTTTCTGAATATCACCATTGCCACCCATCTGCAAACACATTGTGACTTTTTTTGCACTGGGACCATCCATTATAGCACATCAATATGTCTGTATTTAAACAGATTGCACTTTTGGTTTATTCAAGGTGTTGAGCTAGTTCATGAATGAATAAAAGTCTACTTCTAAAGAACCAATTCTGAAAACTAGAAATTAAAATTTTCTATATTAAATGATCATAATTTACATATATCCTAATACATGTGAAGGTTTTGAGGGAGATGTAGCTCTAAGATTAAGATTTTTGTGATCCCAAATATGCTCCCTTGGAATTTCAGTTCTTGCAGGTCAGGGCGTTTTCTGCAATAGCAAAATGCAATGAGCAAAAATATATTTGCAGTCTTGAATCAGGATTAGGCACAGTAACTATCAGAGAAGTTTGAATTGATCAAGGCAACAACTGCTGAGTGCAGACACATAAGCAAGCTGCAGAAGTTCTCCGCCTCACTAATAAAATAACAGTGCATTAAATTAAATGCACTTGGGCTTGGAACTGTCTGAGTGAACGCCTACGTTTCTTTGACATTAAATGAATTACACCACCTACCTTAGCGTTTACTCATAATAACCCCCACTAGCCCCCAACCTGAGGCATTCTGTCTTTCTTGGTCCTGGTTCAGCTAAGCAAGGAATCAGGCCTCTCCTCATCTTCCTGTGCTGCTTCTCCATGCCAGTGTTGAAAATGCTCCCCTTACAGGACATGATCCCTATCCCTGTGCTAAAGATGACCCTAGGCAGGAGTCACCGCATTTTTCAATGGGTTTCATCAGAGGGCCCAAGTTCAAAAGACAACAAAGAAAAATGATTCAGCATACAGATAAGGGCTTCGCAAATATTTTTATCAGTTTACATCCTGGCAAGGTTGAGACCAACACTCAAAAATGGAAGACTGGGTCAATGTTTCTCTACAAAGAGACTTGTGTAACCCAAGCTGTCAATCACTTTACCTCAGGGGGAAAAGAAATGCAGAGCACAAATAAGAAAACTGAGTCACTGTCCCTCCCTACCAACCCCTCCTGAACAAATTAAAGCTGCCCTCCCATTCTGGAAGCCACAGAGAACAGTGAGACAGAAACATATATATTCCTTGAAATTAATCCTCTTAGCACACAGCTGATGCAGCACAACAAAATGTAATTTATGTCTGTTACCACAAACTTGAGTTAGTACTCAAGGACTCACGTAGATACAAGTTCCAGATAGGAACTTTTGGGTGAGAGAGCACTTTTGTTCAGATAAAGCCACTCCTGCCTTTTTGTGCACCAAAGAAGGGATGGAAGAAACTTACTGCTGGGAAAAGAAATATGGGGAAATGAAAGCAAAAAAGACTCAAGGCAGACTCAGTAATGGAATTGACACAAGAATTTGGTACATGCCTTACACATCTCAATAAGGGGAGCAGCTATTCGATGGTGGTATTTCTTTTATTTACTCTAACAAGACTATTACATTTCAGGCACATAACTTGCTGAATTCTGACTGTAAGACTCAACATTCAGTGTAGTTCACCAAGTCAAATTGTGCAGAAATAAACTGTCTGTTAGAAAAGTGTCTACCAAAGAAAGCATATTGAGTTCACGCAACAATACCTCTAGCATCTCTTTGCAACTTCTTTTATGAGATGTAGTGCAGGAAATGACATTTAAAACAGGTTTAGATACAAAAGGTATGTCAAATATAAAGATAATACCATGTGAATTCTATGTTGAAATCAGTACTATAATGGTATCTAACAAAAGTCCTTGGCAGGCAAGTTAAAGAAGATACGGAACTGAACTGAACTGAACTGAACTGAACTGAACTAAACTGATGGGTCTTTCTAGCATTTTTTTTTTCATTTTGTGTCAGGAAATTTGCATAATTAATTCAAAACACCATCAATGAGACAAATTAAAAAAATGCCACTTCTTTTTTTTTTTTTTTTTTTTGTCAAGGAGATGAGTGTTTTCTCTATTAAGTTTAGGTGGAACAAAAAGCTTTCTTTAATATATTCTGCTTGCCATGCTTGGGAAATGTAAAGGGCACATAATCTAAATGCTTCATACTTGCATGTGCACAGATATGCCTGTATTTATGTAGTACTCGAGTTTTTTATACATATTTCTGACTCAAACCAACCAATACTTTGACTGAAAGGACGCATTTCAACCTTTTCACATCATCTTTTTTGTTTTTTTTCCAGAAGATCAAGTAGATTAAATATGAGTGAGACACATTCCATTCCTGGAAAGGTCAGTATTTCTGACATTGTGAGGGGATCATCTTAGGAGTATTGGACACTGATACATCTATCTGTCACCAGTCCATCTGTCCATAACTACAGGCGAGGATACAAGCAGCTCAGCCTAAATATAAGAGTCTTAATGTATCAGAGTGTATTCATCAGTTATCACAGTCTAGCCAAGCCAGATTAAGTAGTGATAGTAATTGAAATGAAGATCATTTGAGATATCAGACAGAACATAGGAGGATTGAGGAGCTTACCAACCTAATACTTAGCCTAGTTTCACACATTCCCCTGACATGAAGCAAAGACTTCTCACATCCACCCAGAGGAAAGTAAAGCCTGAAAAAGAGAGTCAGCATCAGCTAGAAGAAGTGTGAACAAATGTTGGCTCAGGTTGTTCTAGTTTGTACAAAGTGGAGTAGCCCAGTTGGCAGCTCTATGTCTGAGCTTGCTTGCCTGCTTTATCTGCAAAAGAAAAAAGAGGGGAAAAACACCATGGCCTCAGGATGTCATAAAGGGTGCTCTTTGCATCAATTGCATTTACTCTCCTGGCAATAAATGAACATGTACTTCACTAGGAAAGAATATTTCTGCAGTTAAACATGTGAGTGAATCAACTAAGATTCCCTGAGCATCACTATTCAGTTGTTTGTACTGTGTATACTTCTGCTGTCATTCACACATACTCTGTAGTCTTCAAACACTGTCTTATCACCAGCACAATAATCACACCAACTCCAAAATAATGTAACTAAACTTCTGAAAGTGAATAGCCATGTTCTGCAAAAAGCTCATCTTCAGGTACTGAGGTGCATAGCAGGAACAAAAGCTCTTCAGATGTGCTGCATGATAAAGCACTACAATTCTAGTATAGTTTTCCAATTTCCTTCTAGGTAGAACCTTTAAGTTATACCTTTCCCTAGTGCAGTCCTTTAATTTAAAATTGATTTTCTCATCAAAAAAATGTGGCCTAATTGCATAAGAGGCTCCATAGCTCAATGAACAATTAGTAGTATTCAGCGTGTTTCAGTCTCAAAGCAGCAGATGTCAACAGCCTTGCAGATTTCAGATATACAAATCAATCAGACATCTGAAAACCAGAAAGAGCTTGGTTTATATTAGCCTAACAACTAACAACAGCTTAGTATGTATTTTGAACAAAATGCATTTGAAAAGAACACATCACTTCCCTCTTAAAAGTTGTTTGTTCTTTTCATTCTGGTCTTTATCTCCCAAGGCATAAGAAGCAAAATGTTTTCAATGGGAAGAGAGGTGAAACCTGCTTAAGGCTCTCAGTGTGAAGTCTTGTACCAAGAGTATAAGAAGGAACGTGGGAAATTGGACAAAGGGGCTTAATAATTGTTTAAACAAGAATTAAATTTTTTTTTAAAAAGAAATTAGATGCTCCTGTTGGCAAGAAGGGGTCCAGCTAAGATAAGCTCTGCAAAAAAAATACCTTGCTATCATTAAATATTCATAATTGATAGCTCTAAATTGTTCTTTCTTTATCCTTCTTACATGCTGCTTGTCTGGTTATAGCATTTTTGGCTGCTAATTTTTTTATATTTTTTTTGTCCTGTGATAATGTAGAAAAGTTACTGTGAAATGAATGTGACCATACTGTGAGTTAATGTGCACCTCTTGCTGTTCTTAGATGGAGCTGCAGGGCAGGCCTGCTTGGCTTTGCTGCATGGGAATTCCATTATGTAACAAACACAGCGAAAGCTGATAACAGCTTTAGATAAATATCTAATTGAAGATATTTTTCTGTCTTCAGGGAAAAATAATAAATACTCACTACATACCTTTGGAGGGAAATAAACAGCATGAACTAAGGGGGATAACCTGAAAGGAGATGTGTTTTGTACACAAAAGGAGAAGCTAAATCATTCGTCCTTTGTATGACGAAAGTTGTAAACGAAGATTACAACAGGATAATGATAAAAACAGGAGTTATTATTCAAAGATTTATTCAAACCAAACATTACCCCAAGATTCTCTAAGCCCCACTTTGAAGCTTTAACAGACACTGATAAAGTTGCCACCCCCAGACTGGGCTCCTGCTATCTCATAAAAGCTACATTTACTTTGCAAATCCCCTGTCCTTTCAAGTTCCCAGTTCGAGGCACAATTTACAGCACAGTCGAGCTCCTTATCAGGGCTAGATCCAGGCATGCATCTAGTCAACCTTCAGCACTGCAGCTTTCACAGAGGGAAATCCAAGCATGATGGCCAGATGGATGTTATCAGCTAAGCATAGCAGCACAGTGCTGATTCTTGGCATTACTGACGATGATATTGTGTATGTGGCAGCAGGAAATTTTTTTCCTCAGCACAACTTCTATGTATTCTAAGGAAAACTGTATCTGAAACAGTATCCAAACTCCAAGTGTAAAGTGCAGTAGAACTGCAATGTTAATTGGACCTTATATATTCCATAACATGTAGGACTTAGAGAGCCATGCTTTAGATTTGTAATTTTCACATTTTAAACTAAAAAAGGTGTACCTAATGTGTAAGATTAAGGACAATATGTACTTGAGTACACACTTCCCAAAGAAACTCACTAAAATTCAATACCACTGTCTTTTTGACATTTCAGTTTATATATATATAAATTGCATTTGAAGCAACCCTAAAAATATCACAGATTGCCTTCCTTCTCTGAAACTGTCAACATGAATTTTCCTGTTTAATTTATTTTTTTCTCTACAAGGAAGTCCTTCCTTCTCCCTTCAAATATGAAATATTTATCTGTTTTCATCCACATAAATCTCTTTCCAAATGACTGGATTTTTTATTCACCATATAAGAGATGGATTTCAGATTACCAGTGACCTCATCCAAAAGCTTTAAATTTTGAAGTTACTTCAAGTTTATATGGAATAGTATCAATGCAACCAAATACTTCTTCATCTTTTTTTAACTGAAGGACTGCTTAAGATTTCTGACAAAATCCCTGGAAACTACACTCACTATTTTGGGCAGCTGAGAAAGAAGGTGGTTGTTTTGTTTTTTACAAATAATCATTTTTCTTTTATAACTATAGAGGAAAAGCAATACTGTTTATCTGTTTATACTGTTTTACTGTTTATCCCCTGCAGTCTGTTTTCCAGAAGGCAGCAGGTTTCTGCACCACTAATTGCAACACACAAGAGGGGCGAGTTTTTATATACTTCTTAAACTCAGGTCAAATTTCAGAGTACACTATTTTGTATCTCATCCAAAGCACAGTATTTTGTCTTTCTTTTTCTGTAGTTCACAGCACAGGGTTGTATTTTCCATTTTCTGCAAGGGTGCTGTCAGGAACATGGGCGCATTTCCTTAATTCCACAAATGAATCTGAGTTCATTTCAAGACTGAGTTTCCTCCTGATAGGGAGAATCAACCCTTTGGTGACTTTCCAGCCTCAACTAAAGATGCACACAGCACATCCTTCCTGCATCTTAAGAGCTCTATACATGCAGCAGTGATAATAGCAGTATAGGGGAAAGAGTGAAATTAATGCCATTGGGAGTGGCATACATTTCCTTAGAGCCAAATCTGATGAGAAAACTCTGCAACAGCAGAACATCCACAATAGAAAGTCCCATCTCAGGGAGCCAAATCAACTGTGCTGCAATTTTTCTATGCCACGCAACACAGAGGAAGCACCACAATGATACACACAGAGCTAATGCAAGAGGCTACAGCCATCTAACACATACATGAGTCCACATTCAGGCATTTCCAGCACCCGTTCCTGTGGGGAAGCAGCTCTACTGACTACAAAATAGCTGTGAGTTTCTCAGTAGCCACCCCAATACTCCCAGGTAGCCACTTAAATCTTTTATATGGCACCTTTACTCTGACTGATTAACACACACACACACACACACACAAAAAAAAAAAAAAAAAAAAAAACCAACACCAAAAAAAAAAAAAAAAAAAAAAAAAAAAACCACCAAAACTAAAAGTATGTAGTTCAGTAAGTGCCTCACAGCATGAACTTAACAAAAAGAGCAATTTCCATGTGTTGGTCTCTGCAAGTATTTAACTATATGTTTATGATGTCTCTATCTCCTTGATTTCATTTCATCTGTTCAGGGTTCATCAACAGTTTGCAAAGATTTTAATTAGGACAAGTTAACTAAGTATTTGCAATTGCCAGCAAAACTACACAAACATTCCAAACTGAGCTAATCTAAGAAATCTACAGCTGTGAGTCCTTGGAAGAAAAAGAAACCCAAATGACACAAGCCCATTTAATAAATTCAGAAAATTTATTACTCAAAAAGATACGTGATTCAAGTAAATACATATAATGTATTTCATGTCAGTGTTTTACCTTGGGTGTCTTGAACGGTATTGAGAAGAAAAAAAATTAATAAATACATATACCAAAAACTGGGAAGGCAGGAAAATCATTTTCCAATTCCCGGTGTGAAAATAAAGGATTGCTCTCAGTAAAGTAAGGATTGATTTTCCCATCCTCAATGTCAAGCTAATTTGTTTCTAATTTTAATGGGATTAACCTACACCAAATTATCCATTGGCTTTTAAGAATTCAGAATCTTAAAACACTGCAGCATTTGTAGGTTTAACTTCCAGCTTGTATCAGGCTTCAAAAATAGTGGGAACTGATGAGTATCATGTGATGCCAAGTAAATCTGGGCTGCATGGCATGAAAATTCCCTTGCAAAGAAATTTATCACACTGTAATGCAGCTTCCCAGAGGACAGGCTGTCAAATTTTTAAGCTGGCTGGATCACACATTCAGTAGGACACTGGCTAACAGCATTGTTTAACCTATTTTCACAAGGAGAACCACTTACAGCTTTGTAAAAAGAGGATGCTCACAATGTATTCTAATTCCCAACCAAATAAAAATCAGGCTAAATCGGGGATATTTGGTTTTTAATTCACATTTCCCACTATTTTATTTGCTTACTTCTTTGTTTATACACTATGGACATCATAAATACTTTAAAACTATTTTTTTCCAAAGACAATTTTTTGATATCCTATAGATCAAGTGATCCGTGGATTAAAAGTTGTGAAAAGCAGACATACAAATAAATGAAGCTATCTTTCCTTGTGTACATTGCCCCTACTTTCCATAATATATTTGCCTAATGTTCAGAAGAAAATGCATTGGTAAAACACAGAGCTAACAAAAGACATTTACAGGAATTTGACCTTGCCAATGGGCTAAACCCAGAAACAAAATCTGAGTGTTTCAGTAATGACGTTAATAATGTGTGTGTGTTCTTCAAATTCTATGTTTCTGTGCAAGTGAGGAACTATTTTAGAACATAAAAGGAAACTAAGCCCCAGGATAATACTACTTGAGGAAGAAGTTATCCCTTTAATTATTATTTTCTATAGAGCAAAACTAGATTATTTAGCTACAGTCATAAGTAGTAAGTATAATAAAAGAGATAATTTTTTAAGACAAAATCAGCTTCTGGGGCAAAAGAGTGCAATGTCAGATGTGCTACTTAACTGGCTAAACATTTGGCAGGCAGAGGAATGGTCATAGATGATGTGCCCCAGAGACACCAGTGGACCAAACACTCCAAGTGCAGCTGGCAGCACAGCATGCAGAGATTTCACCCTGGGCCAAGAGGGTCAAATGTAGGCTCCTCTGCTCCCAAACACAGCCAGGATCAGAAAAGAAAAACAAAGGCTGTTTAGCCATGTGGATTGTGCACTGGGAGCGATGGATGGGCAGTGCCTTGGGTGCTTCCGTTCCAATATGAGCCACCCGAGCCCTCTGTCATCTATTCTCTGAGCATTAGACAATGCCAAGGCAAAGCCATTCTTCTCCTGTCTTGCACACAATTCACACAAGTCAATAGCAGACTTTTCCCAAGCAGTAAGTTACTTCAATAAGCCAAACTTCTTTAGGAGTTTCAGGGTGCTTTAACATGCAACATAAGTGGAAACTTCTTTAACAATAACATTCTTAAAGCTTAGGCGAAGCAGACTTTTCTTTTAAACTGTTTTCTGTTCAAATGTAAGATTGTGTATTTTGCGTGTCTTCAATGCCACCTCGTGGTCAAACATTTTTCTTGTTGCTTTTGTAATTATCTTTGAATTTTTACTTTTAAAAAGTAGTACACAAATAGCAATGTAACAAACAAAAAAACCTTCCAAATAAAGAAATATCCAGTGTTTCCAAAAGGATATTCAGATCAGAATGTGCAACATGATACAAATACAACTTTTCAGTCTCAACGTTTTCAAAGTCTAAACCAAGAAAAAAGAAAAAAAGAAAAACAAAAAAAAAAGAAAGAAAAAAAAACCCAAAACATAAAGAACAAGAAAAAGGTCAGACAAGAAAAAACCCCAAATTTATTTTATTCTGAAGTCAGTCACAGAAAGGTTCATTGCTGTTGATTCACAGCCCTCCTGAGGTACTTCGATTGAGCACAAATTTATGAAGTCTCTGGATATGCTGACTTAAGAGCTAGTGTCTACTTGTTTTCTCTCCACAGATCAATAGCTCCCACTATATACTTGGTTTTCTTCTGATATTTAGCTACTTTTTCATTATAATTCACATTTATTAATGTACAGCAGAATCCTGTTTCACAATGAAGGCTGCTTGGTGTCATATAAAGCATACATAACATTTAATAGATTATTATTAAAAATATAATAATGTAAACTTTAAACAGCAACAGCAATTAAAATGCAACTGGAGAAGACTTAACTGTATGAATGAAGAATGTATGTAGACAGTTTGTATGTAGTTTACTTTATGTATGAAGACATACAGCAAAGGGTTTATTCATGAACAAAGTACTTATATTTCAAAAGAAAATGCACAACAACATTAGATTTGTTGATTCCCATAATCTGTAATGGTCTTCAGCATTGTGAAGCCTCAAAAATCATGGAAATGGCAGTCACCTCTCTCCACTTACTTTCTTTAGTCTCAGCAGAGAAGCACAAAGAAAGGCCAAGAGTATGAATGGCTATCACCATCTACCCATGCTGTGAATGGTTCTTATGAGACCAGTTCTGACTGGTAACTCCTAAAATAATTTTAAGGATGTTCTAACACGTGCTGCATAGTGGCACACCAATCAGACATTCCTAATCCCTTACAGCCTTTTCTCCACCTCTTTAACACTACCCAAGTCATCCACTATTCCCAGGAGACATAACCCAAAATCTGCTTCCAAGTGAAGCCATTTTACATTCTAATAAATCATAAAAAAACATTCATGAGAGAGAGATGAACATTATTTTAACTTGTACCTCCACAAAAGAGAATCAAGTATTTATCACATGCTGGCTTTAGGACATTGAGTACACCTGCTCATTTTTTAAGGGCTTAACTCTTCCTTCATTAACAAAATGTTACACAGTCAGGAAGCAGCATATCTACTGTCTGGCTGTCAAAAAGTGCATGAATTAATTGAAATCAGTAAGACCCCAGAACACCCTGAGCACGGACACCCCTCCTCTATTCAACTGGGTAAGAATAAGGAACATGTGGGAGAGGTGTGTGTAAACCTGTAGGAAGAGTATATACAACTAACAGAAGCATTTGTACTTTGGTGCTACAGATTTAGTGAAGTGTCAGGCTTACAATTTAGCACATCCCAAGACTGGTAAGTACAGCAATTGCTACTACCCTTCTCTACTATAGTATTTGCCCTCAAAAAAGTTCCATAGATATCAGGAGGAACATTCTCATGTTAAAGAGGGGAAACAGAGACACAAAGCAGTGATCCCTTCCAAAGGCATCCCATAAGTGTCAAAAGTGGCCAAGAAGGAAATCTCAAAGTCCTACTCCAAGACACTTTCCTCCAGTCCTTGTGTCTCCCACCAGCCACACGACAGCCCCTCTAGAAATGTTCCCTCAGGACACCACCCAGAGGCAGCCTTCAGCTCAGGGGACAGACATTCAGCTGAGAACAGGCACTCTGATGGAGTAGCTGGGAAGCATTGTTGTGTTGGGGTTTATACTTCTGTACATCTCATCCAGATAAAATATCATCATCATGGAAGATATCACTCTCCCTCCAGCATTAATTATCTCTTTTGTGCTCTGGGATTTGTCAAAAGTTTTGATGAGCAGCGTATGCTGGCTCACATGCTGGCACCTTGCTTTTCAGCACGCTTGATGACTTGGTGAACTTGTGTTTATAGTGGATTTATGAAGTAAACACCTATTGTAGAAAAAATCAATGACTGAAAAACAAAATTAAATAACCTCAGTGAAAATATTCATTTGCTTTACTTCTTATCTCACCTTTCCATCCCTTTCACAGTTAGTTTATGCCTCCCTTATGAAGTATTTAATTACAGAGATTTCATTGCTTAATTCTAAGTGTTTATTACTTCAGGAAGGCTGTTTCATGTCATCATGTTAGTTTAGGAAATAGACATATTCACTGTGCTTTTATACTTGTTGGACATGGCTTAACCCATTTCAGTAATTAAAACAGATTTACTCCTGCTATAAAACCCATAATGGAGACAACATTTTAATTCCCATTTGTTGCTTGAAGTGGTAGTTGTATTCCCGCTCAGACTTCACGCCTTGTTACAATTTGACAGCAGCTTAACAAGTTATTGAACACCAGCTGAGTTATGGTAACTTTCTGTTTCATTCCTTAGTGCACAACAGACCTGAGATAATACAGCAAAACATAAACTAAAAAATACCTATGTAGCCAAAAAATCACCCAGTCTCATACCACAGGTGCCTCTGTTGATGTCAGCACTGTGCATGCCCACCACAGCACAATCACAACTGCTTTCTTGTCTAGTGTTCAGCCTCAGAGGAAAGCAAGCACTGAGTCTGACACCAACCTGCATTTTGTAGCTTTTGGTGTAAGAGCTTCTTACAAAAGACCAGAGACAAACTTTGTTGAAGTTAGCAACAAAATATCTGCCCTTGACTTCAATGACCTTTCGGTAATGCTTTCATCCCTACAGAAAACTATATGCTAGTTTAAATCACTAGCAGAAGCTTGGTTGCTGCAAGCTGGAAGTTCTTAGGGCTGTATCAGGATATGAGCATGTTCTGGCATTGTAGATAATTTAGTGTCTTAGTTTGGAAAGACAAGGGTGTCTGCTAGGGAACCAAAAAATGGAAGCCTCCCTTGGACTTGTTATAATTCTAAAATTAAAGGGGTCTCAGGCAAAGATGTGAGGGTGGGAAAAACAGTTCTTTACTAGTGCATCTAACAAGCTAAGTTAACAACAATGACTATAGTGTTGACAACGAACAGAACTAGAGAGGAAAAAAAAACCGAAAAAACCCAACCCAGTTAAGTTTTCCTCTGGCACCTCCCCCCCTCAGTACCATCACAAGCTACCAGAGCGAGCAGCAGTCCCAGGGGACGAGATGTATCCGAGGCTTGGCGCGGTGGTAGCTGGAGCTGTAGAAATGTCCTGGCTGGGCAGGGGTTGCAGAACACAGCGTGGGGAAACCTCTAGCAAAACTGAAGAAACAGCGGGTGCAGGGCAATAGGGCAGCAGCTCCCAGCAGGGCAGGGAGAGAACAGGTTCTGAAATCCTGGGGGACGCACGAAGAGACAGTGGTGGGTCACTCCGAGCTGAGCTCCAGGTGAGAGATGGTGAGAGCTCTCTGCCGTGCCGAGACGAGCAGTCCTGGCAGTTCCCTCCGAGAGCAAAAACTGCCCAGAGCAAAGTGAAGTCCGAGTGCCACCCTGTCTCTGACTTAGCTGCCTCATTTGTTTTTTCCCCAAGCACCCAGCTATCAGCTTCTTAGCAACTTCTGGGAAAAAATTCTATAAGAAAGCAACCCAATCCCCAACATTTAGTAATAGTAGTACTGGGGGAGAACAAAAAAGAAGTTTTCAGAGAACCCAAACAAGATAAGACCCAACACTGAGTACTTGTTTATTTCTCCTCACCCAAAGCTTTTCTTTATCATATTAAAGGGCTTCATGCAATTTTTTTCCAAAATAAAGTCACCCACATCCAAGTTTCCTGTTTCTCCCAGATAAAACAAAATATTTGAATTAGGACAATGGAACTTCTTCAGTTAATTTTTGGTCTTAAACAACAACAAGAGAAAAATAAACAAACTAACTAACTAACTAAACAAACAAACAAAAACCCCTACACTGATAATGAAGTTTTACTCTTCAGGCCACAGAACATGGCCAGGAATGGAGGGGGGAGAGTAGAAGCTGTTTTCCAGAAACAGAGTCATGTCATACATTTCCCAAAATATGCTGTTCTGAAGAGGAAAAGTTGTCACGGGGAAACAGCTGGCCAAGCAGAAAAGTCAACAGCTGGGATGAGGAGAGAATATACAGGAAGCTGTGTTTCTTCCCTTGAGCCAAAATACAATTTTTTGTGTTTCAGAGAGATAGCCAGATGAATTTGTGAATGAAAGTAGAGGTGGTCAGCATGGCAGCAAGGGGAGAAGCTATTTATTAAGAGAGTTTTGTTATTTCCCATGCTATCAAAACTCAAAATCCTTTCTAGCAGGAAAAGGGCTTGCTAGCATATGGATTAAATTTGCTCCTGTGTATTACACTATTAAATGCTGCTGTTCAAATGTAAAAGTAAAACTAAGGGTATTTTTATGCAATATTTAATGGACCACAACATCTTTCAGTGTGGAATATTCTAACACATGCATTAAATTGTCCCATAATTTACTGAGAAACTCCCACAGAGGATATTCTGTAGGGTTAAGCCATGTCCATTTGTGATGCTAAAGAAGGAACAATTCCACCAACAAATAACACACCAGTGTCAAGCAGATTTGATGCTGAATCAACTCCACAGCAGTAGAATTAGCCACCACTACTTTCAAATTATTGATTCAATTTTAAATACAAGCCAACTTCCTTCTCAGCTCCAATGCAGTCCTGTTTATTCCAATATACATTCATTACTCTACACCAAACAACTTCAATATTTCATTTAGTACCTCTGACTCTACAATATAACTATATTTTAGAGTAGGAAGAAAGACTTTTATGGGAAAAGAGAATTTCTTTTTCTCTTATATAATTTCTAGCCCTTTTCTTAATTACAATTGCTGTAATTAGCTGTATGTCTATACAGCTAGCACTGACACAGTATTTACTTATTTATGAAAATTCTTGCAACATCTGAAAATTCTGTGTAAACTTGTATTTGAAGTTAATGTATTACCAGAAGAACTTATTTAATCACTATTTTACTTAGCTCTACTGATCCATTGAATGTGCTACACCTTTCTTCCTCCCAAAGGCATTATAAAAAACCTGACCTGCCATTTTTTTCCTAGGGTTACAACTAACTATGCGTGCTTTATACAGATTAACTGTGCAAAAAACATACTAAGACAGTTTGGGTTTTTTCTTCAGAACCAAAGCAGTAAGAATAGAGCAGAAGAACTCAGTACAAATATAACCAAAATTGGAAAAAAATCTATAATTTATTTTTATAACTTTACCAGCACCATTATTGAAATGTACTAAATTCTTTCAATTATTTTTATATCAGTGACTTTTAGATAAATTTATATAATATTTAGATATGTTTTAGAAACACATTATTTGAGTTACTTTTAAACAAGATAGCCGGGATAAGTAATGAAAATCAGGATTTTCAATTTCAGTCAACATAAAATAGCACTTGTGAGCCCCAAATTAAGTAACACTAGACTATAAAACACAAAGGACACTAAATTACATCTATTCAGAGTACTTTATTTTAACTTCCCCCTCTAAGTTGTATTTTGGTACAGTGTATTAGGATGATTTTTGTTTTGCTGAAAGCTCTAAATTTACAGAAAGTGGGACTTGGTAGAATTGGGAATGGTCATGAGTCAATCAAAAGGAGTATCTTCTTATAGACAAAGATAAAAGGTTTATAGTTTATTAATGAACGTTCATTAAATACCACTACAGCAAGTTCCTCAAAGACACCAAGGCATCCTTAAGCATATCAGCCTACTTCAGTTTCTTAGGTGTGCAAAGCACCACAACACCTAAAAGACAAATGCCTTGCAGAATGCTCCAGACACACACAAAAAGCTCCAGACAATTATTTTAGGCAATAAGAAAAAAGTCCTTGTAATCATAGAGGATTTCTTAAGTGAGAGTAAAGGATAAATAGCAACGCTCAACCCCTTGTAGATCACCTGAATATTTAGGACCACAGATCCTGTCTTTGAAATATCAATTTTTTTCATTAACTGATGACTAAGTAAGTCAGGACAATATTATCAGCTGATGCAGATTAGGAAGGAAAAAAATATCATGTTGTAGTTTACGACTACAACAAAACCAGGACTGTTACAGATCCATATTGACAATCAGGAAACTATAATAATGAATAATTTTAAGAAAACCTTTTTTCCTTAGCTTTGCTGCTCTTTATGAATGCTCAGACTGGGTTTCTCTACACTGTTTCATCTTCTAATATTGTTTTTTAAATTAGATAGGAGACAAGATATACGCAATTTTTCTACTAAGTATTTTAAAGAGATTCTGGCTTGACTCTCATCCCTTTGTGAAGCAATTGCCAAGCTTAAATTTGTCAGCCTGCAATGATTAAATTCAGGTTAGTGTCTATCTTTTCTTTCACCACACTTTCCCTGCCTCCATTTTCATTGAGACCTCGATTAGAATTGGCAGAGACAGAATTTTCAGAGGACCATTAGTGGTAAGTCACCTTAGATCAACAATGCTAGCGAAACAAGTGTGCCAAAGTAAATAGCAGAATAGCTGAAAACCAGAATTCTACTCTAGAATTCAAGTATGGGCAATAACCAAACAAAAAAATAACTACCTTAAAGGAGATTTCTGACTACACTTCCTCTGATATGGATTTAAAGTTCTCATCAAGCTCTTGTGTCATCACTCAACCAATCTATTCAGGTTAGTGCTCTCTCAAGTCCAGTTCCTGAAACTATTCATAGTCATTACGGTGGAGTTTCACTTCAGTCTTTTCACAATCAATGCAATCTCAAACACAGTCCATCAGAAATATTTCTTTTAAATTTAAATGGAATTTCCTGTGTTTCAGTTTGTACCCATTGCCTTTTGTTCTGTCATTGAAAAATATCTGTCTCTTCTTTACTCCCTGGTATTTACACATAGACAAAGTAGCTTCACTCCTCCAAGCTATACAGCCCATCTCTGCTTATGTCAAATGCTCCAATCCTTTAATTGTTTTTGTCAGCCAGATGCCTTAAGTTTCAGCTTTTATATTTTTCAGATTCTGTGCTGTTTTAGTGTGTAGTTCTGGGTTTCACATTAAGTGCTACTAAGCTCTCTTTACAGAGTAGGTAGATAAAACAATTCCTTTTCTAGCTTAGGACCACAGACAACCAATACAAATTTCAAGGCCAAGAACAAAAACAACAGTGAAGTGAAAAGAAAAAATGAGAAGGATGGAGCTTAATAACCTGAAGCTAAAATTGGACAAGTAACTCCAATATGCTAATGGACCAGAACTTTAAAAAGTGTGAGACCTCATGATTGGTCGTCCATTTTGTGACCATTCCAGGGTGCATCTTGAGTGTAGCCTAGATGGGCTCTTGTACTGCCCAGGTGTGCCCATTAAGGCATTTTAATCTTTTTGCTCTGTCTAGTTTCTGTTCCAGGTCAGCCTCCAGAAGGCATCAAGCTCTCACTGGACTCATTCAAGTATGGGGAGCCAGAACTGCATACAGCATTCTAGATGTGGATGATGGCCTTCATTGTTCCAAGGGTGCTCACATTCACTTGGTGTCTCCAAGGCCTTTTCTGCCAAGCTTCTTTCCAGCTGGTCAGCCACCAGCCCATTCTGCTGTACAGATTTATTTCTTCCTAGGTGCAGGACTTAGCTGAACTTCACTTTGGCCCATTTCTCCAGCCTGCTGAAGCAACTCTGAATGATAGCGCAAACCATCTGGTACATCTACCACTCCACACGTTTTTGCATCTCATGCAAAGCTCATTTGTGACAGGATGGCAGTTAGATGGAAGCTTACAGCTTTTCTGTGGAACCTGCAGCATGCTAGAGCCTGCTGTTCTTGCTCTGATTGAGTTCCTGTCTGTTCCAGCCCTGCCACATTTCCTGCTCCAGTTATTTTTTGAGTCCCTGCTCTGCTTCTAGAGTAGACCAGTGCCCCAGGCAGTGGGAATAAGTCCAAACAAATATCTCATTTTAGATATAATCTCTTGGATTATTTCTGACAAATAGCTTCAGCTATCTAGTGTTGCTTGTAGCATGAAGTTAGTCACATAGAATAGTGCTTCTGGATGGCAGGAACATTTTAATTTTGACCACAGACAACATGCTTGAACAATCAGAATCCTAAACTAGAATTCCAGTATTAAGTTTTGGAAAAAAGGTCTCTTCCTTTGTAAATAAGAAAACTGTTCAGATTTAAAAGTACTCTTGCTCTAAGAACTTACAATTGATATTTAATAATATTAGTAGCAAAATTACTGAAAATCCATTCCAAATCTAGCAAATTATCCAACTTAACAAGCTCTAATTAGCACAATTACTTCCATATTGAAGACATATGTGTAATTGTGTTGTCAGTCTGCATGTGAGCAAAATTCCTTTACCAGTCACCCATAATAAATGTATTAATGTGGTAGTTCCACATGAAAAGTATTTTCCCAAAATTGGATGGCTCACAACTCTGCTTTATTTAAATTAATTGTGTTACTACTTAATTAATGTATTTAAGCAATTTCAAACACATCAGCAGGTTCTGTTCCACAGTTGTTTAGCTTGTATCAAATTTCTAATAACCATCAGACAAATTTAGGGCCTTTTTAAATACCTCAGTACCTTTAACATAGTGTTTTAAGAATTTCTCCCACCTGCTCACTTCACAAAGACGTCTTAGTAACCAAGAAATTACTTATAAATTCTGACAAAGCCAATTCCTTGTCTTCTTTCAAGTCCCTCTTTTAAAATAGGAAGCTGCTGCTATTACAATGGCATCCAGCAGTTGAGACTGCTATCATCACACTGGACAGTTACCACCTGACATCCAAACCATCACCCTCTCATTACACTCCTAAAACCATGCACTTGCATCACCTGTCTCTCAGTGTTTTGAAAGTGAAACCCACATCATGGCCTGCAGAGAAGGTGTCAGTGCCTGTGGTTTGTGTTTGCACTGCATCTGAAACCAGGGACTGGGGTTTGTAGGCACTAAGGTGAAAAGAAAAAAAAAACCTGCAGGTTTTTGTAGTAGGTGTAGTGCCAAAAAGATTCCTTAAAAATTGTACGGAGTTTAAAATATGGTATTGGAACAAGATTTTCTGAAAATTTTTGAGGTAGATGACCTGGGAAAGAACATGGTTGTGGGAGGGATGCTAAAATGTTTTGACTATTTTGTGTCACCACACACCTTTGTAACTCTTCATGGGGACTATAATGGTATTGGAATGCCATTCCTAAATCACTGCGCTGTTTTGGCTGGGGTAGAGTTCATTTTCTTCACAATGGCTGGCATGGGGCTGTGTTTTGGATTTGGATTTTTCAGTACTGATAATAGAGAGATGATTTTGTTATTGCTGATTGGGGCTTGCACACAGACAAGGCCTTTTCTGCTCTTCACACACCCCATCTGAGAGTGGTCTGAGGATACACAGGAAATTGGGAGGGCACACAGCTGACACAAGCACAACCCCTGACTAGGTGGCATCATCCTCAGCACATAAAGCTGGGGGGAAAAGGCAGAAGGGGGAATGTTTAGAGTGATGGCATTTGTCTTCCCAAGTCACCACTACATTTGATGGAGCCCTACTTTCCTGGAGATGGCTGAGCACCT
This sequence comes from Certhia americana, assembly GCA_018697195.1. Lineage (NCBI taxonomy): Eukaryota > Metazoa > Chordata > Aves > Passeriformes > Certhiidae > Certhia > Certhia americana. Next base: position 21,893,875 of record CM031858.1, read on the forward strand.
GCATGCCCGTGGGAAGTAGCTTGACTTTGCTTGTGAACATAGGTTTTTTCTTACTTGTCAAAATGTCTTTATCTCAGCCCATGAGTTTTCTTACTTCTATCTTCTCAATTCACTTCCCCATTCCATTGAGGGGGGAGTGAGGAAGCTGCTGCCTGGAGCTTGGTTGCTGGCTGGAGTTAAACAACAACCACAAAATCCATCAAAGAACCACAGCTACAAGCAATAAGCCACACTTTTTCACAAGATATGCTCCAAAACATTTTAATTTCAATTGATTCTTGTGGAAATACTGTAAAACCCTATCTTTTTTAACAATTAGAGGTAATATAGAGGAATACCCATCTATACTACAGCAGAAAATATATCACTGCCGTTTGCTATTACATAATCAGATTTAGGCAAAAAGGTTTCCTGTAAAAAAAAACCCTGCATGACCAATAATCTTTGTTCAGTAACCCTTTCCCTGTGAGTCTATTCCTTTCCTTGTATTCTTTATATTTTACAGCCTTGAAGTGTGTCAGGGTTGTTGTGGTTTTGTTGTTGCTAATCTATATATAAATTACTGTTATTTTTATTATCACTAGTTTCATTATTATAAGTATTTTAAGGCAGCCAGCTCTATACTCCAGTGGCATGTGTGTGGTAAAATCCTGAAATCAACAAGTCACCACAGAGAAGTACTACAGCTGCCTCAAGGGATAACAGTATAATTTTAGATGTTATGTAAGCAAAAGTAACACACACACTGGGAAGGACAAGCATTTCTTTAAGAGCATGTGATTATACCCAAAGGATATCACTATGTCTGATTCAATCAAATTTTTGTCTTAGATATAAAACAAATTCTTCTGAGTTGCTTTCAAGAAACAACAGATAATTGCATTATCAGAAAGGAATGCTGTGAAAGGTGTTAGTTCAAAAAATTAAGAATGGAAGTGCTTTCTGTATTTGTCTATAAATTCCATACTTGAAATCCACAATTCAATTTTTTTACAGGGAATGAGAAAACAAAATACTGCTATTCTCCTCTACTTTGAACTGTTTTTCAGCTCATTTCATTGAACTTTAACTGTGGTGGTCACGTGGTCTTTACTTGTACTTTCAACATCTAGAAGTATCACTGTTAAAAAAATTGAGTGTCATGTGATTCTGTTGATTCTCATAATTCAAGAGAAGTAGTACATGATTTTGCTTCTCGCACATGTTGGATGAGATTGAACATCCCACAAACAATCTTGAGCTCTCTGGTTTTTCACTGTAGTTATTTTCCTCAGCTTCCCGTTACTTGGCACCAATAACTTAAATCCTCCAGAGGAATTCAACTATTTCAAGTAGCTTGAGTGCCACTTCTTTGAATCAGGATTTGTGTGATAAATCCAGGCCAAGTAAGAAATTTTCTTAACTTTAACAATGTTAGTCACTAAGAACAGCTGGTCCTTTACTACATACTCATTCAGCAGGGAATACAGCAGTTGTATGCTTATCTGATCTCTTTCTGACATATTCCCTTGGACAAAGAAGCTTATTAAATGACAGTAAATCAAATATGTTGTCTGATGTCTCTGTTCTCAAATGGCTTTAGAACACAAGGGACAAGCAACTCCTACTCACAACACGAACACAGGGCATTTGTCACTTCCATTCCCAGCTCCTGTTTAGGAGCCAACACCGCAGTTTCTTAGGCTGTAATTTTCAGATTTGATAATGTTTCAAAATTAATTTTCAAATTCTTTCATAATTTTCCAAATTCATACATGGTTCTTTGTAGCACCTACATTTTTATGTTCATTTTCACAGACTGCTGGGTTTGGTGATTCTGAGTAAGAGTCCTCTTGGTGTCATCTCACATATCTTCATTGGCAAAAACATCAATGCAGTTAAATTTTGTGTACATTGTCCCACTCAAAGTCAATACCAGATCAAGTCCTAAGCTGCAATAGGAAGAGCACTGACAGCTGATCAAGTCAGGTCATCCTTCCCCTTCCCTCAGCCCCTCTAAGACTCATCTGCATTGCTGTGCTCAGTTCTGCTTGTACTCCTCAGTACAAGCAAGACACAAATGTACTGAAATTTTTTCTGTGCAGGTCATCATGAAGAGGATTAAAGGACTGAAGCACTTCTACAATGAGAGGGTGAGAGAGCTGGAACTATTCAGCCTGAGGAGACCAGAAGGCTCTAGAAAGCTCTTCACATGACATATGAATACCTGAGGGAGGAAGACAGCAAAGAATATGGAACCATACTCTTCTCAGTGGAGTTCAAAGGAAAGACAAGAAGTAATAGACACAATGAGGATTTTCACTATCTTCTCAGTGAAGAATATTTCCCTAGTACCCAATGTGAACCTTCAAACTACCATTTGTGATCCCTGACTGCTTTTATACTCACTGGCACTACCAACAAGTTGGGCTTCCTCACCTTTGTACCTTCCCTTCAAGTATGGAGGGTTGCCATCCCTTAATCTATTCTTCACTGGACGAAACAAGCCCAGTTTCCCCATGTCTCTCCTCAGGGAGCATGAGCTGTGAGCCCTTTACCACCTTGGTAAGCCTCTAGTGAACCTTTCAAGTGCCATCCTGGAAACTCAGTCACCATTTAAGCATTTCAACCTGGCTGAACCCAGCCCATTTGCACTTGGTTAAATTACAGGGAATGGTTTCCACCTTTCCACACCAGTTTCCCCTCTATAGCATCATTTCTGAGTCATCCAAGGGCATGCTGTACTCATCTTGCTGACACTAATAGTTACACTTACTCAACAAGCTCTGAGCAAGACTGTTAGTGTGATTATATGTAGGTCTGAGAGTTACTGGAACACTGCACCATTTTTCCAGCCATTTGGCAAGTTGTACTCAGAACTGCTAGTCTAAAAAGCAGTTGCAGAAGCAGCCAAATTGTCCTGACCACAGACTTCTCCATGTAAAAACTCTGATGAAGCTGTTATTAAGATTAAAGAAATGTCTTGCAATCTTGTCAATTATGCAATATTTCTTTTCTCCAGAAAATGTAATCAAGCATTCCCTCATGTTCTTTGTCAACATCACACACAGACTTTGATCAGAATATATAAAGAATAAAACAGAGACAGGCTAAGACAGTGTCACCAGAGTATTTTTGTTCTTTGGGAAAAAACTCTGACACACTTCAGCAATGACAAAAGTATTATTCTTTCTCCCCTAGCTCCTACAAGACTTAAAGCATATTGACACTATTCTAAACCTCTGGAGCTAGCCAAACCTGCACAACTTTACATTCGTGTCAGTGACATTATGCCCATTCTGCATATGCCAAAAGAAATTACCTCGCTTTGAATCAACTCCTGATTCCTATGCTGTTTCCTACCTTCAGCCTCAGACTTCTTACAAAGCACATCTCATAAATACCAGTTCAAAGCTGTGAGCATGCAGTGGTATCATCTGGGTGTAATGGTTTGCAGGACTGCCATGCAGTTTGCTTTCCAGTAACCATTCTATTATAAGAGGCTTGAGTGACATGGAAGTCATGCCTTAGGGTAGGCATGAAAGGAAAGATTTCACAAGCATTTGAATCTATTTCCACTTTGTCAGCACCCACGTAAAATCAGCTTTCCATTTTTATTCACAGACAGGCACCTAATAGTACTCAGGATGCAGATTAGAGAGGGGATTGCTTGTCCAGAGATACCTAAAAGCATCTGTGCAGAATAGCTTACCAGGTACTTATTTAATATCCAGGTTCACACTTTGGCTGGCTTTTCATCTCATGTTCTGAGAATGCATATGCAGGAGCTGAGCTCTTCTGTGTTTTATGAAAAGGCTAAGGATAGAATAAGGATATTCTATCCTCAGGATAGCATTCTTTAGATAGGCTATTCAGATGCTGCAATCTCTCGGCATCTTGAGCTATTTTTTATAAATGTAGTTCCCATAACACTAGCTTACACCAGGGCTTCTGAGAAGTGCTTTGCCAAGGAGTTCACTAGGAACATGCTTTTAGCCTTCTGGACTGCAAAGTCTCTTTAGCCGGGGTTTGGCACCGCCCGGCACATCTTGCCACAGGCAGCCTCCTCCTCCCCTGCGCTCCCACCGCCAGGCGTCACCCTGCTGATGGGAACGGGGGAAAATCCCAAACCGACCGTGCTAAAAAAGGAGCAGGGAAGGAAATCAAACGGCATTTGCACAAAGTGAGAGCATACCCAAGTTAGCATCCCTTGCAAAAAACAGTAACTAAGGGAAAACACGTGGGAAATAGCCTTCATGCAAAGCACAGAAAAACTTGCTAATGAAGGTAACTAAAAAACAAATTAAAGTTAAGGTTTAAACAGGAGATACAACTATTCTATTCTTCTATTCCTTCTAAGGCAATCTCCTCTTTTCTTCCAGATGAAGCATTCAGCAGGAGTTTACGTCCATTTTAACATCTACTTTAAAGGAGAAAAAAAAAATTGCCCCCTTCCCAAGATACAAAGACATGGAACTTGGCATCATTTCTGTGAAGACATCCTGAAGAGGATACAATGAGCTCTGCATGAAAGCATCTCTGACACGAACTGGCCATGTGTTCTTCAATGTCGGGAAGTCACTAGATGTAAAAATATGCACTAAAACAGAGATTTCACAAGATAATGATAGTTCACACTACTGTGTGACTAAAATTTCAGGAGACAGCTGCCTTTTCGAAATCGCCAGCATAGGTTAAAACAAACAAACATTAAAAAAAATAAAAACCCAAGCAAAAACAAACAGGTTGATGGCATTTTGGGGGGGGGGGGGGGGGGGGGGGGGGAATGAAGCGAGGACTGCTCGTATGAGAAGCAGGGATTAAAAGGACATGTTGTCAGGTTAGGAGAGTGCCACGTTTGGAGGAACCGGCAGGGAAGAGAGAACGGACCGAATGGAGAGGAGAAGGGCTCCCAGGATGGGAAGGCGCTCGGGGCACTGGCGGGCCCGGAGCGTGCTGTGACCCCGTCACAAGCGGCGGGGCTGCCGGCACAGCTCCGGCTGCTGGAGGCGAGGGGCGCCGGGGGCGAGCGCACCTCGGCGGCGCCTCCTCCTCCTCCCTGCGGCGGGGCGGGGAGGGAGCAGGTGAATGCGCCCTTTGTCCGGCCGAAGGCCCAGCAGACCCACGGCCGGGCGCTCTTCGGGCCGGCCGGTGTCAGAGGGGACTCCCCGAGGCCGCGCCGTCCCTCGGCCGCTCGGGACGGGGCACGGCACTGCGGCTCGCACCCGCCGGCCGGAGGGGAGCGGGATGGGCGCGGAAGGCGGGGCCGGGAGGGGAGGTGGAGGCTGCGGCCGGGCACCCCCGCCTCTCATCTCCCCAGAGAGCGGCAGGCGCTCCGCTGCTGGCCCGAGGCCGCTTTCCCGTGCGCTGTGCCCCGCGGACGGAGCCGAGCCGGGGCCGCCGCTGCTGCCGCCCCCCGCGGTGGGAAGGAGAGGCCGGGCTGCCGGGCCGAGGTGAGTGAGCCCGGGGGCGGACAGGGGCCGGCCATGCCCCGAGCCACCGAGGAGGTGTCCGTGTGTGCCCGCCCGGCTGGGCTGCGGTGCGTTCCGACTCGGGCCCCGCCCGCCACGCGGCCGGGCCGGGACGGGCCGGGCACCCCCGGCGGGCTCCCTGAAGGGGAGTGCCCCGGGTTCGTTCTGGCCGAGCAGGAGCGCCGAGCGACGCTCTCCGGCTTCCACCCTCTTGGCTTTCATAAGGTTTTCCACCGAGCTCAGCAGAATTTTTGAAGAGCGGAGAAAGTTATGAGCTCGCGTGCCGAGTGCCTGCCGCGTCCTGCACGATGCAGCGCGCACTTGTTAAACGAGATACTTAAGCCCAGCAGTGGCATGCTGTAGTTTTCCGATAGTGCCGAGGGAGAGGTGCAGGCACTATCCCGCGCCTCTTCCATCACTTCCTCATTATTATCATAGCCTGTTTATTTTACCCATTTTAGTTTTTCGTGAAGCCCTGAAAGCCCTTACTCAGGAAAACCTCCCAGAGACTTGGGATGATGTTTTCCCGGGATAATGTCTGCACAGTGTGGATCCCTGCTGGTTCAGCGTTAACAGTGAGCGTGCTGTCTCGGTGCAAATCACAGCGCTGGAAACTTGGCTTTCTGCAGCGGGACGCGCTCCACCCGCGTTGACAGCTGCCTCCCAGAGCAGAGGGGATGTGCACGGAGGATGGACATTAATATAATTGTTTTCTTTCATAACAGTTGGGAGTTAGACGACTAACTCTGTCTCTTGCAGGACTCCTAATTTTTCTTCAAATGTACTCCAGAAAGACATATAGTCTAGATGCCTTCTTTCTGGCAATTTATAAGGCACTGAGTAGTGAATTGTAGGTGCTTTTCTTTTAGGGTTTTCAAAGGCTGTTGCTGTGCTTTGTTACTGGGAAATAATTTCGTGTTAACTGGTATCAGAAGCCTAGTGGAATATGATGCTACGACACTTGGGTTTCCTTGCATGCAGTCGCATGGCTGAAACCCATTCATTCACACGCACTTTCTTCTTTCTGTCTTGTTTTCAGTGGCATAAACCTTTAACGCTGTATTTAACATTGTGTTAAACATTGTATCCCAAAGGAACCAATAAATCAGCTTTTAGGATCAGCTACTGGCATTCTAGCTCATGGCTTGCTTTTGTTCAGTCATATCATTTATTACATCCTCATCAATATAAACCTTTAACTGGAAACTTATCATGGACTCTTTGTTTCTAAATTTTCTGAATGGAGAGTGATAGGAGCACAAGAACTGGGTGAATCAGGCTTTTCCATACAGAGCTTCCCAAAATAAATTATACTTTTGGACCTCTAAGACAGTTTGGTAGCCAGAAGGTAGGCCTCAAAAACAGTGACTGCCCTTCATATTATTAGTTCCTTAAAAATAGATGTGGAGTTTGCTGTATTCGTTATTAGGGTTTTTTACAGGTAAGTTTACCCTACTAAGTACTATTTCTAAACTATTCTTTGACTTGTAACAGCTAGAAAGTATGTATATTGAAACATGTAGAAGTAGAAATTCTAAAATCTGAGGCTTTATGAAGATACATGATACCCCAAAACTTTTGGTAAAATCACCAGGACTAGCCCTAGGAATAGGGGGAAAAAACAGAAGTGTGCCTTCATCAGTCCATGCTTTCTTGTGTGCAGAATATAAGAAGGATAACCTTTTCCCACCATTAGCTGGTATAGGAAAGGGTTAACAGCCTGACCTTCAGACAGAACTCTTGTTAGCCCTCTTCTGCAACACTTGTCTGAAAGGTTATGCTCAAAGGGAGAGCTGACTTCCAGGAGGGAAAAATCCAAAGAGAAATACTAAAGAAAAGAACCCTTCAGAAAAGAATACTTCAGCTTCAGGTGCCTGGTGGCCTGGCACAGAGCAAACCCTCATAGCAGACAGTAAAAGACTGTAAGATTCATCCACTGAAGGAACCAGACACAGTAAAAGAAGGAAAGTAATTGAAGTCTGATTTCTCCATATAATTTGCCAAAAGATTTATGGATATAAAAGAATCAGTAGTTAGAAAAACAGTTTAATATCTAGTAATTCAGCTGTTTAGAAGGAAAGTACATGGAAGAGCCACCTAGTAATTTTCTTAAAGGTTGTCACAGAAAGTAACCCTGTTGTGTGGCACTCTGAGCTTCCAGTGGCATGGTGCCAGTGCTTCTCCTTCTTCAGTGTGCAACGTGTGATGCATACCTGGGAAGTCCTTGTTGCAAGGTCCTTGCAGGTCCTGTAGTTATTTTACGCTCTTCTAAATACTGTCTTTCCTGCTATCCTAGGATTTGCAGAAACATCTCTTTCAAGTTATCAATTCTCTTCCTTTCTTCTTTTTTTGCCATCTGATTTTTTGTCATCCCTAATAGCTTAGAACCATTTCTGCTGCTACTTGTGGTGATGGGTATTGCCAAAATACCTGGGAACAGCATGAGTGAAGCTCCAGTTTCTTGATAATCTTGAAGGGAGAATATACCTCTAAAACCCCAGAGTGACTGTCAGGAGATCAATGAAAGCCTAAAATATATTAAATTATTAAATTATTATATCAATTAAACCCTAAAATATATTAGAAACAACCCATCTCCATAGGCTTCTTGCATCAGCAAGTCCCATGAACTTAAAATCCATCTTCACAACGCGTGTTTCACGTGGTTTTTTTTCTGCAAGCTGTTTCAAACTAATTTGTTGTCATTTAAAAACTTGAATTAACGCATTAATTCTGCTAGTGATAAGGATATTGTGCTTAAATGTTATTTTTCATTTGTAATTTTGTTCTGTTGATTTATGCTCTCCCTTATTCTCTATTTTACCCAGAAAATAAGCTGAGTTTTTTCCATTCCCAGAGGACAGACTTTCCCTAGTTGACTGTACCTTCTCCAGCAAATGTGTGGAGGACAAGGAAGAAAACAATTTGAAGGAAAATAGGCCTCAAAGTTCCAGTATGGCATTTCAAAAGCTGTTTTACATCCTGTGTTTGTTTTGCAGGGAGTTTCCACAATGGAGAAGAGGGAAGGTGGTAATCGTGCAATTGATCAGAATGCAGGTCAGAACATCATGCCGAGAAGAAATACAGGAAATCTCAACTACTTGGTAATGTTTCTGCAAAAAAGCAGCTCATACGTCACATAGAATATTGCAGTCCTTGACTCAATTTTGTCCAGAGGCAGTGTTACCATCACACTGGGATATCATGAATATTTCTGAAGTGTTGTCACAATATTGACATGAAGAGATAAAAAAATAAAGAACATCTCATTCAATTTAATCACAGTCCATGATAAAAAATAAACAAAGTTTGAGGCAGCTAAAAACTACATAAGGGTAGCTGCTAATTGTATCTTACCAGATGAGAAAAACTCCATAGAAATAATTGTGGACTTTTACACAGGGTTATAAAATTTATCTTTGGGGGAATCTTCATGATAGTAACATTGCACTCAGGAAGTTTTCCACGTCACACAAAAAAAGGTCCAGAAAAAAATCATTTAATCTTTTCTTGTATTTGGTATTTGGGCTACATCATTAAGTCTATAGCTGAAATTCAATATTTGAAATCTATAACTTATATAATAAGAAGCTGAAATGAAGCTTCACGTAATGTAATCCTTCCTTCTTTGCACTGTAGTTATCTTCCTGGAATGAAAACCTATTTTAAAATCACTGCAGATAATGAAGAATGGGAAATCTATGCTACAAGTCCCTTACTCAAGTGCTGACTATGCTGTTTGAAATGTTATATTTCCAAGTTATCTTGGCTTTAATAGTGCATATGTTTTGTATATGGTTCCAATGTGCTAAGTTGTAAAAGTCATGATGGCAAATCTGTCATTACTGAAGTTTTTAATCTTCTCTTGAACTCATTTTGTATTTCTGTTCTGTCCCTTCCAGAATGTGGATATGCAGGTTGCTAATCCATCAGAAGCAGCTGCACTTTTTGATTTACATCAAGCACACCATTTTGGTGAGTTTGAACACTCTTCAGAGCAGCACTGCAAGCAGGATCTGTTCCCTAAGTGGCACTTGCCAATGAAGATAGCATCTGTGATCTCATTATTAACATTTCTTTACACTTCCATGAGAGATGTCATATATCCTTTTATAAGCAGAAAGGAAAACGTTTTCTATAAAATTCCAATCCTTGTCATAAACAAAGTTTTACCAGTGGCTTCAATTACCCTTTTAGCACTAGTGTATTTACCAGGAATATTAGCTGCTGGTTTCCAGCTGTACTTTGGCACCAAGTATAAAAGGTTTCCCCAGTGGCTGGATAAATGGATGTTATCAAGGAAACAATTTGGACTTCTCAGTTTCTTCTTTGCTACATTGCACGCCTGCTACAGCCTGTGCTATCCTATGAGAAGATCATACAGATACAAGCTGCTGAACTGGGCATTCCAGCAGGTACGATGGGCACACAAACACCAACTCTTCTGTAATCAGAAAATCTTTGGTTTGGCTATTCAAGCAAATCTGGATGGGGGAAAGCCATTTTCATTGCCTTTGTTTGATTTTCAAGTATATTCACAGAGAGCACTGTTCAGGGATGGAGCAGGATCTATTTGCCAAAGCATGTAATAGAGAGTCAAGAGTCATCACAGCTGTTCCAATGCATATTAAATAAGTAATTTTCTTAATTTGGAATTTTTTTCCATCTGTAAAATGCACAAAATTGTATCTCACAGGAACATTTAAGTCTTTGGCACACTATTAATTTAGTGTATACTAATCTTCTTTGGAGCAGTGAACATCTAGGAACAAAAACTGAGCACTGAACATTTTTATACACCTTTGCAAAACAAATCAGCCAGCAGTGAAGGAGGACTGAGCTAAATCACAGTAATCTGTAGTTACACCAACTGAATTTGTGAATACTAATAGCTCACATTTGGACTGATACACACTACCTTGTTTAAAGATAGGATTTCCATGATGCTTCTGACTCGTGGTCAGTAATTGGCTTGCAAAGCTCTGCAACGCCCTCTGTGACTAGAGAGTTCCCCAATGCTCACCTGTTTCCTCAGGTGCCATAAGTAATGCAGTATTAGAAATTTTCCAATATAAGTTATAGACTGCAAATGTATGTTTTTATTACCTCTAAAGTCTTCATTATTAAAAATTATAAAAAGCGCAATATGATGATGATGTCAGTATATTCTTAAGATTTTTGTGAACAGTCAAATTATCTATTGAAAATGCTGAAATAAGCCTTACTGGTAATCTGACTTGAATGGATTACTAGAAATTTCCTTGAGATTCCAGTCTTCAAGATGCAGAAATGATCATACTTGGGGCATATTATGCCATGGTGATCGCTAGCAGGATCAAAGTGCTGTTGCAGGTAGTTATAAATAGGAGAAGCTTTGACATCAGTTTATTAAAATCTTGGTACAAATGTACCAAGTTGTGGGGTTTTTTTAAAAACAGAGCTAAACAACTACCCTGGCAGGATATTTTTATTAAGAAGGCCTGCTGAATTACTTCCCTTAATTAGTGCTGTTAGTATGTTTTATGTTGTTATAATCTCCGCGATATGGTATTTAGCCATAGGTGGGTTTTTGTTCATGTCAAAACCAAAATTTATCCTTGCTGTGAAGGCAGGTTAAGAGGCCTCAAAATCAATCTCTCCTGGGCTGAGACACTGATGAAGTCTAAATTCTTCTCTCTAAAAGCTCACCTTTGCTCTGCAGATACTAGTGAAGACATTGTCATCAGAAGTAAATAGCAATTATAGTCAAAGACATTCAAACAAACCAAAATACTGTTTTTCTTTGCTTATTTCATTAATATTATGGTGAAAATAGTGAAATTATTTGTAACACAAACAGCCAAGTGTGCCAGTCGGTAATTTTTATGTTGTTCTTTTGGCAGGTCAAACAAAAAAAAGAAAACGCCTGGATTGAACATGATGTTTGGAGAATGGAGATTTATGTGTCTCTAGGAATTCTGGGACTTGCTTTGCTGGCCCTGTTGGCAATAACATCAATTCCATCTGTCAGTCATTCTTTGACCTGGAGAGAGTTCCACTACATTCAGGTGTGCATGAATGTCATTACTGCACGTTGTTAGTGCCATTTGTGGAACTGTGTGTTATCAGCTAAGACCATTAGGAGTTAGAAGTATGAAACACAGAGTTAGTGAAACAAATTGAAAAGTTTGTTCTGTACTCTTCATTAACAGGTTTGTGAGAAATGTTCTTTTCATTACTCTTGTCAGGAGAACAGGCTGTTGTGTTCAGTGTATGAAACGGGAAGAAAAAGACAACTCCATGCCACTTTCTTTTCTCCATCTGACTTTGTGACCAGCAGCAGTTGTCCCTTTGAGACTTTTTCTTAGCTCTGGTGCTGAAGTCATCTTCTAGGTGTCTTATCTCTCTGGAATGTCCCACGTCCTGCTGAATTTGGAGTAGATGAGAGTAGGTCACAATTGAACCAGTCAGTGCTGTTCCCATATGACACAGTGTATTCTGAAAGAGACATCTTAGAACAGATGCTGGATAATCAAATTCAGCCAGTTTTGAGTTTGCTACAGCTGTGCTTAGCAACTTAACTAAGCTGTGCTTAGCTGTGCTGTGCTTCCTTAACCCAGGCATCTGGGATACTCTCTTGTATCATATGCAGTAATAATCAGGGTGGTTCTGCTGACATCAGTATGGTCACACTAGACTTAAGAAAGTGTTGGATCAGGCCCTCAAACACCAAAATCTGAAAATTCAATAATCTACTACATACTTGGCATTTAAAAATTTGGTTTATATTTTAAAAGCAGATCTGAAGTTTATAATCACCAATTAGTGATTTGATATTCTGCATACTCCATGAAGTCCATCATTTGTAAGATAAGTTTACAGAGAATATGGACAAGTCAGGAGGAAGTCTCCAAATGCATGACTGCTTTCACTATTGAAAGACTATGGTGAAGAAACCCAGAAGAGTAATACTTCTGTGTTGGATTTATTTTATAAAATATTACCTTATTACATTATGATGAATGTACATCTTCTGTACATTCAGCAATTGGAAAGACAGTGTTCGAATTCACTGATGAGGACAAGATTAGTAAGTGACAAGAAACTTAGAATTATTAGTAAATTCTCTTTACTCCTGAATTTTGTAAACAAGCTAAGCCAAATTTATCACTGTAAGTGAAATGAAAGACTTGAGTTTCATGTAGTTGTGCAGTGCTTCTGCCATAATACTACCCTTGAGTTTGTGGGTTTAATTTAGCTTAACATTTTTCTTTGCAAGTAATAAGTTAATCCCTTAATATATCTGGTTTTGAACTCATAATGATTTATCACAGAATTAAAGTAATTTAGTATACAGATGGCATCTGTAAATTGAGATATCCAGGATTGAGTACGTTTCAAGAATAACCTGCAAATCTCTTCTGTATTTTAGCTAAGTATCATAGCAATACTTGAAAAATGTGCCTCATCCATTTTCTTTTACAGTGGCATAAAGAAGTACAGTTGGAGTCTTGATTTATATATAGTTTATAGTTCTTACCTTTTAGTTTAAAGCCAATGGTCACTTTTCTTTGATTTTAGCATGTTGCTCAAGGCCTGTCCAGATTTCAATATTTGCTTAACAAAAAACATATTTTTGCCAATTTGGGAAAATAAATACCTTGCTATTTTCTTTCTCTTTTCAGAGCAAGATGGGATATTTAGCCCTGCTGCTATGCACTGTTCATGCCCTGGTGTTTGCTTGGAATAAGTGGGTTGATGCTAACCAGTTCATCTGGTATACACCACCTTCATTCATGGTTGCAGTTTTTCTTCCGATTGTAGTTCTGCTTTGTAAGTGTGTACTGCTCCTCCCATGTTTTAGGAAGAGAATAAGAAAAATCAGAAGTGGTTGGGAAGCTAAGACACAAGCCAATCAAATCAGCATAACTTCCAGACTGTAGATCAAATATGGACGTTTCCTGTCTATGTATGTAAATATGCTCAAGGCCATGAAATTTTCACTCATGAGCTCTGTTTTCACATTTGCTGTAGATGTTTCTTTCTCACTTTCCTTTTTGACTTCAGGCGGATGGGATACTTGATGCAAATCTGTTGTTTGCAGAGACAAAAAACAAAAACGTATTTTACACTTTTATCTATTCAGTGTTTTGGTATTTAATGATTTCTTTCTTCTGACTCACTGCTTTTAAAATCCAAGTGTTTCATTGTCTCAATCCCAGTTCTTTTGTATGCAAAAGCAAACATAAATCATTTCTTCAGATGACCACAGAAAGAAAAAAAATTATTATACCACAGAGCCTAGGAATGCTTTCTGCTTTGCACAGCCATGTGTCATTAAATCTCAAAATTATAATGGGACAAAAACTAGAGTATTTATCATCCCATTGCCTCTTAGCACTTGCAGCCTGTGTTTCACTCTGCAGAGTGGGGACCTTGGCATATAAGCCGGACAGAAACTCTGTATTCCTGCCAGGTCTTGAATGTATACACAACTGGGCAAGCAGAATTACAAGGATCTTTACAAGGTAAATATCTCCTGAGGTTTGGGCACAAGCTAAAAAAAGAGTTTTTAGACTCAGCTCTCCATCTTATCCAGAAATAGGTGTGTCTCTGTTTACTTGAAACCATAAAACATTTCCCATTTTTTATTCCATGAACACGTTCTTTTGTTTCTGATGCTGGAAATTTTCCATGCTTTTGACCTAAGCCTGCAGCCCTTGACATGTGCTAAAGTTTATTTGCACAAATTATTCCAGTGGGATAACTCCATCAGGTAAATGTGTTTTTTTGTTTACGCTAGGGCCAGCACAATTGTGTGACTGGAAGAAAAACATTAAAAATGGACATTTGAATCTTGCCATTGATTTGGTGAGATTTTCATATTAAATAGTTTCCAAATGCATTTGCTTTTACAGAAATTTTCCTAATAATTTTAATAAGCTTATTAAATCCTACTTTCCTTACATTGCATAGGTCTGGCTGAAAGTTTTAAATGAATAAATAATTTGTTAGTATCTGTTTTAAAATATGTTATTCAGTAGTAACATCAGGAGCATTTCTGCCAGTCTGCCTGCAGGAATTGACTAGGATATGGACTGTTGATGCCACCTATTGCTGGAATCCTCTGAATAAAAACTGTAATTGGTAATGGCTCTGGTATTAAAACAAACAGGAAAAAAACTTAAACCTAAAAAAATATGTAATACATGATGTTAATGAATCTGTTGTCCCTTTCTGGACTTTTACACAGAGCATAAATAACAGACAAATTAAATAGCTACAGGGATATTTTATATTTTTTATATATTTTTATATTTTTAAATTTTATATTTTCCTGGTTGTAACTATTCAATTATTGCAACTTAAAAGATGGCCTTTTTAAAATTTGCATGCAGTGTAGTACTGTGAAAGTACTGGGGACATGGTGGCCTGTATAATATAGATGGAAATGTAGCATTATTTATCAAACCAGTAATGCATGGCAGAGGCCAAAACCCTACAATACAGGAAACTGGACTGCAATGTTAATATAAGAAGTTTCTAACAGAGCAAGAAAAGTATGGTGCTCAATGCATTTGCATTTATATTTCCATGAATGAAATAAATCTTTTGTAAGTAATAAGCTCTATGCACTTGTTACAGAAGGTAATGCAATAACTTCATTCATTTCAGCCAGTTAATATGGTCTCCAATTTCAAGATCATCACATACTATCCAAACTGACTTTTTATGCTCATCATTCAGCTGGGGACATTAAGCACACTTCAGACTTTTCTCTCTATCATTTCCTAGAGACAAACCCAGAAGTGTCTTCTACAACATGAAATTTACATATGGTCTACAAAAGCTATTCCAAAAATCACACGTTATCCAAACATTCAAGCACGTTTTTCCCTACTGATTGTTTCAAGTAGGAGCCAAGTTTTCTGTGTCACATCTAGCCATTTCTCTAGAAGCTACCATTGAATGCTTATAGCCACAACTTGAGGCTTCATATTCTAACTCATCCCTTATTTGTAAATCTTTATTAAACTACATCTTAGTAACTCACTTCCCAGTCTGCAGGCTGTTCAGGGGAGTGGTTGATTCACTATCCCTGGAGGAACTTAAAAGACATGTAGATGTGGTGCTTAGGGACATGTTCTAGTGGTAGGCTTGGCAGTGTTAGATTTATGGTTGACTCAACATAAATGATTCTATGATTTACTTTTTAGGCATTCAGATACAACAGTGAGGGAGCTCTATATAGGACTAAGAAGAAAATGCCATTGACAATATTTATTTTCTGTATTTGTAGTAGATGTGATTTAGTTCAATACTGATGCAACTAAGTTCATATGTATCTTTTAATTTATGTTTATGTACCTGTTTCAAAATTCAGTGTATTAACAGGCCTATATACTATTCTAATACAGTAATTGAATGTGTGCGCACATTTTAGGCACTTACTTGTATAACGCTAATTAGTTTTATAAAACTGTGCATCATTAAATGCTTCAATGTATGCTGTATCTGCCATTGTGTCATATACATCCAGGGTAAAAGGGTAAAAAGGCACAGTACACTCTAGAAGAGCTACTGATGTAAACAGTCAAGGGGAAGCATTTTCTCTGTGCTAGTGAAGAGCCTGGAGCCTCCAAATGAAAGAAAACAAAGATGTGAAAAGCAAAATAAACACTTTCATAGTGTAATGAAATAACATTTTTGCTGCGGAATCTTTAACTGTATTTTCTAGCATTCAGAGATTTTGTGAGAAGGAAGAGAAGGATTTGGAGTGAGATCCCAAGATCCCTGGAAATACTGATCAAAGACCAAGAAAAGTTCAAGAATAGCAAGAGCATTGAAAAAGTGCATGTATAGGCATACTTTCGTGTAAGAATCCATCATTCAAATGACAGTGGCTTTAAAATGTCTCTACAAGGCCTGCAAAGTACTTTTATCTGTCGTTACATGTCTCCAATGTATTTGAGAGACACAGAATTGAAACCCTGGAGATATAAATTGTTAAAGGGGCCTGAGGAATTTTGTGCCAAATTAATTTGGAGAGATTACATCCAGAATACTCTTCCCAAGAAGTGATAGCAACAATCGTTGTTGGCTAAAGCCAGGGCTGTGTTGTGTGGCTATTGTGTAATGCAAATTCCTGTTGACAGCAGCATTTACTGTAAGCAGTCCCTCCCTTTGGCCACTCTTCTCTGTTCTCTCAGTGCTGCGAATCTTTAAAGATGTGAAATTTATCAGAGCAGGGCATTGGATTCAGTTGAAAAGTAATGCAGAGAGAAGAATGATTCAGCCAGGTCCACTCATGCATCTTATTCACCTCTCAGCCATGTGTCAGTAGGAAGGATAGAAAGAGGAATGGTGTAAACAGGCAATTTAACTTAAACCAGCCCTAAGTGAAAGATTCCAAGTGTTCCTAAAAGTTAAAACTTAGATTATTTCATCCTATTTCAGTAGCAAGAATGTTCCCTTCCTTCACTTTTTTGTCACGTTCTTAATTTTCCATGAATCAGTAGGCAAAAATGTGTTCTAGAAATTGTCGTCAAAACCCATATAAAACTGACTGACCTCTACGTGACTGTGGGCTGTGTGGTTTCATTTGTAGAGATGATGATCTCACATCTCCTCTTTTCTCCTACATCCACAGTTTCTAGTGCTGTCCCTTAACAACACAACTGTTATGTTAACCATTTTTGAACTTCAAACTGATTTTCTTTAAATGGCATGAAAGGAATAATTCAAAAAAACAAACCAAAAGGACTAATTTTTGAAAACTGAACCCACCCCTGAAGAATGTAATCTGCTGTAGTTGCTGTAAGTGTCTGGCAATGGCTCATCATTGCCGCTGGTGTTTTTTCAGTAATGCCAGGATTTCTTGATCCCACAAGAATCCCCATCATCTGTTGCTGATGGCAAAATTACTTCTTTTCTTAGTATTTCTTTTATTAAAACAAGTCTCATTGAATTCCATTGCATCAGGGTTCAATTTTTGCATCATTTTTTGAACTTCTTCTGAACATTTAACATTTGAATAGGTGAAGTGGGGCTAATTTATTAAGTAGGCATACATTTTCAGAGATTTTCAGCTGAAAATACATAAAACCAATCCATGAACCAAACTATGAATATAAAAAAGACCACAGCTACCTTCAATAAAGATGATACAATAAAAGTTTGAATTTTGTATTTTTTTGTTTCTTTTTATGTATATTTCATCTTCATAGCATGAAAGTGTATTGCTGAGATAAATATGCTATGTCTGACTTGGTTAAAGATGTGTAGTCTCTGTGGGACTTGTAGAATACTACAGTTGCTACTGATAGAAGTATTTGGTCCTTAAATTTCATTTTTTTGGGCTCACTACTAAAAAATAAGCAAGGCAAGCGCGGGAATTTTTTAACTAGATGGTCAAATTTGTAGTTTGCAGTCATGTGCTGTCGTTATATAGATACTTACAATTTATTGTTGAATGTACTCTACTGGAAAAGAATTTTCCACATGAATATCTCCATTAGTTGGAATGCTGAGAAGTATCTTATTGCTGGACTTATGGGAATGGCCATATAACCCACCTCTAATTATTCCTCTGCTTTATTTTTTCAGTCCTGTGACTCATATATAAAACTGAATGCCACTTCCCTATTGCTTGTACCTGTGCATGCACCAGAATAACTTCTGAACAGTACATCTCATTCATTCAAAAATATTCTAACAGGAAATCCTTAAAAAGAAAATAAACAAGAAGTTGGAATTGGAAAAAACAAGCCACTTTCAGAGCTCCTCAAGTACCTCAGCAACTTCAGTTTAGAAATCTTAACAATTGTTAGATGTCACCCATAATTAAAATAATGATGACTTTCCCTCTTCTAATTTCCAATAGACTTTGTCTATCTTTATTTATTCACATTATATTTTTCATATCTTTATTTATTCCCTCATAATTAATGACAGACCAAAGTGTATTCTGGGACTGTGATGCTATTCAATGAGGCAATAACATGAAATCAGAAGGAACGGGTCAACTGGAGATGTGTGAAAAAGAGGAAATGAGACACTGCAAGCACTCAGATTTTCTTATGAGAGAGTAAAGTAGCCCAATGGATGTTAAAGGGTAAAACCAGGTGGAGGATACTGAATGAGATCAATGAACATCATCAAGTTAGTAGGGAACAGAAATCATTAATAAGACAGATGGGTAAAATGGAGGACAAGTGAATGACTGATGGGAAAGTCTGAAAACACTGAAGTGAATCCTTGAAACAGAGGGGATGCGAGGGCTGGGTATCCACAGGGAGCTGGGGAATGGAATGAATAAATTCAAAGAGCCCGGGTATGTGTAGGGTTTAACCTGCATAGCCTATTAAGTTGCAAACATTTCTCCAACCCTGAAATAACCATTTGAGGCATTTCTGGGGAAATCTGTTCAGTGTCTACTGATACAGATGAACACCAGTAAGGTTGTAAGTGTTCAGTGACATACCACTTCTGAAGTTTGGGGAACGAGTTATAGATACTGCTCCACTTTTCATAATGATCTATATATAGACAGAGTTATTTTCAAGTAACAGCAGAGGTTGCTGTTCTTTTTCCTGGTAAAGTGTACATCATGTGCAAGGAAAACTCTTATGTAAGACACAATGAAACTAAAGCATTCTTAAATGTTACACAAAATAATGAACAGAGAACAGATTTAGATGGTGCATTACACTATATTCAGAACAGTCCTGCGAACTTTAGTTTTATTCTTGTGCTGATATCACTATTGTACTTCAAATAGTAAATCATCACCATTTAGTTCTTGCAGAGACAAAATTCCCAGTGAAATCAATGGGCCTTTTACTTAGCTATTCAGAGCAAGATTTGTGCCCTACAGTCACAGAAATACTTCATGTCTTCACTGTCTTGGATGCAATTACCAATAACTTGTTCACCTCCTCCAGTGTCTGGGATAGACTCTATCCAGCCAGGTACCTTCCATCAAGGCAGCCTTATCAAGGGAACAGCAATAAAATTTGTTCCCATTTGTTATTATCAGCCTGGCCTGAAGCATTCTATATCACAACACAGCAGCTGAGCCATGCAATCTCACAAAGTTTTATTCAGCCCTGTTTAACATCCTTACTCAGTTTTTCTAAGCACCTCTGCCCTGATTACAGAGAAGGGGCTTGGTGGCCTTGCCCAGCTGTTTGTTCTGTACCACAAACATCATTGCTGGGAGCTGGTTTCAGCTGGAAAAGCTGGAACCAGGAGCGCACCTGGCTTGCCCCAGCAGAGGAGCTGTCACCATTAACCCTACAGACCTGGTCCCTCTGCCACCTACCAAACTTCCCTTCCTGTTTTCTCTGGACCACAGCCATGGACCTGTGGTGCTGACAGGAGAGCTCTGAGGTGTAAATGAGCTAAGGGGACAGGCAGCATGGAGTCAGAACTGTGGGAAGCATCTGCCATCTTGGGGTTTTGTTCCTGGTAGTGAATACTCTTTTGCAGGTAAAACGTCTCTTCTGCATACTTTTGCTATTAATAACAACTGCTGCTGTTATTGTGTGTTACTTATTCCATTGCTATTTCAATCCATAGTCTGTGCTTTATTGTCCCTCCCTTACTAGAAGGGCAAAGAGAGTGGCGTATTTGATGTGAAGTTCCCTGCTGGTGTCAAAACCAGCACAACATCCCTGGAAATTCTTCCACACAATTGAGTTCTTATACCTTTCTGACACCGAAGTGCTAAAAACATAAGGGAAAATAGGTGGTGGGGAATGCCAATGATGAGGAAGAGAAAATGAAATACATAGGGTAAGTAGGAATGAGATACACTTAGCTGCTAGAATGAGGTGAGGGTGAGTGAATGAAGCAGGGGGAAAATGTGAACCTACAGAAATTTTGGGAGATAGAAGGGGGTATAATTTAATTATAACTTAATGCCCCCTTTCCTCTGTTTTTATATTCTATTCTAGCCTTATCCTCCTTGATGCCTCCCTTTCCCCACCTTTGATCTCTCCCTAAACATCCACAGTAAGCCTTGCACATTCTTACAACCCCCTAAAACAGCCAATAATAATTTTCAGATAATTCTTTTTCCCCTGCATATCAAGTTCCACATCTCTTTAAAAAACCCATCTCTTCAGTTCATATTACATTCAGGGGAAACAGTTTCTTCCTATGATGACCCTGGCAGGTTTCACCCCAGTGACAATGATCTGGTCATTCCCCTTAGATAGTTTTGGCAGAAGGCAATTTGGCTTCATTTTCACTGATCAGCTTGCTGGGCTTCCTTTGCCTGTTACTGCTTTTCTGACCCTTGTTGGGTCTTTGTTTTTGCCACAATTAGCCTTTGATAATTTAACCCAGCAATACAGAGAAGCTCTTCTCACATGAGCAGAGCATGGAGCAGCTGCATTACAGGAAGAGACTAAAAAGGTGGGAGCTCTTCAAATGAGAGGGGAGAAGGTAGAAGGGGATTATATCATGATTTACAAAATATTGAAGACAGTGGGCAAGATAATCATAGAATTATTTTTAACCAAATCTACCTTACCAGGAATAGAGAGGATTCAATAGAAGTAGTAGGAGATCAGTTTACAACTGATTAAGAATGTGCATCTTTTTGCAGTGAACAAATCCTGGACCTTGCTGCCACAGAGGGCTGTGGAGGTAAACAGAATCAGCAGGTTCAAAAAGAGGTTAGACAAACCCAGAAACAACAGCCCCTAAAACAACACCAAAAGGGCCTTGTAGGTATGTACCCTATGTCATCACTAGGGTAAATATGGATTTGGGAGGAGAGTACAAAATACAGCAGCTAAGATTGCACTCTCCTTAAACGGCATTATTTTGCTGCTCTTCAACATACTAGTACACGTACTAGTGTGTTAGATAGGCTATTGGTCTGACCAAGTATGGTTTCTTATGTTCCCTACCATCAAGAGTAAATCACTCAGACTAATACACTCCTGTAAGTTTCGTGGCTGGAAAACAAATATGTTAGGAATGACAACTTAAATTCTAAAGAAAAAGTTATTGCCTTTATTGCCTTGAAAAACTGCTTAACTCTTAGGACCTTGTCTTCAACCTCCAACAGACCTGTAGCAACTCATTGGCCTCAGTTCATATCTGTGGAATTAACTACATAGTTGTTCAGAATACTGGGAACTCAATTAGTATTTCATTGCTCTATAAACATACAGATTTTCCTTTTACAGTGCTAAGTTGTTGCTGAATTATGGTTTCAATTTTTTTGTCAGGGAATATTTTACACAGCCAGCACAATCCTATTCAGTGAAACAAAATGTTCAGAATCCATTTAATTAAGACCTAATCTATGACAAGGAACAAGCAATAATGAGATTACAAATATTTTACATATTAAGCATTTTATGTTTTCACTACCATAATGGTACATAATACACAGTGTAGTACCTCACCAGTACAGACTGGGGGCTGACATGGTGGAAAGCATCTCTGAGGAGAAGGACCTGGGGGTCCTGGTGCACAACAAGCTGTCCATGAGCCAGCAGTGCCCTTGTGGCTTTGCAGGCCAGTGGAATCCTGGGGGGCTTTAGGAAGAGCATTACCAGCAGGTCAAGGGAGCTGATCCTGCCCCTCCACTCAGCCCTGGTGAGGCCACATCTGGAGTGCTGTGTCCAGTTCTGGGCTCATCAGCACAAGAGGGAAATGGAGCTCCTGGGGTGGGTCCAGCAGAGGAGACCAAAGATAATTGAGGGACAGGAGCTTCTTTCTTAGAAGGAAAGACTGGGGGAGATGAGTCTGTTCAGCCTTGAGAAGAGACAGCTGAGAAAGGACCTCATCCATGTCTGTCAGTACCTGAAGGGAGGGGGTCAAGAGGACAGATCAGGCTCTTCTCAGTGGTGCCAAGCAACAGGACAAAAGTCAAAGGGCAGAAACTGATGCACAGGAAGTTCCACCTGAATATGAGGAAGAACTTCTTTACTGTGCAGCTGACCATGCACTGAAACAGACTGTCCAGAGGGGTCGTGGAGTCCCTCACTGGAGATATTCAAGAACCATCCAGATACAATCCTGTGCCGTGTGCTCTAGGATAACCCTGCGAAGGTAGGGTGGTTGGACCAGGTGACCCACTTTGATCTTTTCCAACCTGAAACATTCTATGATCTTGATTTTCACTTCTCTTTTGCTCTCAAAAACCTGTGGTCTGCAGCATTGTGAAGGAAATTTGAAATCAAAGAGCTAAAAAAGTAAAACACACTAGTCCTAGGCTGTCAAATGGTGACCAAGCCACAATCCAGCCTATGCTTTCCTCAGCTATTTTAGTATTCAGGCAAGTATTATTGTCTTTTGAATAAGTTTTTCAGTTTTGCAATAGCCATACTTTACTAGGAAGGAGGGTACGTCTGTTCTTGGTTAAGAAGTCAACTGACTGAAAGCTTTGGTCTGGATGCAATTGTTTGCATTAGAAAAATAATCTATTTTTCCCCTGACTTGGGGTACAACAATTATTGCAGATCACACTTTTAGAACATACTGTCTCATTTCATAGATACCGTTTAAGACGAGCAGCCACAAATCATGAAAAAAAAATTCTGACCTTCTGTTACTTACACCACAAAGCAACTGCTGTTTCAAAAAGTGGAAAGGTCCCTCATGACTTTGTTCTCCACATTAAACCAAGAACAAAAGTCCTGAAACCCCTCAACTAGGCATCACAATAGGTATGGAAAACCATAGTCAGAGAAATCTAGGAAATATTTTCTTTCTTTTCTTCCTTCCTTCCTTCTGCTTCTTTCTGCTGAATAAAATTAATCAGATAGATCATAAAATCAGAAACAATCATCACTGTTTTTCTACTTGGATTGCCTTAGAAATAGAACTGTAAACCTGGATTTTTTTTTTCCTTGTGTGGGGGCAAAAGGGGGGGGAAGAGTAGTCCTGTATTTTAGGTGAATTGCCCTCATTTTGTAATTTCTTTTGGAAAGAAAGAGATACCTTGTCTTGTTTCACATGACTTTTACCCAATCACTTGAGTATTTCTCAACTATAGTTTATTAAATGTGCTCTATAAAGGCATTTTTTATCTTTCCTTCATTCTTGCTCTTTATTATCTCTTTTATTCCTTTCCTTTTTCTTTACTACATTCTTCTCTCTTTCTCAAAAGAATATCTGAATGGTTTTAGTTTTTTTCAGTTTGTGCTTCTTTATTTAATTTTTACAACTGAAATTCAGATCCTACAGGGTTTGAGAGAAGTAGTGATACCTGGACAGCTACTGAAAAGAGGACATCACAAATTGATGAAATCCAACAAGTGAAGGAAGAGACTTTAGTTGAAGTGTTTACCATTCGTTTTTGTTCTTCATTTAGTAAGGTGGTGGTATTTTTAAAAATCTATATATTTCTACAACTCCCCCTCCTTTTTTCAAGTAAACAATAACATATCCCTCAGATCCACTTTGTCCTTACAAAGAATGGGTAAGAAGTATAAGTCTTATTTTTAGAGTAATTGAAGGCTGCCATAAGAAAAAAAATTAATTGGTCTAAATGTTCCTGGCTGGGAAACACTGTATTTTTCTGCTAGGTTATAAAATTAGCTGTGTTGAGCATAGTATGCCAAAAATTATTCTATTTGGTTTTGTTACCCTGATAGGAAGCAAAATTTTATGTGTTTGTTTTCACTCTCTTGCCACAAGGAAATCCCCAGGGCTTTGCTTTCCCAGTGCCAAGAGGAAGAACCAGAATATCTGTTCCATTTGCCATTTGGAAAGTCCTTTGTTCTGTTCTATCCCTTAAAGGAAGAAATAATAATGCTGCCATGGACTTTGCTAAAACAAGAAAAACACCTGCTAAAAGAAAATAATCTCCAATTTTAACAGATTGTTTAAGACGGTGATTTCACAGGGTATTTGAGAACTACACTGACCATAGATCTAGGTACATAATTTGAGATAACTTTAACTACCCAATTTCATCCTCTTACTACAGAGACATGGCCCAATTTTACTGAGAGCTTAAGTATATAAAAGGTATTTATATACCCTTGCTCTCATGCTAATCCCCATGCAAAATAGGGCCCTCTATGCCTTTCCTGTTTGAATATCAGTTATACAGCAATAGAAGGAAGGCTGTAGTTGTTTTAGTCCCAATTTCAAACAAGAACTCTCAAACTGTAAATCCCCAAAAAGGTAGAAGAAAAACATAAGAACAAGTTCAATCCATCAAACTGCCTTGATTTTAATTTTTGAATGTACTAGATAGCAAGTTAGTGGTGTCCATTCAACAGCCTGCTAAATGACCATGTCTCAAGAGTTCCCTCACTTACCCTGTGCCAAAGGCCAAAGTCGGATAAGTTTGTACATACCAAGAGGAGAAACAACTGGAGAAGAAATTAACAAGATAGGTGAGAAATGACACTGAGTGATATCCATGGAGTTGGGGGTTAGGAATGAAAGACCAGGGTCAGAGCTGGCACACCCTACATCGTGCAGGCTGGAGGACAGAACCTGTGAGCTTTCCCATGAAAACGTAGCTAGAGAGCACTCACAAGGCCAAAGAGCTGCTCAAGAGGCAGGTAACAAATCATGCATTGTCAGTCATATACCTGCTTAGGAAAAAAGCTCCCTACTTGTCAAAAGAACCAACGCGGATCTAATGATCATCTAAAGGTCAGAGTCTTCAGTTCAAGACTTTATGATGCAATAATAACGTTTAAAAAATCCCACAGGAAAGCAATGACAAACATTCCAATTTATAGCCTTCTTATTAAGGCTTTGATTCAAATAAATTAAGAATTATAAGACTGTGACTGCTCTGATTTTGTGTGATACTTTATCATTTTGAGGCACATGACTCAAGTGCCCATTTTCACATAAATACTTGGCTGGTAACAGGAGTCACATAAAGTAGCATATAAAGAGAATCAGCCACAAATAATGCAGGAAAGAACATTCTGCTTTTTAATTTTGATATATTTGTTGGCTGGACTAAAATTTTTGCGCTCATACTATTGTAGCTGTACTGGATACCAAAAAACAAGCCTGGAATAACAACTTTTGAATCAATTGCAAAGGAGAATATTAGTACAAGAAAATGAAGAGCTGAAATGCCAGTTCTCACCATGGAAAGCACTGATTCAGTTCTTAGTGGTCTGTCAATGGATTCACGTTTTTGTTTTGTTCTGTGGAATAGAAACTCAGTCCTCAGTGTCTGGGAGCTGAAAATGCAGTTTGGAAAATCAAGCAATACAAGTTCCATGCACTTGTTTACCAAATTAAAAAAAACTTTAAAAATATATGTTTTCAATATCAAGAAAATTGCTTATTTAATAATTGGGAAGGGATTAAATGGCTTCTGAACTACAACAGAAAAGTGTCATAGTCTTCAAATTCTACAGCATGGTTTTCATGATTATATATGGAAACAAATGTTTGTATTGACTGCATGATTAATTTTGCTGAAGTCCTCAGTTAATATATTATAGAAACAAGTCAGCATGCACATACAAACATGAAAACTGTTACCTCCAGTGTTTCAGTGCCATCATATGGCTTCTTTTCTATCACCTGTGCATTCATCAGTTTTTGTTGCAATATGAGCGACACATTTTCATGAGGGGTTGGTCAGTTTGAAATGCATTAAAAACAAAGAATTGAGGAATAGACCTTATTACATCCACAGCATAGCTTAAAGAAAGGTAGAATTTATTAGGTAAATCAGAAGATGTTAAAATCAGAAGTTATGATTTTCAGGGAAAAGCTTCGTCTTCAACTGGAAATTTCCATGTCAAACAAGATAGAATTCAGATCTTGTGGCTCGTCTTTGCTTTTATGTAGCTGAAGCATGTGTTTCTCATTTTGAGTAATACTGAAATTAGAGCACAACTCCTACCTACACAGTGTACTGGGCACACAGCAAACACGAGGAGTGACCTCCCCACTAACCAGACCTGGGAAGCTGTTCTGGGCTGCAGGGAGGCCCAACACCCCCGCAGAATTAATTTTTCATGAGAAGGGTGGTGAAATGCAGGAATAGGTTGCCCAGAGAGCTGGTGGGTGCCCCATCATTGGAAACATTCTGTCAGGCTGGGCAGAGCTCTGAACAACCAGATCTAGTGGAAGATGTTCATGCTCACTGCAAGGGTGTTGGACTCTGTTGACCTCTATGGGTCCCTTCCAACCCTGCCATTCTGTGACATATGATGGTACGATCCCACAGCCCTGCAGCTGGCACTGGTTGCAGCAGCACCCTTGTGCCAGGAGAGGATGAGGAGAGCTGGCTGGTGATGTGTTCCTGCTGAAGAAGGGCTTGGGCCAGGGCAGCCAAGGCAGGGCAGGGCCGGGGAGGCGCGTTTTGCCCTCCAGGCCATGAGCTCATCTGGGGACTGGGGACGGGCAGTTGCTCAGAGCTGTTCCTGTGTCAGCAGCACCCCGGGTGCAGCTCTGCCTGTGCTGGGGATGTTGTGCAGGCCAGAGGGGTTGGGGCTGGAGCACAGTGACAGTGACCAGAACTGAGGGTGCTGCAGGGCCATCCACAGCTCTCTTTCCCTACACTGATCCCCTGTGCTGTCACAGATCACAGAAACAGAGAACTGTTAAGGTTAGAAGGGACCTCTGGAGATCATCTAACCAACACCTGTCAGTGCAGGGTAACCTGGTGCAGGCTACACAGGAAAGCATCCAGATAGGTTTGGAATGTCTCCAGAGGCAGACTCCACAACCACCTTGGGCAGCCACTTCCAGTGCTCTGTCACCCTCAGTGTGAAGTAGTTTTTCATCATGTTGATGTGGAAATTTTTGAGTTTTGGTTTATGGCAATTGCTCCTTGTCCAGTTGTTGGGCACCACAGAAAAGAACCTGGCACCACCCTCCTGACACCTGTCTTTTGAGATATTTATATACATTGATGAGACTCAGTCTTCTCCAGACTAAATGGGCCTAGCTCCTGCAGTCTCTCCTCGCAACAGAGATGCTCCAGATCCCTCATCGTCTTTGTTGTGTTCTCTGGACCCTCTGCAGTAGTTTTTCTTGCACTGATGAGCCCGGAATGGACTCAGCACTCCAGATATGGCCTCACCAGGGCCAAATAGAGGGGGAAGATCACCTGCTGGCCACACTCTTCCCGATGCACCCCAGGATACCATTGGCCCTCCTGACCGCCGGGACACACAGCCGGCTCACGGTCACTCGTCACCCCCCACTGCCCCCACGCCCTGCGGAGCCGCCCGGCCGCGGAGCCGGCGGTGTTGGAGCGGCCGCAGGGGGCGGGTCGCAGCGGCAGGAGAGGCGGCGCGTCCCCGCCCGCCCGGCACTGCGGGCCCGAGTGTGAGGAGGAGCAGCGGCGGCGTGGTGCTCCTGGCGGGCGGGCGGAGGTGAGCGGCGCCGGGGCCGGGGCGGGACGGGCCCCATCCCCGCCGGGCGCTCCTTGGCGCAGCCGCCTCCCGCGGGGCTTTCCCTGCTGCCCATCGCTGCGGCTGTGCCGCGGCTGCCCGCGTCTCCGGGCAGGCTCTGGCGGACTCACGGAGCGGTGCGGCCCGAGGCCCTCCGGTACCTGGCGGGGCCAGTGAGCCCCCGCCCCGCGGCGGGCGGGCCTGGCAGCGCTGCCCCGGCTCTGCCCGGCGGGCGCTGGGGCCGCCGCTCCCGTCACGGCTGGTGTTGTCGTTGCAGCTGGAGATGCCGGCCCGGATCAGGGCCCCGCCGAGCTGCTCCGGGCTGGATCTCCGCAGCGCGCTGCCGCCCGCCAGCCCGCCCAGGGAGCACCGGGCCGCTGCCGGCCTGCCGCCGGCCCCGCTCAGCCCCGTAAGTGCCCGCCCGGGCGGGGGTCACACATACACTGACCCCGCTTGCCTTGGTTCGGTTCTCTCCTCCCCTGGTTGTTTTTCCAGGAGCAGTTTTCCACGTGTGTCACCGTCTGGCTGACATAGCTCAGTGATGTTCTCTTTCTTAGCTAATTTAAGAGTATATGTCAAATCTGTGTCATGTTTTATTAATTTTGATAACTCTGAAATCAGTTAGTCCGTAAAAGAAGATTGGTTTTGTTGAAATCTGCTCCTGAACAACCCACCTCAGCTGCTTCTTATCATCTGCTTCCCATTTATGTACTAATTGATTGCACAATAACTTGATGAAAAATCTGTCCAGGGGCTGAAGTTAGGCTGAGTCTTTGTTTTCCTTAGTGGTCCTCCCTACTTTTAGCAATATGTGTTAGTCTGCCTGTCCTGTCATCTCCTTAGTTCTGAAGATGTCACTTTGGTCAGCATTTTAAGCATCAAGGGCTGATTTCATAAGTGTCTGCTGACTTGAAAATCTTTATCTTATCTTTAAGTTTATCCTTTACTCTTAACTTACCTTTTCCACTTTGACCTCACCATCTGTCTCCCCATAGAAAGAATTTCTTTAGTTACCTATTCAGTCAGTTTTTCTGCTGAGGGCTGAAATAAAGAAGGCATTCAACAATTTGTCCTTTGTATGAGTTATAACTTGTTCCTTTTCCTCTGAAGTGATAAACCTTGCCTTCTGTCTTTTGTCCTTTTATTGTACTTATGGAACTTTTACTTGTTGCCATTTATCTTCTTCACTAGTTACAAACTCACTTCTGTACCATCCTTGTTCTGATTTTATCCCTACATGATAGCACCTGTTTGTCTTTTTATAGTGCTCCTTAGCTATGCACACAAATATTTTTTTTTGTTTTTTTGGTTTTTTTTTAAATCTTACGTGTTTTTTCAGGTCAGGAAAGCTCTCCTGTTGCAGTTAAAAAGAGTCTTATAGACTCTTGCCTCCAAATTGCAGTTGTGCATTTAATATAATCCCTTTCAGTAACTGCTAGCTCTCTGCTCTTGTACATCTCTTAGATTACTTATCTTAAAAGTCATGTCAACCTGTACCTTGACAGTTTTTTATGAAGCCTGTTAGTTTGATTCTGCTACTTGCACTGTATTTTCCTTACAGCAGGCAGTGAGAAACTTTGGCCAGCAGGCCAAATTCAGCTCACCAGAGCAATTTATCCTGGCCAAGTCCTGTGTGCCCACACTCCCCAGGGGCCTTTGGACTAAAACTGAAAGTAGGCTGCAGCATGGTTAAATAGTACTGGTAGCCCATTTCCTTATGGTGGTTCTCTGTCAATCTCAAGAGTTTTGCAGCACTTTCTGGTACATGGTATGAACTGAAATGGGCCGCTGTAATCACATGGTGAAAGCACACGTGTTCTGTCATATCCAGTTATATTCCTTACCTCTGTATGGGATATATATACCCAATAATACCTCTCATTATGTTCTGGGTGCAAAGCCATCCTGATACAGGAAATACTGGTAGTTTGGTCATGTGTTAAATACGTTTCAGGTCACACGGTAAGGAAAAAGTCAATGTGTTTTTGAGTGCATGCATAAAAATCTTTGTGCTCTGCCACTGCCAGAAGGATTCACTGTTAGAATCTTCTCTGTGAGTACTAACTTTGTGGTCACTTTCACATACTGCTTTCTGTCTTTAACTTCTGAGTCCAGTTTTGGTGAGCTTCTAGTCAAAGCTGAAATGAAAAGTATC
The DNA here is from genome assembly GCA_018697195.1 of Certhia americana. NCBI lineage: Eukaryota > Metazoa > Chordata > Aves > Passeriformes > Certhiidae > Certhia > Certhia americana. The sequence continues at coordinate 21,923,814 of CM031858.1, forward strand.
TATTCTTCTAGTAGCTTCCTCTAATTTCTGAAACACAAAGCTGCTTTTAATTGTGGGAGGTTGTTCACCACACATGCTGTATTACTAGCCAATGGCTGGTTAATGTCCCACACTGATGATTAATTACCATCATATCAGCTCTTGGATGGTGGCTCAGGAAAAGGTTCTGTGTAGTTTGTTGTTGATTGCTCCCAAGACAGCAACCTTGTGGTTTCTTTTTGCTTCTTCTTAGCCTGCCTCTTCTCCTCATTGTTTCCTTAATTTTCAGAATTTATTCCTGTTCTACAATTATATTGGCTTTGTCTGGCAAGACTTTGGTAGCAGGATGGGGAGGAGCACTGTAGGGATTGTTTCTTTGAGAAGCTGCAGGAATCTTACCCTGGGGCCAGTGTCAGCTGTGTCTAGGAGGGACCATGACTGGCCAGGGCCCAGCCCATCAGCAATGGTGGCAGCACCTCATGGGTAAGAAGGGGAAAAAAGGTAATTGCAGCTGCAGAAGAGAGGATGAGAATGTGAGAGAAACAACTCACGTAGACACCAAGGCCAGTGAAGAAGAAGGAGGAAGAGGTGCCCTAGGCATTGGATTGGACATTCCCATGCAGGCCATGGTGAGGCAGCTGTCTCCCTGCAGCCCATGAAGTTCATGGTAGAGCAGAGATCCACTTGCAGCCTGTGGAGCAACCCCACACCAGTGTAGGTGGATGCCTGAGAGGAGAATGTGACCCCATGGGAAGCCCACAGTAGAGCAGGTTCCTGACATGGACCTGTGGAGAGAGGAGCCCACAGTGGAGTAGATTTCCTGGTAGGGCTTGTGACCCCATGGGGGATCCACACTACAGCAGCCCATTCCTGAAGCATTGCACTCTGTGGAAGGGACCCTCACTGGAAGAGTTTGTGAACAGCTGTAGCCTGTGGGAAGGTCTCACACTAGAGGAATATGTAGAGGACTCTCCTGTGGGAAGAACCTCGTGCTGGTGCAGGAGAAGGACTTCTCTCCCTGAGGAGGAAGCAGCAGCAGAAACTGCATGTGATGAACTAACCATAATGCCCATTCCCTGTCTCCCTGTGCTGTAGAGGGGGAGGAGACAGAGAATTGGGAATAAAGTTCAGTCCAGGAAGAAGCTTACTGGGGTGAGGGGAAGGTGTTTCTTTAGGATTTGTTTTAGTTCTCATTATCCTGCTCTGCTTTTGATTGATAATAAAGTCAGTTAATTTCCCCAGTAGAGTCTGGTTTGCCTTTGGTGAGTGATTAGGTAATTGGTGAGTGATGTCTCCTTGTCCTTATCTCAACTCATGAGCCTTTCATGGTATTTTCTCTCCTCAGCCCAGCTGAGGAGAGGAGTGATAAGAGCAGCACCTTTTTGGATACCTGGCCTCCAGCCAGGGTCAATCCCCCATACCTATGCAGAATCACCTAGGTCATAACTGTGGTTTTGTGTGAAGACTTCCCTCTTGAGGTTTTTTTTTTTTGTTGGTTTTTAATGTCCCTGTTAAAGCTTTATTGCAGTTCTCTGATCAAGGATATAGCAGTATTTATTTTATTTTTCTGTGAGCCTTAGTTTCTGTTCTTCAAAACATCCCTTACTATACTGAATTTGAGTCAAAAAATTATCTTCCCTTTTATTATTGCATGAAATCTGTCGCTTCCTGACATTAGCTTTTTATGGAAGGCTGTCCCATGTGTTTGTCTCCAGGAGTTATCTTACTTGCCTGGATAGAAAATTGTGTTAAGCATATTTGTGACTCATGGCCTTGAATCCTTTACCCTTGCATCCATAGTTAATCCTTATACATCCATGGCCAGACCAAGCAGTCTGACCTAGAAATGTCATTAGTGATTTCACAACTAGGTCTTGATAAATTTCTTCGTTGTTTTTGCTATTGGATCCACATGGGCAGCTCATTTTCCTGGCTGACAGGTGAGTGTATCAGATGGATGTTTGTCATGGTGTCATGACATTTGCAGTTTTGAGACTTTTGCATCTCCTCCTTCATGGCCAGGAGAGGATATCGCAATAATAACCTGCATAAGCTTTTAATGGAATTCAGCTTCCATGTACTCACTGATCTCATGCCACTGCTCTCTCTACATTCTACTATTTTCCAATTTTCTTTGCATGTTTCTACTCATTATTCTATTGACCGTTAGTTTCAGGAGTACAAAGTTGACTTGTGGGCCGGTATTCCAGGGCAGTGGAAGGTAAGAAATAGAAAAAACTGTTGTTTACTTAAGTAACTGTATTATTGAAGTGCTTGAAGTACTGTTTCTTGTTTCTCCTTCTATTGGTGGCATATTGCAAGATAAAATTGATTACACATACATGATTAAGGAGAAAATATAATACAATGCTTACAACCAAAGATTTTGCTTCCAAAGGTGCTAATGGATTTTAGGGTCTCATAAAAATTGTATGATGCTGATTTTTCCTTCTGTTGTTTTTTATCTTTTTTCTTTTCTTCTCTTCCCTGTTTGTTTTTTTTTTTTTTTTTTTTTCCTCTAAAGAAATCATTGTAGGTTTGGTGTCTTGGAAGTATGGAATCAATCTCTATGATGGGGAGTCCCAAGAACATCAATGAAACTTTTCTACCAAATGTTGCCAATGGCATCAAGGATGCCAGTAAGGTCACAGTAGGCATCATTGGAAGTGGAGACTTTGCTAAGTCATTGACGATCAGACTTATCAGATGTGGGTACCACGTGGTCGTAGGGAGCAGAAACCCTAAACACGCTGCTGACTTCTTTCCACATGTGGTTGATGTCACTCACCATGAAGATGCAGTGGCTAAAACAAACATCATTTTTGTAGCCATACACAGAGAACATTACATCTCTTTGTGGGATCTCAAACATTTACTTGCTGGTAAAATTCTGATTGATGTCAGCAATAATACAAGAGTAGACCAATATCCAGACTCCAATGCAGAGTATTTGGCATCACTTTTTCCTGATTCCCTAATTGTCAAAGGATTTAATGTCATTTCGGCTTGGTCACTGCAGTTAGGACCAAAGGATGCCAGCAGACAGGTAAATGTTTTTATTTGTATTAATTTAACTAATTTGTGAGATGAGAATGACAGGAACTGAATGTAACAGCCAGAACTCATGATATTTACATTCCCTTAACATGACTAAAATGTTGGATCTCTAGCTTACATTTTAGTAGCCAATAAAACCTTCAGAGTTTAGTTCATCCCACTGTAAGAGAAATAAATAAATGGTCCAGTTTTTTCCCAGTGTTGCCTGTTTGTCTTAAAAAGGTTAGAGGAAATGTGCATACTAGCTTAGAGTGAACAGCTGACCTTTCGTTGACTACAGAAAGGGAATTCTGAGTTGGGTCTTAGTGTTTTCCATAGGAAATATGTTCATTTATTTCCTTACGTTTTAAACAAGGGTACAGACAGTGCATTTTAGTGGCAGCATTGGGATGAACTATTGAAAGAGATGCACAGAAATATCAGGTCCTGATCCCAGAGCTAAAGAATCAGCTGCTCTAAAAATGCTTGCTTGCCATGTAGCAGCAAAGTGATTGAAAGAAATTGTGTAGCTTTTAGAGTGCCCCAAAATCACAAATATGAGGGACCAGAAGGAGGCATATGTTTCTAAGTGATCATTCATTTGATTCAGCGCTGCATGGGAACATCATGTTCAAATTCCTTCCCAGTATGTTCTGCAAATCTATCCTGCATATAGAAAATGCACCTTTATGCTTTTAATGTTTTGCTGAAGTGATGTAAAGGATTTAAGCCTATGCAAAGCATCCAGTCCTTCACAGCTGTATGAAATCTGAGAAATACGTAAGAAATAACTGATGTAACGTGACTGTTGGAGACTAAATTCAGTTTCCTGGCACTTCAGGTAGATTTAAATGGAATGCAATTGATATGGAATTAGCATAATCTAAAAAATAACTTCACCATACTTTCTTTATCCCCTTTCAGAATAGCACAACATTAAAAGTAATTCACATCAGACAAAACAGATCATATTTGCTTCAATACAGATGGTCAGCAAATAGTGTTGGGTAAACTATAGCCCACTGTAAATTTTAATAGAGCTTTGAAGTACTTCGTAGCAGTACACTTCTTTCACTGTGTAATAAACTGGCCTTTAGAACAAGTTCTTATTCAGCTGATAGTTTTTCTCTTTTCTGTTAAATACTCAAATCTGAAATCTGGAGAAATCTGGGTTGTGAAATTAGGCTAAAATTGTTACCCATGGAGAGATCACACAGTTTCCTGCTTCTTAGTGTGTGTGTGCTACAGTTGTTTAAGGGCCATTGTTCAAGATTCCAGTTTTTTTGAGAGACTTGGAATTTTCTGAAATGCTTTTAGCTGTTGCTTCAAGTTAATCCAGTCCTGTAGACATTTCGGTATGACAGGTTTCAGTGTACAGATTACCAAGACATCCTCCATTATTAAATCCAAGAAAAAGTCAATTTTGTTTTGATTGCTCTGTTGCTAAATCAATGTGCATATTTGAACTTCGGCTAGATTTTTATGGGATTTTATTGTCATATTGGTGATACAAGCTGGGATAAAGTATACAGTTTTAGCAGTTGTGTTGTAGTTTTGATTTTGAAGCCCTTAAGGTTTTTGTTGGGTTTTGCTGGGTTTTTGTTTACTTTTGAGTCTCTTTCTCTGACTACTGGCAATTCCCTTGACTTTCCCACCAGGTCTATATATGCAGTAACAATGTTCAGGCTCGCCATCAAGTTATCGAGCTTGCCCGTCAGCTCAATTTCATTCCTATTGATTTGGGGGCATTGTCATCTTCAAGGGAGATTGAAAACCTGCCTCTGCGACTGTTCACCCTGTGGAAGGGGCCTGTGGTGATTGCCATTAGCCTGGCAACATTTTTCTTCATCTATTCCTTTGTCAGAGATGTCATCCATCCTTACATGAGAAATCAGCAGAGTGACTTTTACAAGATTCCCATTGAGATTGTGAACAAGACTCTGCCAATTGTTGCTATCACTTTGCTTTCTCTAGTATATTTATCAGGACTTATTGCAGCTGCTTATCAGCTTTACTATGGCACTAAGTATCGGCGATTTCCTCCGTGGCTGGACAACTGGCTCCAGTGTCGAAAGCAGCTTGGACTGCTCAGTTTTTTCTTTGCAACTGTGCATGTGGTGTACAGCCTCTGCCTGCCTATGAGGAGATCTGAGCGGTACTTGTTCCTCAACATGGCATATCAACAGGTAAGACAATCTTCAGTTCAGTAAGACAAAAACACCTTGACGGGCTGCTTACGGCTCCTGAATACAATAATTGGGTTTTTCTTAATCTGTTCTACTGCTTTTGGCACAAAATGTTATGGGTGATCTTACACATACATGGTGCCAATTAAGGAGACTAAAAGAAATATCTGCATTTTGCTCACCTTACTGAAATTCCTGATAACAATATATACAAAGAGGAATGTAGGATAGACAGGATAAAAGCAACAGTAGGAAAACTTTGAGGTAGGTTCCTTCCTATGTATTAACACATGGGGGAAGTATGTGTATCTTAACTGCATTTACAAATGTGAAAAGTATAAGGGCAGGTACTGTAATCATGCTTTCAGATACTTCTATAGTCCAAAAAGAAAAAAAAGAAGATTCTGATATTTTGTAACATTATGTACCAATGCTAAAAATACTTTATTCTTTTAAAATTCTGTGGACATCATCTTTTACAGGCAATAGAAATTGACTCATAGTTTCCAGGAACAATTGACTTTGCATAACCCTGAAACATTCTCTGACAAATCTGTCATCCTCTAGAAGAGGATCTGATGCTGCTGTTAGTGAGACAGCTTATTGTAACCTTTAAAGTGGCAGAAAAGCAGCATTGCCAGAAAAACTGCATTGCCATGCGCCACATAAAATCTGTTGGAAAAAGATGTGATAGAACAGAAAGGAAGACCAAATAAGGAAATAAAATCAAATGTAAGAAATTAACAGGGAGTGTCACAAACTCTGAAAGAGCTAGCATCAAAAACTGAACTTAAAGACTTAAGAAAGAGGAAGGGCAAAACTATTAGAGGCAGCAAAATAATGTAATTCACACTTAAAATTAAAAATACTAAAGGATTTGTTGGTACTGTTACTAAAAAATTATCTTAGTTTTAATGACACTGTAAAACTCTCACTTTCTAATACTTCTGGTGCACCTTTTTCAAGACATGTCATATTGCAATAGTTAACCTATTGGAAAGTTGAAAAAATAATTGAATATCATTGTTAAGGTCCTGAATTTTTTTTTTCCTGGAGAAAGCTCTCCATCCAGAACCATCTTGGAAAAACCTGATGTCAATAGTGAAAGAGAGAAACAAGTTTGGACTCAGCACAGAAAAGCTAAAGGAAATGATGCTAAACTATTTCTAAATGCAACAAATTGAAAAAAAAGTTGCAGGTTTATCTAACTTATGTTACAGAATTTAAGTTTGCAGAGTCTAAAGAACACAGCTCCTTTTCTATAGTGTATAAGAATGTGCAGAATTACCTGGTTTTATAACAGTATTGTTGTAAATGCTGTATAATGCTACATTTTCTTTTAAACATGGAAATTTAGACGAGATACTAACATACTTTTAATCTAGCAAGAGCCAATATCAGCAGTAAGAAAATAGTTGTTTTTTCTCCAAGGTATGAGGAAACCTCTGAAATATTTGACCCATTTTATAGTTGTCCTGTGACTGTGAACTTTAAGTCAGCAAAATAACTTCTGTTGGTATTTTTAATATTCTTTAGAATAAAGTTCCTCCTTTCTGATCTTTCAACAGGTTCATGCAAATGTTGAAAATTCTTGGAATGAGGAAGAAGTGTGGCGAATTGAAATGTATATCTCCTTTGGAATAATGAGTCTTGGATTGCTTTCTTTGCTGGCAGTAACTTCCATCCCTTCAGTAAACAGTGCCTTAAACTGGAGGGAGTTCAGTTTTATTCAGGTGTGTTACTTTTTTAATAAGGGGGTTTTTGTGCTAACAAGAATTCCTTAATTGCGATCATAATCAAGATCATAAATGAAAGCTCATTGCAATGTGACAAGAGGTTTTTTTTCTCTATCTCTGGTAATTCAATAAAAAACAACAATTACTTAGCAAATACGTTACCATGAAGGTACATTAAGCATTTCATGAGTGTTACAGAAGGACTTTTAATTTTCTTGATCTTAAATTACCAACATAGCTAAGACCGAGTGATCACTAAACTATTCCTTTTCTGTTCTTAGAATTTCTTGCTAAATTCAAATTAGATCAATTTGGACAAACCTGCTAAATTCAGTGATACTGATGAGATACTTTTATAGGTAGATGCATACAGCTATTGAAATTGAAGACATAATTTGCTCTGCAGGATTTTTACAGCCCTCTGACAACCATGGTGCCATTAAGTTTTACTTCCTGTCCACTGTGGGACTTGACACAACTCTCAACTGTTCATTTTTCCACTTGATTGAAAATACCTACTAGTGAAATATGAAGCTTTGCTTATTAAAATCTGAGGCTTTTCAATGCCCTGGCACACCATCTGCTGCCTTCCCTCCTCAGGTAAATAGCTAGAACATGCAAATCTAAACAGCATAAAATACTGAGAAATACAGACTTTAATGAACAGCTCATGCTTGCTCCTGCACACTAATTGCCAGTAGTTTTAGGTAGCAGTCAGGCATAAGAAATCTTACTAGAATTCAGTCAGGTGAAAATTCCTAAGTGTGCACAGTTTTGGGGTTTGTTATGTTTTGTTTTCTGACTTTGGCTTTAGTACTGTAGTCTTAGCTCAGTCTCTTCTATTAACATTTTCTTCAGCTTAGCCTAATAATATTGCCTAATTCTGAGTCCTATTCACTTCAGAACATGGGAACTGACTTTAAAGTTACAGCTTGGGTTGCGCTTCATAATTTACATTAAAGAGAGTGGTGGGGAACATTTCAATTGCTGTAGTTGCTTGAGGTCTGTACTGTCTTCCCTTCCCTTATGATTTCCATTATTGGAAAACTGCAGAAAGACCTACAAAAAGTTTGCTGAAAAGTTTTGCAAAGTGGAGTTACCCTGACAGAACTGTTTATTTATGGTCATGGCTTTGAGCCTTCAGAAAAGGCTCCATAAATACTCAGGTGTACTGTTACAACATCTCTGCCATCTGGAGTTCTCTGTGTGGGGACAATAGTACTGCTGTTGGGTGATATAAAGCATTAGTGCAAAAGGAAAAAATATGTATTCACTTGTGAGTGACATGATGCCTTTTTCCAGGAATAACTTCCAGCCACAAACACAGCATTTTTGCCTTTTTTTTTCCTTACTCATATTTCCAAATTTCAGGCTTGTGTGACTGAGTCAAAACCCACACAATAATCACAATAATAAATCTACAGCTGCATATTTATTTCAGTTATTTCCACTGTAAATTAAGTCAAAATAGTTACAAATTTAAAGAATTATGAACTTTAATGACTCATCTGTTAGTATTTTGAGTATTTTTTTGGGGAATGAGTTGTTTGCTCTGGATATATGTTACAGTTCTTACTGCATCAGGTGCAGAAGATAGCTGGTATTAGTAATGAACTATGATCATTTGCAATTTTTAATCACAAAAGTATTGAACTACTAAAAATTTCCTTAAAGTTAATGAGTATTTGCTTTGTCATTAATTCTCAGGATGTAAATTATTCTTCATTTAATCACTTGTCAAAAAAGGTCTTCTTGCTTTCTTCAATCCAAAACCAGACTGTCAGTGATTGCTTACTAGAGTAAAAGGACTCTGTATTTCTGTATAAGTTTCACTGTCCCCAGAATGCAAGGAAAACAGGTAAAACATTGTAATACTTACTCTCTTTTATATTTTTCTTTTACTGAAGTGCAGTGCAATGAAGGAAAATTGAACTTAAATTTCTCAATCTTCTCTAAATCAGGGGAACAAATGGACTACTAACAATCCATTGTTCCAAAACATGGAGCAATTGAACTACTAGCCTATCATCCCATTGCTGCTTTTCTTTTCATCTGGGAAAAGCAGTGTGTCTCTAGCTTTAGTCCTGCATCTCAGATGATTTACCACAACTGCTGCTGAACTTGTTGCACATCTAACAGATGAAGAATCAGTCAGACAGCACACTCAGACAGTGTCCCAGCTCAGCACTTCCTACTGAGAACAGCACATTCTTGCTTGCTCATCTTAGTAAATGCAGTTTCATCAAAATAAGGGTCTGGCCTATACTAAATAGTTTTACCACTAGAACATATTTATTCTTGAGTACTACTAGGAAAATCTAAGTTTATTAAAATGTAGAGACTAGCCTTATTCTAACAGAACAAGCCCTAAGCAGCATTTCCCCAGCCCACAGCAGTTCAAACTGTCTTTGAACACAGTCTTCCTAATACTCTTAAGAAACACCAGTTATCAATATTTTTGCACAGAAGTCATTGCTCCCTTTGATATACCAAATTATTTGGGAGATGCCTCCATCTTATCTAGCCTGGTTTCAAACACAGGTGTCAGCAGCCCCAAAAATTCCAGATTCCAGCCTGCTTCATCAAGAGAAAAGGGTTTTGAGAGGACAAGAAGTGCAGGCTCTACTCCTTCACTCATAATATATGAACAAAGTGAGATACGAGAAGGTTTAATAGTGCAAAAGGAAATTACTGCCTCAGTCCTAGGAAGAGCTGAGAGACCAACAGAAAACAGGAATTGCTACAGTACAGAGATGACCACTGTGCCAAAGGTCTGACTATTTCATCATGATTTGGAGAGAAACATTCATAACATCCAGACAGAGGAACCACAGAATGACACAGTAATGAAGAGTTTTCTCAGTAGGAGATGCTAGATAATTGAACCATAGTGTGAAACTTTGCAGTCACCTTAACATAACCCAGAGCTGAAGTTTACTGAGAAAAGCAGCAGAGAAGAAAGCTGGGGCTTATAAACTAATGCATCAGTTTTCTTAAATGCCACTTCAGTACTCTTTTTCTCATATAAATATATTTAGATAAGGAGCAAAGGCAGACATGGGCAAGAAATACAAAAGAATTCGTATTTTGTCACAGCAGGCAAAATAAACAGCTTAAACCAACACACTGTAAACAGAAAGACATTTATTGAAACCATTCCTTGAATGTTCACATAAAATACAAGGAAATTGAGAATATTGTTTGCAAGCTATGCTGTGTTGGGTCCTTCAGTCTAGTGAGGAAAGGTAAACTGTAAATATGTAATGTAAATATTAATGACTGGTGCTTTCATTTTCCAGTCTAAGACTTCAAGTCCAAAACCCATCATTTAAAGTGCCAATGGACAGAGCAGACTGGTTTTGAAAGCTGAGCTTCGTGGTTTTTTAGAAAAAAAATGCCCCAAAATCTGCTATTTCAGTGGTAGGAAGCTGACTTTTTTGTAGATATTTCTTTTCTCTGCTAGCACAATCCTGAAGTTTTTTGGAGGCAGTGTGAGTAAAATATTTCTCTTACATACACTTTGAGGAAAGGCTGCCCTGCCTGGGTTCTCACGCAAGAATAGGATACTTTTTCCCCACAGTAAAGAAGACTGAGACCTGAGTATTTAGCAGTTTGTGGGTAAGATTCCAATCAGAAGTTACTGAAAACAGTTTTTAAGATTAGCAATAGCCTGTTACACAGAGAATCTGAAGTATATCTTGCATAAATGTAGAATTTAGAAAGTATCTTTTGTATATATCAATTGCTTGGATCTACTTGACCATTGTGAATGTAGAAATTCCTGATGCATATTTGCTCCACAGCACATTTTTGTCTCTAAATATGTACATCTTGCTGGTAAAATCTTAGGGGTTTTTCTCTTTCATCTTTCCCGCTCCTCTAACTTTTGTTGGTTCCTTTCTCAAACAATACCAGTTTGTCCAGTTTATCAGTAGCCTTGGCTGGGAATCTTCCATATTTGTTAAAGGCTGGCTTTGATGGGAAGGAAAAGAAACAAAACAGGGAGGACTTAGGGAAAAGCTAAAAGATTTGGGAGTCCATAGGAAATGTGCTGATGTATTACTCAGCTTTCAGGAAACACAGTATTATGGAAGATAAGGAAGCAAAGCAGCCAGATATCCTTTCACTTTTTCCAGGCCATCCTAATGCCCAGGCAGAGGGTTGCCAAGAATTACAACTGATATTGCTGCTCACTGCACTGTTCAATGTGAATTTACCAGTGAAGAAACAGTATTGCTTCTTGCTGCTTTCAGAAGTCCTCTGCTCTTAAAGGAATTATCATCTGGAGCCTGGTAATGGTAGGCCCAGTTGAGGAACATAGCATTAGTAGCTGACAGAAGCTATAGCAATACCTTTGTCAGTTTTTTAGGTGTGTGGTTGAAATGGTGCAGTATACACTAGCACATGCTGTACTATCACTTCAGAGAAGCATATGGCAACTCTTCACAGGGCAAACAAAAAGAACTTAATAAAAGTGCATTATATATTTTTCTTGTCCGTTTGGTTTTATTTTAAATTGTACTGATGTACGTCTTAGTTTCCATTTTGACCATTAGATAGAAAGATATATATATATAGTTGCCTCTAAACTATAGCTTGCAAATGGAATTAAAATAAGCACTAAAATAAAAATAATTGGAAATGACTGTATAATATTTCCCTTCTGTTTCTTCTTCAAGAATTTTTGTATTTCTCATCAGTAATCCTGATGAAGAAATGAGGGATATGATTCACTTCTGCCCTTCTCCCTGCTGGCAGTGATATAACAATGAGTTCAGGTCATACCAACAAAAATCTCCAGTAACATTAAAACATGAGGTTTGATTGTATTGTTTGCTGTCTAAATTTCTTACCAGAAGTTCTGTTCAGGTACCATATATGCCATTTTCATATCCTCAAGTGTTTGTCTAAGTGTTCTGTTTACTATGGGGTATTTTGGGAGCAAATTGGTTTTTTAAGAAAAAGTTTGCAGCATATCTTAAGATTAACAAAATGGCCCTGAAACCATTGGCAAAAAAGATACTTAAATATTGGAAAGTCAAAAAACAGGGTCCCAATCCCAAGAAATTAACAGAAATATTTTCCTTTATACCATTATATTTGTGAATTCTTGCAAATAGTATTAGCTTAGACAATCTTCTTGCCTTAGAAACTGCTTAAACTTGAAGCAGAAGGAATTAATTCTTTCACTAACTATAATAGACCCTTAGGCTGCATTTTTCTTTCTTGTCTGTTTGCTGGAATTAGACCATACCTTGGTAGCCAATTACCTTTCTTAATCCTCATTCTCTGTTTCAATGGTTTTCTACAAACGTTTCCCAGCGAAGTTAGTCATTACATCAGTTTTGGCCAGAAAGTTTCTCTTCATTTGATCATCAGAAGTCAAAGCATAGTAGTCTTCTTCTATCATGGTTTGGGAAAGTTAAGGTTGATGCGTTCTCAAATCTGTGAGGCGTTACAGGTACAGGGTCCTTAAAAAGGCAGATTCACAGGACTGGTAAGTGACCCTATTATCATCACCTACTGTGGTGAGCTCTAGATTTATGTGCTGAGAGGTCCTTCCACCACAGGCTGCTGTGGGAACCCTCTCTTTCATCTTTATCCAGCACTGCCTGTTTGTTGTAAACTGCACCACTACTTTGTGCTATTATGACCGGGCCCTGCAGTTCAGATATTCCCATTAACCAGTCAGCAACAACTGATGGAGGAGGTAAGGGATGGTTTATGTTGACATCAGACAAGTGGATGTAGGTCTTTGTGAGACAGAAATAAGCTGCATGTCTCCGTGATAAAAATACGCAAGTTTAGGCGCAAATCTCTTCCAACAGAATTGCATTGTTCTGTAATAAGGAATCTTGAAAGTGATCTATCCTCATAGTTAAGAAATAGGAAACTTAATTTCCAATCACAATGGATGTTCTAGTAACTACACTGGAATTAGTCCTTATTGGCATACCTGTTCTGAAGTTGACTTCCATTACTTAGAATTTGGCCAGACATCATTTCAGCTGTGACTAAGGCCTGTAGATTTTAGCAGAGATACTCTGTAAATCAGTGCTCAGTTCAGTCTGTAAATTTCATAATGTGAACTTAAAAACATACATTACTAACTTAATGTAGTGAAAAGGTAAGAGATTTTAACTTGATGTCTAGTAGAAATGTTAAAATAATGCAAATAATGTATTAGAGCTGTTAGGTGAAGGACCGTGTGCTATTATATCTTCTTTTTTTCCTGTTTTCTCTTTCTTCACAGTCTACACTTGGATACATTGCTCTGCTTATAAGTACTTTCCATGTACTGATTTATGGATGGAAGAGAGCTTTTCAAGAAGAGCATTACAGATTTTATACACCACCAAATTTTGTTCTTGCCCTTGTTCTGCCTTCCATTGTAATTCTAGGTAAGATCGTGTTATTTTTGCCATGCGTGAGTAGGAAACTGAGGAGAATTCGAAGAGGATGGGAGAAAAGCCATGTTATAGAAGAAGTAAGTGGGTCTGCTCCACATCTCTCCCCAGAAAGGATAACTGTAATGTGATGAGATTTGTTAACACTGTTGTATGTGTTTGGGCTTTGGGTTTTTTGTTGTATACTTGCATTTTTAGGAGTTTAGTTAAGTAGAAGTCTTTGTAAAGTCTCTTGCTTGACATATAGTACAAGCTCTTAACCAAACTATGAGAAGTTTATAACTAGAAGACAGCTATTTCTGATACCTACAAAAATATTTTTGGTTTGGATTGTAGAGGGCAGATGATTATGAAATAAAAAAATAATTAATGTTCCTTTGCACAGTTACATTGAAATAATATTTTATTAGAATTGGGCTTTACAGTAATTGTTTTGACTTAAAGCATATGTGTCAGAGTGCTGTTTATTAATATGACATTTTCTGGGCTGTGTTTCTTCTATTAAAACCACATTTCTGGGTTAATGAGTTCAGAATGTAAAGTAAATTATTTAGGAAATAATATGGGTTTGAAACAAATTGATTTGTAATGATCACAGAATCACAGAATGCTTTGAGTTGGAAGGGACCTTAAAGATCAGTAAGTTCCAACGTCTCTGTCATCGGCCTTGACAACTTTCACTAAACCAAGTTGCTCAAAGCCCCATCCAACCTGGCCTTGAATACTTCCAGGGATGGGGCATCCACAACTTCTCTGGGCAATCTGATCCAGGGCCTTATCACCCTCACAGTAAAGAATTTCCTCCAAATACCCAATCCAAACCTTCTCTCATTCAGTTTATAGCCATTCCCCCTTGTCCTGTCACTACATGGCATTGCCTTCTCCAGCACTCTTGTAAGCTCCCTTCAGATACTGGAAAGCTGCAATTAGGTCACCCCTAGGCCATCCCTTCCAGGCTGCACAAACCCATTTCTCTCCACCGTTCCTCACAGCAGAGGTTCCCCATCCCTCTGATCATCTCAGTGGCCTGGCTCTGGCCTCGCTCCAACCCATCCATGTCCTCCCTGTGCTGGGATCCCAGAGCTGGGTGCAGGGTTCCAGGTGGGGTCTCTCTCACCAGAGCAGAGCACAGGGGCAAACCCTCCCTGCCCTGCTACCCACGCTGATTTTGCTGCAGCCCAGGGCACGTTTGGCTCTCTGTGCTGTGAGTGCACATAGCCAGGTCATGCCCAGGCTCTCACCCACCAGCACCCCTTCTGGGCAGGGCTGCTCCCAATCCCTTCATCCCCCAGCCTGTGTGGATACTGGGGGTTACCCCAGCTCAGGTGCAGCACCTTGTCAAGTGTATTACACATACACAATATATTTATTTAAGTGTGGTTTTACACCATTCCATGATTTGAATGTGCAAACCCAGTTTCAGTTATGGTGTGAGTGTACATCTTGTAAGCAAAGAGTGATGTACTAATGCCGTCTTTTTTTTTTTTTCAAAGTATGCAGGATTTTAGACCTTTGGCATCTCTTTATTTCCATACATTATACAATGAAAATTCAAAACAGTGCTCTACATTTATAGAAAGATAGGTGTGTAAACTAGTTTTTGATTTTTCAATGGTTTTGAAATATGAGGAAATATTTTAAAAGCAAAAGCTGAGAATTCAGCAACAATAAAAATCCATTTTCACTGTGAAACTTCCAATGTGTTGGAAGCATCACAATACTCATGTTCTGTATGTGTCTACACTGGAGTTTCAGTTATTATATATGAATTTCCCAGAATGTGTCTTGAATTCTTAGTATCTTTTTGTGCAAATCCAATCTTCTATTTTTATATAAAAGTCTAACTTTTGCAACAAGTGTCTCTGGGATATGCCTGAAGTTTTGAGAAACCAAATTATTATTCTTATACTTAAAAATCTCTAAACATTTGCATTTCCTGTTGGTTTCTAAACCATGTTCACAATTACTTAATACTACTGCTGTGTCAGTACTCTTCTCTAACAACCAAACTCAACTCATACCTTCAGGCTGCTACTGCTTAATTAGCAAAACTTCTATTTCAATAAATCAGATTGTCCTAATTTTCTTGTATTAAAATATTTTTCTTATCTACATTTGCACAGTTTAAAATCTCTTATTTTCTTAGCTGAACCTTCTCTTATTATTTGTTACTTTGTAAGAATTTGTCCTATCATGCATCAGAAATATACAGAACTAAGTTTGAATTTATCCTTAAACATCACTGGTCCTGTAAATGTCATTATCTCTGCTTGTAATGAAACAGCTTCACAGAAAAAGAAGATTCTAGAATCAAACTCTGCCTCCAGTTACACCAACCTAAGCCTAAAGAATTCATGTTAGTTGTTCTTAATTTATTTTGAAATTCAAGGTATCTACAACAATTTTATTTTTATTCTAGTATCCGAATTCCCCAAACTCACACATCAAGCCTGTGTATATTCTGGGTTT
The DNA here is from genome assembly GCA_018697195.1 of Certhia americana. Lineage (NCBI taxonomy): Eukaryota > Metazoa > Chordata > Aves > Passeriformes > Certhiidae > Certhia > Certhia americana. Next base: position 21,939,627 of record CM031858.1, read on the forward strand.
GTTACAAAGCAAGAGACATTGATTTTAAGCATGTTCAGATCTAGAGATGAAAAATAAAATACTTGTATTATGTTTTTTCAGAACGAAAGCATTTTTATATGTCTTTAAGCATGTTTTGTATTGAATGAGAGGCCAATGGATTCCTCTTGAAAATGGAGGTTTGCGAATACATTTTTTGAAAAAAACAACTATGTTATGTGTGTCAACAGATATTTGATAATTTTTTTTGGTGTACAAATTTTCAATTGCAAGTAGTTGGAAAGCTCTGATTTATCCTCCTTTTTAAGCCTTGGTGATGGAGTCAATTGCAAGGAGAATAATTAATTTTATTCCACCATTTTTGGAAAAATAAATTATAATAACAGCTATAATTGGACAGGCTAAGGTCTTTGAGACTTGTCTCCAAGAGCTGACAAGTGGCAGATGCTACCAAAAAGAAAGCAGGTGTCCAGTGATTTTTTTTTTCTAACATAACTTCTCAGCCTCTTGGAAATCAATAATTTTTGATTTGAGACAGGTGCTGCCTCTGAATTACTGTATTTAATAGCTACATTCTCCAAAAATTTACCAAACATTTTAGAAATTTGAAACTTTCTTATTTCTAACAGAAAAAGAAAAAAGAAAAAAAAAAAGGTTCAATAAATCTATAAAATAAATAACAAAATGTTTGCCTTCTTTCTTTTTTCCCAAAACCAAGTAAGTTTGTTTCAGGTTATTTTTTTTTATTGTTCCTCCTCCAATATGCAGCTATTTCAGTGATGATACACAAGTACAATACTTTTTCAACAAACATTCTAGACATTAAGTGAAAACCCTGTTGTTACTGGAGACAGACAGGAGCCTAAACTAGTACAAATGAGATTTTCACATAAAAATGAAGAACCAGTAACAATTACAACTTCTAGCTGAATTTTGTGTTGTAATTGCATTCCAAAAGGTGTATATTTCTTAAAAGGCTTGCAGAATTGAATGTCCTGGACTGTTTCCTGTTTCATTATTGCAGAGTGACCACACAAGGTTGAAGCATTGTTTCATTCCTTTAAATAAAATTAACTTTAAAAATCTTAGAACACATCAAATCTTGAAGAATTTTAATGGGATAAATACCACTCGACGTTCTACCCCAGTTCTGCACATGAAACCTAATTAAAATCACTAGAATGGGCTGGTATAACTGAGAGTAGAATTTCATACCTCTGAGCAGATTTAGGCAGAAAGTATGACTGTTGACAATCTGACTACATTTGAAAATTTAATATGCTGCTATTATTTTACAGTAATTGTACATTTCTGTAGAATATGTAATTAACATTCATGTTCCCTACAGTTATTTAATTATTTTGATGCAATAGTGATAATGTTGCAGAACAATGATACTGTACTAACTGAAAATTATTGTCAAAGTCCATAGATACTGTACTGCAATGCATCCACTGACAGTATATGCAGAAATGTATTGGCCCTCTTTCCTATGCAAAAAGTTACTTGATTACAGAATCACATGTCATTAAATTTCTTCAACGGTGATTAAACTGCTAAATTTTAAACTGCCAAAGATGTCTAGAGAGAATAATGATGAGTCATTCCTATTTTCAAACTGTGTATAGAAAATTAAAAATATGTTTTAATTTTATATGTTACTTGAAAGGTTGAAATATTGAAGTGTTAATAAATAGAAAATATTTTTAGATCAACTATATGAAGGCATTTTGTGAAATATTTGTGCTACAGAAATGACATACGGTTTCCTGTTAGGCCATGTATTTACTTCTAACTGGAATAGCATGTTGACTTGTCATTTAATATTTTGTACTGTTCTTTAAGGACACTCTAACAAGACACTCTTAAGCCTGAAGGTAAATGACACTCGTGCATTTTGCAAACTTTATATCCAGCATATGTTTTGTCCCACAAGGGATCTTTATTCATGTGACCAAACACATTGATTTCTATGGAACTCACCATTGGACTTCTCATTGGAAAAATACCTGAGGCTAATTGTTTAGTTTAGATTGCCTAAATAAAACCAACTAAATTCACTTAGTCATCTTAGTTACTTAGGAAAATAAATGCTTATTTTGAGGAATAGCCTGCTATAAAATTATTTTTGTGTAGCTTTATATAAATTGTTTAACTGCCTAACGAAAATAAGTAATGAAATGAGCATAATTTCTCTTAATTATTGTACAGTTAAAAAAGTAGTGCTTAATATGTGATACAGAATTGTACATGTATTATAAAGTGGAAACCTCTATGTATTTAGCAACAGGTTGTTTTCCATGGGTGTTAAGGTATTCTTTCTTAACGTTGTCTAAAACAACAGGTTCTATTACAGGTTCCATGTGTCTTTAACTTTATCTTACAATTCTATTAACTGTGGCAACTATGTACAAGTTAATTAAGTGCACATGTTCTTGAATTATTTAGTTTTTGAGTTATTTAGAGATTAATTATTTTGTAATTGTTTTTCAAGTTCTTTAGCTTGTGGTAATGGTTACTGTGAATTGGTGCCACATTTGATTTTTTTTCCAACATTGTGAATTATATGATGTGCTATGATAAGAAAGTACATTCATATTTTTATTTGGCATTAATTACCTTTAAAATAGTATGTCTCTATGTTTATGTCTGTATGGTATTAGCTGGCCAACTAGCATTAAAGGAAATAATTAATATAAGGCAATGAGTTCCCAAGTGGCAATAAATTTCACAGGTATGAACATAGTTACGAAACAGCTTTTCTTTGAAAGTTAGCTATATCAGGTGCATAAAAATGACAGTGAGTTTTTCAGTGTAGTATTTTCACATATGCAGTGGTAATGAATGCATATGCATAGATCCTTGCAGTCAGTGCATCTCCTAATATACAAGGTTTTGATTTCTTGGCTGTTCATCCTGTAGCATTTTCTGTCAATATAATGAATAATGTTGCAGTTCTGATATTGTATCACCATATGATCCTGCTTGAATTAATTAGATTACAGCCTTTAAAATAAGTGACACATTTAACTGACTTGAACAGTGATCTCTGTCATTATATATTGTTTCTCATGCCTTGTTGGCGGTGTCTTACAATGAGCATAATATGTCTCCCACGTGTAATATTCTCTTTGTAGTTGTGTTTGTCAGACTGTGCTGTCTCTCTGAACAGGGCTATTATAAATTATTAGTAATGCTCTTATCTATTTTTCCATTGACTGTGTTTTACACAAAAATCAATAAAAAATCAATGTAAGGTATTTTGCTTTTTCTTCTGTGCTTATGCAGAATAAATTTTAGTTTGTATTTCTTTCTAATACATGGGTGCTCTGATCAACATTTTCTTTGAGAGATAAAACTTGAATGTGAGTTCATAAAAATATTCTAAGGGCAATTTATTTCTTTTTCAATGTCTGGATAACAGTTTTTTCAGACAGACACACTCGATAACTATATGCTTTATCTTACTCTAAGATACTTTCCATGCTTTCAGAACACAAGAGTGAACACTACAGTACTACCAGCAGATATTCAGTCCACTTTTCATTCAAGAAAAATTTGCCCATGATGAAGCTGCTAGGCACCAGTATGTTTGCCAGGTGTCCTGTTGTGTGTATGAATCTTCAAATGAAATAAACAGGTGAAGCACTTTGCAGTCCTTCATTTGGAAATACATAACTTTTTTCCTAAGAGGCTTATGCCAGCATAAGAGGAAAATAATACATGAGAGGTATAATGCTGCTTAACTGTTGATCAGCAGCAAAAATGTTCTGTGTTCAGAGAAGTAAAGATGCATGAGTCAGGGGAGCTGGCAGCATTTGCATTGCTTTTACATTAAGTTACATAGTCTTCTCAGACTCTCAAATGGAATACAGGTATTTTTAAAATTCAGAAAATTTAATATTGATTTGTGCCATGCCTAACCTAACAGTAGCATTTTGGACTTTGAAGTCTTTTCTTGGCTTTTATGTTTTTAATCTCCCTATTTTTGTATATCTCAGTGCTTGTTCTACTGAATGTTGATATTCTGCCAGCAGCTGGGGCCCCAAACTTAAACCTTTCACCAGCCTTGCTTTGTACTGTAGGAGAGTATTAGTTCTGTGTCCTGTGATTTACAGTGTTTCCTTACAATAATAAAGATCACTGTGAAAGTTCTCCTCAATTCCATACCACCCCATGACCTCAACACTGTATTTTAATAGTACAGGCAGGTAAATCTAGATGTTGGAAGCTCTGTTGATGGGTTGAGTCTGCTGCCAGCAACTTCAAAGGTCTTTTCCTTTTATTCTGTGAATATCAAACACAGAACGTCTGTCAGGACAGACCAAAAAAAAAAAGAAGGACAATGAAAAGGAAGTCAAGGAGTCAACAGACTTAGAAAGAATCTTTCGAAGTCTCTGATTTCTGTACTTTAAAGACCTCAGTGTCATATTTGATAAAAAGTGATGGTGGCTTTGGGCAGAGTCTACAGGTTCAGTACAGCCAAGGAAAGGACATCACTTGACAAGAATTGAAGACCCCCATTGCAGTACTTGAAAGGTATATACTGAGTAATACCTTTTTAAAAGCTCATAACCTAATTTGTAAAACAGCAAATACTGAGTGCTAGAGGAAATAATTCACTCAGCAAAGTCAACAGGGGATTAATGGCAGACATAGATATGTAACCTTGGTCCTGTTTGTGTCCTACACAGTCCTGTGGTTTAATGAAATTTTTTACCTCAAGAATAAAGTTTGCTGAACTGTCTCCACACCTAAATAGTTTGTCCTCAGTCAAAACAGAAATCCTCTTTATATCAAGTCTACTTTTTAACATATTTCTTAGATTTGTAAGACTTACAATTCAGTACGCTCATAGGTAAGGCCTTGGAGTCTTGAATATTTTCATTACCAACGGAAGAGGTAGATGTGATAAAAATACAATATAAGCCTGTTTGGGGTTTGTTAACTTTTGAGTAAATATTTTCACAGTTGATTGTATGATTTTGAGGATGGGCATTTGCCATCAAGGGCAGCAGAATCCTTGTAGTCGAACTTGCATAATGTAGCTTTCATCCTAAATTTTAAAAGCTTCATTTTGAAGAAGGTGCATGGTGAGCAAATGGAGCTTTGCAGTATGATCTTTGGAACAGTGAACCAACGAGTGCCATGTGACTTAAGCTTATAATTTAAAGACTAAATTGCCCAATTTAGGTATATTCTCTACACATTTGTCATTGAAAACATGGAACAACCAAACTTGAAATCACTTAGGTTACAATAGAAATAAATGTAACCAGGGGTTTTTTTTATGTAAGCTTTAAAACTTTGAATTCATACAACTTCAGATCCTATCTGGGCACCGAGGAAAAAAAAAGATATATAATCCAGCTTTTTCAGGTGCCTGCAGACATATAGGCATTGTCAGCACAATTAATCTCTGGTGCTTAATAGGAAATCTTGTTCCATCCAGTGTAAGCCCAGATACAAAACAGAATCTTCACAGAAACAAATATTTAAGTAGAACATGAAAGGGCCAGTAAAGTGGTTGGAGTAATGGAGAGATGTGTGTACATGGATGGATGCAGAGTGTCAAACGCCAGCTCCAAGGCTGGTGACAACTGCATTGTCACATGTGAGGGCACTGCATAATGTGCTACAGGTCCTGCCTGTGTTCTGTGATTGCAACTCAGGATGTTGTGGCTGTCAAAGGGGTCATTGCATTTTCTAAATTCAGAGTCCTATACTATGCTAGGCTATATTTTTGCTGTCATTTTGGAGTTGCATACAGGATGAATTTCTGCTAAATGCAGCGTGTGCATGGGTATTTTTGTGTATACAGAAATACACGACATTGGGTATTTTCCCTTTGATGGAAAGTGAACTCTATAGGATATGTGAGTACTAAATTTCTGCAGAAGGCTGGTATGAAATGGGAGGGGTGCAAGCAGGGAAAGATGAAAATAAGGACTGTGTTGGTTATAGTTGGAGCCACTAAGGTGTCTTTCTTGATCGTAATCAATCACTTCTTTTCATAAAGAAGCCGTCGAGATTTAAAGAGCTATCCTAGTGTGTAATAAATTTATTCACATATTCAAATATTTGTTTGGAGTCACTATAGTTAAATTACTTGTTAATGAAAACTGAGGTTGGCATCAAACACTCAAAGACTCAGGATATACACATATCCAAGGTAACATGTTCAACTTGCCCAAAGTGTATCCAGAGCCTAGGAACGGCAGCTAAAGTGAGCAGTCCAGTGGAGTACCTGGGAGCACACCAAGCGCTGGGTTGTCCTTGAATCTCAGCTGTCAACTACGCCTCAAACACCTGCTCACTGTTTGCAAGTAGAAGATATCTACATCCCCTCACCCTTCTATCCCTGCCTTTAGTACTTTTTTTGTATTGGTCTATGCAGGGAAAAACTTCCTTTCGCCCTTTTACCTGCTGCCAGGCTACTCCAGGCAGCGCTTTCCTGTCTGGGGTCTGTCATAGTGCGTCTCATGGAGGGTTTTTTCACGGCTGTTACGGATCGACCGGCCTCTTCCCTTCCAGCTGCCCACCCTGTGGGAGCCGCCGAGCCTCTGCCCCGGACGGGGTGGGCAATGGTTTTCTCGCTGAGGTCGCGTTCGCAGATAGCAGCCCACGAAGTGACTTTGCTGGCCGGGCGGAGGAGGCCGTCACACGCGGGGGTCGCGGCGGAGCTGTAGCGGCGGAGCTGGAGCTGTAGCGGCGGAGCTGTAGCGGCGGAGCTGGAGCTGTAGCGGCGGAGCTGTAGTGGCGGAGCTGGAGCTGTAGCGGCGGAACGCGGCGGGAGGGCCGGGCCGGGCCCAGCGAGCCGCGGTGGGGCGGGCGGAGGCGCCGCTGCCATGGCAACAGCCGGGCCGCGCTGCCGCCCTGTCGGAGCCACCATGGCCTCGCTGGCCGTTGCAGAGCCCCCCGGCCCTCGGGCGGCCTCCCGCTCCCCGGCCCTCGGCCCCTCTCGCAGCGGCGGCGAGAGGCGCAGGAATGCCCCGGACGCCGCTCAGGTGAGCTCCCCAGCAGCCCCGCTTCTGCCCCGAACCCTGCCCTACCCTGCCCTGCTCTGCCCTGCCCTGCCCTGCCCTGCCCTGCCCTGCCCTGCCCTACCCTGCCCTGCCCTGCCCTGCCCTGCCCTGCCCTGCCCTGCTCTGCCCTGCCCTACCCTGCCCTACTCTGCCCTGCCCTGCTCTGCTCTGCCCTGCCCTGCCCTGCCCTGCCCTGCCCTGCCCTACCCTACCCTGCCCTGCCCTGCCCTACCCTACCCTGCCCTGCCCTGCCCTGCCCTCCTCGGGCTGACAACAAACCGCGGTGTGTGCTGCGCACACGGCCTGGATTTACCCGTCCCTGAGTGAATTCATGTTGGTTTAAGGCGTCTATTTCACGTTTTAAATACCTTAAAAGAAATATTTCAAAATCTAAAAAAAAAAAAAAAAAAAAAAAAGAAAAATTAAAAGAGGTTGAAAGTGTTGCTTTTTCAGGATACACAGTTGAGATCAGTGGATTTGAATCACGTCATCGCGCTACTGAAAGGTTCGGGCTCAGTAAGTAACCCCGGTACCTCGCTAATGTTTTATACAGTTACTTTAACACCTGCCCTGAATAAACGCTGGGGGGTTTATTATATCCAGCACAGGTGGCTGGAGCTTAAGAGTGCAAAGATGACTGTTTTCTCTGGTATTGAAATGCTTCTAAAGATGGTCATTGTTATTTAAAAAAAAAAAAAAAAAGTGTCAGTTATGTGTTTTTACATTTAAAAAAATACATAGAGAAAGAGAAGATCACACAGGAACTTAAAAAAAGACAAAAGCATGAGCATTCAAAAACTAGACGTGAAGAATTTCTAGCATATTTGAGAATTTTAGAGCCTGAAACCTACAGCTGGGAAATAGATACATGTACAACCTTATTGAAAGTATGTCATGAATTTATGTCATTGCCAAAGTTAACTGCTAACAGTTCTCCAGGGAGATGATTTTAAATGAAGGAGAAATATACAAAAGTGTCAGTGTTGAAGAATAAATACAACTACCTATGCACACAGGAAAATCATCATCTCATGGGCTTTCACAGATGATTTTTAGTCTCCACGAGATGATTTTGTAAATTAAATTCACTAAGCCATCAAATAATTTTGATCTAAAATATGGAAAATTTATGCTCTTAAACAAGGACCTGATTAAACCTAGCACATTTTAAATTAATGTCCCACGGAGTAGTTATATCTTCCTCTCTTCCCCTTTTTTAATACAGAGCTGATAGAATAATCTTACTGACTGAAGAAAAAAAGTGTCAGATGATATTGTTTACTGCTTCTGTAAGAGAACATAAGATATATGATTAAATGCCTATAGGATTCTGGGCTTCTAGACTCCTGAAACAGCTTCCTGGCCTGCCTCACGTTGCAGGTGCTCAGGAGAGCTGAAATGAACGCTGCACATTGCTGACATGGCCTGAAATATCCTCACTTCAGTTGTTTTCAGCTTGGAATTTGTAGGCTGTTTCCTAGTGGTGCAGAGCACTCTGAGCCACTTAGATCTACATACTTACACATTTATGTTGTGTGTGACACAGGTTTGGTTTTCTTAGTTGCTTTACAAAGAATCACAAAGAATTTAAGAGAAAAAGTCCACACGTTTGAACAGGAGTTTTTGAAAGCCTCTTTAGTTGCAAGAGAACATACTTATTTAGAAGTGAGGCTTCATCGTGGAGTTAATCCTGCTTCAAAGCACTTAAGAGAATTTCACTGTGTCTTGTAAACTTTTAAATCTGGTTTCCGCTTCCATTTAAACTTAAATGGGGATAAACATAATCATTTGAGGTTCTAGGGCAAACTTCAATTATAACCTACCTTTCATTCTTTTACTTAAGAAAGATTTGGAAAAAGAGCAGCTGAAAACTATCAAGAAAGTAATCAAGCATTTTGAAAATGGACTGGTATCCTTTTTGCCACTCTAGAATTCTGAAGTCATGGTGTTTTATGTATGGTAATAGTCTGACTTCTCAGCAAAACATTTGATGCTATACTGTGCTTCCACATGGAGAATAGGGATGATCATATTCATTCTCATCACTGGCCTCCTTGTGTGCACACAGCCAAGGTTGGTACGTTGGAAAGATCCTTGGATATTAGACTCATTTGTCACAAAATTCAGTAGAGGGTTCTCACCTGTACAGTGGCTGAAAGTGTACAAAATGTAACTGGTGTACTTTAGACTAATAGAAAAGCAAAATACTTGTCACTACTGAAGAAACAGCAGATAAAGTAGCAAGATAAAATAGACTTCCAGTAAGGAGACATTTTAAAGAAAAATTAAGTCAGACTAATTTATCTGAAACTTTTTTTCACATTTACAGTACAAACTGAAAGGTTCCAATAATGAGAAGTACCTAAGGAGGGTGTTGGCATGTGGAAAAATGTGATTAATTTCATACAGTTGAGATAATTGCACAGTGATTTAAGGCATAACATTACAACTGAGTTGTGTACTTAATGGCAGTTTCTGTGAGTCAGTGGATTGGTAGTAACTTCTCAGTCTGAGTGCTCTGTTCAGTTTTGATTCTGTGCCTCTACCCTAAATTAAATAATCTCAATATGTATTTGGGTACACATTTTCAAATCTCAGTTAGTCACTTGGGACTAGAGGATAAAACAATTTATATATCACAAGGCTGTCTCAGAATTTAGATAGGTAAGTCTGACACTGTGATGTAAAAGCATTTCATCCTCCATTTTTAGAAATTTAGTGCTGAGCTTCCAGTGAGTTCAGCTGAGAAGACACCTAACTCAGATTTGCAAAAGTTGTACTTATGTAACAGTAAGGCTGCTTCAAAAAGTCTAAGTATTGATTCACATACTTCTTTTAAACACCTAACTTTGTAAACATTGGTCTTATTTCTTCTTGGTTGTGTCTTTGAAGTATGATGAGCACAGTTTTTAGCTTTTTCTTCTGATTCATAGTGGTACAGAGATCTGATTTCCTTAATTTCACATTAAAAGCCCCTTAAGAATGTAGCACCAATTACCGAAATTCTTAACCTGTGTGCAGAAAAAGTGAATGAACAAGAAGCTTTCACTGAGCCTTTATGTGAACTTATTAAATTGTTTGGGTAAGTACCTCAGCCCATCTTTTAGAGATTTAAATACTGCTTGTTAATAGTTTTGTACATTTTCTGAGGCAAATGGCGTATCCATACAGAATTTATCTGCAATGTATCCATTGTATCGTCCTTCTTTTCATCAACTGTCTTTTACTTGTCTCCAGTTTCTGGTGACATGAATGAGGAACCTATTTTAACAGTTCAGTATCTGTGCAATTACATATTACATAATTCAAAACTGTGTTGTACTTGGTCCCAGCTTGCTTAGAAACAAGGTTCCCCAAGGTCTCATACTGCCTAAATTAATCTGGGACTGCTCAAAAGATTCAGCAGCTAAGTGGTACTGAGGTGTCTTTTGCTGTTTCAGATGAGCTCTTAAGTGAGTTAAAAAACATAGGGTGACACAAAGACACTCTAATACCTGCAGGTAAGCATGACAAAATGACAAGCCATACTACAGGAGAAAATGAACCTCAACAGGATATAGGATTTATATTTACTTTAAAAATGTATTGCATGAACTTTTGGGCATTTTTGTTGTCATAGTGTATTTTAAGTAATCTGTAGACTATAATTTAGGTGTTACCCACACTTGTCAGTAGTTTTTCCTACTCCATTCAGTAAAGTTACTTATAGTATGCTTGTAGCTGCAGTTACTCCTGTATTTAATTTCATTTGAGAATAAGGAAAAAAAGAATAAAAACAACAAACCACCAGATAGAAAACTAATGGCATAGTAAGACACATATTCAGATACATTTTTACATAGCTTCCTCTCAGCTGTTCTGTTTAATAAACAGAACTTCTCAGCTGAATCTTTTAATTCCCTAAGCACCCTCAGTTTTACTGCTTTTCTTTGCTGCCACACGGTGGGCAATGAGGAGGTACATCAGGGAGTTGAATTTTCTTTGGTGTTTGCTAGAAGCATGACAAAAATGAGAATGAGTGTATAAAGTCGATAAAATGTAGCTGTGAGACTTCTCTTTTAGAGCAGTTCAGCACTAATTGTGGTTTCTGCAATGAATACATTGTGGAAAATTGCACCCTTGGGTTTTGCTTTAATTTCTGTACTATGGAAATTCCATCACAATTCGCTAATTCACTACTACTTCATATGACAGAGAAGCTCTTAACCAGAGGCAGGGGCTGGTTTTTTTAGAATTCAGTTTCAGATACATGAATTTCTTCAGTAAAATATTCCACTCTTTTTTAACTGCCTCTGTTTATCTGTCTTCTCCCCACTTTTTTTTTCAATGTCTTGTTTTTCCTCCCCTGCCTCCTTCAGCATTTCTTCCTTTATTTGCTCTCTCCTTTCTTTTTCTCTGGCAGTGTTTACAGAGGTAGCCAACTGGAAATCTGCTTCTACAGTATGTACAGTATGCTGAGAGACCTTAGCATAATATTGTAATGTTTACTGTTATATGTTTTTTAGCAGTTACATGTTTATGTCATATCTGAGTATTTTGAATATGTTATGGAGTCTTTATTAATATCCTGCTTTCAGGATGATTTCCTGTTCTTGTGCTATTTGGAGTCAGTTTTTTTCATTTACTTTTATCCATTTCAAGAGGTCTTGCCCAGAGACATGATCCTTTTTTTCCACCTCTGCACCTGTCTGTACATAGCCTAGCTCTGTAACAGCCTGATAGTGTCTGATAGCTTGTAGGATTTAATCTTCCACATTTAAATGACACTTGTTTATTCAACATGTCTTATTGTATCATATTTGAATTATGAAAATATTATCTATGAACATGTACTACTAATTGCCAACATGTTATTGCAGATTATGAAGCTTTCAGTGTAGAATCAGCATTGCAAAGAATGTGTTCATCCTAGAAAGGGTGTCCTTATCTGAAAAATTATCAAGGAAGAAGAAAAGAGCTGCTGAACTTTTCTGGTGACTTGATTAAAATATAGTTGTAATATTTTTAAATTTAATTTTGCAGGTTACCATTTCAGAAAAAGAAAACATCTGATGAAGTAAACTATTCCGTTGAAGTTTCACAATCCATTGCACAACTGGGTGAGTGTAACTTGATACGCCACAATAAAATTATTATTATGCCACAATAAAATCAACTGTATTATTAACACGATTTTAATTTATTGTTGCTACTTAGTAAATGTAAGTAGTTTCTTTAAAGTATTTATTCAATCCTCTGTGCTTTTTAGTATTAGAAACAATTTTTACTTTGCTCTGCACCTAACCTGCAGATTGTCTAGCAGAATTACCTATTTGCCAGTGTCAAAAGCTGCATGACAAACGTTCTCAGTACAGATGAAGAAACATGTATATAACCTGTTTCATTTCATTTTGATCTGAAAAATGAGTGTATCACTGTAAACACTGAAACCTGGGATGCAAGGAACATGTATCCTTCCTGCTTCCATGTTCCCTTTATTTCATATCACATCTGCTTAGAAGAGTTTCTAATGACCATAGTAGTGATGACAACAGCTTAGTGTAGTAGCTTAGTAGCTTTCCTCAGAATTCCAGAACTTCTGGATTAACATCCAGTGTCTTACAGGTGTCTGTGGCCATAAAGCAGGGAAGGTAACTTTTTGATTAAACTTACGCTACTCCTCTAAGATGCCTTTGTCCTCTCCAGTGTGGGAGTCTATGTCTCTTGAATATTTTGTAATGAAACTTTGCATGAAATCACAGATTTGTGGGGGATATCACCAAAGGTAATAAGTACTAAGTGCTGTAAAAAGAAGAATTCTGTGCTAAGAATACTTTCTAAAAAAATTATGAAATCTGTTAATTACATTTATTTCTCTTTCTCACAGGTTACTTGATGAGAGTGCCAAGCTCTCAAGTTAAAATACAAGTCTGTAAGAGTATTATTTGCTTTTATAATATGGAGCTACCAGGAAAACTACTTACAGGTAAAGCACAGTATTTTTATCTTTTAATGATCCCAACTACTTTGAAATGCCTCTTTTAATTAACTATTGATTAATTTTTCTTTATAGCTCTGGTTACTGTATATCATATATTAAATATATGTTATTGGCAATTATGAAATTAGCGTGTTTTATAGAGGTGCATATTCTAAATCTGAATTAAGTGCATCAACGTACAAAGAATTAATTATTGCACTTTTGGAATCAGTATTAAACAGCATCCAGAAAATGTGAAGTAATACAAGATCTCTGAAACATGGGTAATGGAGTGGGAAAAAAAAGCAGTTAGGATCAGAATTATAAAAAGGGAAATGTAGTTTTCAGCTTTTTATATGTAGCCTGGAGAGAAGCAGCTCTGGTTTCACTTGTGTTGTGAGGGATAGATCTGAACCCCTCTAAATTTGATTGAGTTCGTATTATATGGACACAATTGAGTATAGGTTTGAATACATCACGTGACTTGTCTCTGCAGAAGGAGGCTATGCATGAACTCAGGCATGATCAAAATCCACCATTCTATAATTCCTTTGAAACTTATGCTGGTGCCTGACTACTACTACAGCCCTTTCAAAATTCTAGAAATATGAAAGCATCCAAATCTGGTTTTGCCTTACAAACAAGACTCGAATCCTGCAAGTAGCTATGTATGCATTTGTTCCGTATCTGTAAATAATTCCATCAGGATAAGTGAATGTTATTGAGCAATTTTGCTTGTCATCTTCTTCTGATTTAGGAAATAAGATATGTTATCTTGAAATGAAGAACGTGTTTCAGTCTGACTTTTTTGAAGTCTACTATTTAATCCCTAAGCATATATATAAATCTTGCCAAAGTTTGGCCCTGCAGTTCTCTTATCTGTAGAGTAATATCAACTTGGAGCCTATCAGAGTGTGTGCTTAGTTAGACTTCATTTCACCATGCTGTTCATCATCTGTATTTATCAATCTGGTACTTTGTGACATTCAACACACACACACACACATATATATGCATGTACATATACATATACACATTCATTTAAGCTGCTTAAAATAAACTTTGCTTTCACATGTTATCATAACATAAAAAAACCTATAAATTTATTTTCTCAAGGCTTCACTTTGCCCATAATTCAGTAATGAAATAGAGATTTGCATATGCATGGACAAAATTAAAAACAGGGCCACATTAGAAAGTCAAGTTTGTAAATCAAAGTTTGGATTTACCTATTTTCAGTAATATGATGATAGAATGCAATAATTCTCTAGTGAACAGGCTACTGAAGAGAACTAGGTTGTGCATAAGCAACTTACTGAGGACTGGAGAGAGTTTTTCACTTGTATAACCCTGCTTTTGCTTTCACTGTCTAAATTCTAAGAATCAGTTAATTTGTTTTCTAAAGCTTTGAAGTCTGCTTGAGAGTCAGTCTGTTGGATATGTTTTATGCGCTATTCATAAATAAGAAAATCTGCTCTTGTGTATTGGATTGTTTTTCTTAACTGCTTGAATTATGATACTTGATTTTCATTCCTTTCTTGAGAAAGGATGAACATTTTATGAAGTAATCAAAATTCTGAGTATTTATTGCATTATAACTAAAGCTGTTGTATGTGCAGGTTACCAGCCAGCAAGTGCAAACTATAAAATCCAGATGGCTGAAGTAGGACGATTAGCAGAAGTTCTTGTTTTGTCACTAGCATTAGTTGAAAATCAACTTATTGAGAAGTTGTGGGTACTTAAAGCTCTCCAGCATCTTTCCACCTCTGGTTAGTACAAACTGTTCTTTCAATAGTCTCATTACTGCTGGTCTTAGATAATTTTTATCTGTGAGCATACCTGAAACAACTACTGACCAATAGAGAATTAATTACTCCTATTTACAAAATTTCAGGGATATGTTGTGAACAAATGATGAATGCCCAAGCAGCCAGCAGGCTTTGTTTGTATCTAAATGGTGCTGATCCCTCAGGACAACTGGTGTTCCGTTCCTCAGATATCCTATGGAGACTGCTAGAAAACACCTCAAAAGAAGAAGTTGTTTATCAGCTCAGAAACTTGGAATGTGTACAGTAAGTACAGGGAGAATTTTATGAATTAGTTTTCTAATTTTAGAGACATCTAAGGCATTCTATTGTGTAGCATTTTGTTTGAAATTAACTGAGAAAAAAATGCAGATGGGTCTCTTATTACCTCCTCATTAAGTTTTCAGTATTAACACAGTTGTTGTTACAGGGCAAGAACAAGGTGCTCTGCTGCATGGTGCAGGGGGAGTAACTCTGTATTTTGATTTGAACCATAAAAGAGTTAATTGAAGCCACATTAGGCTCAACAGTCCAGTTTTCCTTCTCTGTTGAAATGCTGATATTAAAAAATTACAAGGAATTTCTATGCCATGATATACAAGGTTTATTTCTAGATCCTCTGCTGGAGTAAATAACAGGTTATTCCTTAGTGAGTTAGACTGTTTTAACTATTTAAGATGAGACTATTTCTTTTCAATAATCACTCAGCAATGTCCAGTTCCATATTTGAGTAAATACTATGTATTAATTAATTATAACACAAACAGTGGAAGCTGCAATTTTTAATACATGCATCTTGCACCTATGAATGAATTGGACGTCTAGTGGTACTCAAAAGAATCCACTTCATAATAGTTATAAGTTATTTCTCTTGCAGTTAAACCCAGTTTAAGGCTTTGAAAAGTATGATGCTGAATGAGGATTAATATACATAGAGCTGTCCAACATTAGAATAGCTAAGGAAAAGATAAAATTTTCTTTTAAGGGCTTTGAAAGAAGCATTTGTACACCTCATGTGTGGCTCCCGGCACTGTGATCATCAGCTACGGAATGACCTCTTGGTGATTGCCACATTGCTAGCTGAAAACCCTGCAGTACCTATGATTGTGAGTACTTAGGCTTGTATTCCAGAATATATAAGTTATATATATAATATATAATAATAAATTCTCCTTTGCTTTTATAGGGTCAGTATTCTTCCCCATCAAGGTGCTAATATTTATTTTTTCCTACTGTGTCTCCAGTGCTTTTTTCTTTCTTGGATTTGCTGAGCAAGAAAGCATTTTTTCTTTCTGCAATTGTCTTTATCTCAGAGAGACCTAAATTTAATATTAATTCTTGTATTCTTGTACGGATTCTTGAATGTGCTGTTCTCCTATAAAGAGTTTTGCACTAAATCTAATTTGTTGTTTGGAGATGTAGACTGTATTCAGATAGCCCTAATTCAATGTGTGCTTCATAACTGGGAGCAAGAAGGGTGTCCAAAAATCAGCTCAGGATCTCTAAGTAAGATTCTGAGAAAATAATTACTTAGTTCCAGTTAATAAGAGGCACATAAATTCTTTTAAAGACTATGTCAGATGGGGCACTACCATGACTTGCCTGAAATGTAGATGACTCATTCTTTTGTAATATTCCAGAATTTTTATGAGAAACCTACAGAGAAAGTAACTTTTTATAGATGTTAATATTGCTTTAGTCTCTTGTTTTACACTTGAGATTTACAACTTCAAATCAAGTTGTGACATACATACTGAATAATTAAGCAATCAGATCCCTGTGGATCTATTGGCTGTTTAGGAATATATTACTTTCCTCTTGAGAAGTTTTCCAGTTGGCTGTATTACTAAATGAAGATTACAGACTTTTCATTCAAGCTTTTAGTTTAAAACCAACTAGTATGAAATGTTTATTATAATATTACAGCAACATATTGGATATCTAAAATATTCAAATTGTTCATTTGACTGTAGAAACAGGGCATTTTATTCCTACAAAATAAGTAAACCAGATATGTGTTTTTAATTCCTTATACTGAAAGGAAGAAAAGTTGTTTCTATGCAAAGAAAATATTACAACAGTTTAATTTAGGTTCTTTACTCTCAGCCTGCCTAGAGATTTTACTAGGTATAAATATCAAGTAGAAAAAACATTAACATTACCATTTAATCCTGCCTTATAGATAATACTAAAGCAATTTGCTTCAGAATGTTCCCTTTTCTTCTTAATATGCTATCCAAGCAACTTCAGAAAAGTCAGTCTTGTATTTTACATAGTTCACAAATCAGCACAAGAGTCTGGGCCTTTGAAAAGGAAAAGTTTTCTCATCGCAAGCAAACTGTAAAATACACGTAACACTCATAATGATATTAATTATTATCTCTGTGTTAGAACAAAACTGTTTGCTAATTGCTTACGTCAGAAACAAAACTCTTTTGCCTCTAATGTGCTGCATAGACATCTCCTGGCTTTGGTCCTATCCATAGTTTATTAGACATTTATGTCCTTCTCTTAGCTCTCTAGGAGCTAAGATTTACAAGATTTAATTTTCTGAGCATTTCATATGTGATATTGGTAAATTCTTCTTCTTCGATGCAGTTTTCATAAGTTTGCTTTTGAATGCACTGAACTTGAAGTGCATTGATATGCACAACTGATGCTATAAAATTATGCATTCTGATGACCCTGATGTAAAATATGACCAAATGCATTTTAAAAACCACAGCTCTAAGAGCACTGAGAATATGGTTTTCTTGTGTTAGATTATATTAGTGAATACATGTGTTTGGGACTTCCCCACAGAAGTTCAGACTTGTACTGAATGAAACATGGGTTTAACTGATTGTACCCTTAGGACTGCAGTAAGTTATTGTTGTATAGTGTCCAAATGCTTGTTCTCTCCTTTGATAGAATACTGTTTATTCTGCCATAGGATACATTAAATTCTGTGTTCTGAAGAAAAACATCAAACCAAAATTAAATCATAAGTCTTAATTTCACTGCAATTTAATTTAATTAATGTATGTTTTTTTAATGCCTATTAGGAAAGTGGATTTGCAAAGCTCTTAATAGTACTTGCAACATTTACTGAAGGTAAGAAATTTTATCTGCATAATTACACAATTTTTGCTTTTAATTATGATTTTTTTGTAACTTATCTACCATTTCCTTCATAGTTAAACTTCCCAATCCCTTGGTCAAAGGTTTTAAACTTACCTACTCATACGAGGATTTTGAGATGAAGAAGTTACTGTTAAATGTAATAGGAATCTTATCTAAAAACCCATCTGCTGCACAGGTAAGTTGTAACAGAACAGAAATAATAAGTTAAAAAAAAAAGATAAGGGAATCATAAGAATATTACTTATCTGTCCTTCTGCCATACAGTGAAGTTATCTGTTCTCCAAATCAAGAATTCATACATAGTTTCAGACCAAGTCCTGCTATTGGAAAGAAGCATACTTTATTTTATTTTAGAAAGGTACAAACTTAGACCATGCCAGGAAAATGGCTGACAAGTGACTGCAAAGCATTATTGAAATACACCTGAAGAACATAATAAAATTCAGAAAACCACAATCTGTGGGAAAGCTACAGAATATAAAAAGAGTTTGCCTGTACTTGTAGTGTTTATTATATAGTTTCTCAATAAAAAGTAATTTTTTTTTAGTGAGGGAGAGATAAAGTTGACTCATCCTTTAGATTTTTCTTATTTGCATGTGAAACCTGTAAAGTGTCTCTCTTTTTCTTTGTCTGGACTCTACAGCTCCTCAGTGAAAATCATGTGATGCCAGCTTTGCTTTATTATGTGAAACAAAATCAAAAACCTGGATTTCCTGGCTGGTCTGCTGCCCAATATGAAGAATTACAGCTTCATGCAATTGCAGTTTTAGCTTCAGTTGTTCCTGTATTAGTAGATAAATACTTGTCCTGCCAAGCGAATACTCTTCTCCTTGTGTTTCTAGAATGGTGTATAGGCCAAGGTCAGTGGGTACTCATGGCTTTCACACACAGGTAACCTCAAAACAGTTTAACTGAACCTACTTTCTTTGACAGGAAAGGAAAATGTAAAACTCATGATGTCAGAATGATTCTTTTTCATAGGCCACCAAGGAAACAAATGTTTCCAAAAAACAACCAACCATCCTTTTTTTTTTTTTTTTCTACTGAAGGATGAACTGGTGCTCCTTTCCCTGTGTACCACTATATTGATATTCCTTCAGACAAACACCTGTACTGCCTGTGTTTTAAGTGAGTCAGGCCCTTCCCTTGTGGCAAGAAGTCCAAGCAGTAATTCCTGCTATGAGACAGGATATGCTAACTCAAGAGTCGTACATAGCGACACAGGTTCCAAACTAAAGCTGGCTTCTGGGAGCCAGATAGGAGTGTGGGCTAAGCAAAAAAAACCTAAGTGCACTCAGTTTTGTTGGCCAGATTTCTAAGGATAGATACTTTTCATCATAAAATTGGTGTGTCTTCCTAGGAAGAAATTTTTGTTTGGGTTGTATGGACATCAAAAGGTTGCTATTAAATGCCATGCTAAACATAACATATTTTTGGTTTGTAAAACTGCTCATGAACCTAGTAAGGTTAAAAAATGTATAATGATTTTAAACGTTCACCAAAATGTTACCTTTCTTATACATGTAAAAAGTATAGTCCTAGGCAGAAAGGCTTATTACTAGATAGTTTTAAACTAGAGTAGTTTCTAACTTCAACTAGATATTTGGGGTTTTGTTGTTGTTGTGTTTTGAGGGGAGGTTTTTTTGTTGTTTTTATTTTTCCTGAGCACATTATTCTGAAGATAAGATTGTCTGCCAAAACCAGTGTTTGTTGTGATTGCTCAACAGATCCTTTCTTTGGTCGAGGTAACAGTTTCCATGGAACAGGTGGTCGTGGCAACAAGCTTGCACAAATGCGCTACAGCCTCCGAGCGCTGAGATCTGTTGTGGCCCTTTATGATGAAGCTGTGAGCGTTAATTTGTGTGACCAGGGAGCAATAGGCCAGCTACTGGGTAAAAGCACACATTTTGTATTGCTGTTCTTTAATTAGTACATTTCTGTTGACCCTAAGAATGTTCATGTGTTTTTGTGTGCTGTAGTTATAATGTGTCATTCCTTTGCTGAAAAACCTCAAAAAAACCTCTACCAATTAATCTAAGATGTAACTGATTTGATGTTAATTTTTTTTTCCATCTCAATACACGTTGAATGAGTTAAGTAAAACAGACAGTTTTAGAGGTCTAGATGTTTAATTTCAGAGCAAAAGCTGCCCTTTCTTGCTTTGTGTTACTGCATTTGTGTTACTGTAGATCTTGTTTTCATTGTGGCAGTCCCCACAAACTCCAGCCCATGAGTACTTTTCCACTATTGGTCCATCACAGTTGCTTTCCACAACTCCTCTTTAGCACAGAATAAAACTAACAACAAGATACCTTTATATGAACAAGGTGAAGAAAAAAAGCAGACTATAACTGCTTAATCACTGCTCCTGCAATTTTAGAGCATTTCTTGATCAGTAACACATACCTACTGTTAAATTTTGGTTTAAACTGGTTTAATTTCTTTTCTTACAATAACAGAAAGTTTTCAGTACTCTGAAGGAAACTAAACAGGAAAGGTCCTTTGGAATTCAAAGACTATGTTCTAATAAAAAGCCTAGAAATGCAGTATTTTATGACTTCAGTTCAACTCCAGTGAAAACTCTGTGGAAATCTACAACTTCTAGTGAAAGCAAAATTAATACTATACCCTAAATATCAGAATCAAGTAACTTTTCTGACTCTAGGGTAGTTTTGGGTATGAATGCCCTCTTCCACATAGTGGTTCCAAGGCTGATTTTCTCAGCAGTGGTGGTATTTCATGTCTTTCCCACATTTTCACTGTCACTTCAAACATTTGTGAAGCTGCAGAGTAGACTGAACCAGCCAGTTTGTTGCCTTTTTCTAAGGGTCCCGTAATATATATCATTTCCCTGAATTCCTTGCACTGGCACAATATACAGGGCAGCACAGAGTCTGAACAAGGGAGAAGGCAGTGCAAGCTGCTGTCATTAACTCTGTCACCAGGAGTAAAGGCCATGAAACTGCAGCATCAGAGTCTGCACTTCTGGAAGTCATTGTTAAAACACAGGAAAGGAAACTGAACTTATTTTAAAAATCCATTCATGTAAATTTGAGGTTTTTAAAAAGCAGCATCTGCAATAGAATTTTGACTTGTGTATAAGGGCATCCATATATATAAAATCTATCCATTTACAGACATTTTACAGTATGCAGAAGACAAATCTGAAAAAAAAGAAGGTATCGTTCTACTGGAAATCCAAGCTGACATATTATTTATTTTGTCTGTTCTCTGTGAAAGTGATGTCCACAGAAAGGTATGTATCATTTTACCTTACACGGTGCAGAAAATGTCAAAATATATTATATTTTCTTTTAAGGGACACAGCCTTTTTGTGTTTTAATTGAAAAGTAGGTACCAATTGTAGTTCACTGTTAACAAGTCATGTTTCTTGACACAGCTAAAATACAAAAACTCTCAGAAATCCACTAGCAAGTGGTGAACCTATTTGTTAATTTACATTATTTTGAAATTGATATATGAAAGTGTGTTAAGAAATGAATTATCACTTTGGAAAAACTGAAAATCTTTTTTCCTATGTGTATATCCTGCTCTAATAAGTGGACCAGACTTGTTACAATAGAAATATTTACATTTCCTCTTTTTTCCATTGTATTTGCTTGCATGTTAGAATTTAGTAAAATTGCTTAAGAAACATTGCTTTAATTAACATTTCAACAGGAACTCTTCAGCTGTGAAGGAATTGATTTACTTATCCCATTCTTTAAGATGGATCCAAGGAAGTTATACGGTGGATTAGGCCACAATTGTCTCCTCCTCAGTGCACTCGACTGCTTGTGGTTAGTAAAGTATTTTAGCAGCAGTAACTCAGAAAAATGTCAAGACCTATTTTTTAGGTCTGCAATGCTATGACCTTTCTCTGCACATGTAGGCCTTTCTTCTGTATATAATGTATAAAATTCTTCATAAAATTTGACTAATTAAAAATGATGCAAAATAAATGGAATATACTGCATGTAAGATTTTCTAAATATGGATTTATTGTGACAGTCTCACTCCTCACACAGAGTGACCTCCTGACATGCAGAGTTACTTAAGACTTTCTAAGATAGGCGTATGGTTAGGGTCTGTAAATAACTTCAGAGAAGTAAACAGCAGGCAAGAATAAACCAATATTAGCAAAAATCTGTGTAAGCATAAGAATTGTTTTTAAATTGTCTGTATTGGGCTAGAAATATTTTAAAGATTGCCAATACATAGGAGGAAAATAAAACCTTTATTTTTTTTAAGGCAGAGGTTGAAAATACATTAAAAATCAAATATGTTTGCTGCGAGAAAATACTGATACAGGATAGCTTTAGTTTCTCTGTTAATGTCCGTAGCAGAGAAGGTAAAGAAGCAACATGAATGCTGGCTTTATGATGATTTTAATCTGGGAGAAGTAAACTGTTGCCAAAATAAGTCTTGCTTGACTCACCCCCTTGATGTTGCTGCCAAAAATATTCACATAGCCCTACAATAAACCAGATTAGATGACCTGGTTAAATTTTAAACTCTTTTACTGAGTTAGTTTCAGTTCAAATACATACTCCAATTAATTGAGAGCCTGCCTAATTTCTTAGGCTGATTCAAGGAAGGCGTGCCACCTGCCGGAGAAGAAAGAGCAGTCAAGCAGGGTATATTTAGTTATAGGTGTAAATGAAAAGGCACGTGAAATAGGATTTTTCTACTCTCTGAAAGTATGAAGCATATTGCATACCAAATGTTATGCAGTTCAGCAAATTAAATGTGATTATTGTAGAATGTTGAGAAGCATAAAAGTGTTTCTACATTAATGAACTTATTTCTGTTTAAGGTCCTGTGTCGTTGGATGTTATATTGCAGAGGACTATTTTATTGAAAAACAGGGCATTTTTCTTCTTCTGGATTTGTTGGCAGTAGGTATTTTTATTATTTTTGGTTTTGTAGAATGAAAGAGTAGGAAAGCAACATGGAAGAATGCGTTATTTTTGTTGCAGTATCTCCTAAGACTGGTATAATAAAAAAATAAAAAAACCCAAACAAACAAAAAACCCCAACAAAATAACAAAAAAACCACAAACCAACCAAAACCCCCAGTATATTTAATTCCCTGAGACAGACCCAGATAACTGCTCAGAAATTATTAAATAGGTTTTCTTCTTTATTTTTTCTTTTTTAAATACGTATTTGGCATACAGTTTTTGAAAAGAAAACCCAAACTATGCTCTTAGTTTGGATGACATCTCTCTTTAGAAAAGCACTTCAGTTCTTCATATTGAAGTTAGTAGGAATACTTGATGGCTTTAACAGTTTTTATGTTTGAAGTTACATTGTACTTGTATCCTGTGTGTATAGCTACTTCTTTGGATCTTGGACATAGAGCTGGCACAGGCATCCCACCCCTTATGAAATAAAAACGCACCCTGCTTGGTTCATCCACTCCTCATTCATACTGGTTGTACTGTCAGTGCAAGGCTGCAGACCCTCAGAATCACAGAATCATAGAATGGCTTGGGTTGGAAGGGACATTAAACAGCATCCAGTTCCAACTCCCCTGGCCTTGGGCAGGGCCACCTTCCACTAGATCAGGTTGCTCAAAGCCACATCCAGCCTGTCCTATGCAGCCTTTGGGGTTGGGACATCCACAGCTTCTCTGGACAAGCTGTTCCAATCCCTCATTAGCCTCAAAGTAAGGAATATTTTTCCAGTGTTTAATCTAAACTGACCCTCTTTCAGTTTGAAAAGAGCTGCTGCCAAAAGATCTGGCCACAAAAGAGAAGGTGTGCTGTGTGGTACTGCTCAGCCTCTGCTTTCAGAGTGTTTCTTACAGCAGTAAATCTTGGTAGCAGTGTATTCTTCAGTATGTGATCCTGGAGCCATGTACACAAAACCTACTGTGTAATTCTACACACAGGAATGCATCTTACAAGATCCTACACTCATGCCCCTCATGTTCCTTGATTTTTGGAACTTTGCATAGCAGGATTCCAGAAACTTTTAGGACTTTTTTAGGATTTACAAGTTTATATACAAATTTTGTGCAAATGCTAGTAATGAAAAGCTTGCAGTTACTTGAGTATATATTGCACAATTTCTCAGAAAGTAGATATCACTGTGTTTTGAACAGCTTAAAACTTTCTTTACTTTTTCCTTGACCAAGTTAAAGGAAAAGAACCTGTGCAATATAATTCTTGGAATCTTGGTTGAATTTTCTGACAACCCTAAAACCACTTTGCACATGAGTATCTGGCGAGGGAAGGGAGATCAAACAGCAGCAAACCTTCTAATACAGTTATGGAGACAGGAGGAGATGAATTTGGGAGTCAGACGTGATCCATATGGAAGGATTGTTGGTAAGTTTTATGATGCATGTAGAACTGTGAGCAGTCCAGTAAAATAATGACATTATTTGCTTTTGTAGTCTGAATTCTGATGAGAATAAATAAGAGCATTTTTAGCTTTAGACTATAATTCTTACCAATCCTAGAATATCTTCCATTCCATTTTTTTTTCCATTTTATTTATTAATTTATTTTCATTTCATTCTGGTGACTATATGGTATTTTCTACATCAGCTGGGACTGATCCAAATATTGGACAGATTCATGACCAACTTTTCTAATGCTGGTTTGCTTATTTTCTGTTAGTTAAACTGCTTAATTTCTTCCACGAAAGGCATTGTGTTTTGTTATATGTTGTAAAACGAAGTGTGTGCTGTTCTCACTAATTTTTAGTCATGCTCATTAAAATTTCCTGACCCAAATTATGTTCAAATTCTTGGCCAAACAATCAAAATTATTTACATGGTGTCCATAAGGTAAGATGGATTTCCTCCAAGTTTGGATACATACTATCTCTTCATTCTTCTACTCTGGTTTTGTGTTTTTATATTATTAGACGCTAAGAGACCTATTGTTACCAGCTTCCAGAAACAGCAAAAGGCAATTCCAGTGCCTGCCAGCTGTCCCAGTTTTGCCATCATGGAAATTTCAGAGAGCATACGGGCAAAAATTTATTCATTATTTTTCAAGCTAGGTAAGACAAATTAATTACCTTGTCAATGTCATGTTTGTCATTAAACTTAACTTGTTCACTGGTGATCAATAAAGTCACTGAGAAAAAACAAGGTCAAAGGAAACATTGTGATTCAGTGCTCTCTAATTAATAGATGTTTGGTCATAATGGTTTTTTTAAAATTCCCTCTTTATTGTGATTTCAAGACTTCCCCACTACTTTGCTGCCCCTACCACCAGGAAGAATTTTCTTAGGACTAAACCTAAAATTTGCTTGAAATTCTCTGTAATTTATTTTCCCACACACAATATCTCTTTCACATTTTTGCACTTCTACTTTTTTTTTCTCTAGATTGAGACAGATATTACTCATTGATTGCATTTTCTATCATTACCTCTAATTCTTCTTTTTTTTTTTTTTTTCTGGAGTCTTTCCAATTGATTTAAATTCTTCGTGGTCTGTAGTGTACCAAAGCTGAACACAGTACTCCAGCAGAAGCCTCACAGCCAGACAGAGTTATGTTACTCTACACATCTTGTAAATAAACATTCAGACATAAATGTAACAATAGCTGTACTCGAAGTGGCAGGGTATTGTTTGCTTATTCAGCTTAGAATGTTGTACAGTCATATGCCATCCTGGATTTGTACAGGTGGCTATTCCTACAGTTAGAATTTTCTATTTGTCCTTACTGAATTAAATTCTGTGATTTTAGATAATTTTTCAGAGTGCCAAGATTAATTTGCCTTTTAATCCTTTCTTTCAAAGTGTGGCAGTCCCACTTAATTTTTCATTGTTTGCACACTGAATGTGAATACTCATTATACCCTTGTCTTAAAGCCTAGACTGAAGTCAAGATAAGTGATAAATTCTTCCACATCCATGAGATTTTTTTTTCTGTCTGTAGACAAAAGTTAGGTCTTAGTTTTCAGTAATTCATGTTGGGTATTAATTATTTTTTACTGTTAATATTTAGCTGCATAAACATTATTTATCTAATTATTTGTTTCAGGGAGTTTTTAACTTAGAGAATGAACTGGTTTGAAAACATCCTTAGTTTCTCTAATAATCTATATCTACTTGCTCCTCTATTGTAACCCAGGTTCTTACTGATTTTAGTGGTGTTAATTATATTAAATGTTGGCTCACAGCTGGATTCTTTACTAAAATAAAACGGCATAAGATTTTCTTCCAGCTTTCTCCTTTACCTTCCATGTTAGTGATAGACATTGTACTATCTCCTGTGAAGTACTGAAATTATATGGAAGTAGAAAATAACATATGGAAATATTTTATAGTCTTTTCTCAGCAACTATTAAACTCTGTAACAGCCTCTAACACGATGCTCTAGAAAAGCAGTGGTGGAAAATGGTCTTTATTTACGTTTTTTCTTAGCTTCAAAACATGATGTAGGTATACTCTAGACAGATGCTGCTTTCCCAGTTACCACACAGATGATATGATGAAGAGATTTGATAGACTACATTTAGATTATTTTAAATTGTGCCATTATCATTCAGTGTGAAAAACAAAAAAAAGAAACTCAGTCTCAGCAACCATATTTCCCTACCTTATTCTTTTACACATACTGGGAGCATTTTTAAAAGATGGAGTTGTGATGCTCAAGGCATTTTGCTGGAGACAAAAATCTACAGGATGGAAGGACACCCTCATTACACAGCTTTGGAACAAAGCACTAGTATAATTTTCCTTTTGGCTACTTCGCAGTTAAAGCAAACTCTTTATGTGCTGAACTGCTGCTCTAGAATCAGTAATCTGTACTCAGCTGTTTGTCTGCTTTAACAGAAATCAAACCCTTACCACAAAAGTGTAGCATCCTGGCCTACCAAGTGAAGGGAAGGCTGACAGAGCCATTCAAAAGTAAAGATTTTAGTACAGAGACAGTGTGTTATGGAGAAATGGGGGTTTTATCAGCAAAAGCCTGCTCAGGATCAAGAGTGACTGACTGGTGTATATGTGATGAGGATTTTGCATGTGTTTATATGACAAATAAGATATCTTCTTTAAGAATATTATATCTTAAGAAAAATTGTCATGATGTGATTAATATTCTTTTAGGTTTTGAAAATTTACCCGGCTTATCTGCTGAGGATTTAGTTACACTTGCTATTATACAACATTATATTGACTTTAAAGTGAGTATAATTCAAGCAAATATTACTATTGTACCTGCATTCCCAAAAATAGCAAGTTTATCTCAGGACACAGGAAACAAATAACCCTTCAAAAGTTGTCCCCTATGTCACAAGTCACCTATAACTCACATAGTAAAAGCTAGTATTCACCTGCAAAAGAAACAATCCCACTTCCAACATTGCATCAATCCCCATTTTCTTGCTTCATACTGCTACAAATGTTTGTAACCATGCAGCAAATTAGTCTAGAAACTAATGCTAGTTAAAAATATCTCGGAAATAAACAATTTTAACTGTTTCTCAGATTAAGACTGGAATGTGCCAGGAGTAAGAAATTGGGGAAGGACTGCAGAGTAGGACTGTGTCCTTGTACAGTAAGGTCGGTTTAAGGGGACACTAATAAAAATTACATTAAAACCCCATTCTTATAAAGGTTATTCTGTGCTTTGCTGTCTTTGTCCCTGCATGCAGTATCCATCCATCCATCCATCCATCCATCCATCCATCCATCCATCCATCCATCCATCCATCCATCCATCCA
>CM031858.1:21967220-21990409 GCA_018697195.1 Certhia americana
CCATCCATCCATCCATCCATCCATCCATCCATCCATCCATCCATCCAGTGTAAAGTTAAGAAAGATGCCTTAGTTTATGATAAATTTATGCTTAGGAATAAAGTCTGTGAGAGCTTGCAGTATTCAGGAAATAGCAAGACTCAGTCTTTGGTTGATAATTCCAACTTCCATTGATGGCTTGTGTTGCAGTTTACTCTAATAATGTCTGCAATTTGAGTTTTTTAGAAGTAGGCAGGAGGAGTCAACACTTTGCTCTTGTAATTTGGTATCTTGAAGCTATTTTTTCTGAATTTCTGTAGTTATCAGCATTCTTGTTACTCCTCTTTGAATTAAGTTGGTCTTGGGAAGGCTTGGAGAGGCTTATCATGAATGAATCTGGCATAGTATTAGTGTAGTCTAACCTTGCATAAAAATTCTGAGAAGTCAAACAACAATAAGAAGAGAGATATTTGCTCTGTTTTATTTTGAATAATAAGAAGTGAAGAATGAGATAAATACCAAATCATACGGTGTATGTTTCACACACAGATTGGAGAGGTTTGGAGTGAAATATCTGCAGAACTAAAAGAAGAATTCAGGCCTGTTACATCAGATGGGAGAACCTTGAAACTTATTTCAGCGATGTCAGAAAATACTGGAGAAATGGTTGTTGCTCTGCAGTCTGAAGTGCTTGAACGACACCACCACGATGAAATCCAGAAAGAGAAAAAAAATTACAAAGAGGTAAGACAAAGTAGGATTTAAATAAGGAAAGCCCACCTAAGCTTTTTTGTCCACTTATGTGCAGATTTTCTTATTCTATAATGTAAAGAATCCTGCATGTGTACGCTGCATGAAGAGTTTTCATCTGTCTCAGCAGCAAAATTTTAACTTAAAATTAAATTAGGTTAATCTCAGTCCTCCCAGCTTGTGTAATTTCCACAGTATTTAGAGACCAACATGAAAAAATGAAGCAGTATCATCAGTGATGTGTCAGCAATGGGGTAACCAGAAATGATCAAGTTGCACCCATGTTCATCTGAAGCAGATAACAATACAAAGTACCCTTTACAACTATGCCTGCTTCTTAAAATAAAATGTAAGTCTGTCTTAAAGGCTCCCCTGCTAAATATTCACAGATCTTCATTACTTCAGAAAGTAGGGCTTTGTGCTTCCCAGCATGCTGAGAATGAGACGATGTAGACATTTTCCAGCTTTGGTTATAAGGCAAACATTTCATTTTTTTTGCTCCTTTATTGTCTCACCCTCCTCCTGCTTTCTGAGAAGATCAGTTGGTCCAGTTGTCTGAAACTCATGCTGATGTTTTTGAAGGATTGTCCTGCATTATGATGACTGCACTTATGTCATCTGAATTGATTCTGTCTCTTTTATTCAGCATTTGAGAGTAAGAATATACAGAAAGGATTCCTGAAAGAGCTGGGCCTCATCCAACATATGTGTTGGAAGAGAAGAAAATTAGTTTTTGTGAAGTAAGCCTCTCTTTGTTTTTAAGGGCAGTGCATAAGTGGAGTTTTTAAAGGGCAAGAACTTTACTACAACACTATTGTCCAGTCTCAGGTGAGAGGGATGAGCTAAGGTAGCCAAAGGGGAGTAGGTGAACATTCTTTTCAAACAGCACAAGCAAGGAAATCAGAAGAGATCTGATATGAGAACAGGATTGTGTTGCATGCTGTAAATCTCATTTATATTACAGATCCAAGCTACCCGTGCACAGAGAGAACTGATAAATAAATCTTGGGAAAATTTCTTGACTCGGACATCAAACTATGAGGCATTGAAGGTAAGAAACTTGATGGAGCAAAAAATTTACAGTCATGGTGGTGTTATAATAATTGTGAAGTTCCAAACACATTTCTTAATGAATTATAAGGACATTCAAGTAGAAGTGATACTGAGTTTTATATTCACACAGACATAGAAGAAGTAACCATAAGATGTAATGGAAAAGTTATATAATCTGTGATTCTTCTGACTACAATCACAAATTGGGGATCAACGTTGTCACTTGCAATTGAGGAGCGGTGTATATATGTGTATTTCTTCTAAAACTGTTGAAACTAAAAGTCTGATCATTCTTACTTTTCTTTATTTTTTCTAATTCTTCATTCTCTTTTTTTAGTACAGCAGACATCTTTCAAGGTGGGAAATATTTTATAATGAAAGGAGTTTCTTCTAGCAATATTTGGACTTTCCCAAAAGAACATAAACATATGAGAGTCCTGGTTTGGCAACCAGACTCAGTTGGAAAATGAATGAAATCAGGCTTAAAAGAAAGACTTTGGCAGCTAAATTTAATTTTTCTTCATTTCCCAAAGGACTTGCAAAGAACAATTGGAGAACAATTTTAATTCTATGCAAGCATCTCCCTGGCCTATGGAAAGATGTCTGCTAGAATTAGAAATGATAAAGGGACAGAAAAAGGACCTGAAGAAGTACAGACTCATTAGTTTTAACTGAGTTGCTGGGAAGCAGTTTTAGGCACATGAGGGGGAAGGAGTTTAATACCGACTGACATGAATTTACCAAGGACAAATCATGCTTTGCCAACATAATTGCCTTCTGTGATAAAATTATTTGTCCTGGAAAAAGAGGAAGGGGGATGCTTATTCCCTTGGCTTTAGCAAGGTTTTTAGCACAGGCCTGTGTAGCATTCTTCTAGGCAAAATGGGGATTTATGGACTAGATAACATACAGGTCGACTACAAGCTATGGGAAAAACTGGGTGGACTGATGGGCTCTAAAGTAAAGTGGTCAGTGATTGAAGTCTAACTAGTGATCAGTTTTGAGTGATACTTCTCTGAGTTAATTATAGGGTTGATAATATAGTGTTCATTTAACATTTTCATTTGTGACTTGGATATTGGATCAGTATCCATCCTCATCAAATTCAGGGTGTGAATGCCCCATCCCTGGAAGTGTTTAAGGCCAGGCTGTATGGGGCTCTGAGCAACCTGGTCTGGTGTCCCTGCCCATGGTGTGGGAATTGGAAAAAGATAAACTTTAAGGTCCCTTCCAACCCAAATCGTTCTGTGATTCTGCAGTTCTCTGACACTGAGCTGGAGGAAGCAATCCATATGCTGGGAGGTAGGGTTGCTATTCTGAAGCTGGATGGATGGGCTGACCAAAATCTCATGAAGTTCAGGAAAAGAAAATGTGAAGTCATTGACTTGGGATGTGTTGAAATGCCTCAGTACAGCTGGGTCTGCCTGGAGAGGTGGCTGTGTGCTGTGTGGGGTGAAAGCTGACCATGAGACAGCAGTGTGCTCTCGTGGCCATGTAGGCTCACAGCACCCAGGGCTGCATTGCACAGAACACGGCTCGCTGGTCACAGCAAGCACGGATTCCCTTCCCACCTTTGCAGTGCCACGTCCTTTGACGCTGTTTTTGGGTGCTCAGTACAAGAAAGAGTCAAAAAGAAGGGGAGGGTTCTTACAGTTAAGGGCAAATAGAAGTACAACCTCATTTATTTTGTCATGTTGTTTGTATATTTTCAAACAAGTGCAAATGACACAATTCAGATTAAAACAATTTTACCTTTTTTCTGACTATCTTCAGAAAGCAAAAATGCTTCAGGAAACATCAATAGAGGCTTCCAGATCTAAAGCAAAGATTCAAAATGGACCAGACCATTCTACTGATATTCCAAAACTCCATACAACAGTAAGTAATCCTTAATAACACTGTTTAATTTTCATTAATAGGTAAGTGGTATGGGGTTTGTCTGGCTGTATACATGCTGCTGCTTATGCTCTCTTTAATAATGTTTATGTTGACAAGCTCCAAGTACATAAGAAAGAATCTGTATCTTCTGCAAATTGCCACTTCCCATTCTGCCATAGCCTTAGACAAGCACTTGGCCAGAATGAGATTCAGATCTGCATGTTACTCTAAAAAGGTGAGGGCAAGATGGGCCCTATGCTATGTGACATGTACCTGTCATGAGACAGCCATACATCAAAACCTTGCTGAGGTCAAGACCTGCTCTTTTCATTGTTTAGTACATCTGTGCAATCTGTGATACATCCATAGAGGTGTCCTTTATCAGTAACATGCCCCTGGTTGTCTGCAGATAAGCCACTTGTTGCATCTGCAGAAAACATTTTGTTCTCATTTCTGTCAGTTAATTGAAGTGTGAGAAAATAAAAACTTTGTTAAGATCTAATTCACACCTAGCAGCGTATTTAGATGTTGAGTTTTGACAAAATATGGGGGAATCCTCAGTCTAGCCAATAACTGGTTTTGAGCTGGCTTATTTCTGTATAAGCATCACAGCTGAGGAGGATTTAAGGGGGATAGTTTCTTGGTTGTTTATACGTTACTCTTACATGTGAGGAAAAACTAAAAAGAATAAACATGAGGTACTGTTTTCAAACTTGTATGAAGGCAAGAGATTTTATTTTGGGCTTCCTGGCATGAATGAATAATGACAACTAAGGTGCAACTTGAAAAAAAAAAAGAGCGGAATTTCATGTTTGATGTAATGGAGAAGCAAGGAACTTAATAGGAAGCAAGAGGATTGTTTCAGAGTGCTGGACTAGGATTTTTCCCACATTATCTTAAACTTCAGGAACATATGGAGGGACACCTCTGTGAATGCAAGATGAAGTGGGCTGGAACAATTATTAAGGTAAATTGCATAAGCAACAGTGAGACTTAAACAGCAATATTTTGCAGAAAGTATCTGAAAAATTTTGATATAAGCATGAGTAATCTGGAAGTTGTTAGTGGGGAGAAATATACTGTTAGATTTTATTTTAAAGGCTTGAACCTCAAGCCAATAATGTTTATATCTTAGAGGGAGAGGATTTAACAAGAAAATACTTTCATGGTTCTACAATCAGTATTTCAATACTGTAGATAAAAACAAGGAAAAGGTTAGTCCATTTTGCAGAATACGTGTATTGAGAAGACAAATGTAACAGCAACATCATATAACATTTCTCAGGTACATTGCTTAGGAGAATTACAGGTGACAGACATGGCTGGAAATTTTTTTTTAATGCAACCATCTTTTTCCCTCCTCTCTGCCAAACACCCTCAGCAGTGAGAGATGAAGATTAAGCTAAGATGGTTGTTGCAAACCAGTCAAAGTCAAGTAATCAAACATGCGAGCCACATGCACTCATGGAGTTGCATTTTTTTTTTTTAGTAAGTAATGATTGGAAGACAGAGCTGTCACTCAGGGATATTTATTCCAAGACCCCCACCCATTCAGTATAAAGAGTAGTAATGAATCTGGACAGGTTATGTGTCTTTCAGTTTCGGAGGTTTCCTGGAGGAGTAGTTCTATGCAATTACATTTTGAGAGAAAGAGGGCATGTTTGGTTTTTTGGGGTTTTTTTATTTGAAGAAATAAGTAATAATATATAGTGAAATTCTGAGGTCACAAGCTGTGGCTAGCATTCTATACAAATCCAAATAAAATTGTACAGCGAACTTCTGTTGGATAAAGGCTTGATTTTCTTTTTTGCAATTCATCAATCAGACCTGAAGGCAGAAAAGCAGAGCACATAAAAGTGCCCGCTGGGAAAACATTCCCTCCTTTCTTTTGTACTGATGAGAACAAATTGTGAATTTAGTATAAAGGATAGTTTTACTGGCCCTTGGAAACCTCAGCAAGGCATCTCCACCAACTGAACAATATTTTCAAAAGGCAGTTTATGATTTAACTCTCCTCTCATTTTAAATGTTAATGTGAAAGTCAAGCAATGAATTTATTTTGTATTTCAGGTTGGACCTGGTCGCTTTGTATCTGTGGAAAGTACGCCTCGTCAGCATGGTGGAGGGCCACTGGCTGATACAGAGCATGCTCCTAGAAAGTCCTCTGATTGTAAAGGAGCCAAAAAAAACCATAAAACATTGGACTCAGTCAAGAAAAAATCAGTACCTCTAGAATAGATGCTGTTTCAAAAACTGCTATATTAATATATAGTTACCTATATATAGATAGAAGATAAAATCTGTTTTTAATTATTTGAAAGATTGCTTAGAACATCATAAGATTAAAATTATATTTTCCCTTAATTGATATAATGTGGGGATGTTTTATTAATAAAGTCCCCTGTACAATATGGTACGAAGGTATGTTAGTCTAGTAACTTTGTGTGTTAATATCCACTGTCAGCAGAGCCACTGTTTTCATTTCCATCTCTTGCTGGCACATTCCATACATTGCAGTTTAAGTATCTCATTGAGCAGGGTGATAAATCTTCCCATAAACACATTTAATTCTTCATTTTCCTGATTACCATACCCACATAGTTTTTGTCCAAGCCCATTTTGTTTCTTTAATTGCCACTTTTAGCATCAGGACTTCTGACATCCCAGTTTTCATCTAAACACTCCCTAAGGAGCTTGTTTGTCGCAATAGTTTCTCCCAGCCTGTTGGAGAGACCTGCTGGAACATCCTTCCTTGGGTTGCTCACAGCTCTATAACTGATCTTACTAATCTAATAATTGTTGGGCTATTATTCATATTGTCTCCAAAAAGAGCTCATCTTCTTCCACCTTGGCACCTCTAGAATGCCTACACAAACTGGTGAGAAGAAGACCTTTGTGTAGATGACTCAATTTCTGAGCTATTTTCTTTTTTAATTCAGTCAGTGCCAGAATCCACTATATTACAATAGCGCAAGATTCCCTGAGGCTCGTCATTTTAAAACCAGTTGCTATCCAGTGCTATGGCATAAATTCCTGTGACATTGCAAGCTTTTATGCTGTAACATACAAACTGGCACTTAATCTGTCTTTTTTGCCTGTCAGCAACATCTTGAGAAAAGCACAGACTTTTGCTCTTTGAACTGCCAGCTTGAAAAAAGGGAAATAAATTTGAGCTAAACATACTCCAACTCCCTTTTTTTACTTCATGAAAGAAGGATGGGATAGGTGTATGTATAAGTGTATCCTAAAAATGTTTGTCACATAACAAGACAAACATAGTGGTTATTAAAAATAAAGGCAAATAGTTTTGTTTCAAAATTGACTACCTAAATTTTATAAAAAGAAGAACCCTAAGAAAATAATGAAATAAAATAAAACATATGCATGAAAAATTTGAAGTTTATTTGAAGTTTAGAAAAATCTCTACATGTGTCTTTTCCAGAGATCAGAAAGGATTTTTCTTATGGGCAGGTCTCTTAAACCCTTGTTGAGTAAGAAAGTCATTACGTTGTAGAGTAGGAAAGTCCTCTAGTACTTAGAGAAATTAAATTGAGCTATGGTAATTTATTTAACTTTTTATGGTGACCCTTTTGCTGACTGATTAACTACAATCTAACTTCTGTATGACATTTTCCCAAAACTGTCTGTATAAAGTTTGTTCTATTAAATTAGCCTGTTTGTGTATTATTTGCCTGCCTACAAGAAAAGGTAGACAAGGTATATCAAGACTAACTGAAGTCCTCTGTGTCAAGTAGTCTTGCTCAGTTTTTTATGCTTATATTTCTCTGACATCTCTGCAGCATCCTTGCTGCTTTGTTACTGGTTTAAAGAATGTGTGGTCTGTTATCTTTTCACAATTAAAACCAAACAATACATACTTTACTAGGAGACCAAAGACTGTGATGTTTGGAGGGATTTTTCCATGCTTTTTTACATGCACATATGGCAACAAGACAAAGGCCCCCCCAAAAAAAAAAATTGTAGAGGATTTATGTAAGTCCTTCCAATTTCTGAGCAAAAGCTACAGCAATACACTAGCCAAGGTATGGATAAAGAACCTTTAACTGGAAATCAGTTTTGCCTATGCAAAAACTTTAAATCAGGCACAAAGTGAGCCCCATGACATTCTCCCACAACTGCATTGTTTCTGCTAGACACCCTGACTGCAGATGAGCAAATGCTCATTAATTGAGCATTAATGTTAAATAATAATGACTGGAGAACAAAGGGGACAGAATTTTCCCCAATACTTACAATATTTATCCTTCACAAATCAATACTAACACAAGGCTCACGGCAGCACAAGTAACACATGGACCACAGTTTGGCTGTTGCAGGGGGGAACACACAACACCCAAGAAACTGGGCTTGTCCCTGCTGTAACCCAGGCTTGGCAAAAGAGGGGGTACTGGTGGAAGAAAAGATCATCTCATTCACTGTTAATCCCTCAAGCTGACATCCCAGGAGTAGTCAGCTGTGGCTTTCCACAGCTCTCATAGATGCATACCATAGCACATCCACCTGGATTTTTTTTTTTTTTTTTTTTAACTGCAGCTGCTGCTGTGTACCTGGGGTTCACAATCACCTTCCCCTTTGGCAGACACCACAGAGTGACCATAGTAATTGTTTGTTCAAACATTCTGAAAACAGTTATGGTGGAAGCTAAGAACTTAAGAACTTTCGTGTCTTGCAGAAAACTAATTAAAACAGACTTACTGCCTGAAGAAGGATTAAGCTTTTAAAACTGCGTAGGATACCTTGCTCTGGCATTCAATTAAAATATCACTAATAACAGAGGAAACAATCCCTTTAAAATGTTATTATACTTTGACACTTCTGTAGGTGATCAATGTAGGTGAACAAGGGGCATTTTTTAATATTATTTATGCCAGTTAAAGCATTTGTTGCAAATGCAATGCAGTACACAGCTTTATAAACTAGATATTGCTGGAGCAGGTTAGATGATGGCTCTCAAACTGCTGCTCATCATAATGTATCAATTCCTGAAGTTGTTGTGTTTGGATGTGTAATAACTCCATTTGCTCAAAAATATTATTTCTATCAGGAACTTAAAGTGATGTTCCTGGGACAGAAAAAACTCTCACTACTTTTGTACCCTCTCCAGAATACTGTAGGAGACATATTTTAGAAGATGCAGTTCAATATTGTATTTACCTAAATGAACATTTACAAATCTATGAGACTTGTTGGACATTTTACAAACTGTATATGAGCTAGACATTATGGATTGGATGGAATGGATGGATTCCTTATTACTTATAAAGGTTTATAAACTGTTACAGCATGAGTATCATTTCCTAAAATAATTAAAACCACCTGTAATCTCATAAAAGGCTGAAACATAGTAGGGACTAAACAAACTGCATCACCCAAGGAGTAAAGCAGAGAACAGTTAGCATTTCTCAAGTTTTTTATGCGCAGAAGAATTGGATTAAGTACGTAGTTAATCTCCTTGAATTATTTTATCTATGCTCAATGGTTTATACTGAGAGCAGTAGTCGAGTCAGTCAGTTCCTCTTTTGAACCACTTGGTGCATGAGTCCCATCGCAGCTGTGATGTTCCTGCAATGACAGGGATGGACTGCATCACCTTACTTGCAGTCTTGTGTAAAGCACTGTCCTTTGTGTCAGGTACTAGTGCCTTATCAAATAACATTATTACACAAGAAAACTACTGCTATTCAGACATTGCTGCTTAGAAAAATACTTTAATTAATCCATAGCTTAGACTAAGCAATGATAAAATACAATGTCTAGATTGCACAGGACATTACAATGAGCATAATCCTTCCCTTTAGCATAATGTCTCACCTCTTTTGTTTGGTTTTTTTTTTCAGTTCTTAAAGTTAATATGTGCAAGACAATGTATAAAATACATTTGTTTACATTTTCTCTGTTGCATAATGTATAAAAATATATTGAGTTTCCATCAAAATTAACTTTTAAAAAGAGAATTATTGGAAAAGACAAGACTCTACAAAAATATGACACATCCAGGCTTTAAAGTTTACATAGGAAAACAAAGGTGTTGACTCAGAACACATCCTTACATGCAGTGAGGAAAAGGCAAGCTTGGTAGACTGCAAGACTACCAAAAAAAGCAAAAGTGACAGTGTGGGGATTCATGTACTTATCAGTTTAGGAGTGATTAAGTACTTTATACAAAAAAAAAAAAAAAAAAAACCAAAAAAAACCAAAGATTGAACCATGCCAAAGGATTTGTCCAAACATCTACAATATATATTGGATTTTGTATTTTGTGCTCCTTCATTTTGATGTTGCCTTGTTTAAGTATTTTTTCCCTTTTTTCCATTTTCTCCCCTTTTGACCTAAAATGGATTGGTGAAAGCAGACCCTGCAAGAATATGAAAGACAGGTAGTTATTGTCCAAGCAATATGTTAGAAATGCTATGATTAAATAATCTTCATGTTCATTCCAAGAATCTGAATCATCAGACAGGGTACATCAGAAAAAAGCCTATTGCTGAGGAGGAATGGGGTCAACAGATCTTGGACTGATTAATAAGATGTAAAGTCACCTACATGATCTCAGTTCAGACTCAAACCTGATCATGGTGACCTGTCACTGTTTAGTGATTCAGAGTGACCATGACATCACATTATATGTCAGTAGTTTTAGTAGGAAGAATAGGGCTCAAACTGTCAGGGATTTGAGCTTCCCTTCCTTCTGCAGAACTATGATTCCCCAAAGCTGAGACTGAACTCCTGATACAAGGAAACTTTCAGTATTGTAATTACTTTATTAATGTATTGTCATTTATATGCACACAGTGATAAACAGAGAATGCAGCATCCATTTTCACACACTTCCACGTGCATACCCAGCGTTTTTTACACTTTGCTAAATATAGGAATGTAGTAACCTAACTACTAGTGTCTCATGCATTGTGAAAATAGCTATTATTGAAAGATGCAAACACTTGACAAACAGAAAGAGAAAACTGGAAATTAGTATATTGAGTTGTCTAAACAATGAAGGGTGAGGATGGAGCTTTGTTTCAGTTTAATGTTAGTACCATATCCTATAGTTACCTTCTAAAGTTCTGTGTGAGTATGTGGAAGAATATTTGGGAGATGTTAATTGTCTTCTGCCCATTCCATGGGATCTTGAGAGCACACAGTCTACATACATATCCCAGAAGTTCTGGGCTAAATCATTGAAGAGTTCATTGTGCTTGGGCTTAGGGGATTCCTTTAGGAACATCATGAAGTCCCAGAGAGCAATGACTGTATCTGCTACCTTGAGTTTCTTCATTTCCACCAGCCCATGGGACGATACCTCCCAGCACTGATAGTCAATCTCACGCAGGCTTGGAGGAGTTTCTTTTTGATACTCTAGATTGGCATAAACCAAATTCACTATCAATATACAGCCCAGCTGAAAGTACCACCATCGTTTCCATACAAACTCCATACTTCAAGAAGATACCTGAAAAAAAAATGTATAAAATCACAGTGATTCTGACGTTATATCGTTCATTGTCATGTAACTCTCATGGGTACCCCAAGAGATAATTTATACATATATTCAGAAAAATACTTTATTTCAAACCATGAAATAAATACCAGTCAATGAACCCTAATGCTAGAAGCTAGGTTTGCACCTAGAAATTGTTAATGCCATTTAGAACATGAAAACCTGAAGCAAAAAGTTTGAAGTGACTATAACCAATGTCAGAATTGCTCCTTGAGACCAACACTTCTTCCCTTTACCTCCTGTGCTTGGATATTCAGTAAAATTAGATTAATAGCAGATGCTTAAAGAGTACTAATGGTATGTTATTTTAAGTTACTGCAAACAAATAACAATTATAAACAGCCAATCTTTCATGGAAAGTGTGACTCAGAAAAATGGTAATGAAGGAATGGTAAATCAGACTGTGCACTGCATTGGGTGAGTGTAGGCATGTTATGAACTCATTCAGCAGCTATTGGAAGACTGGAAGAGGGAAAACTCCTTTCTGGCTTATATTAGAAAATTAAGTAAGTTTTTGGCATTATTTGGCATTATTTCTAGTATATATGCAAAACAGAGAAACTATGTGGAGAATTAAAGATGGAAAGAGCAATAACACAGGAGGCATAATAGAAACTTCAAATGCTACAGAATATGTATTCTTTACTATACAGAGATTCCCTCAGGAAAAATGCAGTCTTCCTATGATGTGTATTCCATATCCTTGAATCAAGTTTGTACAGAACAGCAATAAAACACCTGATAATTTTTTTTTATCAGCCCTTTCTATCAAGATAAAGTGCAGTGGAACAGGAGAATAAACATAAAGAGGAAACCAATCAAACAAAAAAGACAGAGGAAGAAGTCTGAAGAAAAAGAAGACAGTCATAACTTTCAGACAGTGCCCCTATTGTGGTATCCTAAATCAATAGCATTTTAAGTAGTTGGTGCCATGCTTATTCCTACAGTTTCCAATTCAGAGTGTAAAACATAATTACAAAAATGATGTGAGGTTTTGTACAGAAAAAAAGGCAACATTTTGGGCAGCTGTGCAAATTTTACTGGGAATTTGGCCAGAATTGCAAGTCTGCTTCTCCACTCAAAATTTATCTCCGGGCACTGTCGATATTAAAAGTTAGTCTGTGATATCTTCAGAGTGCTAACACACTGATGACCTTTCTGCAACTCCTAGTAATGCAATTAAAGAGAGAATAATCCATAGGTCATACAACATTTATGTGGAATGTCTGTGAGAATACAGAGTTGAGGTGACACCATGGAGTTCAGTCACACAAAACTGGGTCAGGAAGCAGGACAATTTGAAATAGGCTCTTTTGCTGTGGCCTCGAAGTCCTGGGATGATTTTTAGTTTGAATGTGTAATCACACTGCTGCAGCCACCTGAGGTCCCTAGTCATGTATTCCTTTACTTCAGCTTCAGAAGCCAAGGAACTGAGCCAGACAGATACCCTCCAACCTAACTCCTTCCTAAAACCCTGGGCCAGCTACCATTCAGCAGGCAGCAGGATTACCTGCCTCAGCATCCTGAGAGCTTATCAACATACATTAGTTTCACTGTTTTGGGTACTTAGAAAACTGGTTCCAGCAAACAAGTAGGGATGGAAATGCATCTCTTCTTGCTTCCACTTCCTAGGCACCAACATTCAGAGGAAGGACACATTTCCTACGAAGTAGGAAAACAGCAGCCAGGAAACCAACATTTGAGTTCTGATTTCATGTTCTAATCCAGCTAAAAATTGGAATGTTAAAGGCCCATTTGAACAGCACAAAACAGCACAATCAGGAGCACAACAAACCTCCAAACTAGTAACTAGAACTAGTAACTCCCACTATTAGTACAAGAAAGAAGAATTTCACAAAGGCAGCAACTAATGAGCCACAGCAGAAGTTGTACTTACAGTATTTAAGCGAGGAGATGGAAAACAGTAGCCTTGAAAAACAGAAGTCAGCCACTTGGAGAAAATAAAGACATTCATGAGAGGGCTGCAAGTGCCTGGCAGCTGCTGGATGCTCCGAAGATGCTGAGGATACAGTGCACAGACACGAGTCTGCCACTGGCAAAGCAGCAGCAGCAGCAGCTGAACTCAGGTCGGTGGAAGGGTGGAGGGAGCTGTGGCAGCCCCACCTCCTTCTGCAGCAGCACCCAGTGTCAGCCCAGACTGGGCTGGGGCCTCACCTGGAGACACTGGAGGTGGGGGAGGCTCAGTGAGGGAAGAGGAGGGGCAGAGAGCTGTCAGAGGGAGGAAAACACAAT
The DNA here is from genome assembly GCA_018697195.1 of Certhia americana. NCBI lineage: Eukaryota > Metazoa > Chordata > Aves > Passeriformes > Certhiidae > Certhia > Certhia americana. The sequence continues at coordinate 21,980,653 of CM031858.1, forward strand.
GGATAGCAAATCTTTCTCCTAATCAGGAACATGAACACTCTCATTTAATAAACTCCCATTCATAAACCTAGATTTCCATGCATGTTCCTGTTTGCCCACCAGGACATGCATAGACAATGCTCAAAGTAATGAAAAAGAACAAACGTGGTAGAATTGGGTCTGTTTAGGATTTCACAACTTGCTTTGGTGGAGTTCAACATGACAAGAACAGTCAGTCAGTTTTTTGAACTAGAAATGTAGTAATTTCTGTCTAAAAACCAATATATACAATGCTTAAGTACAAATACAAATCTGCTCTGAAATGACAGTGTTCACAATTACATATCTTCTGTAAGCCTTGCCATCTACACTATGTCAACACTTTCAAAATCTTGCTTCAAAAAGTAAGCCACCTACACAACTAAATAGAAGGAAATATCTGGAAGACTGGAATATAGTAGCTATCTCTGAACTCATTGTATCATTGAAAGGAGCTAAAGCTCTATTAGATGTAATTATTCCTTGAAATTCTAAGGCGGTGTTCATAAAAAAGAAATTAAAGCATCAGAAAGACTTCACAAGTCTCTCTTTAAGTGAGCTTTAAGTATTTAAGTGATTTAAGTGAGCTTTAAGCTTTAAGTGAGCTCCTTTGTATCACAAATAATAAACAAATTAAGTTTTCAAGTTCAGAAAATTTTCCCTTTCCGTTTGCTTTATGCACTATCAAATTTATTAGTGTTGTCAATCTCACAGTGAAACTGCCAAAATTTTAAAGGCATTTAAAGTCATGGAAAGAGATGGGTAGTTCCACTTGCTTGGCTGTGGCATCAATCCCTTCTCATTTCATTCCTGCTTACAACATCTAGGTGTAGTAGCACAGGATACTGGTGCAAACACAGTGATTTCCTTCTACTCCAACAGCCACTGAAGGCAGCCTTTGATCATATTTCTTCATCCTACAGATTTTTTTTTATCACTCTTCTCTTGCTTTTCCCTTTTCTAGTTAAATCCACCATTTTCAGTCTTAAAACTAGGTACTCGCAGAACACACCTATAGAAATTGAAATTCTAAGGAACAGGTGTTTGTTGGGAAAATCCTTTCAAATAAAACACCTCTTTTTAAAATGCCACTTTGTCAACAATATTCTCTTTGGAATCTACATGAAAATTCATTGATAATATCTAAAAAAATCACATCTCTAAGTGAAAAAGGTTCTGAAGGCTGACTTCTATATTTTATTTTCCTTTCTGATGTTATCCACTTTGTCAGTCATGCACTGGGAACTCATCACCTGTGGGAGAATGCCACCTGGAACAAGGATGAACCCACAAATTCAAGTTGGCAGAAATCAAAATTATTGGCAGCTAATAATCCTGTGAAATGTTACATAAGTTTGTAAGATGAAAGCATCATGAAGACAGTCAGTGATCATTAAGTTAGTCATTAAAATTTCTATTTCAGAACAAGAAAAGTCAAGGAAAGCCAAGAAAAATCAATCTGTGACCACCTTTGTAAAATCGAACATACCTGAAAGCTACATAAAAGCTTGAGCTGAAGGGGAAAGTCCTTAAAGCCAAGAACCTATATACATACTTTGGAAAGAGTTTTTTTAGCTAATGCCTAAATATAAATGGGATTTAGAGAAAAATGTTGTGTTGTGTTCTTAATTCTGCAAAGCTTCTGAAAGAATTCCAAAGCTGCAGCGTATGCTACATATAGACCCAAGGACTCCAGCACAGCTGCTTGACACTGAGTTTTAGTAGATGGTTCAATAGACACTTAGTAAAAGTGTCTACTTCTGTGATTTTTAATTTTTTAATTGATAGCTGAATCCAGGCAAAATAAAATCTTTCCCTCAAAATTCTTCCAACATTGATACCTTTCCATAGCATGTATTTTAAACTGTTGTACTTACACTTATTCCTTCTATTATGGCAGCCTAGGTGCTTCCATCTAGTGGGACTTTATTGTATTGAAGAGTGTATCCTTGGCATTGGTTAAATCTTTTTATCTTTTCCATAAAACTGCAAAATTAATACATCAATATTTTACAATATTCGGACCTTAGGTTTTTTGGTGAAATCATTTTGCTCAATTAGAAATACCATTATGCCAACTTACCAGCTGTGTGCACATTCAGAAAGGCAAGGAAAAGAAAAGCTGACTTTTGTTTTTTGATTATTTCAATTCTACTTTAAATAAATCTGAATTGTTAAAATATTTCAATTAATTTCTACATATTTCCATCAAAGTTAGTTCTTTTCTAGACTGAGAAAAACACCGCATATACCACAAATTTCAAAAAACTGCTAGTGGAAGTTTTAAAATTGCTGGAGAAAGAGATTTTATGGCTTCTTCTTATTATAGTTTATGACAGTACACTACTTAGTGATTTATACCATGAGAGAAAAGAAAGAGAGGGGTAAAACTGTGATTTGAGGTAGCTGTACCCTTGTGATTTTCAAGCAATCATATACAAATGCATGAAGTACACAGTAAGAACGAAAGAGCAGGAACTGAAACATTATTTATCACAAAACTCAGAATATGCATTGACTCTGTATAAATCAGTTTTGAAACCATTTAAATGCTACCAGCTTTTTGTGATTGAATTATATATATCTCTGTGGCATAGGCACACTTGTACGTAAACAAGATTGATACACTGAGGATAAAGAATTGAGTCACCATCTGCATCACTGATTAGCAGTTTCTGAAGAAAAAAAAGACAGAGTGATGTTCTGCCATCAGGCTTGACAGTGAAGTGCTCACAGCCCTGTTACTGAAGATCAAGTATGACACACCCAATGCAAACAGGAGAGAAAGGTGATTGAATCAGTCCTGCCCAGGCAAACAGTCTCTTCAGGAGACCCAATACATTTCTGAAGTCAGATATTTGGACAATGAAACATCTAAATATCCTCAAATTTCAGAGTGTTAAATGATTCTGTTTCAGTAATTCTTAGCATCAGGTATGTGTGACAAGCCACTTAATATTTATAAAAGGTTCCAGAAAATGCATAATGCCACATTTCAAATGAAATGTTGCTTAATTCCCTGCTGGCATGAGCTTGTTGGAATAACTTGCTCTCTATTGAGAGTTGAAGTATACCTTCAACTCATAACATATAGGAGACCAGCTTTTTCTTTATTTCTGTTTTTTGAGGTCAAGTTGTGGATTGATTACATGAGATGAATTAACACCAGTTAGTGGCTCTGCTGGCATCTCTAGGCCTCTCTACACAATAACATGTCAACCTCCTGCTGCATGTTAAAGAAGTGCAGCACACTGAGTTTAAGGCTCTGCTAAGTGGACTAGCTTAAGACAAGGCTGCTCTTAACAGGTTTAAGGACTAAATTCAAACACTATGTACCACAAAAGCAGTACATGGCACAAACCCAGGGTGTAATTTGATACATACTTGTACTGGTATCTGAGGGCTCTGGGCCTGTGACTTGATCATTAAAGAACTATGTACAACTTACCTGCACATTTTTCATCTCACTTAAAAGTTCTTGTTTCCTTTCTTTTGTTCTTTTCTATAGAAAGCTGACATCACATGCTTTACTGAAGTCACAGTAACACAACCTAACTGTTGCATTCGTAAGGACTTCTGAACCTTGCCTGCTATTCAGAGAAAACTGACAGGTCCTCCCCATATTACTAATCATAAATCTGGACAAAATGTTCTGCTGTTTGTACTATGAATTGGCATGGTAACACAGAACAGAAAGATCCTCCTGAATTACAGGGCCTAGTTCCCTGCCACTACAGAAAAAGCTCTGTTGTACAATCACCTCATACATTCATCAAGTGCCATATTAAAAATAGAAATATTTTTGTTCCTACTAATTTCATGGAAAAGCAGTTTCATTACTGAATTGCAATAATGACTAGAAACATTATTCTGGTTTCCTGATATATTTATTACTGAAGAGTACATATCTGTTTGTTCTTATGTCTTTCCCCTTCATTCAAATGGTTTTCATCCTTCATGTTTACTTTCCTGATATATTTATAGACAGCACTTGTGTCTCCTCTCTGGTTTTGTTTTACTGCAGTAAACAAGTTGAGTCATCCTAAGATCTGTTCTTTTGAAAGGCACTCAAGGTCTCTTCAAGGTGATGAACCTAACTTCCCTCTAGCCCTCTTAGCTCAGCCTTAGCTTAGCTATAGAACCATTGATTAGGTTTTCACAGTACCCCAAATGAGATTTTACCAGGGCCTTACACAATGACATTAATACCTCCCTCCCTACATTAAATGAAATCCATCTCCTGAGATACTTCCTCGTGGTGGTTTAATCCCAACCAGCAACTAAGCACCATGCAGCTGCTCCCTCACTCTCAAAAGGAGGATGGGGGAAAGAATTGGAAGTGTAAAAGTGAGAAAACATGTGGATTGAGATACAGACAATTTAATAGGGAAAGCAAAAGTTGTGCAGCAAACAAAGAAAAACAAGGAATTCATTCCTATGGGCAGGCTGGTGTTCAGCCATCTCCAGAAAACCAGGGCCCACACGTAACAGTGACTTGGGAAGACAAACACCATGACTTCTAACTGTTCTCCCTTCCTTCCTCTTTCCCTGTCTTTCTTTACTGATTATGATGCCACACAGTATGGGATATGCTTTGGTCAGCTGGGGCCACTCACTGATGGAGTGGGGTGAGGAGCAGAAAAGGCCTTGGCTCCATGCAAGCCCTGCTCAGCAATAACTAAAAAATTCCCTGCATTATCAACAAGATAATGCACATATCCAAACCACAGCCCTATTCCAGTCACTATGAAAAAAATTAACTCTATCCCAGCCAAAAGTAGCACATTCCTGTACTTATGGTGATTCACAAGTCTATCTCATTTCCAAATTTCATGAGCATGCTCTTACTGGTTTTTATCTTTTTGTATTACTACAAAAAATAGCAAATAAGACCATCCTAAAACAAACCCTTTAAGCCTGACATCTTTCTTTTCAGCCTTATATGTGGCTATCTCCTTTTTCAGTTTCTCTCTTAACCCAAATACGCTCATTCCTTTCCAGGTGATACCACATCAAATATTTTTGGGAATTAATACAGGAAATTTGAGTTTTTCCAAAGCTTTGCTATGAGACTGAGACCAGGTTTCAGGGTCTGTGGTTGGCCAGGTCACTTTTCTTCTTTTCAAAGATAAGCAGTTACAGTCCAAGTTCAGCTGACCTAACTTCAAAGACTTAGAGAGAGAGAGATGGAGATTGCAGGGGGCTGCTCATGACATGGTGTGACCTCTGGAGACATCTGAGTATAGAAGAGGAGTCTCAGCCTGCAAGCTCTCACTTAAATGCCTCAGGGACAAGGCCAGGCCCACATTTTCTACTTTTCAGTCATGACTTCCTTAACTGATCAGTTCATGACATTCTTAACTGATCAGTTCAAAACACTTCCCACTAGATTTTACAATTTCCTGCTTCAGGACTGCGGATGTGGTCCCCACGATCTGAAAGCACAGCATGGGAGTTCTGAATTTTTTGCTGTGTTAATAATTTCTGTTCTGCCATTCACATGGACTTAAGTGTTCTGCTGAGCCATTTAGAATGCATAAGGCTGTTTTCTAAATATTTTTTAAATTATTTTATTATGTAGCCGATAACATGCATTGTTAAAGTTATTTTTAGTATTAAATTACTGTAAATGGGAATGATTCTCCTCAGGCAGCTAACAGTGCAATCAAGAATGTAAAACCTTGTGGAAAAGCTGTAAGAAGGAACAGAAAAATATTTACTTTTTGATGAGGATTAGTGCTTTTAAAAAAACCACAAAAAAATAAGAACATGTTCATATTGTCTAAGAAATATTTATCTACAAAATAGAGGCTTATAAAAGAACTTGGGGGTGATTTTTCTCCTCTGCTCTGCTCTCATTGAGACTCCACCTGGAACACCGTGTGCAGTTCTGGTGCCCACAACACAAAAGGACATTGAACTGTTGAAACAAGCCCAGAGGAGACCATGAAGTTGCTAAGGGGACTCTGGAGCATCTCCCCTCCAAAGACAGGCCAGGAAAATTCGGGTTGTTTGGCCTGGAGAAGATTGTGTCAAGACTTCACAGTAACCTTGAAGTATGTGGAGTGGCTGTACAGGGAAGCTGGAGAGAGAATTATCCGGAACTGTAGTGATAGTACAAGGGTCAATGGGTTTAAACCAAAAAAGGGAATATATAGCTTACATGGAGAGAAAGTATCCTTTACTGTGAAGGTGGTGAGGCACTGGCACAGGTTGCCCAGAGAAGCTGTGGATGCCCCATCCCTGGAAGTGTTCAAGGCCAGGTTGACAAGGGCTTTGGAGCAACCTGGTCTAGTGGAAGGTGTCTCTGCTCATGACAGGGGGATTGGAACTGGACGATCTTTAAGGTCCCTTGCAGTACAAACTACTCTATGACTTTATGATGTTTTCACCAATTTTACTCTTCAGACCTTACTGATGTCACAATTTACAAACTAATGTCTTATTCATGACCATTTAAAAAATGCAAAACACTTTAAGCCTTATTATTTAATCCATGTATTTTTAACTGTCATACTTATCCTGAAAATTAGCATAATTTAAAGGTCAGGTCCCAATTTCTTGAGGGAGAGCACACCAGCAGTATGACCAACAGCTTTTAAAGGGTCCAAGTGCATGGGGACAGCCAACAGTAGATGCTGTCTCGAGCCAGCACCCAGGTTCCAAGGAGAACAGGCTTCTGGAGAGTGCTGCTGTTAACCAAAACCTGGCCACTCCTGCAGCTGGGGCTGTCCCCTCAGGTACTCCTATTGCTGCCAATTTAGGGACTCTCTAAACACCGACTGTAAAATATGTGTAGGTGATTTGTGTTTGATAAATGTCAGCTATGTTGAGGCGAGATTTACAAGGTAGCTGAAGTCACAATAGATAAGCCCAGCTGCAAGGATAATAAATAAAGATCGAGACAGAATGGAACAGGATGTGATTATTTGTATAGGATTAGCTGCTTTTTCTTTCTTTTTTTTGCTTTTGCTTGCTTGATGCTTTAGTAATTTATGCTTGCCCTAAAGGAAAGTGGAATGCAAGGTCATTGAAGAAGATAAGTCCCTTCCATCCAGAGACCCCCAAAAGGGGGAAGAGACCCCTAGCAACAGCAGGGAGTCTGAGCAGTACAACCTCGAAGACGAAAAACTGAAGAAACAAAACTGGGAGGGAACTGAAGGGAAACAAGACCTGTCACAGCATAAAACCAGGACAAACTGGGAACGTAATTTGCGAGCCATTGGTGGAGCAAGATCTCTCAAGCCACCCAGCGCTGCTTGCTTGCCATTCTCAGTAAAATTATTCATTAATTGTAAATTGGCTCTGTTCATTTATAACACAGACAGAACCAGGTTTCTGAAGCTCTCCTTTTCTAAAGGAGACATAGGATATTCTTCACAGGGTGCGAAGTGGAAGTTTTCCACAAATCAAGCATACCAACTCCCAAAAGTTTACACTACATATACATTTTAGCAAGCAAAGAAGCCATAGTTCATTGGCTAGTTATTAATTAGTATCGTATTTTCTGATGCTTAAATTATTATTATTTCCTTTCCTACATGCTCAGTCCTCTATTCTTTAGATTTGGTGCACTAGTGGCCGCCACCTCCCACTGCCCGATTCTAAAGGCCGTGAACTGGCAAATGGTACGGGGAGCTGTGGCGCCAGCCAAAGGACAGCAGGTGACAAGAGATAGCCAGTGACTTAGCAGGAGCCGAGACTCAATAGGAATGTGCCATAAATGCCCAGGGTCCCTGCTTTGAGGTTTGTTATTGGCCTGTTTCACTGGTGATAGCGCAGGACCCGTTTCATCTAGCTGCCGCCTGGCGTCATTCCTCTGCATCTCTCTGGACTATTTGTTAACGCTGCTGGCACGGGATCCCGCCAGGACCGCCCCGCATCCGGACTAGTGCGAAGCCGCCCGTGGCGCCGCTCCGGCTGTCGTAGCGCTGCGCTGCTATCCCCTCCTACAGCGGCGGCGGGGAGTCCGCTCGAGCCAGCCTAGGGTCGCGCACTGCGCGTTTGCGGGGTCCGGTCTGCCGGTTCTCCGCCAGCGCCCTGGAGCCAGGCCTGCCCTGCGCCTCGTGCCGCCTCCGCACCTAGGCTAGCCACGAGGCCGCGGCACGGCTCTTGGCCCCGGGCGGCGGCTGCTCCGCCATGTGGGGGCGGTGGGCGGTCGCGGCGTGTGCTGCGGAAGGTCCCCCCCAGTCTGTCCAGCCGGGGAGCGCTTGGGGAGGTTGCTACAGGGTCGGCGCTCGGGTGGCGAGCAGGGTTGGCGGGGAGGCCGCGGCTGCTTCGCTTACGGGGGCGCTTCTTCCGGTAGCTGCCGTGTGCCAGGTGTGTGCGGGGGCGCGGTCGTCCGGGTGCTCGGGCCGGTCCCGGGTGAGGCGCAGGGCCGGTCGCGCGGGGTGGCTCGGGCCGTCGGTGTGGTCTCGGGCGCGGTCTCGGGTGGCCCGTGCTGCGGTCCGCTGGGTGGTGCGGCCGGTCTCAATGGTTGCTCCGGGCTTCGGTCCGCGGGTGGTGTCGGTGCGCAGGTCCTGCTGGTGGCTCCGGGCTCGGTCCTCGTGTGGTGGCGGGCGCGGTCCATGGGTGGCTCGGGCCGGTCCAGGGGTGCTCTGGGCTCGGTCGCGGTGGGGTGGTGCTGTCTGGTCGCCGGGAGTGCTGCGGGCGTCCGCGGGTGGTGGGCGGGTGCCGGTCGCCAAGGGTGGGCTTCGGGGCGGTCCTCCAGGGTGGGTGGCGGGCGCGGTGTCCGGTGGCATCAGGGCCGGGTCCCGTGCTCGGCCGGTCGGCCGGTTGCTCAGGGGCCGTCCCGGTGGTGCAGGCCGTGGGCCCGGGGTGGCTCGAGCGGGTCCCTGGGTGGTGCAGGGCAGGCTCGTTCCAGGGTGTGCAGGCGCGGTTCCTCGGTGGTGGCATTGCACGGTTCCGGCGGGTGGCTCGGGCGTCCCGGTGCTGACTCGGGCTCGTGTGCCGGGTGGCGCAGCGCCGGTCCCCGGGTGCTCGGCGTTCGGTCCCGGTGACATCGATCCTGGTGGCGCGCGTGTGCGCGGGCCGGTCCCGGTGACTCGGGCCGGTCCCGGGTGGGTGGCGGGCCGTCCCGGGTGGCACAGCCCTGGTCCGCTGCGCCGGGTGGGCTCGGAGCGCGCGGATCCGCCTGGGTTGACTCGGCCGAGTCCGCGGGGTGGTGCTGCCTCGCCTCGGGCGGCGATGGCCACGCCAGTGTCTAGCGGCACAAGGCGGAGTCTGGCGTCCTTCGGCCGGTCGGTGCCCTAGGTCGATCTGTGCGCCGTCTAGGGTCGCTGCCAGGGGTTAATAGACAGCTCGAAACACTATGAAAAAAAAGCACAGCACATGTTTTCAAATTGAAAGTTTCGTCTTATTGCCAGCAAAGATTCCGGTCCACATGGTTTCTATTTCTTCACCCGTTTCTATGGATATGAAATATTACAGAACGTAATTAAATGATGCTTGAGACACTGTTTGTTTTATTAGTATAGTACATGCAACTTCATAGAGCGATTTTACTGGGTCTATGTGAGAGTGAGGAACTGGTGGTATAATGGGTTAATCCCGAACGCTGGGAGGGGAAGGAGGAAGTAGGTGTGATGTCTGTTCGTCGCGGAGGCCTAGCTTAAGAAGTAAGCTATTAGGGTTAGACAAATATCCCCAGAAGCGATTGTAGCTGGTATCAGGAGCCTGACGTAGAGTATAGATTATCTATAATGCAGTTGTTATTTACGAACTGTTTCCAGGAAAGCGA
>CM031858.1:21990509-22006722 GCA_018697195.1 Certhia americana
TTGTGTCCTGTGAGAAGACTTGGGTCACCTACATCTCTCATTAACCTTGGTATGTGAGTGGCTGTACGGACGCTAGGAGAGAGAAAGTGACCATGAAACGGAGGAGTGATCGTACACGGGTCCTGGGGTGAACAAAAAGGGGAAATAAGCTTACATGGACAGAAAGTACCCTTTACTGTGAAGGTGCTTTAGGCATGGCACGTTGGCCCAGAGACGGCTGTGGTGCCCCACCCTTGAAGTGTTCAAGGCCAGGTTGACAAGGCCTTTGGACACTGGTCCTTTGGAAGGTGTATCTGCTCTGACAGGGGGATTGGAACTGGACCATCTTTAAGCCCGGCATTACACTCTCTATACTTTATATTTTTCACCAATTTTACTCTTCATACCTACTTGATGTCACAAATTACACACTAATGTCTTATTCCTGACCATTAAAAAAATGCAAAACACTTAAAGCCTTAGTACCATTATTTTTAACGTCATACTTAATCCATTACAAATACATATTTAAAGTTCAGGTCCCAATGTCTTTGAGGTGAGAGCACACCAGCCAGTATACCAACAGCTTTTTATGGGTCCAGTGCTGGGGACAAGCAACAGTGATGATGTCTCGAGCAGCACCCAGCTCAAGAAGAAACAGCTCTGAGAGTGCTGCTGTTCACCAACACCTGTGCCACATCCTGCAGCTGGGGCTCTCCCCCCAGGTACTCCCCTATTGCGCCAATTTTAGGGACTCTCTAAACACACCGACTGGAAATATTTAGGTATTTGTGTTTATAAATGTCAGGCTATGTTGAGGCGAGATTTACAAGGTACTAGAGAGTGCACGAACACGATAAACCCGCTGCAACGTAATTGCAATTCCTAAAATATGATGATCCGTGAGCGTCACGAATGGAACAGGAAGGTGTTAGGTTTGTATAGGATGAGCTGCGTTTTCTTGTCGTATTTTTTGCATTTTGCTTGCTTATGCGTTAGAAAGGTAGGCTGCCCTCAAATCCCGGTCCCTCTTGTATGTGTGCCTCTGTTCCAGTGCCGCTGAGTCGAGCAGGGTGCAGCAGAGCATTACCTTGCTCTAGCGCGCGACCTCTCAGCCAGTCCAGGCCGAGGCCGCGAACGGGGAGGTGGACCTGCAGGAAGCAGTACCGTGGCACCGACATAAACCAGACAAACGGGAAGTAATTTGTGAGTCACATTGGGACGCAGATTCTTCTCCACCCACTCCACGCGCATGGCTTGCATTATAACACGACAGAACCAGTTCTTCGCCGGTATGTTCATCGTCTCCTGTTCTAAGGAGACATAGGATCAAGCATACCTAACTCCAAAGTGGACATGACATATACATCGTCAGCAACGCAAGAGTGCTATCCGCACTACACGCTGGCTATTGAGGACCAAGTCGTAGTACATTAGTAATCGGATGGTTCGAGCTTTAAAAATTATTTTAGTGTCCGGTTCCTACTCTCGGTCCTCTATCTTTAGATTTGGTGCACTATTGCCGCCACCTCCCACGCCCGATCAACCTCCCGTGAAATTGCAAAATGGTCGGACTGTTCGCCGCCAAGGACGCAAGGTAGCAAGATAGCCCTGACTAGGCAGGACCGAGACGCAATAGGAATGTGCCATATGCCCAGGGTCCCTGCTTTGGGTTATGTGGCCTTTTTCCTGGTGAGGCAGACCCTGTTGTCACAAGCGCCCTTCTCAATCCTCATGAACATCTCTGCGGACATTGTTAACCCCTCTGGCACGGGGATCCCGCAGCCCGCCATCCCGGCAGCGAGACCCGGCCCCGCCGCCCGGGCTCGATCCTGGCCGCCATCCCCTCCACAGCGCGCGGGAGCCCGCGGCTCCGGGCCGCTGCCTGCGCGTTTGCGGGCCGGTTCTCCGCCAGCTCCCGGACCATCCCGCCCTGCGCCCCGTGCCCTCAGGTCACCGCCACGTCCTGGTGCACGGCCTGGGCCCCGGCGGCGGCGCTCCCGCCATGGTGCGGTTCGTCGCGGCGTGCTGCGGAAGTCGTGCGCCGGCCCGGGGAGCGCTGGGGAGGTGCAAGGCCTCTCGTTGCGGGCAGGTTTGGGCGGGGAGCCGCGGTGCCCGCTTACGGCCCTCTCCGTAGCTGACCGTGTGCCGGTGTGCGGGGCCGGTCCCCTGGGTTGCTCGGGCCGGTCCCGGGTTGGCGCGTCGGTCCCTGTTGCTCGGGCCGTGCCGGGTGTGGCTCGGGCCGTGTCCCGGGTGGCTCGGGCAGTTCCCGGTGGTGCGGGCCGGTCCCTGGTGGCTCGGCCGGTCCCGGTTGGTGCGGGCCGTCCCCGTGATGCTCTGGCCGGCCCGGGTGGTGCGGCCGTCCCGTTTGGCTCGGGCCGGTCCGGGGTGGCTCTGGGCCTCCGGGTGGTGCTGGCCGGTCGGTGTGGCTCGGCCGTCCCGGGTGGTGCGGTGCCGGTCCCGGGTGGCTCGTCCGGTCCCGGGGGTGCGGCCGTCCCGGTGGTGGCACGGGCCGGTCCCGGGTGGCTCGGTCGTCTCCTGGTGTCTCGGCCGTTCCCTGGTGTGCAGCCGTGCCGGGTGGCTCACCCGGTCACCTGGTGTTGCAGCCGGTCGTGGTGGTGCATTCCGGTCCCGGGGGTGCAGGGTCGGTCCCGGGTGGCTTCGGCCGGTCCCGGTTGCCTCGGTCCCGTCCGTGTCGGGCGGACAGCCCGGTTCTCTGGTGTGCTCGGTCCGGTTCCCCGGGGGTGACTCGGGCCGTGTCCCCCGTTGCATGACGGGCCGGTCCCCGGTGACTCTGTCCGGTCCCTTGTGCTTTTTGCGCCGGCCTGTCCCTTGTCTCTAGTGGTCAGTGGAGTCCAGGTGCTCCGTTCCCGGTGGCCTCGGCCGTCGTGTTCCCCGTGTGTGTGTAGCGGTCTGTGGGGTGGCCGGTGCCACGGTTCCTCCTTTTCTTGCCTATCTGATATCTCCTGCTCAGCCGGTCCCGGCTCTTGGCGATGCGCCTCGGGCACGTCAGAGTCGCGGCGTGGTGTGTGCACCTGGCGCTTGTTTTTCGTCGTCTGCGGCCCGGCCCGCTGCCCAGGGCACTGTGCGCCGTCAGGGGTCGCTGCCGGGGAAGACAGGCCAAACATTAATGAAAAAATACACGCACTGTTTTCTTAAGTTTCGTCTATTGCCAACAAAGATCCGTCCACATGGTTTCTATTCTTCACACGTTTCTATGAAGTGAAATATAAACAGAACGTAATTAAATGATGTTGAAACTGTTGTTTTATTAGTACAGCAACTTCATAGACGATTTACGGGTCTATGTGAGAGGAGGAACTGGTGGAATGGGTTATCCCAACCTGGGAGGGGAAGGAGGAAGAGGTGGTGATGTCTGGTTCGTCGCCAGAGAAAGGACTACCTTAAAGAGCATTAGGGAGAAATATCCCCAGAAGCGATTTGTAGCTGGATCAGGAGCCAACAGCAGGTAAGAATCTATTTAATGCAAGTTGTTATTTACAACTTTTCCAGAAAGCAAAATGTCAGCTTTAGTTACTAAACCTGGTTTAATTTCTCCTAGTGTTAAAGCTCTAAAAGGTGAAAAAGGAAAAGATTGTGAAGTTCATGTGCCTTTGGGAATTTCAATTCTTGATGAAAATGGCAAGCAGATCGGTAAGAACATTTGCTTTGTTTTAAGGTATCTAATGTTTGTCACATTTATTGATAACATCTAGTGGATTTCTAATACCAGGATGTTTCAAAGTTACACGTTTTCCAAAATATGTCTGTGTTTTAATTTGTTTGGCCAAAGAGTTGACAAATACATTGTAAAAATTGTTGGAAAAGCAGGGAGCCCTTCCAGAAATTAGCAGTAGTTGATCTGTATCACTACATACAAATCCTTTGCTGTTGGAGACAAGTGTTAAGGGCTGGAAGCCAAACTGATCCTCCACAGAACCATTCATGTCCTCACATAAATTATGTCTCCATAAACCCAAGTAAGTGTCCCTATATCTTTACTGAATTATGAAAATGCTTAAAAGACAAAGATCATTGCTGAATGTCAACATTTTAGGTTACTTAAAATGTATATCTGTTTTTTATTCATCAGGAAGATCTCTTTTAATACTCTTGGAATAGCTCTCAATGGTTCCTTTGCAGTTACTCAGAGTTTTTCTTTTCAGACTATTTAGAATTAAAACTAAATTCCCAAATTGTTCTGGTTTGGATGTTTAACTAAATTGGATGTATAGCAAGATTTGTTTATGATGCAGGCATATCAGGGGGCTAAAGATAACCAAATATTGTGCTTTTTTGTTGTTTTAATTATTCTGATCCTAAGGGAGATATCACAGTCTGCATCTTAATGAAAAAATATGAACCATCTGAAAGGAGCCACATCTCTATCAATGCATATTTTTCCTTTCATTCTTGAATTCAAATATTGGAGGGTTCAGAACCTCCATCTTGACCATACTTTGCCTGCCTGCAGTTTTCTTGAGGAGATTGTATGACGGAGAATACTGGTGTATGATGGCTTTCATTTTTTTTGCCAAACAAGGAAAATTGCCATGACCTTGAGGGCACAGTTCTTGCAAGGAAGTGTACAGAAAATTGTCTCATAACTGGAGATATTTAAATGGAAAATCACAACTGAACTACTGCAGGGGATTGTGTTTTTTCACTAATAAACTTATTTTCAGGAGAGCTTAATGCAGCAGGAGAGAAATTCTTAGCAGCTCGTGGAGGTCTTGGAGGCTCTTTGGCTACACACTTTCTGCCTTGCAAAGGTCAGAGGAGAACAGTTCACCTTGATTTGAAACTTATAGCAGATGTTGGCTTAGTTGGGTGAGTACTGTAGTTTGAAAACTAATATTAGAAAACAAAGCAGTACATGTCAAATTTGATTTCAAAGAAATTTGAGAGTTTGGATAATGAATGTTATTTGTGCATTTACATTGTCATGTAAGTTATTTGCAGTTGGAAAATAATCAGATGAGTTTAAAGCTATTAAAATTAATTGTAACATTTTGAAAGTATTCGTTATGTTTTGGTGAGTGAAAGGCTTCAGGAATCAGGATAATACATAATTAGTAATATAATTGTATTTACCAGTTGCAGTGATGGCCACAATAGTATGAGCACAATATCCATTGAGCAGGTAGGAGGTGCAAAACAGAGCCAAAAGCACTGCATATTGCATGTTTAACTTCATGGCACTGGCACAAGTAGATCCTTCCAGTAGCAATTTTGAAAAGAATTCCAAAGGCTCTGTTTCCTATTTTCAAAAAAAAACAGCTTGCAATGTTGGAAGGAGGTAATTACAAACTACAACAGTAGGATTTGCATATCGATGTTGATATTTTATAACAATGCAGATAAATATGTTTTTACTTGGAGAAACCTTTCAACAACCTGCACTTATAGTGTAGTACAACTATTGCTCTGTTCAGCATCTGCTAACATAAATCAGCCCTGTGGTCCTTATTAATAAAAAAACATTGGAAAACATGAAATTATGAGTTTGAGGTGGAAATAGTCTAGTTGGTATACACCAATAAAAAATGGAAACTTGAAGACAGCATGATTTTCTAACTATATTTTTTTGTTATTAGAAATAATTTTGTAAATGTAAACTTTCTCTAAAGTTACATAATTTTCAATTGGTCTTCAATAATCTCATGACAGAATCTTTTTCTTATTTTGATCAGTGTGAAGGTACAGGAGTTTTATGATGTTGATGCTTCTTTAATCTCGTATTTTAGCTGACAGTTTGCCTTCAAAATGGATAGCAAAATCATTATCAGTCAATTAGAGAAGCATATCATTTTCTTATTGAGAATACAAATCAGTTTGTGGTTGTACTTTGATCTCTTTGTGTTTGCTGGTTTTGCCTTTTTTGTGAGTGGTGTGCAATTAGACCAGGTGAAAAAAACCAAACATGTAGACTTGAGAAAGGCCCATCAAGTTTGGGTACAGGTTGTGATGTGTTAGTCCACGTTGTAATTTAAACTTCAAAGAACATACTCTACTTCAGTGGAAACAAAGTGCTCTCTCAAGGATATGACCAGAGTAACCTTCTGGAATGTCTTTAAGGCACCTTTCAACATCAGAGTGTATGAAAACTCCACTCAATAGTTTCCCTATTATAACAAGAGTCATTAGGTAGCTTTCATTTTTTTTAAGAAAGGTTTATGTACCTTTATAAAGACGTGTAATGTAGTACCAGCCTTGTTAACAGGCCATAGTTCTCCATGTATTCAAGTGGAAAGTATTTGGTTTTCTGTGGGACACCTGCCTTTGTATCTTGTGACTGTGTTGAGTTGCCTGTAGACAGCGTTTGCTTTGATCACACTGTGATAAATGTTTGTGAATTTGACTGCAACACAAGTCGTGTGGACTTTCTGGATGGAGTATGTGCTAAGAAAAAGGACTGTAGTCCATCCTTGGATGTCAGGATTAACTTCAAGTTTTACATGTATCAAAGCTATTGTGCCTTTCCCACCTCAGGTTAATCTTTAAAACAAGTGGGAGTTACAATTTCAGTGTTAACTTAGGTTTCCATTTCAGTGGGTAGATGTCTTCTGTGAAGAAGCTTTTGTGAAAGCTGGTGTATCCCTTAAGGAACACTTTTGTTGTAGGATGCAGGTATAGCCATCCCTTGTAAAGGGAAAATGTTACAACAGTTGTGCACAGACCAGCTCCTAGGTGTTCTTTTAGGTTTACTTGGTAACAAAACAGGTTAGTACTAATTTCAGGATCCCTCATACAACTTTGCTGCCTTACAGCCACACATAACTGTGCACGTATGTGTCTGTGTACACAGTCTCACTCTCTCTGAGTTTACATTTGCTTTGCTATGTTAGCTAAACTCTAGCATAGATATCATTGGTGCTTTCAAAGTGTAGACTTTTATAAACCATGATGTGTATGCTAAGGGACTGTAAATCCAATTGGTAAAATGTATTTGCATGACAGATTTTTAGAATGCAAGCAAGCATAATTTACAAAATTAGCTATAGCACATGAAAAGTGAATCCAAGTATACCTGGATGGTAATGCTATATTTCTGAGTGACTTTGAAAGATTTCCCTTAAATATATTTCACATTTATTTACATAACTCTTCTTTCGACCTCCATCTTTAGCAAGCATTGTTGGATTTAGAAAAATTATTCAGATTTGATGTCAAAAAGTAAATCATAATGATCTGGGGCTTGTTCGTTTTGTAAAAAAAAAAAAAAAATAGCCTGAGTAAATGAGTGCAAATATGAATTGATAACATTGAAGAATCATGTATATATACACACAATATCATATAGATGTTTATTTAGTGTATCAATCCTGACTTTCCTTCTAGGTTTCCAAATGCAGGAAAGTCATCCTTGTTAAGCAAGATTTCTCATGCCAAACCTGAGATTGCAAATTATGCATGTAAGTTCATACTCTTATTTTTAGAGCAGTAATATTTCCTGAGAGCAAGAAGTCTTTTCACTGACTTGCCTATAATAAAGGTTTATACTGAAGAATAGGGTATAGCAATGATTCTTGGCTTTTTAATTATAAGAAATACTTCAAGGAGATACTTGCTGCTTCAGTGTCCAGTTCCTTTACTCACCTCAGTTTTTCATGTATACACCACCATAATGCTTCAGCCTGTTAATGCAGGATCCGTTTAACATTTATTTTTGTCTCAGCCCATTTTATTGCAACTGAGACTCTCTGTGGTGTGTAATATCCTCAGTCTACTGAATATCAAGTTCTTCAAGTTCCTTTGCATAAACATCTTCTATGCTTTAGAATTTGCTACCACATGCAACAGAGAAGATTTTGGGGTTTTAATCTGAAAGATGGGCAGAAATTTTTTATAATTTTTCTATCAGTAGGTTAGAATTTGTTATCTGATCTTCTTTAATTAAAGAGTGCAAGTGCCAATAATTCCTACTCGCCTTTTTGCAACATTCCCAATTCTTTACAGCCTTTTCTCAGTTTGAAGAGTCCTACCTCACTTTACCTTTCATTATTTTATCCCAGTTTGGAAGCTAATCCATAGTCTAGGTAATAGTTTTTCTGTCTGAGACTTCTCTACCTTCACTGTTTCCATGTTGGGATGACTGGAGCAGAACTGCAGAGAAAAACAAGACTTGGTGAAGCACTGGATTTTTTGTGGTCTAATTTTTGCTTTTTCTTTATTCTTTTTCCTTACTCTCTTTTTGGTTTTGTTTTTTTTTTTTTTTTTGGGTGGGGTTTTTTTTGGTTTGGTTTTTTTTTTTGGTTTGGTTTTTTTTGGGGTTTTTTGGTGTTTTTTTGCTACTGCCCATTAGTTTAATTTAAATACACTGAGAAAGTCCTACAATATTTAAATGTTTTGTAACTTTAACATTTTTTTAAATGTTAAAACCAGTTTTGTTTTCTTCCTGTCCCCTTGCTTCAGTCACAACAATACAGCCTGAACTAGGAAAGATCATGTATGCGGATTATAAGCAGGTTGGTATGAAAAATTCACTCTGATTGTTTCTTAAAGTTATATGGAGTGACTATTTATGTTGCTTAACAGAATTTCAGAAAGAGAATGAAAACTTGCAGGTATTTTCATGAAAACTTGTAGATATTTTCATGTGTGTATCTATAATGTGTACATGTCAAATGCAATTACATGGACTTAGCAGGAGTTGTGGGAAAAGTACTGTTTTACGAAGTAATGATAAGGGAGTTTCATAGCCAAATACAGTATTGATGTAGAGCTTACTTCAAGTCACTTTAATAAATGGCTTCTCATTTTCCCTTACCTTCTTTCTGTGGTTTTAATCCTGGCTTACAGTCTTAGAGGTATGAAATTGTTTATGTAATTGAGATTGCTGTGTCCTAGTACACTCTTACAAGTATAGGACTTGGAAAAAATCACTGTTTCAGACACCAGACTGTTATTTTTGTATAGAAGAAGCACATTTTCTGCAGGTTGCCTATACAGAGAGCTCTGGACTGAGTGAGTAATTGTCAGAATGCAAATAGTGCAGCTTTGTCCAATAGCTGAAGTTCTACATTAGAAACATGGAATCCTTTCTGCCGTATCCACTGAGGGGGAAACTAGTGCTAAATGAGACTAGAGAGGCTAATTGAGTTAGGACCCCAACTTCACTTAAAAGTTGCAGCAAATATTTTCATTCCTCAAGCTTGAATCTTCTTTGATGTGCTTTTACTTTGTTTTTGAAGTGTATGATACATGCTGCACTGGACTCCTCGCTTTCAAGATAAAAGGCGAGTGCATGAAAGGATTTCAGATGCGTTAACCATCAGATGTGAAAAGACAAAAAACTACTGTTTTTACTTTCAGAACCGATAATGCTAGGGAGATTCAGTAGCTGATGCTTGAAACCTTCATTTAACAAACTTCAACAAAACTGTTTGTTAAAGTCTAGTTTGTCTGGTTCCCTTTAGAGATGCAATATGGCTAAGGGATTTTTTTTATATTCATTTTATCTGATATTTTAGAGTAGCTTATGCTAGAAAGCTATGTTGGAAGTAAACAGGATTTTTAATAGCCCTTTCAAAAAACTGTGTGCAATGAATGAGGATCTCTTGCTCATACTGGTGTACCTTTCTCCAGCAAGAGATCTACTTGCACTCCTGGATTTCTTTTCTGAAGTCTTTTTCTGGTCGTAGTCAGTGATCCTTATTGTTGGCCATTTTTACAGTTCATGGGTTTTATACCACAGTGTTGGGTGCTAAATAGGAACCATATGGACAAAATACCTGTTTTCCAGAGTCAGGGGAAATAGGGGTTGTGATCAGGGGGAGCTTCTGGGAGTAAGAGGAAATACTCTCCATATTGCAACTGCTGAAACCGAAACAACATAAGCAACGTAATTAAGAGCAATAGTTGAGGTGTCTTTCCTCAAGGGACAGTGACTCATTTTTGCCTATAGAACATTGATATTTTTAAGACATACATAACAATGTGCTCATTTTATCTTAGTACAACCTACAAAACAGAATACGTGCAAGTTTCCTGGTGCTGTCTGTCATTACTGCTTGGAAAAAAAAAAAAAAAGGACACAAAAGTAAAGGATCTGAGTAGAGTTGGTTTTCAGGTCTCAGTACCAGATCATGAAAACTAGGAGAAGCACTTATATTTTCTGCTGGAGTATCTGAGCCCCCTTCTGCAATAAGTAACACACTGGAAATTTTATGGTATGCTGGCTTCTGGCATTGCTCAGTTTAATCCAGTGGCTGTCTAAAATGGGCATTAGATAGAGTTGAAGACCCTACCTTTTCTCTTCTTTACTTCACTCTCTGTCTTAGCTTTCTGTGACTTACTGAATAGCTATTTTGGGGTTTATTATTGTTCTGCTCTTTTTTTTTTTTTTTTTTTTTCTGCCTCAGCTGTCCAACAGCCCTCTCAACCAGCAGAGAAAATGGCAAGATCCCTGTCCATTGTGGCAGTCTTTGCTGGGCTCTGGCTGGAAGCTCATTGATTAATCAAAGTCTCATTTGAGTTGAAGAGCAGAAGTCAAATTCTTGTATCTTCCCATGCTCAGGGGAGCAGTGTTAAGTGAGCTTCTATTTGCAGTAATGATACTCTGTAGCCACAAGGAAGAGACTTTATTTTCTTTTCCCGTGATAGTTTGAATTCTATACAAATGTGATAGCTAGCCTAAGCTGATCACCTTTCAGAGTCTGTTTTATTCTCAGGTAATAGCTAAATTTTGTAAGATCTCTGCTGGGGTATTACTACCCTCTATTTTGTACTTTACAGACAGCTATAAAAAATAGACAGGGGGAACATGAGGAGCACCAGGTCTGTGTAATAGCAGCATTTTGTTTAATCTGTTTCTAATGATAGATTGTAAATGTCTTGAAACAGCCAATGCATATTATTTTGTCTGGGTTCTTTTGTTTATGAAAAATGATAATCACTGTTGATAGTTTAAAATCCCTGAGTTTTCTCACTGGAAGTATTTTGTTTGAAACTTTTTTTTTCCTAGATTTCAGTAGCTGATCTCCCAGGACTGATTGAAGGTGCACATGCAAACAAAGGAATGGGCCACAAATTTCTCAAACATGTAGAAAGAACCAAACAGCTTCTCTTTGTAGTAAGTCAAATAAAATGTACAGTTTGTTGAGATCAAAGTGCAATAAATAAAATACATCTTAATTGCAATGTAGTTGGAATTTAGAAAATAATTTTTAATTTGCATGATTATGATAAATATAGCTGTAATTCTGTTTACAGAATGGAACACTCAAATGACTAATGATAAATTAAATTCTTAAATAGAATTTATCATTGAAAATTTCCAATTAATTTAGAACAGTGAAGTGTTTCAAGCGTAACAAAAGCATGATTTTTTTTTTCTGTATGATTCCCATAAGAAGTTTAAAAATCAGACCTTTGAGAAACACTGTATCAGCATTAACCAGTTTGTGCCTCCAGTGTCTGAAGTTTCTTTGCTGTATAGCTGTCCTCTGTTATTTGCCCAGGAATGAACACATGGCCATGGACATTCCACAGAAAAGTAGTTGATGAAGAGTACCTTGATACTGTAACATAATTTTTCACCACAAAGCTTGTTTTTGTGTAACTTTTCAGGTTGATATTTCTGGGTTTCAGCTGTCTACCAAGACTCAGTTCAGAGCAGCTTTTGAAACGATACTGCTTCTAACAAGGGTAAGTTCTCATCTTGCTGTGTGAGTTGTAGTCATGTGTTGAGTCAAGAAAATGGCTCAAGTTTGATTGAGAAGCATTCAAATGTTAGCTTGTCTTCTGGATTCATAATATAAGGCCAGTTAACAAAGAGATTCTCCAAAATGATGAGGTCTTTATTTTCATATCTCCAGGTTAAACTGCTCTAGTTTATGTTGGGTACCACATAATTATAAATAGAATTGTTTAATTTATGCAGCATGTGGGATATTTCTTACAGTTAAGAGGTAAAAGGTAAAAAGACATCATTTTCAGTTCCCCAATCCAGTAGCATTTTAAGAAGCAGAAATATGTGATTACAGTTAAAGCCCTGCCTTGATGCCCTTACTGCATAGACTTATCTTACATATGTAGGACATCAGCTCCCAGCTTTGCAGACATTCACTGTTTCCATCTCTTAATTATGCTTCTGATTAAAACAATGCATATTATGTAATTTTAAATTTAACTGTGTGACTTAAGTTGATGAATCTTTTAAATTTCAGTTATTGTTGTTTATTTTTAGTTTATTCAGGTTGTGATTTTCTAATACTAAAATGTTTAAGAATTATAACACTCTCCAAATTATTTTCTTATGTGTTTTATAGGTCTGAAGTTTTTCTGAAATTGATTTTGTATTCATGGATATCAGAATAAACAAAAACCAAAACTCTTTTTTTTTTTTTAAGAGGCATTTCAGAACAAGCTAGCTTATTTACCTGATATCTGTCTTTGAGCAAAAAATGACTGAATCACTGAACATTATTTTCTTCAATGCCTTAATATATCAGCCTTGAGCACCTGAGTCAAACTCACAGCTGCTTGGGCAAGAAAAGCTATTTAGGCAATTAAACAAATGCAAGAGGAGATGTAAAATTGAAGTAGCACTTGTTAAACTACAAATACTTGCTAAGGGAAATTTACTTTTCTTTTAAGGAACTGGAGCTGTACAAAGAGGAACTCGTAACAAAGCCTGCACTTCTTGCCATTAATAAAATGGATTTGCCTTGTGCAAAGGATAACTTGGATGAACTTATGACACAACTGGAGAATCCTCAGGGTAAATGAAATTCCAACAATAACTTTCATCAAAAGTAGTAGTAAGATTTCATATGGATAACTCTGCATTGGCAGAGATTTGTTTCAAACTGAAGTCAGATATTAAATATATTATTTGAACGTATGTTTAAAATCACTTCCTGCATTTACAGCTCTGTTTATATGCATTTGTAATGGCTTCACTATTGGGAAAGGATTGTAATAAACTAGAGACATCCCAGATGATCCTTCCCAACCATGATATGGGAGAGTAAGTTTCCAGTCTAGGTGTCTGGAATAAAAGTAACCTGCTTAGAAGGTTCCCTTGCAGGCACTGACATATATACCATTTGTCATGTGTGAAAACTCTGGACAGGTCTGTGTAGGTTTACTTCAACATTGCAATTGGTTTGAATTGCTTTCTCTTTCCTGGAGTGTGTAGAAACCAGAAAGGTTTAGGATTATACTCTCCCATATTCTGCAACTTGGGATTTCTTTGTACCCATTGGAAGTGTATACCATCTTCTCATGGCAGCATTCAGAATGGTATAACTGCCATGTTAGTGCTTGTCTTCTGAGATTTTAGCTATATTTTAAAAGACTAATTAAATAGATAATATGTGTATTAATTGCAATTATGTTTATAACTGTAATTTATTAAAGTTTATTTTCTACATTTAATGGGATTTTATGGGCTTTGTAGTGATGCAGTATTTGGGGATTGTACTAACTCTTTCAATACAATTTTTCAGACTTCTTACACCTACTAGAGGAAGAAATGATTCCAGCAAATACTCTGGAATTCAGAGAGATGATTCCTATATCTACGTATACTGGAGAAGGAATTGAGGAACTGAAAACATGTCTAAGAAAATCCATAGATGAGCAAGCAGAGCAGGTCAATGAAGAATATCGGAAAAAGAAACTCCTGCTTTTACAAACGTCCAAAGAACAGATGAATAGAAGCTGGCATTCCTGAATGGATCCAGCACATTTTAGTATTTTAACTATGCACATGAAGCCTTTGCTGTGCAGACCTTCCATTTAATTGTTCCCTCTTCTATCATTGCCTGCTTCCCTCCATTTGTTAAGGTACTTGGGTAGGGCACAGTGGGGAAAGGGACAAGTTATTTTTTATTTGTGTTGGCTATGAAGCTCAACAATGTAAAGACCAAAGTATGTACAGCTCACAGCACTACTTAGCAGCTGATGATGCCTGGAATATTTTCTGCCAAGTGAGAGGAATGGAGGGAATATAACTTGCGCAAAGGAGCAAGTTTAATGTCCTGTGGGCATCAGAAAAGCAAAGGGAAGTTTCTGATGGAGGAATTTTCCAGGGTTTGGGGCTTCTAAGGTGAACCAGTTCTGCTATTATGACAGGCATTGGATTGTAGGGGATTTATTGGTTTTAAGGATTTAAAGGAAAGCACATATAAATGGCTGCAGGGAAGTGACTTGTAGGAGCACAAAAAGCAAGACTGATGTGTAATGGAGGCTTTTTTGACACCTGCTGGTGCCTACTGTAGTCATCTAAGTTGTATAAATTATGACTCCAGATTTCCCATGCTTAATTTGTGATTCCCTCCTTTTATGGAGTTGTTGTGTTTATGTTACGTTTTGGTGAAGAAAACAGCTTCTTCTCAACAGAGCTGTACATTTTTGGAATTATTTAGTGTTCTAGATTTTGTATTACAAGAAGGCATACTTATATTTTACTTGGAAAAAAAGTTAGAAGTCTTTATTGTCAGGGTTTTTTCTACTTTAAAGCTATTAAATTAATTGTAAAGCAAAATAAGACTGAATACATCAAAGACTTCTACTTTGGTCTAGTTTTGTTTTGCAATATATGTATCATACCCCACTTCTTTAAATTTTGTTAAAGCACTTACTGGGAAGAAAGCTATGGTTTCTCATAATGCATTTATTTTATCATTGGTATTGGTTCTTACTCTGGTTTTCCTCTAATTTTACTGTCTTTGGGGCTAATATGCTTCCACTACAGCTAAAAATAGGTTGTCAGTAATCTTTTATACTCCATTTTACAGAATTGCAGAATCAATTAGGTTGGGAAAGACCTGTGAGATCGAGTTGAACCAATGATGGAACACCACCTTGTCAACTAGACCATGGCATTCAGTGCCACGTCCACTGTTTCTTAAACACCCTCCACCTCTCTGGGCAACCCTTTCTGTGGAGAAATTCCTCTTGATGTCCAGTCTGGATCTGCCATGGCACAGGTCGAGGTCTCATCCTGTCGCTGGTTGCCTGGGATAGAGGAGACCAACTCCCACCTGGCTGCAGCCTCCATTCCGGGGGTGGTAGAGAGGATAACATCACCCCTGAGCCTCCTTTTCCGCAGGCTATTTCATAGCTGCAAATAGCATTTGGTTTTTTCCAGACTAGGGAACCACCGGTTTTCCCCCAGCATGAAGGGGAGTGGGGCACTGTGTTTGGAAGCGGCACAGCAGCAGGCTTGATGGAGCCCTGACCCGCAGTGGGAAGTAGCTGCCTGCGTAATCAGGGTACCTGACCGGCGATAAGCTCGGTGTGGAAGGGACGCGTTTTAGAGCCCCGCGCGTTTTGGGGAGGGGGCGGAGCTGTGGGTGGGAGCTGTGGGCCCGGAAGTGGGCACACAGCCCCGGGCCGGGCCGGGACCCGCACTGCGCCGGAGCCGCCGTCCGCCCACAAGGCCCCGCGCGGCAGCGGCCTCCCCCAGCGCGGCGCGCGCGGGCGGTCGGCGGAATGGCGGCTGCTGAGCGCGGCG
Source organism: Certhia americana (assembly GCA_018697195.1). Classification (NCBI taxonomy): domain Eukaryota; kingdom Metazoa; phylum Chordata; class Aves; order Passeriformes; family Certhiidae; genus Certhia; species Certhia americana. The sequence continues at coordinate 22,005,955 of CM031858.1, forward strand.
GTAAGGTGAGCAGGGCACGGCCACAGCGGGCACGGCCACCGCGGACACGGCACGCGGGACGGCCACCGCGGACACGGCCAACGCGGCACGGCCACCGCGGGCACGCGCCACCGCGGGCACGGCCACGCGGGCTACGGACCAACGCGGACACGGCCAATCCCGGGCACGGACACCGGGAACGGCTCATCCCGAGGCACGGACACCCGGGCACCGGCCACCCCGGGCACGGCCACACGGGCACGGCAAACCCAGGGCCACGCCGCACAGCCCGGGCACGGCCAACGCGGCACGGTGGGGGCCCATCACGGGCAGGCCACCGAGGGCAGAGCCCATCCCGGACCACGGCCATACCGGAAACGGCCCCATCCCGGGCACGGCACCGCGGGCCCGGCCACCGGGCACGGCCAGCCCGGGCACGGCCACCGCTGGGCACGGCCACGGGCAGGCCACCGCGGCAGGCCATCCCGGACACGGCCCTCCCGGACACGGTCCATCCGTACACGGCCATCCCGGACACGGCCATCCGGACACGGCCACCCGGGCAGTCCACCGGGCAGGCCATCCCCGCCCGGTGGCTGGGTGTCCGAGCAGGACAGGGTCGCAGTGCGGCAGGGCTCAGGAGCCGATTCTGTCGCGGTCGGGGGCTTGGCGGTGTCCCGGGGGGACACCGGTGGTTGTCGGCGTCAGCTGTATTAAACGATTCATCGGTAATATATTATCCCCAGCGCTCAAAGGTTTTCTTGTACGTCCTAATCTGGTTGCTAGGCT
>CM031858.1:22007144-22098892 GCA_018697195.1 Certhia americana
GTTAAACTACAAAGAACTTGCTAAGCGGAAAATTTACTTTTCTTTTAAGGGAACTGCGAGCTGTACAAAGAAGGAACTCCGTAACAAAGCTGCAATTCTTGGGCAATTAATTAAAATGGATTGGCCGTTGTTGCCATAAGGTATAATGGGATGCGAAATTAGGACACAACTGGAGATTCCTCAGGGTAAATGAAATTCCAACAATAACTTCCATCAAAAGTAGTAGTAAGATTTCATATGGATAAAACTCTGCATTGGCAGAGAGATTTGTTTCAAACTGAAGTAAGATATTAAATAATTATTTGAACGTATGTTTTTTAAAAATCACTTTCCTGCATTTAAAGCTCTGTTTATATGCATTTGTAATGGCTTCACTATAGGGGAAGGATTGTACATAAACTAGAGAAATCCCCAGAGCTGCATCCTTACCAAACCATGGATATGGAGAGTAAGTTTCCAGTCTAGGTGTCTGATAAAAGTAACCGAATTAGAAGGTTCACTTGCAGGCACTGAACCTATATACCATTTGTCATGTGTGAAAACTCGGGACAGGTCTGTGTAGGTTTACTTCAACATTGCAATTGGTGTGAATTGCTTTCCTCTTTCCTGGGTACGTGTGTCGAAACCAGAAAGTGTTTAGGATTTATACCTCCCACTTATTCTGCAACTGGGATTTCTTTGTACCCATTGGAAGTGGGATACAATCTTCTCATGCAGCATTCAGAATGGTATAACTGCCATCGTTACGTGCTTGTATTCTGAGAATTTAGCTATATTTTAAAAGACTAATTAAATAGTAAATGTGTATTAATTGCAACTTAATTGTTTATAACTGTAATTTATTAAAGTTTATTTTTCGACATTTAATGGATTTATGCGGCTTTGTAGGTGATGCCAGTTATTTGGGAGATTGTATAAACTTTTCAATACAATTTTCAGATTCTTACACCTACTAGAGGAAAGACAAGATACATGATTCCAGCAAATACTCTGGAATTCAGAGAGATGATTCCTTATCTACGTATACTGGAGAAGGAATTGAGGAACTGAAAACATGTCTAACGAAAATCCATAGATGAGCAAGCAGAGCAGGTCAATGAAGAATATCGGAAAAAGAACTCCTGCTTTAACAACGCTCCAAAGAAACCGATGAATAGAAGCGGCCATTCCTGAATCGGATCCACACATTTTAGGATTTAACTATGCACAGGAAGCCTTTGCTGTGCAGACCTTCCATTTAATTGTTCCTACCTTCTATCATTGCCCTGCTTCCCTCATTGTTTAAGGTACTGGTAGGGCACAGTGGGAAAGGGAAAGTTTATTTTGTATTGTGTGGCTATGAAGCTCAAACAATGTTAAGATCAAAGTATGTACAGCTCACAGCACTATTAGCAGCTTGATGCTTGCCGTGCGCATATTTTCTGCCAAAAGTGAGAGGAATGGGAGGGAATATAATTTGCGCAATAAGGCAGGCAGTTTTAATGTCCATGTTTGTGGGAGCATCAGAAAAACAAAGGGAAGTTTTCATGATGGAGGAATTTTCCAGGTTTGGGGTTCTAAGGTGAAACCAGGTTCTGCTATTATGGAACAGGCATTGATTGTGGAGGATTTATTTGTTTAAGGATTTAAAGGAAAAGCACATATAAATGGGCGCAGGGGGAAGTGACTTGTAGGAGCCATCAAAAAGCAAATACTTGATGTGTAATGGAGGCTTTTTTTGACAAATGATGGTGCCCTCTGTAGTCTCTAAGTTGTGTAAAATTATGAATTCAGATTTACCATGGCTTAATCTTGTGATTCCCTCCTTTTATGAGGTTGTTGTGTTTATGTTACGTTTTGGTGAAGAACAACAGATCTTCTCAACGGAGCTGTTTACATTTTGGAATTATTTAGTGTTCTAGATTTTGTATTACAAGAAGGCACACTTATATTTTACTTGGGAAAAAAAAAGTTTAGAAGTCTTTATTGTCAGGGTTTTTTCTTACTTTTAAAGCTATTAAATTAATTGGTAAAGCAAAATAAGAATGAATATATCAAAGACTTCGACTGATGTCTAGTTTTGTTTTTGTAAATATATGTATCAACCCCACTTCTTTAAATTTGTTAAAAAGCACTCACTGGGAAGAAAGAAAGCTAGGCGTTTCATCATAATGCCATTATTTTTATCAGGTACTGCGTTCTTACTCTGGTTTTCCTCTAATTTTACTGTCTTTGGGGCTAATACGCTCCACTACAGCTAAAAATAGGTTGTCAGTAATTTTTTTATACTTCCATTTTACAGAATGCAGAATCAATTTATGGTGGGGAAAGACCTGTGAGATCGATAGTTGAACCAAGAGGGAACACCACCTTGTCAACTAGACCATCGGATTCAGTGCCAGGTCCACTGTTTCTTAAAAACCCTCCACCTCTCTGGGAAAACCTTTCTGTGAGAAGAAAGACAATTCCTCTTGATGCCAGTCTGGATCTGCCCTGGACCACAGGTCGAGGTCTCACCTAGTCGCGGTTTGCATGGGATAGAGGAGACCAACTCCCCACGGCTGCAGCAGCCTCCATTCCGGGGGTGGTAGAGAGGATAACATCACCCTGAGCATCTTTTCCGCAGGCTATTTCAGTAGCTGCAAATAGCATTGGTTTTTTTTCCAGAATTAGTGAACACCGGTTTTACCCCACTCATGAAGGGGGGAGTGGGGTGGTGTTTGAGACATGCCTGGCCAGGCATGGCTTGACTGGAGTGCCCGCCGTGGGCCGTAGCTTGCTTGCCGTAATTCAGGTAACTCCCGGACAGGCGACCAGCTCGGCCTGTGGAGGGGAACGCGTTTTCGAGCCCCGGCGTTTTGGCTGGTGGAGCAGTGGGAGCTGTGCGGGGTGCGGAGCTTTGGGTCGGCCGTGGGCACACAGCCCGGGGCGGGCCGGGCCCGCACTGCGCGGCGCCGCTCGCCTCCGACCCACAAGGCCCCCGCGCGCCGGCCTACCCCTCAGCGCGGCCCGGGCTCCGCGGGCGGAGCGCGGCCATGGCGGCTGCTTGAGAGCGGCGGCAAGTGTGAGCGGGCACGGCCACGCGGGCACGGCCACCGCGGGACACGCAACGCGGGACACGGCCACCGCGGGCACGGCCACCCCGGGGCAACGGCCCACCGCGGTGCACGGCCACGCGGGCAACGAAGGGCGTCCACGCGCACGGCCACGCCGGGCACGGCCACCGCGGCCAAGGCCACGCGGACCACGGAAGACCGGGCACGGCAAACCGCGGGCACGGCCCATCCCGCGCACGGCCACCCCGGCGCATCTACTTGTGCCATTTACTCACTTTGCGGGCACGGCCACCCCGGGCACGGCCACCCACGGGCACGGCCATCCAGGGCACGAGCCATCCCGGGCACGGCCACCGCGGGCCACCCCCGTACACCCCCGGACCGGCCACCCCGGACACGGCCATCCCCGGGCACGGCCACCCCGTGCAGGCCACAGCTGGGAACCGGCCCACCCCGGACACGGCCACCCCGGGCACGGCCATCCCGGGCACGGCCACCGCGGACACGGCCACCGCGGGCAGTCCACCCCGGACACGGCCATCCCGGACACGGCCACCCCGGGCAGGCCACCGCGGGCAGGCCATCCCGGACACGGCCACCGCGGGCAGGCCACCGCGGGCAGGCCATCCCGGACACGGCCACCGCGGGCAGTCCACCCCGGACACGGCCACCCCGGGCACGGCCACCCCGGGCAGTCCACCCCGGACACGGCCATCCCGCCCGGCTGGCTGTGCCGAGAGCCCGGGGTCGCAGTGCGGCAGGCTCGGAGCGATGTCGCGGTCGGGGGTTGGCGGTGCTCCCCGGGGGGACACCGTGTGTTCTGTCCGTGCGTCAGCTGCTCTTAACGATTCAGTCGGTAATATAATTAATTACCCGCGCTCCAAGTTTTTCTTGGAAGTCCTAATCTGTTAGCTAGGCTCGTTAATTCTAACCCGGTATATCTCAATTTAATTTTAAAAAGAGTTTTGGTGAACGTGGAACTGCATGATTGATTCTCAGAATTTAAAAAAAAAAAAAGAGTTGTGGCACTGCTTCTGAAACAGTCCCTTGAAACTGGGGAGCTTTAGGCCTCCAGTTTCTGGTGGCCAGTTACCCAAAACTCATAAACTGTTTTAAATTGCTCATGCTGTTGTGGATAGTTAGAAAACTGTTTATTTATAAATTGTATAAATTTATAAATTATACTGTGACTTCTCTCCTACAAGGCTTTACAAAACAGTGAGGCTTCCCCGACCATGGTCTTCTCAAGGCCATGCAAGGGAACGGACCTGGTTTTACTCATTTCTGAATTATGTCTATAGTAAATGTTCTTTTTGTAGTCTTTGTTTCATTTTTTTATCTTGGGGGCCTTTAATGATTTGCCAGTTTTTAACCAGGTTCAGCCAACGTCTCTTGTTACAGCACCATGGATCTTTAGAATAGAGGGTAGAATCTGTCCGTATTAAGGGGTGCTCTTAGTTAACTTCTGTGGATCAGTTACAAGAGCCTTGCACAGCTTTAAAATCCTTGGGATGGAAGATGCTGAAGCCAAGAATCTAAGGCAAGACAGGGTTTTATCTGGCCCAAGTGTGCTTTCTTCCCTTGGACAACTGGTTGAGAAGTGGCTGAAGTCCCTAGTTGTTCAGCACCACCAGAGATAGAGAATAAAATCAGACAGACTGAAGAGAGGAAGAGAAAACTGAGAGAAACTCCCTATCTGCAGAAATGAGTTGGGTATTGGGGAATATTCCATTGCTGTTGTGTATCTGTTTATTACAACACAGGTTTCATCATTAATGGGAGGGGACTCCTGGGCTGGGCACAGCTCCCTTTGATATCTTTGTTTGCCTGTACTGATTTTCTGCTTAATTATGTTGTTGTGTTGTTCATGGGTGTGAACCTGCAGAGGGAGGGCCGTGTGTTTATCTTGGCTTCAGCTGCAAAGTGCACAAAAAGCTTGAAAATTCGTCAGTAATGTTAGTGAACAAAAGCTGCTGCTCCAAGCTGTGTGTCTGCATTTCTGTGTCTTATATGCAATAGCATTCATATTAATAAATTTCCAAATCTGAAGTCCTCTCTCTCATTCAGTGAAAAAATTTGGGTTCATTTCTGCGTTGTAAAGTCTTTTTCTTCCCTAGAGAGTTTGATAGAAGAATTTCTTTGATGTTTTTGTAGGTGATGGAGCCTATTCATACATGAATTTTATAATATTGCAGGGTTTGATATGGCTAGTTTAGAATACACTCTGTCTTCAGACATATTAGCCCAACAAACTCACCTTTAGGTTGTAACTTTTAACAGTTACATACTGACGGAATTGGAGGTCTAATGCTGTCGAATAGTAAAGCGATTTACCTAGTATGACCTGCAGATTTAATCTTGAGACTTAGATATGGGTGTAGAAAATCCACAAGAGGATATTTTCTCTTCCTCTGGAAAAGCTGGACAAGCATTGAAAAGGCATTACCAGTGTTTCCTGTTTTTCTCCAATTTCCTTGAAACCTTCATGTAGAAGGCAGGAAGGAATAGAGGCCCACAAGATACATAAACAATTTAGAGCTTGTGTTTTGTTTTCTGACATTAAATAATCATTACACTCTTTCCTCACTGCTGTTCAAGTGCAGACTTGAATCTGACATCTTCAGTAATCATTCTGTATGTCTTCTTACAGATTTTTTTTTGCTAAAAACATAAAATTCAGGATGCAAACTATGTGTCTTGGAACACCCATAAGAAAAGCAGTTTTTTGCACCCTTATCTTTTGCAGTGAATAGATAGAGGACAAGTTCTGGAGAAAAAAACTGAAGAAAGAAAAAAAGAAGAGTAGTTTGAGTTTTGTTTTTTAAATAAGAGGAAAATGTAGAAGGCCTAATGCAAACATAGCTGATATTCCTAATTCCTGAATTGCAGTGTAAATGCTGTTGCTGAAATTGCATGAAACAAATGTGACGTTGACTCTTTCTTTGTTCTGTTTCTTAGATCCAGTAACAACTTTATTCCTACTTACAGAAGTTGCTAAGGTTTCTCTTGATTTGAGGACACTGCTGGTAAGTATACTGAGGCCATCTAATTAAGACAATACCTGTTTTCTTACGATCTTCATCAGGGATCTGAAGCTGTAATTACAGTCATAAAGCCAGCAGTGTTTGCAAGATGGGATAGGTCTCCCCTGATGGAAGGGATGGCGGGTAACTTGCCTATTTTCAGTAATCTACTACTGCAAATGAATTTTCAGAAAGAGCAGGTTTCTGAAAATGGTGAATCATGTGTTTATTCCAGCTGGTTCACATAGAGCTATATCTTGAAGTATGCCCTGTCTGCATGGAAGTTTTATCCAGGTAAAGGCAAGCTCTTTATGGAAGGACAAAAGCATCAAGCTTGATGAGAAAAAAAATTTGATGCTGTATTAGATTTACCCCTTTTGAAGTTCATTTGTTATAGTTCCATTTTCTTGATTCAAGTTGATTGTTTTGACCTTACTGAAGCTAGGGTTAAGCATCATATTAAAATAATCATGATGGAAATACTTCTCTGGTCTTCCCTACCCAGGGGCTATCCTGTTAATGACCTGCCATCTGAAAAGTTTACAGCCATGGGAAGAGAAGCTTGCCCACACTCAGCTATCCTTAGCAACAATATAATGCTGTCTTTTTGACAAATAAGGTAGTTTTTAGCAGAAATGTGATTGTCATTATTTCTTTCCAGAGTGCTTCTTTAGAAGACTGTGATCAGCACTTAAATAGTGCCCAAATTCCAGTGCATTCTTCAGGGTTAGATGGCATAAAATAATTCCTAATGGTTTCTTAGGAAACAAATTGAACTTAATTTATTTGTCTATAAATCAATAGAATGCTGGGTAGCTGTATGGCTTGATAATGCTTTTAGTGTGTTTGCAGTATACATGGGAATTCCTTATTTGAAAACTGGAGCTCCCTGGTCACTGGATGTTTGCAGGTATAAAAGGAGAGTGAGGGATCAGATCCAGCTGCCTTTTTGTTTGTGACCATGCCTGTAACCTTTCTGTGATGCTGATACTCAGTTACTTGTATATGCATTAAGCAGAATTTCTGATACTTAAGGAATTGGTTTATGACTTTGGACATTTGACAAATCTGCACAATGCAGTATAATAATTTGGAAGAAATTTCAGGAGGAGTTTATAACTGAATGGTGCTCAGTGAGAATTTGCAAAGTATTTCTGTTTATTTTTAGGTACTATAATTCTTAGTGTCCAGCTTCAAGAACACCCGGGGGTAAATGCTTAGTGCCTGTTATGTATTAGGCTTCTTTAAAATATCTTGGGCATGCAGAGAAGGGATAATTTGAATTGAGGTTTTGTTTTTTGGGGGTTTTTTTTTTCAGTTTTTGTTTGTGCTTTAAAGACCCGTCATTGAGACTGTTTCTCAGTATCTCTCTCTGAGGCAAGAGGCTGTAGTAGGTATGCAGACAGTGGTTTTATTGAAAAGGAAGCAGTATTAACACTTGCTCTGAAGCAGAAAATGTGAAAGCTGAAAAGCCATCTGCTTTCTGTAATACTTTGTGTGCTTGGACAGTTAGTTGATTCTGATAGGCAGGAGTAGTGTGGAAGGACTGTTAGTTGCTGTTGAAAAATTCATAGTAAGTTACTCAACAGAGCCTGCACCACTCTCACAGCTCTTGTCAACAGTTTGGCCTATATAAAATGTGTATAACTGCCTACATATGCATTCCTTGCCAGTCTAATGATGTTGATTTTAAGCAACTCCCTTTTACTCATGCAGCAGCATGGTAGGACTGAGCATGCACTCTGGTATTGTATCTGGGCTAAAGACAGGGAGCTGCCACTTGAGGACAGGTGAACTTAAATCATTCTTAAATCATGGCTGTGTAGACTCACACATTCAAATGTGCTTCGTTTTCATCTTGAACACAGTGACTTTAGCAGTCTGTCAGCTGAAAAGTCATAACAGTCTGTGAAATAACCTTACGTTTCATTAAAGCGTGAATGTGGTGGTGTCACCACTGTCTTAAGTGTGTCAGACAAAGAAGGTGCAACAGAGTTAGTGCCTACCAGCTGTCATCTAAGTTTATTAGCCTGGCACAAATCAACTGTAGTTAGTCCTGTGTCCATGGTTTTCTTTTATATTTTTCTTTTTAATTGCAGGAAACAACCTCTGTGGGCAAATATGGGCTGCCGGGATGTTCACGCAGCGACCGTACTGGCCTTCCTCAGTGGAACAGCCTCAGTAGCTGGGCTCCTTGCAGCAGTTCTGCTTCCAAACTGGAGGCAAATGAGACTGTACACGTACAACAAGAATGAGAGGAATGTGACCGTTTACACCGGACTCTGGATTAAGTGTGCACGTTTTGATGGGAGCAGAGACTGTGTGATCTATGACCCTCAGTGGTACACGGCTGTCGATCAGCTGGATTTGCGTGTTCTTCAGTTTGCCCTTCCACTGAGTATGTTTACTGCTGTCTCAGCTCTGTTCCTCTGCATGATTGGCATGTGTAACACAGCCTTTGTATCGAGCGTGCCAAATGTCAAACTGGCCAAGTGCCTGGTAAACAGTGCGGGCTGCCATCTCGTGGCCGGCCTCTTGTTCCTGCTTGCCTGTGCCATTTGTCTCACTCCGTCCATTTGGGTCATTTTTTATAACAATTATCTGAACAGAAAATATGAGCCCATCTTCAGCTTTGACATTTCTGTATTTATTGCCATAGCCAGTGCTGGCGGTTTGTTTTTCACTTCCATCCTGCTGTTCCTGTGGTACTGTGCATGCAAAAGCCTCCCTTCTCCTTTCTGGCAGCCCCTGTATTCCCACGCTCCCAGCATGCACAGCTATGCCTCTCAGCCCTACTCCGCACGTTCTCGCCTCTCTGCTGTAGAAATTGACATTCCCGTTGTGACACATTCATCTTAAGGAGACAAAACCTTGGAAACCAAGATCTTGTGTTCCTTCAAGCCATGGAAATTTCAGGCTTGATTCTCTGTGCTGCCCTGCACTGAGTATAATCCTTTGTAAGGCGCAAAGCTGTGGAGGCCCGAGTTCAGCAAATCTGTTGCTGTTCTGGTCTGTTTGTTACTTCCTGACCACCTTTCCTTTTTTTCCTTCTTTTTTTCTTTTTTTTTTTTTTTTTTTTTTTTTTTTGACTCTGAGGTCACCACAGTTAAAGTTGCTGCTAATGCTGGAACAGTACACTAACAATTGTATGCATCCATCCTTTTGCTTACTGATGTCAAAGCAGGCTTGAACCTCTTTGAAATTTGATAAGCTATTCCTAGATTCTGATCTCATTGTAAGACCCTTGCACCTGTGTGTTGTCCAGATGCAGGCAATGAAACTGGGTGTAGAGGATTCACTGAGTTTCTTGTCCATCCAGACCCACATATTGTAATATGTGATGTCTGAAAAGGGCGTTTGGCAGACTAATTCAGTTCTGTGCACTGTTCTTTGTTTTTCACTGTATACACAGATACCTGCTTAGGAACTTCTGTAACAGAATTAGTGCCAAATTGCCCTTTATTTTCAAAGTAGTAGAAGGAATAAAACTGATTTAACTAAGAATGTTGTTCTGTGCTGTAATAGCATTTTGTGAATGACAGGAGGCTAGAAATCTTTTGTTTCTTTTTATTGATTTTATTTCTAGTCTGTTTTTTACTAAGCAAATTCACTAGATCTATTTTGTGATTAAAACTAAAAGCACTAGTATTTAAAATTGTGATTAGAACCTTGAATATTTTATTTGAAGGCCTTCTTAAAAATGGATTTTCAAGTAGGATATAAAATGCTCAGTTCTGGAGAGAAATGTCACTCACTTCAAAAAGGGTTAGGAAATCATAAAGAATTTTGAAGACTTTGAAAGATTCTTTGAAATACTGTATCCAAGCTATAACAAAATCTCTCTGAAAAGGGGAATTATAACCCTGAGGAGAGTTTTTTTTAATCTAGATTTTTTTTTAAAATTGTATATATAAGGAACAATGAGCTTGTATTTTTTCAGAGTTGATCTTTATGGCTGATGGACTTTTCATAGTGTAGCTTATTTCCTTACTGATTAAGACAGCCTTTTCAGCCTTGTTCTTTAACACCTTTCAAATTCAGCTATTTTAAAATCCAGTTATTTCCCCTGCTGCCACCTCATAAATGCAGAAAGTTTCCTATTCCTATTTTCCATAAGATGAGATTTTGAGTAACTTGCAAGCTTCATCTTGTAGCTCTACAAGGATGAGGAGGGATTGTAAATTCCCAACCTGGGATGTCTTTAAATCACTTTTTGCCTTGTAAAGTGCAGAGCAGCAGGTGAGCCCTAAGGATCAAAGCTCTTAAATATGGGTTTTGACATTACTTGAAAAATTGATGACAGTGAGTTGAAGAGTGCTATAATTAAGGCAAGCGTTTGATTCTCTCAGGTTTTGGTAAATTGAGATCTTACATTTAAGATGTCATTCCAGTAAGGAAAGTTGTTTTGATTAGTGGCGTTTTGGAGCTTAGTGGATATTTGCATTTCATTAATCTCAGAAAAAAATTGTTTTTCTAAAAAAATCAAATCAAGTTCTTGAATTACAGTTCTGGAAATCCATCCAAGGTTCTGAAAACCATTTAGTTTCCTCCTCTAGGTGTTAGAAATAAAAACAAGTACTGTACTTGGGCAAATCTTGTTCTGTTAAAATCTGTGAAATAACAGTATGTAAAGAAGGATTGTGTTTTAGCTGGTAGATCTCAGACTTCAGGGGGCTGATCTCTATCCTAATTCCCAGCATAGTCAGTAAAGAGACAGGCCTTTAAGACAGTGCTTGATTAAACAGCAGTCTTAAGGAATTAACACTGTAGACAATAAAGAATAAGTAAAGAGATATGCCTCTGAAGGTCTAAACATGAGTTTAATGCTCTCTTAGGTTTACAAGGTATGAGAGTATGAAGTATCTTTTTTAATTAGATCATGACTTCATGGGGTTAGAACACGTATTGACATCTAAGCCAGGGTTTTTTTCTTCAAGAGTGAACTTTGCTTTGCTGTTAGTCTGGTTGTCCATCACTGTTGCTGGTTTAGCTGCCCATAACCTTTAATGCTGTGTAAGGTCAAAGCAAAGGGGCCACTGGTTTGTGATTTAACATCATGCTTCTGCATCACTTCAGTGTCTTTTCTTCTTTGTGCCTTGCTTCAGTTATCAATTGGCCAGTAAATGTTGCAGTCAGTGTCTGATATGTTGTACACTCTCTGAGCCTGAATTCGCAAAGTATTTTGATAATTTTTAAGAGCTGATCAGTATGTCTCTTAGTGACTTAAAAAGGAGCTGAATTTTCAGCATCTCCAGAACAAGAATGACAGCCTGGCAAACTGTTGCTTTCTATAAGAATATAAGTTTAGCCAGTGTTGTTTTCTGTGCACTTTAAAAGCAGATGCCTCTGACAGCTCTTTTGTATTCTGACTTTGATTTTTATGCCAGAACTTTAAATTAGTATTTGCTGCTGCCTAAGCTGATTACTCGTTGCTTTGAAAATCGTGTCTTTCCAAAAGTCAAGAGATCAATGAGTTATTAAAAGTGGGGCTCCAGAAGATAATGGATTCCAGCATAGGTTTTAGTTAGCAAAAAGATGGTTGCATCATGTTCTATCACCGAAGCATGGCTGGTTTTCTTTCATCAGCACTGTTAACATGTTTCTGCTGGATCCTAAGTGAAATTACCTGGAAGTGCTGTGGTGTATTTCCTTTGTTACAGAAAGAGATGGCGAACCTGTGATACTTGAGCCGAGTGCCACTCAGCATTTTTGTTTGCTAAGGTTGCCATCATGCCCAGGGGCTGGGGAGTGACAGACATCCCTGGATTGGGAGAGAACACATGTATCCTGCAGGTTTGTCTGGCAGGGTACAGCCTCAGGGGAGCAGTTAGCACTCTTGCTTCTGACACAATGCACCTTCCAGGGCACTGCTGTGTGCAGGACAAGCATTTGGGGTCTTGAACAGAAAGATTTTAATTTGTAGCTTGTGCAGTAAAGGTTGGGTGCTCTGGGATTACAGGAACCTGTATTTTTTCAAGTAGTTCCTGTCCAACTTCTTTAAATTGTGTTAAGTGTTGGTTCTTTTTATGTGAAACAGAAGATATGTATTTTTAATAAAAGAGTCTCATACAGATGCAGTTTATTTTGATTAATTTTGTTGAAAACAGTAGCTACTAGAATGTGAAAGACTACTTTTTGATGTTGATCACCAGACTATTTCAGATGCCTTAACAGGTTTAAAATGTGCATACTGCATTTTATCTGCTTAATTTTATAGGACTCCTGCTTTGAGCAAAACAAAATAATTTTTAAAAGCATCACAAAACCCAAACCCAGCCCTTCTAAAAAGGGGAGATAAGCTAAACTCCTGCCCTCCCATCTGCTGTGCAGGATGTGCTGTTAGCTGGAGAATATGCTGCCTCCTGACCTGTGAGAGTCATTTGGGCATCCCAGGGACTTGTGGCAGTCCAGAAGGATGGTTCTTGATGCTTCACTTCCGTGCTTCTCCTGGCTACTACAGCTCAGCAGTGTTATGGTGACTCAATACTGAGCCTTTCCCCGTTAAGGGGCAAAACACAAAAATCCTTTGATTGTTAAAAATGCTGATACCATAGTTCAAGTTCACAAAACCTGAATTACTTTGTGTAATAGAGTGAGACTTGCTGGTAATTCCTCAGGATTTCTAGTCTTCTCAACTGGCATTTGAGGAGATTGGGGTTTTATCTGTTTTGGGAAATAGTTTGTATGAGAACTGTTCTTGTGGAGTCAGCACAATAAAAAGCAGTTGTCAGTGGAACTCATTTGAGGGGGTGGAAAAATAATTTTATAATCTCTGCTTCAGTGTGTTCATTTTCTCTGCTGTCACTTTCAGACTAGCTCTCTCTATGAGCTAGTACAAACCTAGGGGCTGCTTGGGCGCTGACATAAATATTGGGAAGCAGAGAACTCGACTTCTCCCAAAATGTGGGAGTGACTCATTTTTTTTTCATATTAAAATTCCTAAAAAACTACCCCACCTATTTGTGCTCGTTGGAAACAAATATCTTGGCAGTTTTTTCCCTTGTTTTATTTCACAGGACTTGAGTTCATATATGGTTCATCAGGTATGTAATGTTACTTATCCCTTCATGTACCTCCTGAGCAGTAGTGCACCTCAGAGGCAGCATAAGCTTTCCTGTGGAAAGTTTTCTGTTCCACTGCTGTATCATTATTCCTCAGGAGGGACATACCGAGGCCTCATTGGAGGATAATAAGTTTTTACTGTTTTCAAAACTGCTTTTTGCCTATGTTCCAAGGAGTCAGTTTGGTTACTCAGCTAGGCAGTAGGGGAGCCTTGTCTTCTGGGTGTGGCAGCTGCAAGGAGATTAAAGTCTGAGAACAAGGCAGCAGAAATTGTACTGAGCTGTAGGGTATGAGTTATTGACTGTTTTGAGGAGAAAGGCCAGACAGCTGAACCTCCAAGAGCAGGGTTGTTGTCCTAGTTTCTGTTCTAAGAAAGAGAAAAATACGTAATGAAAGCTCTAAGTATTTGAATAAGCTTTACTCAACATCTAAAACTCTCAGAAGAATATAAGCAAACTTGGAAAATGCAGCATCCAAATACTGCCTAGGCAGTATGTGTCCTTGGGGACCACAGACATTGACCCAAGTGCTCAGTACCACTTCCTAGCTATATGCCATGCCTGCTGTGTAGCTATTACTGCCAAGGCTGACATTTCAGCAAAGTGTGATGCTCTCCAGTCTCTGTGGTCTTATCAGTGCACATTACAGCCCTTCCACCACTCGGAGGGTCTGTAACCATTGATACTCTGTTAGTTTTCTTGATAAAACCACAATATATTTATAAGCAAATGTGCAAGATCATTTACAAATCACATTGGAGTTTAAAAAAATACTAGCAGTTAGGTTAAAAATAAGTTGTTTCCTTAAACAGGTCCTGATCTATTTTATGTTACTACAGACCCTTTGAGGCCTACTATTCAAGAGGCTTCAGCATGTGATTTTTTTGATGGGCTTAAGCAGATGTAAATATAGTCTGCAACCAGGAAATGAAATCATGTCTTATTACTCCCTCTGCTTTTTGTCTTTTCAGTTTATTTAGTGTAGCCCTCGTGTGGTTAATCTGGTCTGCCTCCTGGTCACAAGCTCTACTGACAACATGAAGGAGGCAGGGGGAGTATGAGTGGAAGAAGGGGCAAGATGGCAGTCTTAGGTTGATTCTTCATGAAACCATACTTCAATACCTTTGTTTTCTCACTTAATGAGAATTTTGCTTAAGAAAGATTCTGTTAATTTTTAAGGTGGTTTGTGTTTATCAATTGTAGAAGTCATTGAAAAATGCTGCATTTGGAGAAAAAAAACACTGAACGTTTATTAGCAAGGCAAAAAAAAATCACGTTTCAAAACACTTCAAAGTTTGTTCCTTTAATTTCATCCTAATTCACTCAGTATGGCAAGAAGAAAAGGCAATGAAGCACAAAAAGGAGTTGACTTCTATTGAATTTGAAGATCACAATGCTTTAGTGTATGTATGTATGCAGAAACTGATAATGATATTAGTAAGGAAAAGAGCCAATTTTTTAGTAGATTAATAGTGCCAGATAGTAAGGTATTTACATTAGTTTATGGATTAGTTTAGGTTAGATTAGGTTAATATAGATTAGGTTATAAGTGAGATGTGAGATATATAATCTCTAGAGACTCGGCACCATGGATTACTATCATTTCACTGTTCTGACTCTTCACCAAGTCATCAACAATAAAATGCTCAGGTTCTTTCTACTGTTTTGCTATGTTGTTCTGTAGACAGGTTGAGTTCTCTGGCAAAACTGTCATCTCAGGAACCAGCTGACAAGGAATTGCATTCTTACAAAATGGGCTTAGTGGAGGGCATGTTTTCTACAGCTTCAGGTCAGTGAGACTGCACAAATTTAGCTGCCTTCTGTTGCTGCCTATTCTGTTTGATTCAATTATACATCTCCCAGGGAAGGCCTTGAGAATGCAAGCCCAGTCATCAAAAAAACATATTCACCTTTCTGCTCTTTGTTAGGCTTGTGGTGGGGGCATCTTCAGATCTAACTTGTGACCTGCAACTCCGACCAAATGCTGTTGACCTCCACAGCTGCAGAGGTGAGGACATTTCCCTTGCAAATACTTAGGAGAGTTAGCTGAACAACTGGGAAAGAGCTGACTCTGCAAGCTTGGTGGCACACTGGGACAGCCACAACATGAGGTTTCAGGTACTGTGGCTACACTGAAATGCTGGTGGGGCTTTCAGCAGTTCTTTTGTCAGCTGTTAGGGAGCTCATCGTTTGTTAAGCTGCAACAGTCCCAGTTAGTTTGCATGTACTTTCAAGACACAGTGTGGCTGCACCTTAATTCGCCAAGGAGTTCTGAGAACCCTGAGAACCACTAATCTTGGCGGCTGATGCCTGCATGCCTCACTTGAAAAGTCCTCTGGGAGCTGTAATTCTCTCAGGCTCTCAGCACTAATCTACTTAGAGCTGCTAAGATCTTGAACACTTGGCAGAACAGGATTTGCTCAGTGAATTTCATATTCATGGTAAGATTCAAATACATCACAAACACTTTTTGGTTTGAAACTCACTAAAAGAACACTAAAAGAACTCACTAAAAAGGTCTTACTAGATGTATAACATGAGAACAATATGATTTGATGAAATACACCTCTGAGCTTCTTGTGTGTGCATACGAAAGTACTAAAACCCTGCAGCTTTTGACTGTCCAGTCAACCAAGTAGATTACCATTTCTAGAGAATGAAGGTTGCCTTTGACAGTTTGTCCCTAGAAAATTGTCCTTTTCTTCTAAGAGCCTTTCTGTACATAATAACTGTCTTTGTTTCATAGCTGGCTTCATTCCCTAAAGAATTTCAGGGTCCTTCTCCTGCTTTCCTATCATGGGCAAGTCAGTTCTCTGGGTCCAGAAGTCCACAGCAGCCGTCCAGGAACCATTTTTTACAAGACAACATCTCAGATGACATCTCATTATTTTTGTAGGGCCCCAGAGATGGCATAAGGGGCTACAGAAGCTCCTGTATGTCAAAGATAACAAGCCTTGATTTGTTTGAATATTGTTGTAAATTAGCAAGCTAAAATTGGTCGTGTTTCCTGGGTTGGTTCTGGAAAATATTTTTCTTACAGTTATTTTACAATGTTTTGCATTTCATCTTTATATTAGCCTCTACTGAAATACTTCAACACGTTTTCTTGGGTTTATTTCTGGCTCTGGTGTCACATCTTTCTAACAGGAATAAACACAAGTTCTTAATGGCAGAGAGCTATCAATTCATTTTCTTGAACTCTTAGTTTCCTCTATGGCTCTAAATTATTACATTTCCTGGAAATACTGTCTGTGTCCAACCACTGTGCCTGTTGTGTCTCTTATCACTTGTCCAAAGTGCACAACTCTGGCTAGACATGAGGGAGAATATAGGAGAAGGAGGGATTTCCTTTTCCATTAGCACAGGCATGGAGGAAAATACCAGAAATTTGGGCATTGGGTTTAAATTGAAAATCCCCACTCTGTATATGATCCATCTATAAACAAGTCTGTCACCCACTGCCTAGAAAGAAATTATCTGTAAATCAAAATAATGATTCAATCACAGTTGTGTTGAAAATGTCTGAGATGTAAAGGCAGACACTTTTACTCTCCCAGATTCCCAACATCACAGCTCAGTGGCACAAGCAAGGAGATTTGGACACGAAGCTGTGTTCATGAGAACATTTGTAAAACTACAACTTTCTAAAAAGAGAGTAGTTATCTGCATTGGTTAATACAGGTGTATTAACCCATTGTATATTGTGAAATTAAGCAGGGTAATCAACAGTATCTGCTCTGTATCTTAATTTCTTCAAAGGAGCAAGATATAAGTACTTGCTACAGTCAAAATCCCAGATGAAATTTGGGGATGTGTGCTGGAATGAGACATTCACATTTTTAAATAAGGCTGGGAATTTTCTATTGCATATGACAGAAGAAGGGATTCCTTTTCTATGATGGTGTGGAAAATATTGTACAAAATGCCTGGATCATAATTAGATGCAGACACTATTTCTTAATTGGTCTGAATTAAAGTGATGGAGGAACAAAGATAGACCAAAGCCACAGCAGGATGTTTTGGTATTAGAATTCTCAAATTACTTAAGTTGATCCAAGAAGCAAATTATATTAGCACTTCATATTGAAAATAATCAGAACAGAGATATATGAGATCTTAGTACTAGTTTTTGCATGGCTATATGGTATTCTGAACTATATCCAAGTCTGCAGAAGGGGAAAGAAAAGTTGAAGTGCTGACAAGCCAGGAAATACACAGTATTAAGTAAAAGATCCAACGTCCAACTGAAACAGTCTGTTAATTCATATGATATAGATTGTGAAATGCCAAGAGAAAATCTGGTCCCCTTACAGTTTAGAAAATGGACTAAATAAGAGCAGCTCTGTGGGTAAATAAGTATCCCATACTTTGGCATTAAAATGTTAGCTGTTTTTTGCCAGGTTTTGACAACGGAAGTCTTTCAGATGTTAGATAAGTCCTGGGAAATAACAGCCAAATAATATTATCTGTCAATTTGTTAAACCAATAGCTTAAATCAAGTGGAGTTAGTAATTTCTGGAATGCAACAGAACCTTTCTTTTGTTGGGCTGTTGTTTTGTGACTTTCCCCTTTACCTCACCCCAAGTGACTGTAGCACTACAATGTCTTTCTTGCCCAGCAATGACTGTGGCAAGACTTAATACAGAAAAGCCAACGATAAATACAAAACATGCAATTAGGTATCATTACATTAATTCATTCTGGGAAAAAGAGCAGAATCTTGGAAACAGATTTCTCAAGAGAGCAAGAGCAATTTAAAACAGTGTGATTTGCATGGCATTATATCTGTGTTCCCAGGAAAAGCCTGTACCTGTTAAACCTCAAGACAGACCCACGGGAAATCATGAGCTGTCTATCTTATTTCACAGCTGGATGGATGCTGATCCACAAGGTTTTCAATTACAGAGGTGCTGTGGCAAGAGCTTTGGTGTCTTAAGTTTAGTGTGAAACATATGGATGAAAGTCAAGCTGTCCTTTAGTTGTAATTGCAGTGTAGGTGGGTCTTAGGGGTGTCCCTGTGTGCACACTCAGTGCCCCAAACACATTAGCTCCCTGGATGCTCCAGGAATTCCTCAGCTAGCCTCTGCACAGAAGAGATACACAGCTGGGCAAGGGCAAGCTAACAGACTTGGCTCCTCCTCACCTCCACAGTAAAAAGATCTGACTAACTATTACAAGAGATTTTCAGGTGAGGAATTCAGACAGTCCTAAGGGTTCCTTCCAAGCAGCTCCTGCTGGTTCCAAGACAAATTTCTAGTCCTAAATTTGTCCCATGAGCTCCTGGGTGAAGATTCTGGCCCTTTCAGACCTTCTTGGTAGTTCCTGCTGCAGAACTGATCTGATGGGATTGCATGCAGATAGGATGCATGCAAATTTTAGAAACTGTTCTTGTAATTACAGACATGGTCACACAGGGCAGTCTTTTTGCACATAGTTAATACAGCAAGATATTTTAGTTTAAAATACTCTACAACATTGGATAATGCACATGCTGAAGTAGTCACACAGGATCAGGAGCAGGTGAGAATTGAGCAGAGAAGCAGTTAAGGGAGTCTCCCCTGGCCCAGCGGCTCCTGTCACTACACAGAGTGCAACCAACTGGCCTGTTTGGGAGATCTGAGCAATATCCTATGCCAAAGCCCCAGACACTATTTTTCTTGAACACTCTATCCTTTTTTTATGCAACCCTGCTCAGCCAGAAACCAAATCAGCCCTGCCATTGAAGAAATGCTGCATTTAACAATTAGTCTTTGTCTAAATATGTTCAATGTTTTTCAAAATAAATTAATTAGCCCTGCTAGGAGTGATTAGTTTGGTACATGATACATTAGAAAATTCATTACTCTTTTTTTAAATATTAGAGAGGACTAAATGTTAACAGCTGTTTATACACTGACAGATTTGACTGGCAGTGCATTTTAATTTGAAATACAAGTTTAAAGCACTGTGCTTGTCATTTTGGTCATAGTAGCATTACAATAAATCTAACAATAGACTATAATTCAGTTTGACTGAAATTCAGTACTATTAACTATTTTGCAGAACAGTGCACATAAAGCTATTCTCAACTATTCCTTTTCACAAAAAAACTTTAGGTCAGAAAAACATGTAGGTCAAAGCAAGAATTTTTCACTGTATGCCTTTTTTGATGAGACTAGTATTTTTATGTCTCAGTATAACTACAAGAGAATTGAGTAATTATGCAGATACTCTTCTGAAAGGTATGTTTATTCTTTTAAACATTGTGTGTGGTCACCTGTGTACTGTGAAATGAAAATCAAGGAAAATCAGCTGCTACCACCACCCTTAGCAGAGACACTGAACTGCTCCTGTATATTTCTCCAGGGCTACCTCTTCCCAAGCAAAAACTCACTGTGGTTGCAAATCTTACTTCCATGACAGCAAAGGCCCACATCAGCTGAGAAAACTGACTTTCTTTAACTATCCCAGCAGTATTCAGCTAATCATGTCCAAATCTGTTGATTTATTAGTACTATTTAACATTTATTAATACTTTATCAATACTATTTAATTACTATACTATTTACTATTAATCCAAGAGTTGGCCTGAAAGATGAAATCGGGCTGTTGCATTTATACCAAACCCACAAAAACTTTGAATAAACCACACTGCTACGATCTCTGCAAATATCTGCTACCTGTGTATTTGCAGGACCAGAGCCAGGTTGTTTATGACACTTCCCACTTCTAATTATTAGCATCTCTAAGAGTTCTGTTTCACCAAGGCTTATTTATGGATGATTGGTTATTTTAAGACAGAAGGTGGACATTGACCTGGAAGATCTAATTTTCTGTATCTGACCTTGAGAAATAGTCTGAACTGATAGTTGCACATTTTGCTCTGTAAAATAGTATTATTTTTAAGAAAATAGCTGTAGAAACCATTTTATTAAAATCTGAATATAAAATGTGATTAAGGAAGACTATATGAAGGTGCATGTCCTTACTCAGCAGATCTGCGCCCTGTAAGTAGGCAGATCTCACATATACCCTCTCACATGACTTCAACAATGCCCTGAAACCTTTATATGAAGCCAACAGACATTTGAGCTGGTCGTGCAACTGAGAAAACAAACAAAAGCCCCTGGGGTACAATTCCTCCTCTTCTGTGCCAGCACAAGAATTTGGTCCCCTGCTCAGTGAACCCCATAGAGTATCACTGATCTTGCTGAAAAATTAATTTCCAGTTCTCTATAGGACTACAGATATGTTTTTGTTGTAAGTACCACAGTGCTTTTCAGATGCAAGGACAAGTATTCAGGGAGAGAGAAGTACAGACTTCTTTTTGTGGGAACACTCATCTAATAACCAAGCAAATTGCAACCTGAAGATTCATTCAGTCACAAATTCAAAAAGCTTTTTGAACAATGTACTGCTGCAATAAAATGTCTTTTACCAGGGCCTATGTTCATAAGCCTAACACAGAAAAGAACCACTGACATTCTAATCATTCTGCAACTCATCAGCTGAATTATTTACACATATTGCAATCAGGCAAGCTGGGTAAACTCTGCCACAATGATGAAGTAATACTGCCATTAAGGGAATCTACTGAACACACACACAGGCTTTGTAACCCATATATCACCTTTGAGATTGTTAGCACTGGTGATATCAGAAAATAAACAAGCTAAAAAAAGAAGACAAAATTCTGTCAGTCCAATCTGTTCTTTGTTCAGATACCCAGTGAATAGCTCATTCAGACAACAGTGGTGGAGCTGGAGCAGAGATGAGGAAAAGGGCCAGAGGTGATGCTGAAAATGCATGAGTAGAAACACTGTTCAAAGCCCCAGGCAAAATCTACAGAGCTGTAAAAAAAATCCTTATAATTTGAAATATGCATGGAATTAAAAAATAATCAAAATCTGGTATAAGTTCTGAGTTTTTTTTTTTGTTTGCAATCTTAATATACGTGACTTGTTCCAAAGTCAGCTTCTTGGTAGATCACTTTTTCTTGTAATCTACACTCCATTTCCTGGGAATTTATTTCTGCTGAGGGAGTGGCTACCCAACCAAGAAAAAACGTGCTTCATTACTGTAGGAATAGCTATTGCAAGAGAATTACCACAGATGTTGATATGAATGGGCTTTTTTCCCCCACAGGTATAATAAAGTGAAATCTGAGAAGATGGATATATCCATACTTCTGAAGAGCTCTCAGCAAATTCTATTTTCCCCTCCTCTCCCACTTGGCTCCAGCTAAAATACCCCCTCTAATGTAACTGTGTTAGAAGCAACTCTATGAAAAATCACAAACTCTGGAAAGCTTTGAATCTGAGTTATTTTATGAGAAGTCACTCTTCACTGAATACATAAAACCATTCCAAACTAAGATATTAAAAAAAAATAGCTAAAAGATTTCCCCTTTGCCTCAAACATAATTCAGTACAATCAGGTGGAATATAACATAAGATTTGAAGAAAATTAATAAGAACAGCTCTATAAAGTCATTTCAAGGGCACTTTAAATTCAATATCTCACCTGAAAATGGCAGTCAACAACAGATGCCTAAGGAAGAATGTCAGAACAAAGCAATCATATTGCATCTTCCTCAGCAATTGAACACAGCTTCAAGCAGTGTGCTTCAGGAACTTTCTGAACCAGAGGTATCTGGGTATTTAATAACTGTTAACAGACGTACTTATGGAAAAAAAATCCAAACTTTTGGCCTAATCTAAACTTTTAATGTCCTTAATATCCAGAGTTTTACAATTTAAGGCACTTCATTTTCTTCTAAGAATTTTTTTTTTCAGTCTTCTACATGATAACTGTGTTCAATGCCCTCTAGGTCTTTTATTAGAAAAAAGCCCTTCTGTGTTATTTTTTTCTGTGCCTTTCATGACTTGATACATCTCTGCCATATGCCTCCCTAGCTATAGTCTATTGAATTATTACTTGTAAACAGTTCCTTATCTTTGGCAGTCTTTGTAACCTGTGTCTCTCTACTATCCCAAGAGCCCATTCCAAGAGACTTCAACAAACAAGAAAAAAAGTTTTTCAGAGCATAAAGATTTATAGACTTGAACATGTGGTAAAACCTTGTCTTCAGATGTCTCTGCTCATTGCAGAGGAATGGAACTAGATGACCTTTAAAGGCTCCTTCCAACCCAAGGATTCTGCCAATTGAAGCACAATGAAGTCATAATAATATTGTCCTACATTTAACCTCAGGTGAAAAAAAAAACAAAACAACTTTGTCTCCATATGGCCTGGATACCCACACTTTGGCTTTATTTTCCTAATATCCCTGAAGACCAAGAAGCAGGGACTCTAGTGCTGCTGACACAAGATAACATAGACAAAATTAAATGTAAACAACTTTTTAATGCACTGGTTGAAACTTAATTTAACGTAAGGGCACCTTATTTGGGTTTGAACTCTTCAATTTTACACATTGGCCTAAGCCACCAGAGATACTAGCAGTTGTCCTAATTCCCTCTGACTTTTTCCTGGAGCTACTCATCTCTTACTATGTAGGATTTTGGGGAGATTAATCCCTATGGTAAGGTAAATCAGGTGTCTAAAAATAGATTAGATAGCAAGGTTAAGCACTGTGAAAAAGGTCCCTCTTATTTCTCGTTAAGGCTCAAGTGTATTTACAAAAGCCTCTCAAGACAGCCCAGCTCTGCTGTCCTTCTGTCCACAAACCAATTGCAATACTTTCTACAGCAACAATGGCCTTATTACACAAGAGTAATAAAAATGGTCCTAATAGAGAAGAGGAGTGTTTGAGAAGGGAGGTCACAAGCAGCTGGAGTCACTACTGACTAAACAATGCCATCCTTGGAAGGAGTGTTTGCTTCCTGCGTGAAGCAGAATCTTCTGAGCACTAACAAAACCTACAGCGGTACTTCAGCTATTGATTCCCAAATTCAAACTTCCCATTCCTGAACAAGTCATACAGAAGCCTAAAAATTTCAGCAGTAGGATTATTTAACTAAAGCAAGGTTGGCTGTCACATGTGACACATGACACTTCACGACACTTCATGACCGACTCGATTTGGTGCCCAAACACAGCTATTTAGGGGCACTGACATGCCCAAAACGTATTGTGTGTCCTTACCCTGCCTTCTCACAGGGTTTGGGGTCTTTCTTTCGTTCCTATGTTGTATCTTGCAGACTTATCTGGGTGTTCTGTATCCCTGGGCACTTGAAGGAGTGCTACATGCTTCCCCAAGGCCCGGAGAGGTGGGTCACCCTGCAAACCCAACAACTCGTTAGTCTTTTAAAATGGGAAGGTCATGACAAATTTCCAATTTGCCTCAATCTCTTTATTAATTTCTCTGGCCAGCCCTAGCTTGGGGATTTCTTTGTTGTCTCCCTTGGCTCTGGCAGCCTGCTGGGCATCCTAAGGACGAAACCAGGAAGCAGGAGCCACGGCACAGGATCCTCGCCACCTCCTTGCCGTCACGCACACTGCAAAGGAATGAAAAAGGGGGTCACGAAGAAGGGAGAGGGAAAGCCCCCGTGTACATCAGCTCCCTGCCGGCAGCGCCGGCACAAGAGCGGCAGCCGCAGCCCCGCCGCTCCCCCCACACCCCGAGAACAAGCAAGGCGAGGCCCGGCCCATGTCCCGCCCGCTCCCGGCAGGGCCGCAGCCCCCGCTCCGAACCCGCTCCGCCCCCGGGGCCGGCGGCGCCTGCGTGGGGCGGGATCCAGGAGCGAGATCCAGGAGTGAGATCCAGGAGCGAGCGGGGTCCGGGAGCCAGCGGGGTCCCGGCCATGGAGGCGGCGCGGCGGTGGCCGCTCTGGCTGCAGGGCCTGGCGCTGCTGTGTGGCCGCGCCGTGATGGGGCTGGAGCTGATCAGCACCACGGCTCCTCCGGCGCCGGGGCAGGGTAAGGAGGAGCGGCGTGGCTCCCTTTGCTTTCCGTCCGTCCCGCGGGTGCGGCCGTGCGGCCTTCCCGGGGCCGGGCAGAGGGGCTCGGCGGCGGGCACGGCTCAGGCCGGCCCCGAGGCCTGCGAGGGCCCAGCGGCGCCCAGAGCGCCTTCTGGAGGGTTGTGGAGAGCTCGGGGCTTGCCGTGGTGCTGTTCCCGGCGCGGAGCGGGCTGGTCCCGAGGGCCGGGAGGGATAGAGCCCGCTCCCGGCCGAAGGACGGGCTGGTGGCGCTGGGGTTTGCTGGCCTGAGGGGCCATGGCGTGTCCGGGCCTTTGCCACACGGGGACAGCAGGAATCGCGGGATGGGGCACGTTGGAAGGGACCGCAGTGGTCTCCTGGTCCAACCTCCCTTGCTCGAGCAGGGTTATCCTAGAGTACACAGGCGCCAGGGTTTGCTCAGCCCTGGGTGATGATGAGGAATGTGGCTCAGGAGAAGCTGACGGAGGCGCTCATCCCTCCCTAGAGATAATTTATCTCTTCGCTGCTTTTGGCAGGCGCCTGGTGAAGCTTGGCCTCAGATTTAGTTGCCGCCAACAGATGTGACCGCAAAGGTGCACGTCAAGCTGGCTGGCATCACATTTGGGTATCTCAAATGCACTTTGACAGGTGTGTCTAGATCTCAGATAGAGGTGTTTCATTTCCTTTAGGGAAGCGTTCATACTTGAAAAGGGATCCTCCATCTTTTTAAGACAACCAACTTGAAGCAAATTAGCCTTGCTAATTCATGTCGGGAAGGCTTGTTTGTTTGGGTGTTTTAAATCTCACATTGAAAAAGTAATGAAGTATTTCAATAATAAGCATGGTGGTACTCCGTGTTCAAAAATCTCTTTTGAAAATTTTTGAGTATAAACTGAACAGTTTCTGAACCCGCTCATGTTGGTTTTTTGAGGGATTGTTATAGAGGCCTTACAGTTTGGCTGTTAATTGGTACCTGTATCAATTTAATTGGTACGGGATAAACTGGTAAGGGAGTTTCCTATATGAATATATTAATTAAAAATAAATATACTGGTGCATAAAATGCATTTAATTTTAAGAATTAGTACCAGAAATATTTAATATTGAATTATAAAAAGAAACATTGAAATATGTAGTTGTCTTAGAAGTAACTACTTCAAATTGACAACTGCTTGTGACTAATGCTCCATTTGGTGATCATTTCCCTTTGTGATATACTGAAATAAAACCAAGCTTGATTCATTAACTGGTATAAAAAATTATCATAGGAACTATAATTACTGGAAGAAAAATCCAGGTTCAGACTAGGAAAGGAGATTCCCCCTCATCTTTCAAGCAGTTTATATAGGTCAAGACTATGTGGTCCTGTGGGCAACAAATTATTTCTGAGTTATGGATAAAAAGAGACTGATCTTAAGATGATAATTCTGATAAAAGTAGGTGTGAACACCAGTATGTCTGTGGGGTTTTTTTTAAATTTAGAGAAAATGTATCACTTGGCTTGTCAAGCTTCTTTTAAAGATCATATTGAACTCTTGCATATTAACTTCGTGTCCTATATTTGGAAGTGGTTTTTATTGTTATTTAAAATCATATTATTTGGAGAGCTTAATCTTTTAAAAATTCTTTTCTCCCAGAAAAAAGTTAATACCTGTGGAAGGGGATAAATCCTAAGCAAGGGTCAGCTTTTATAAAGCTTCCAAAGCTGCAGAATTTGGAATGTTTCCTAAATTGAAGTGTGTAAGTTCTAGAATTTCAGCAGAGATACCGTGAGAGTCTTGGGTGACATGTTCTGTGTTGTCCTTAGAGAAAGCAAACTGAGGTTAAAGGCAAGCTTGAATTGTTTCTCTGTGTCTAAGGTTGAACTTAAATATTTTTATCTCTGTTTGCTGCAGTTCTCCTGGAACGGAATTACTGAGTTTACATTACTTCAGTCAAAATTATTGCTTGTATCTAGGATTAGAAAAAGAAAAAGGTTAAATATTATGATAAATGCTTGACCTTATGGAATAAAAATAAATATATAATCTCTGTGTATTTTGGTTTTGTTTGTTTTCTTAGTATGTTCTGCATTTTCCAAGAAGACCTGTGAAGAATGTCTAAAAAACGTTTCGGTAAGATTTTTAACATCTTTTTTGATTGATAAGAATTTCCACCTGATAGGAAACCAAGTTAGGCTTTCTTTGGCTGTTTGTTTCTTATTTAAATGATAGAGTCAACTGATGTGTTGTTTCCCCTCTATCACACATGATGCCAGCGTGCTTTCCCTTTGCCAGGGTTCTCCATGATTTGGTCACTCCTGTGGTTTCTGTGCTTTGTCTGGAGAAGACAAACCCAATCCAGGTTTCCAGACTCAGTGTGTGCTCAGGGCTTTTATAGCTCAGCTGAGCAATGTTGCTGCTGCCTCAGACTCATCCTCATTTTGTGGGTAGCACTTAGTTAAATGTCCATCTAATACACTCAGGCACTTAAAATGCCTTGCTTTTCTTGTGTTGTGCTAGGAAAACTGGGAAAATAATGTGAATAAACTGGAAGTGCTTTTCTCCAAAGATGCCCCAAGAAGTGCCTGTAACTGAGGCAGAGTGTGCCCGTACCTCCACTGACTACATCAGACTGTGTGTGCTTATGACTGCCAGGCTAAGCCACTGTTGGTAGCAAAGTGTTTAGATTTCCAATCAGATTGCAGGAAGATAGACATTGAAATGTTAGAGTTTGTTTCTCTCTTCTTTTCTGAAAACTTCTTTAGCTCTGCAATAAAGATAAGCATGCAGAAGGCATTAGTCCTTGCAGAGCAGAAGTGAGAGATTATTTCAAATTCAAACTCCTTTTCAAACTGAAAAGAAACATTTCAGGAGCCTTAAAAGTTGCATGTAAGTTTCCATTACTGGAAGAACTTTTCACCAGGGAAGATTGACAAATATCTGAACTTACCTGCTTGTCTTATGCATGTTTTGGCTTTGAGGGAAAAATATTAATTGAATTGTATTGATGATTGTGTATTGTCAGATTCTCGTATCATTGGGAATGAGTCAATTGAAATATTTTCTTGTACTTCAGCCCCTGCTCCAGCCACTAGCTGTGTCAAGTATTGCCTTTTGTGTTAGACACATTTTCAGTAGTTAGATGCAGGAGTCTCCTTCAGAGTGATACAGCTGGCCTTTCTGGGCTTCAGCTGCCACCAGCAGTGTACAGTCATTTGGTTTAGGACAGACCTCATGAACCACCTAATCCAGTTTCCTACTCAAAACAGGGTTGGCATTATGTTCAGAGTTTAACAATGTCTTTTATTATGCCCCCTATTAGTTGCTATTTTTGAACTGTTAGTTCTTATTAAATATTTGAAACAAAAAAAGCATATTCTCATCTAACATCAGTAATTAAAGGGGCATGGTTTTTGCAAAGGGAATTCTATTTTCTTAGGTTTTTTTGTTGATGTGTCCTTACCAGTGTGTTTAACTTTTACAGTGTAACAGCTACAAAATAATACATTCTTCTTGTATCTATACTTTACAAGAACGCAGAATCTGCTGCAAATGGTTTCCTTTGTATTTAACGTTTTGTAATCCACTGAGAGCAAGATAACAGGCTTTGTGTAATTGAGGATGTATGACAGAGATGTTCTTGATAGTACTGTTAGATAAAGCATAGTTCCTGGCTGAACATTTTATATAATCCTAAAAAACATGTTCTGTCAAAGATTCCTGTTGCAGTTATTAAAAACTATTTTGCTGTTTGAGTTGTGTGGAAAATGACTTCTGAATAAGTATTTATTTCAAGAGGTGAAAACCAAAACCTAAGCTTGATTCCTAGTGATGACTTAAAAGCAGAAAGGTTGTGCTGGAATTGTAACTATAATACACATAAAAACTTACATTTTAAAAATATCTGTACATATAGATATGTAAGCATGTACAATTAAGATACACAGAGTTCTTTGTAACTCAGACTGGATGAGGCTGTGTCATTCATTACCTTGTAGCAAAAGCTCTTGTAGACTGACAAGGATTCTTTACTATTTTCCTTCTGTTGATAATCAAATGCAAGGCTGAAGTAAGATTATAGGTGTATTTTTATTCCTTAAAGATGCAAAGTGTTTTAAAATTCTGAACAGTCAGCAGTCTGATTTTGTTTTTCTTATTTGTTAGTTCCAGTATTTTAAACCCAAAGCCATTTTACCCTCAAGTATGCAGAGTACCTCAATATGTTCCCAGATATTTTCAGGATAGTGTTACTTGAAAGTACAAAATGTTCTTACTCACCATTCAGTTTAGGTTTTACTGAGAAATTGTACAAGGACTTCTGTAGGCTTTATAAGACAAAGCACATCCATTTCTCCAGTATTATATTCACATAAGAAATCTGTCTTTGGAGTGGTGCATTAAATTGTTAACTGTTTTTGAAGATTAATAGTTTGGGTTTTTTTCTTGTTTCTTCTGCACAGTGCCTCTGGTGTTACACCAACAACACATGTATTGATTACCCTGTAAGAAGTATTCTTCCACCTTCTTCATTGTGTTCTCTCTCAAATGCTCGATGGGGAGTTTGCTGGAGTAGGTACTAATTTTACTTTTGCTGTAGAGAATTATTTATGAGTATGATTAAAGTAAGACAGCTTGCTAGAGCTGTTTCCTAATAATTTATTTGGAGGGGCAGGACAAGGAGGCAAAGGTTATGATTTGGAGGCAGAGCTCTAATCTTCAGAACTTAGAAGCAGTCATTGTTAAGAATTCTGTGTGAATAGCCAGTGTAGGTATGTTGATGCAATGGCTTTAAAACATTTTTACCTTCTTTACGATTTCTGAACGTGTTGGATGATTTGTCTAGATCCACAGTTCTGTTATATTCCAGTGGCAGCAGTGAACCAATACCACAGAAATAGAGTCACACAGAAATTTTTGAATGCTATTTTTGCTTAAACACCTGAAATAACAGGGTAATTGATGGCTACCAAAGGCAACGTAGATAAAGTTTAAAAGGAGCATGCATGGTGCCACTGTAGGTTGTAATCCTGCATCATGTAATTGTTCTTCAATTTCCATTTGCTTTGCGTGTTTTGCTACAAAATACAGCGTATGCTGTTGTCAGGATGAAATATTTGGAGCTGTTTTTGTAATAATGTGTGTATAGATCTAAATTCAGACTGGATTGGAACAGAGAGCACCTAAGGCTTGGCTAAAGATAAGGAAGGCTTCTTGTATGAAACAAGAGTACAGCTTCAGTCCAGCAAAGCAAAGACTTGCTACTTTCTGTATGTTTGTGCATGGACACCAGGAGGCTAAAGGGCAAAAACAAGTAGGGGTGAACTATCAGTGACTTTATTGACTGAACAAAGTTACCATGCTTAGCACAGAGAGATTTTGCAGTAGTCTAAATTAAGGTAGCAGAAGATTGCTGTTAAAGTGGAACATGCAAATTCTGAACACTACTGCTTACTGACTGCTGTAGAGTGACTAGCTTAAAAAGTACAGATGAACTTTATCAATTCTATATTCTTACAGAAGGGCTTTGTGCTGTGTTTTCTGAGAACAGGCATTTAGGCTTAGACTTTTGTTGGAGGATTTAGGGTACAGGAAGAATATAATTTCATTGATAAAGCTCACTTTTAAGAAAACTGGACTTGAAGTTTTGTAGTAAAGGCTCTTACTATGAAATGTTTAGCACACTTTTTTCTGAAAGTGCCAG
This sequence comes from Certhia americana, assembly GCA_018697195.1. NCBI lineage: Eukaryota > Metazoa > Chordata > Aves > Passeriformes > Certhiidae > Certhia > Certhia americana. Next base: position 22,036,805 of record CM031858.1, read on the forward strand.
TGGCTGAGTGCTCACACAGCTGCTTGCTTCCTCCTTCTCTCCCGTGGCCCCAGTGGGATGGAGGAAGAAAAAGGAACAAGAGCAGGAAACCTCCCTGACTGAGATGAAGACAGTTTAAAAAGGGAAGGAAAAAGAGAGAGAGGAAAAAACGCAATTTTTTGTTACCTCCCTCCTGTAGGCAGACTGATGCTCAGCCAGTCCCCAAACAGTAAACTCCCATTGGAATTGACTTTCCCCTTGGAAGCCATTTACATTCTCCACTTGCCTTTCCTTTGGCTCAGATTTTTTCACTGACCATGACATTATGGTGGCCAGTTTGGGTGAAGTGTTTTGTCAAGCATCCCCTCCTGACCTCTCCCAGTCTCTTGCCTGTGTCCAGCCCTACTCACTGGGGGGAACAGAGGGAAGGGGGTGTGGGGGAGGTGGGAAAATATTTTGGTGCTCTTCAAGCCTGTAGGCAAAACATTGGTGTGTTACCAGCATGTTTGAGTCAGAAATCTCAAACACAGCATCAAATCAGCTGCTGTGAAGTAAATTAACACTCAAACACAACCAAGAAGAGAAACACATGTCCTTTTCTACTGATACTAAGGGCGGTCTTGACAGTTTACTGTTGTTGTGGAAATGGCTTCTATCTTGTGTGCCATTTGTGTTTCTTAAACACAGAATGAAAACTTCATAATGGAGCACATTCTCAGCAAAAAAATGTAAAAGTAGAAAAAAAACCCAAACAAAACCACCCTCAAATATGCATATTTGTTTCCTTAATAGATTTTTTTACAAATTACAGGCAGCAACATGCCATAGGGTTGGTTATATGGTCTTATTGAGACTGTCCCTACACAGTAGGAAAATTAATTAACTTGTGAAGGTGGTGATGTTTTTTTTTTCCCTTTGAGCAAATAAAATTAAGAGTTGAATGTTGTTCACCATTGCTGAAAATGAAGGTGAATAGTGCAGCTCTCAAAGTCAAAACCAAATGACTGGCTTCCAGTTACAATTTTGTATGAATTACATGTGTTGACAGATTATTAACCAGAGTGAAGTGAAGAGCAGTGTAATACAAAGTAGCTTAATTGTGTTGGGTGTGTTCATGAATAGTAAGCAGATGAAATAGGTACTGGAGCCAGGAATGCAGACTGAAAAAGTCTTTTCCTGCACTTTAATAGGTTAAAAACAAACCCTTTTTCCTTCAATTAAGTAGTATACTTTTGAAAAAAATTAAATTTTGTTTAAAATAAATTTTTTTTTTTAAATTTTGCTTTACTGGATGAAGGTATATATTTAATTCTTTGTAACTTGTAGGGAAGTAACAGAGTGAGAAATGTGGTTTTATTTCATTTCTGTTCAGTGTAGATGATGCATAATAGCAAAGTTTGAATGTGATATACTGCATTTTATCTGGGGTAGTTGAACAGAATCATATGGAGATTCTTGCATATAGGGATGAAAAAATGTCTGGGAAGGAAGGGAAGAATTATCAGAAAGATAAATGTTACTGATGGACTCTAACAAGTTGAATATATTCATGTTTTTCAGTAAACTTTGAGGCTTTAATTATTGCCATGGCTGTGGTAGCTGGACTCATTCTGGTGTCCATAACAGTCTGTTGCTGTTACTGCTGTTACTGCAGAAGGCGTTCCAGGAGGTAAACACATATATTTGTTTCCTTTACTAATACTGGGTCCTGGTCTTTCCAAACTACCTACAATTCTTACTCTCTAGTATACTAAGAATATTTTCATTTGGAAGCAGATCACTTTGCTTTGTTTGTTTGAGAAAGACAGGATAAGAGATACTTAGTGATCAGTAGTATGACACTGGAAATGATTCTGGAATGACACTGAAGCATTTTTTCTAGTGGTAACAGCACTGATGTGTCTGACTTCAGGTAACCTATTGCATTACACTTCTATGTTTTACACTTTCATATTAATATTGGACATGAAATCTTTCGATGACCAAGTAAATCCTTGCTTCTTGTGATAATGGTATAAATAATTTCTTTCAAGGCAAGCTCATGGTACAGAAAAAAGGGACCAAGTGAGGAACAAGTAACTGAACTACAGTGTCATGCACAGCACTTGGTATCCGTCTTTCAGAGTTGCTCTAGGATCTGTCAGCAGTCAGTATCTAAGGGATTACCTGTCCTTGCAATTCAGAGATATTCTAAATGTAAGATAATACCTCTTTGCTCTGAGATACTAAGAATGATAAAATGATATACTTATATTCAAGGAAAGTAATAACTGCAAAAATTAAATGTTCTTGAGATCTTGGAGAACTTGTAGAATATTTTTTTAAATCTGGCTTCTCTAAGTAATTAATAGTCTTAAAAGGAGGGAAATATTTGATGAGTACCTAAAATAGGTACATCAGTGCTGCAGTGTGAAGTGGGGACAGCACAACATGCTTGCCTTTATCACTCAAGTTTTAAAGCTTTCTGGATAGTGTAGCTGCAGCTAGCTCTGTTCTTTTTGTCCTTCAGTACTTCCCATATGAATAAAATTGGGGCCTTATTTCTTGGTCTGAAATGATTTCTATACTTTAAGTACCTTTGACTCATTGTTCCTGTTTGAGATTTAGATTTGTTTTTTAAAAAAGAATTTATGTAACTGTACATTGTTTAGTGCAGACCTTAAAAGCCAGAGAAATATAGTACATGTGTGACTTTAAAGAAATGTGAAAACAATTATAAATTAATGCCTCGTTCCTTTCTCTCTTCCATGAGGAAGAAGCGAATACCTGTTCTGTTGTTAGGTTGGTATACCAAATCTGCCCTAGTGCAAAAATGAACTCTTTAGCCCTGTGCTAAGATGTAAAGAACAGGTTTAGATCTTACATAAGCTCTGCCAACACCCTCTGCAGAACAATGGAGTATACCCCTGACATGGGGCTGACATGTCAGCAAATAAAGCTTGAATCCTGTGGAAAGAGTTATTTGTGCTAGACTTCAGTTTTAGTAGCTAAGTTGTAATCAATCACTACTATAACGTCTAATTCTAAAAATAGAGGGTTAGTTGAGAGTCATCTTATGCCAAGACTCCAAAGGTGTCAAGCTTAATCTTGTGACCCTTAGAGGATTTAAAGGTCTTGTCAATCTGTGTCCAGCTTGTTTCAGGAGGAGTCAGAACGTATTATTGCACTGAAGCCTGGTACATTATTTGCTTTAAGCCCATTGATTGTCAGCAGGAATTCTTTTGCCCTCTTCCTTATTTTTGGGTACTCATTTTCCACAAAAGAAACTTTTTTTTTTTTTGTGAATAGGAGGAGGGAAAGGTTATGGAAATGTAGTACTACTGTTTAACTGGCTCTTTAGATGTATCATCTGAGGTCTGAGGTGCAACCTTGTTTTGCAGAAGTATCAGTGTTTCTTTTGGGAATTCTTAAGCTGTGATGTTTTAAGTGTTTTGAGAAGCCTGAATTTACCTTTTCCTTGAACATGGAGAATACTTAAATGCATTAACTCCCACATCAGTAATATAGTTGGCTCATATGTGTCCATCCTACCACAGGAATTCTAGGAATATTGGTGCACAGTTTTTATTTTTGTCCTGTGCGTTTGGACTTCTAAGAGTCTGGTTCCACATCCTTGTGACATTTTCATGAACAGCTATTATTCATGAAGCTCTCTACTAAATAGACTCCTGTGAACTTGGAAGAACAATTCATTCAAAATATCCAGAAATCAGAAAATATTTAATGCTCTTTAGTTACAGGGAAGAAATGTATTTTCTGAATCATATACCAACATTTTATTTATTTGATGCTTTCATATTTTGCAACACCAATTGTGAAGATTAGTGCATAGTTATAAGACATGGGGTCTCCAGTAAAGCAGTTTTACAGGAGGGTGCCCAAGAGTGGGAGCTTCTAGTCATGCTGGACATGCTGATGTGGAGAATTGATTAGTTTTCAAAAAAGGTCTTGCATTGTTGTCAAATAAAAGTGACCTGTTGCGTGTGTTTCCTCCTCCCCGATGATTTTTCTAATTCTTTAGGTGGAATAAGCTGGAACTAAGTTTGGAACTTTGTTTCTGAAACATTGCCTGGATTCTGAAGTACTGGCTTGTATTGAAATAACTAAAATGTTCAGAGAGATACATGAACTGTTTGAGCACATGAAAGAAATGAGTTCATATTTCCAGAGCTGAATGTGTCTGAATTTTGTGTATTGAAGTTTTTGACATGCCGTAATTAACCACTGGATGTCACTCTTGCTTAACTTAGATGTTGGTGGCTGCACATGTGTGGTAGTGCTGCTCAGGTGTATTAATGTTGTAAATATTCATCTCAGACATCTTCAGAACTGTATTCTCTTTTGGAAGATGATTAGCACCTGGGCAAGCATGATAGTTGTCCATTTAGTAATCATGAAGAATCATCATAAATTCTGTCAGGGAAAAACTAACAGAAAAATTGTTTGACGTTTGCTTAAGAGTCCTACAAGTCTTGCACAGTCTGTCTAATGGCTAAGTGAAGCTGAGCTTTCTCCAAGGCAGGACACAAAGCTTAAGTGCAACAGAGAATACAGCAGAGCATGTCTGCACATGCACAGCTCAGCTATACTGTGTAGGTTCAGTATTTCCCAGAATCACACAGCTGATACTCAGGTAAATCCTTGCTCATTTCAGAACAGACTCATTTCCTAGGGGCAGCTTGAGATTGGATAGTAATGGTTGTTGGAAAGATAAATTGTTCTGGCATCAGAGGCTTATGAACCATCCATCTTCCAGACAACAACAATGGACTTAACTGTGTGTTCAGAACACTGAGTCTTAAAATGGAGTGTGACACGTGGGCAAAGGGCAATTAGGAATCCTGCTTCTGGAACAGTCTGCATCCTCTTCCTAAGAAGCTGTAAATAGTCCTGTGGAGGCTGAAGGCATATTACTACATGAGTAGACCATTTGGATATTATAAAATGTGAAATGATAATTGCACAAACTTGTCAACTATACTTATTCAGCTGTGAAATTTTATGTGGCTATGAAGTAGTATCTCTGGTCAGACTAGAAATTCATTTTGAAAGTAAAGTAACTAAATAATGATAGCTTAGCAATAAAGTTACCTTTTCCTTCTTACACTTTCCTTCCCTCCTTATTTTTCTAGCAGACTAGATGAAGAAGAGGAGCAGCTAGCTAGGAAGAGAGAGGAACGAAGACTACAGTCTCTTCAGAGGTAAATCTTGACAGCTTGATATATAGCTATACACTTTCTGGTGATGTAGGAGTATTCTGCCTTTCTAAGAAATACATGGAGTACCAAACAGAGGCATTGTGATGTTAGGCATGACAGTGTCAGGTCTTTACAAAACAGAGCTTTATTATGAGGTTGAGGTATCTGATTAGGAGATGTATTGCTGTAAATGAACAGAGAGCAAACAAGCTGATGCTCAGTGTGGCGGGTGCCATGAGTGCTCTGTGCAACATTGCAGGGTAATGACAAACATTATCCAAGAGGAGAACAGATGCAAATTTGTTTTCATAAACATCTGAATTTGTGTGCTGAAAATGCCAGACATGAATGTGCATGGACGGGTAAGAAATAGGTGCCCAACTTAGGAAATACGCTCTCACGCAGTTTCTTAGATAAGTTATATTGAATATTTGCAAAGGATCTGAAAAAAAAGGGAATTTTCTATCTGTTAATCCAGTTATAACTAGTCACAGCACAGTAGGCTGAGTGCTAGTATGAGCGTGATGTTTGTCCTATAATCCTTTTGTTTCTTTTTAAAGAGAAGGGATCCAGTGAGGAATATCAACATTTATTTGTATGCCAAAACCACGTGCCTTGTGATGAAATGTGCATCCTTAATTATGTGACTTTGTTCAGTTAAGACAGCATTTACCTGTGTTTGTTACAAAGCAAACTTCTGACTAGGTGCGTAATGGGATAATTGTGTTCCATAACCTTTCCACTGTGATTTGTATATCAACTTTAAATTCTTGGTACAGTTGATCTGTAGGAAGTCTGATGCTTCTGGAGTGTAAGGTGTGCTGTGCACACAGTGAGCAAATGGTGTTGCACCAGACAACTGGCAATACAGAGCCCATACTCACTGGGAGCAGACTGCACTGCCAGAATGAGTGCTGCAGCATTCCTCTTTCCCAGCTTGTCTCAGGAGTGTGTCTGTGAAACAGAAACTGTTCTAATTGCAGGCTGCTTAGCAGCAGCCCTGGGGTGTTTCCATGTTCTGAACATGCCTACCTATTGAGTGTGTGGCTGGGGGTCATGGGAAATCACAAGGAATAGGCCACTTTCAACACCTAGAGCACCTCACTCTACTCACTCCTTGCTTCCTCAAAGACCTTTGGAGGATGAATTGCTAGTAGCAGGCTGTAGAACAAATTAATATTTTCAACAACCCATTTCTGACAAGCAACCTGCAGAGGAAAACACTGCCTTGTACTGTGTAGTCCTTCGTTTCTTCTGTGAAGTTTTCACATAGTTTATGAAAATAGCTGAATAGATGTTCAGATAAATATCATGGGAGGAAGATAGACACAGCATTGAGCTTGTGTCTGTCTGGTTTTGTTTTTTCCTGTCAACTTATATGTTGGGTTTTTTTCTGTGGGATACAGCTACTTCAGATATGGCTGTTTATATCAGTTGGCAATGGAGCTAGCTGGCTCCAGTGCAGCTAGCTCAGGGCTAGCCTGAGCTTCATTTCATGATTCCATTAGTGAATGGTAAAAACAAAGTAAGGAGGCCCAAGTTCCATAGTGTTCTATGGAAATATTGTGGAAAGTTTAAGATGATTGCAGCACCTAGTATCTTCTGTCTTTTCAGGTACGCTCTAAAAGTCAGCTTTTTAAGTTTAATATTTGTTTGCATTAAAATTCAGTTAATTATGGATACTTTAGTTTCTCTTTGTAAGATGTTTGTTAAAATGAAAAGTAAGGGTAGTTATGTTGGCTCTATGTCTAAGGCTGAAACTAGTTGTCAGTTTACTGAGATGGTTGAAAATCACTGGTGATGGCTTGAGTTTGCACTTGGAGTGAGTGGCATGAAATGAAGGATGTCCAGACTTCAATTTTTGATTTAAAACAGGTATCTTATTGCATAGCTTTAGTCCTTTATTTGATTTCATCATCTCTAACATGAAAAATTATTTTTAAGCATAGCACTGAGTAGTGAATCTTTTTCTGTACACTTAATTATTTATGGCTTCAAATACATGGTATATTTATATGTTAAGGTTTATATATACTTTATAAATCACTATTTATTTTAGAAGTTTATAAACATATGCTAAGCAATAAGATCCAGTGCTAAGTATAAATTGTTAGTATATTGGTAAAGGAGAACAAGGAGAAAGGCCAGGGAATGAAAAGATGGCAGCCTAATAGTGAAGAACCAAGTATGGAAAATTATTATGTGAGTTGTTATTTTTGAGAAAAATGCTTTCTCAGCTTATGGCAGTGGGGACAACTTGCATGAGAAGCCAAGACTTTAGCATGCCTAAGATGGAATAATAGCAGTGGTGCTAAGAAGCAGAACCAACTCAGAAGACTGAAGTGTCTTGAGCTGATCATAATGTGAGATGTGGGTAGTGCAATAATTCTGGGTGGCTGATTCAGGGACTGCCTGTTCAGAGCTGTGTCTCATTCTTCTGGGTTGATGTGTACCTAAGCCTTATTTACTGAGCAAGAATTTAGTCATGGGTGAAGCGATGTCGTCGTGGCTGCCTGTCAAGAGTTTGAATGTTTTACTGATATTAGTGGTTTTACCTTTCAAACTTAATTAGATGTTTGGTGGGTTGTTTTGAATAGCATAGGGAAGCATCCTAAAGACTGTCTGAGGTACAAAGCCTACACAGTTTGATTTTGCACCATCCCTTTTTTAAGCTGGTGCTTTCTGAATTCAGAACTGATTCACACTGACTGCTGAAGTATTGAGGTTTCAGTAGCTGAAACTGCAGCAATGAGTCTCCATTACTTCAGACAGAATATGCAAAACAAGGAAGAAATTCCATTAGTACTGCCAGTAATAAACATGATTTGAGTCCATGTGAAAACTTTACAGTGGAAAAGTTTAGCTTTATATTGGAGAAGGCTGCTTTAAGCAGAATTTCTCTATTCTCTTCCTCAGATCCCTTTCCCCATATTATATCTTCCTCTTATGTACCACAGAAAGCTGAAATCAGGTTACCTTCAATGGGTAAATTTGTCTCCTCTTTTTTTTCTTTTCAATGTCTCAGTCCTGACTCTTCCTCTATATGAATTTCATTATCCTGACACTCCAGTTGATGTTACTGCACTTTGGCCAGGTTGCTTTGTTTGCTCTTCTGCCTGGAGTTAATAATGGGGGTAATGAACGTGGGTATCTCTGGGAAATAGTAGCGGGAGGTTTTGAGTCTGTCTGTCTTATTTGGTTTCACTTGTGCTTTATCTGCATGCTTTTCCAGAAGTGCAATTGCTGGAAAAGGCCAGTTCAACCCTCAGCTCTGTAGGAAGCAGGATAATTGCTTCTGAGGACACACAGGATTTGATTAGCAGTAGGAATTGTTTGGAGGTGGAATATGCATAGGGCAGATGGGATCTTTCATGAATTAAGCTGTCAGTGCTTAACAGCTTTCTGCTGAATACGTGCAAATTGGAATCCAGCAGAAGTCACAACTTGTCTAACTGGGTTGAATTTTGACAAGGAGTAGTAAAGGGTGTATTTTTAATTTTTTTTGTTTGTTTTTCGTTTTTTGTTGGTTTTTTTGTTTGTTTGGGGTTTTTTTGGTTTTTAATTTCTGTTTTTTTAATTTTTGTTAGAGGAATTTTTTTTTTCCCAAATTCTATGTCTTTTCCTCAAGGTATATAGATCCTGGATCATCATGAAGCAGTTGTATAGGAGCACTTAACGTTTATTTTTTAAACTAAGCAAAATAGATCCTTCCTTTCTAATACAGGAAAACTTATCTGAGAAAAAATGGAATATTTTCCATTTAAACATCTTTCATTTTCCCCCCTTCACCTTTGTAATGGGGAAGGAGAAATCGACTCATCAGACACTTGGTTTATGTGAATAATTTAAGTTTGTCAATATTAGATACAGCCTTGAAAACAGTCTTATGGTCAGACAACATAAAAACCAATTTATATTTAGCACAATATTTTAATTTATTCTCTGCATGGATGCCATGATGGATTTTAGAGAGCAGTAGTATTCACTTGCTGTACACTTGCTGTACATCTGAAGCAAAATAGTAATAGAACTTCTTATCCTTTTAGAATTATTATATTGAATTAATATCCTGAAGTATGTTCTGTGCACAGCTAAATTTTACAATTATGCTCTCTGCTGGAAAGCATTAGGGAGTCTTCCAGTGTAGTGTAGTCCCTTGCTTATTATATATAGATGAACACCTCAGTGTGGAAAACTGTGCATATATGTGGTTGCTTTACTTTTATATAGAAAAGTATTTCTTAATGTTTATTGTAATACATGTTATGTTTGTGCTATCAGTAAGAATTTATGATAAGTCTTATAGATGCAGTGTATGTAGATACTTACAGATGAAATGTAAATAGATAATATATATAACTGCTAAGTGTGATTTTTTTTTTTAAATAATTTGTAATGTAATTACTAATAGTAATGTAAAAAATGCTGTTGTCCTTTTTGGATGTAATTATAGTTTGCTTATGGCTCAAAAGAGTCTGAATGTTCTTCTGATGCCTTTATTTCTTGCAGGAAACATGAAAGAAAGCTGAAGCATGATGAAATACGTAAGAAGTATGGTATGTGTCATCTTGTTTTGATACTATGCCTATGTTGGTTCCTTTTCCCTAATTATTGTTAAAAATCACAGCAGAAATAAGCTGCTTTATGAGTGGAAGAAGTAATCAAGCCCAGTTTTCTGCTGATGCCTGTCTTCTGACACCTGATCTCAGCACGTTTATGCTCCTGTTCTCTTCCTGCACTGACTGTCCAACAGGGCAAGAAGACAGTGTGCTTGGGGTGGGATATTGATTAAAATAAGTGGTTCATTCTGTCTGTTCCTAAGTAAGAGAATGGAGCTTGGGGGCGTTTTTGTTTGTTACTGAATGTGATAAATCAACCTACTTGAACTTTGCAGCTGGAGTCATGGCTATTGAAGGAGGATAGACTAGCTAGGTGATGGCAAGCTTTTTAAATCAAGCTTGAAAAAGAAGTGTGGAGGATGCAGCCTAATGTAGGGATAAAATATTTTTTCTTTTTTTTTAAGTGGAACTGTGGTCCAGTTGTAGAAGAATATCACAGGACTGTAGGACCTGCTGTGTTGTATAGGAGGCTCTTATTATGTAGGCTTGTCAGTGTTTGCACTTTTCATTTGATTTGTTCATAGGGTTAATAGTACTGTGTATTCAGAGACAGATCTGCTAAAACTCTGCTGCATTTTTTATTATGCAAATTGCACTAATGTCAGAGAAGGTGTTTCTAGGGGTCTGAACAGTCACTCAAAACTGTTAATTTTCATCCTCTTGTTAAACTGATTGGCAGAGTCTAGGAATGCCTTCATGAATCTGCAGCCTGCCCTTTGCCTGATGCAGAAGTGATACAGACTAACTCTGTAGGGAATTCTCTGCCTGGAGAACGTTTGTAAAAGAATGATCCTTTGCCAGAATGGAAGAAAACTACACTGTGAAGCTTGAGCTACAGGAGAAGGACTGTTGTAGAAACTGGAAGTGATTTTTGTTAAACATCACTCATGGAAGTTGTCTGGTGTTTCACAGGATAATTAGCCCTGTATCTCAGCCACAATTCAGTTTCAAGAGAGGGTTGAGTGGTTGACAACAGTAGTCGAGATGTAAAAGCAAACAAAATCCGAGTGCAACATAAAATAGCACAGGCTTTTTTTGTGTTTGTTTCTCCTTAGAAGAGGCCTCACAGTCAATCTCAGCAAGTTTGAGAAAGATCTGGTGAAGAACTTAGGGCAATGGCTGTGTCCCCATAACAACTTGCAACACTCTATGCAGATGTACCTTTGCATCTCCTTCATGCAGCCAAGATGCAGGTCCTGGTTGCAGAATCACAGTTCCTATATCAGAGCCCTGAACTGGGGTTTGGTGATGTGAAAGCTGCATTCAGTTATGTTCTGCTTGTGAAACCAGTTCACTTGTCTCTGCATGGCCCTACTTTTTACTGAAGACAGTTGTCTGTTCAGTGCTGAACTTGCAGACCTTTGTGGAGTGCTTTGCTGGATCTTGTTGGAGTCCTTGAGTTCCCTGAAACTTAAAACTGTGTAATGCAATGCCTCTGGAACACAGACATCAAATTCAATAAATCAAGTATTGCCTGTAGCTATACTGTGCACACAGTCATAGTAGAGCTACTGTTATTTTGCCTCCACTACCAATGAATTAATGAGAAACAAGTTTGTAAGTTCATTGTGTTAATGGAAAGTGTTCCTTCTTGTGAGAAATCAGACATATTCACTTCTTCCTGCACTTACGTTTTGCAATGCAGCTTACCTGAACAAGATTACAATTGGACTATAAAACTTAAATTTTAGTTTTATATAAAACTATATAAAGTTCATTGACATGTTTGCTGTATTGCCTAAGGAAGGATTAATTTATATTATCAGATATATCAATTTGAGGCCTGGAATCTCACAGTTAATTTTTGTCTTAAAGAAAAATCTTACTCTCACATAAACATAATTAGCAGATCCTTAAAGGAAGTATGTAATTGACAAAAAATGAAATACAAAATATGTATAAATTTTGAAGTCCAAAAATATAATTGCAGTTGAACATAAGGGTTGCATTCTGATAATACACAGACAAATGATTGTCAGAATAATTCTGTGAGACATAGAGTAGACTTGGATCTGTCCACATTTTTTGCTGTCTAGAAAATACAGATGTTAGCATATTAAACATAATCTAATAAAAATTGCTGCAAATAATTATAGAGGCACTAAATTATTTTGCTCTCTTACACACTGCAGAGAAGATTCTCAGTTAAGTAGGCAAGGATGAGTGGCAGAATGACAATGACTTTGTTAACCTGACTGTAGATTAAGATGATGATGCCCAAAATTTCTGTATTTGGTTGGCTTTAAGGGAATGCCTTTTCCTGTTTCATCCCCCAGCTTTCCATACTCCATTTAAATGGTAATTACACATTTATAATGCACTGCAGGTGTCACTCTAGCCACAATCCTTTGGGAGCATTGGAAGCAATGGAGCTTTAGCAACCAGGAGTACACACTTTCAATTGTCTTTGTTGCACAATTTGATAGTATTTTTCATTTGCTCGCATATATGAATGCAATATGATTACCAAATTATACGCTGACTCTTAGGAAAAATTTAAAGAATGGATTCAGAGTACTTTGCAGCTTATGTAGTACACAAAGGAACTACAATTTAATTCCTGCTGCATTTGCTTCTATTGTGTGTTCAATATAGCATTAGTGAGAAGCTGCTTTATTATTTATTTGAGGATTTTGCCTAGTATTAGTGGAAGGATTTTTTCATTTAATTTTTACATAATTATTATCATTTCATTTCTTTAGTTCTGCAAGTTTTGATTAGCTATTTTAATGATATGTAATCCTCTCTTGTTTATTTTATGTAAGACATTGGTTTTTATATTCAGTAGTTTATGACAGTAAATGTTTCTTCTCTTCAAGGTGGATGCTTTGCCTTGACCTTCTTTAGTGTTCTGAATGCAAGGCAGAACTTTGCATTGCCAAACACTGAAAGCTATTTAGTTTGTTAAGAATAAAGTTGTTAATCTGGGGGGATAGAAATAAGGAGGAAAAGTTTAATAAAGGGTGGAGATATGCAGCAAACCAGGTTGGTTTTTTTTGGTTTTCAACTATACCCAGTCTAAGTAAGTAACAGTGTAACTACTTCACTTTTAATTCTGGTTTTGGACAATGTTGATACATGATGAGAGTCAGATGTCAATGACTAGGACCCTGCATAATTAGATACTATACAATATAAATGAATATGCTGGAAAAAGGTATTAATTTCTTTTGAGCATTGCTTTATCATTTCATATTTATTAAGATGCTTCATTATTTCGTACAAACTAATGAAAGGTACTTGACTGCCTTTCAAATTTATGAGTGTTTCTTAGATACTGCTAAGTAGGTCAAATGCTAACCTCAAAATGAGGGTAAATAGATAAAAGAACTTTTAAGTGACCTGTGTGCCAATATTCAAGTTCACCAATGGCTTGTAATGGACTTGATTGCAAACAAGGCTCCTGAAGATACAAACATCTGGTTTCTCTGAACCCCTGAGGGTAAATGACAACTTGGGTAGTGGCTTTCACATCAAACAGGAAACAGTCTGAGGACAACTCCTGTCTGGTTCAACGCAGCAGGAGAGCTTCAGCTGAGCCAGACATGCTGCCCCATTAGCATGGGCTGCCAGCTCCTCCAAGTGGCACTGGCAGAGCAGCTGTGGCAGCTGACAGAAGCTTTTTGTCATGCCTTCTTTTTGTATGTCTCTCCAAATAATTTTTGTCCAGTTACTAGAGCCTGATACTTCTTCAGTAAGAGCTGATGCAAGTGATGAGCTGCTGTCTCAATCCTCTTACTTAATGTAATCTTATGATGTACTTAAAATGCTGAGGGTAAAAGAAATTTAAATATTGGATGCAGGTTTGAGGGCAAGGTTGAAAGCAAAGTGTAGCGGGTATTGTAACCGCTGGTTATCCATCCTCATTTGGAAGAAGGGCTTGCCATTTCTCTTGGAGTCCCTTTTTCCTGGGGGCTAAATTTCTGAAGTCAGAGCCAATAATATTCACAGTGGATTGACCCATAGTTCTTAAAGCCTATTTAGTTTTAGTATGCTGTGATGAAACAGATGAGAGTACTTTTAAGTTAGGCATACTAATGCCTAATTGGTGATGATTAGATCTGTTCATTCCTAAACATAATTCAGTAAAATTAAAGCAAGTGCTACTGGGAATGGCATTTGCAGTGAGAAGTAAAAATGACACATTGATTTGAAATATGAGGTTTAGTTTTCTAAAATGGCTTTTAGCTGAGTGTTTTGGGTCAGGGGAAGAGAAAAGTATATTCACTGCTCAAAATGGTATAGGAAAGGTTTATCAGGACTCTTACGCAATCCTCTGGTTAATTTGAAATTGGCACTACTGGACATAGAAAATCTTTTCCATTGGGTTTCAGCTGTTTGAGCTGTAAAGAACAGTATCTAGTGTTTTACTGTGTGACTTTCAGACCTATGAAGTTTTGAGTGTGTGTCCTGAATGAAATACCAAAAAAAAAATGTAATAAGCACTTGCCAGACCCTACAGAGAAAAAGTCTGCAGGCTATGTTCATTTTGTAGGGAATACGGTATCACCTCTTGCCACTTTATGGAAAGCTTTTTGAAGTTAGGTTCATTTATTTCTAAATGGAACTTAATGAATGCAGGGAGTTTATGCAATGGCAATTGTAATAATAGTGGTGATTTCTTGTATTGATGCTGATTTTCAGTAAACGTTGTAAAAATGTGTTTTGTATTTCAAAGGGGTGAGATACAGAAGAACCACAATTAATTTTTTTTTTTTTAAATTGGACTACTCAGTTGTGTTTCAGGTAACTAAATATATTAGGAGCCATGTATCTTGATTGCCAAAGTATTACCAAGTCTGGAGGAAGGGTGGGTGTGGTGATGATTTGGGTGTAAAGTAAATGCATCTTCTTTGAGTTGGGGTTAAATTAATGCAGGAATGTTACCTGAAGGCACTGAAGGTTGAATGGCAGGCCAAGAATAAGAGGGTTTTTTTAATTGTGTTTATTGACAACTAAAATAGACTTAGTGGGCATCACAACTGTTTGCTTACTCTTTGGACAAGTAAGGGTCATTATATATGAGGGTTAATTTTCATGCTAACATTTTACAATCTGACTGCTCGTAATCTTGTTTATTGAGTGATTATAGGACTTCTCATATTTATTCCAAATACTTACTGTTCCCTATCAGGTAGTTAGTTGCAGTAACTGATACAGTAATCAGCACTGAGCAGTTGTGCTGTTTGACTGGCATCTTAAAATAACCTGGCAGTACAAATGAAGCTCTCCAACTGCACCAGGTAGGCAGTAGTGTAGTTTGCCTACAGCACCAGTAGGTTTGACTTTCAGATGAAATAGTGAATGTTCAATATCTGTGTGCAGGTAAAGAGATACAGTGTGAAAAGGACTGAGTAGAGTTCTTACAAGGTTTGGCAGCAACTAGAATTTTTTTTTTTTTTTTTAATTATTGTGAATCTGAACATTTGTGATTTGGAGTTGCTCAGCTGCACTGTCTCCATGCCTAGACAAATGAGTTACAGAAGAGTCCTTGTCAGACATCAGTATAAAAAACTTGGCAGAAAAGATAGCGATAGTGTCCTGTCGTTTCACGACGTAAGGTCTCTTACAGGACCTCCTTTATTTTCAGTCTTCTGCCTACCCCAGGTTTCAAGTATGTAAAGTTTCTGAAATAATTTCTGTGTGGATCAGCGATTGCTCAGCTAGCCCATACAGAGGATGCTCTGCATATCCAAGCACTCAGCATAATTGGATGGCTTTGCAGTGCTTTCTGGGGCAGTATTCTAGCATGAAGTCATTAAGAATCTGTGTGAGGGAAACATACTGCAACTTGGATTAAGCGATGCTCTTGTTCTGGTCCCTGGAGGTTTTAGTGCACGTAAGAAGTGATCTTCATTTTTTCTTAGAGATTATTGTCCTGTTGCATAAAAGCTGTAAGTGGCTGAATGTGACAGATGGTTGGGCATAATTGAAGTAGAACTAAGTCAAAGTAGCAGCATCTTACATTTTAAAAGGATGATGATCTTACAGCCACTTGCATTTATAAACTGGCCACTAGGAATCTGTTCTTGAGACATGTCTATACTTAGATTTTTGTTAACTTGACTCTCACAAGTGCCTTTTTTGGGATATACCTCTCAGATGAGAAATGTTTTTTCAATAATAATTTTTCATAGAAAAATGTTCTCTCCCTGCTAAATCATGAAATACATATTCATGATTATTGTCTGAGAAATAAGAGTGCTTAAGAACACATCCAATTTATTATAATACTTGAGTGTCTACGTAATTGAGCAACTATTGCAAGAATTGCCTTTTGGATTTGTTACATGCAGTACCTATTCCAGTGAAGTAAGTAACTCAAAGATTTTCTGTAAAAAGAAAATTATAACAGTAGTCCAAATTTGTTTTACAGGTCTTCTCCAGGATTCTGATAACCCCTACAGCAGATTTGAGAATGAATAAATATGAGCACCTTCCCCAAGAGCTGTAACTCCAGAATCCAGGAAGACAGTTAGTTTTCATTTGCCCTTTGTGCTCTTTCACTTGTCTTTTTCTCTCCAAAGTGTTTTTTCCTGTTTGTAAAACTAGAAGCAGCTAAAGACTTTCTGAAATAACATGTTTCTATCTTCTACATGTTCTAATTTTTATGAATGTTTTTTGTTGTTGAAATGTTTGCTGAAGTTTGTTGTTATTTCCTCTTCTTAAATCTATATTTTATTACTTGACTTAGATGGTTAGTAGTCCAAATGATGTGTTTAAGTTCTCTCTTAACTGCCTCTTAAAGCAGTTGTTCTCATGTTCCTAAATAAAGAGATTTTTTTTATATATAACAAAAGGCAACATGGAAGCACAGATCCACATTGCAGAAATAGTTGGTGAAAAATACATCGTGCACATTCTTGTGGGTGGATGTTTTTTTTGCCTGGAAAAGCATCTTCCAAGAGTGCAGTGTGTAATGATTGACAGAGAGGAGCATATTTGTCTTTGAATAATTAAATTCAGTTGTGGGAATGTTAATATGTAATTTGACTATAGTACTGATGTGAAAGAGAAACCACTTAGCAAAATTGGAAGAGGATTGATCTTGAAACATAGTTATGTGTTCATAAATTCAAGAAACATCAGTCTGTGTGAACACTTTCTCCTGCCAACTTAATGTATATTGAAAACAAAAGTATAAAGTTGCCCAGATTCTACAGTTTACCAGGGCTGGCCCTGGCCAGCAGCTTAAGCACTGCCCAGCTGCTTCCTCCCTCCCTCGAGGGGATTCGGGAGAGAAGGGGAACAGCTAAGGGTTGAGATAAAGACACAGTGAGTGAAGGAGAGAAGGGTAGAGGGAATAAATTCTGCAAAAGCAATTGCCGCCTCCCAGAAGCAGAACTTTGCCCAGCCTCCCCTCCAGTTTTCTTGGTGAGCCTGACATAGGGTCAGTTTGGGTCAATTTTGGCCAGCTGTGCTATCTGCGTCCTCTCCCAGCTTCTTGTTCACCTCTGGCATAGTTGCTGGAGCAGGCAGAGTGGGGGAAAAATGAAACCTTGATGTTGTGCAAGCAATGCTCAGCAAAAGCCAAAGCACTGGTGTGTTACCAGCACTATTCTTGCCACAAATCCAAAGCAAAGCAGCATGGTAAGAGCTGCTATGATGAAAGTTACCTCAGTCCCTGCCAGAGCCAGTACAGTAAGAAGGTTGGGGTTTTTTTAACCTTTTAATGTTCTTTTGATATTTCCATAATGTGATTTATTTCCTGTCTTGCTTTTCATGGAGATGTTTCCTTCACCACTTTTAGTAGCTTACCAGTATGATGTGACAAACGAAGAAAACTCTTCTGTCCCCCCAGTCTAATTGTATGGTCCCATTTATTCTGCATACTTTAAATCACCTCCCTTGCTGTTTATTATCTATTAAATAAATGTACAGTATTAAAGACGTTTGTGTTATTTTTGTCCACATTTCTAAAATAAACACTTTAACATCTTGAATATGGTTCTGTTTACTTCTGTTCTTCCATACCATTTTAAATTAGCTTGGTTTAAAAGAAGTTACCAAGTATGACTTTGGAGGGGGAAAAAAAAGCATTTTTTGCTGATTGTGGCAGGAATTAGATGATGCCTGTGGGTGAGGATATGAATTGCCATTCCTTGCAGTATCAAAGAACCTGCCTCTGCTTAGGCTTAGTAAATAACACTTTTCACTGGTTATAGTAAATTAACTGCTTAATTTATCACGTATCACTGGTTTTGGTACAGTGTTCTTTCACTGGCTTTACATCTGCAGACTTTTCTCTGTATAGTTTCTTTGGAATTTATATAAAAATAGGTTTCCCACTTTGTGAATCTGTACTGTAATTAGTGTTAATGAAATATTGGTCTGTTTTGTTTTTTTTCCTTTTTTCTTTAACTCATATTTAGTACTTTATTAGTAGGCACTATGTTTAATTCTATATTTCTTTATCCATCAGCCATTGTCAAATCTGAAGTATTATTCAAATGCCTGTCTTAGAAGAGTGATGGTCTGTAATAAGAGTGAGTTGATAGTGTGGAAATGAGACATGCTGATGGTTTTCCTTGGAGATAACTTTTGCAAAATGATGAAGGTCTGTCTGCTGTCTCACGACCCAAGTAGTGACATTCCTGACTTAATAGAAAAGCATTTTTCTTCAGCACCTGCTACAACGTACGAAGGGCTGTCATGTATTCTATCAAAAAGGGGAGGAGGGACAACCTTTCTTACCATTTCAAAGATGGTAAAGTACTTGGAGAACCAAAATATTTTGAGAAAAGGAAATAGGAAAATTGACATTCCTAAGTCACAGTTGTGGACATAAATAGGTAATGACTGTGGTCAAATTAACCTTATGTTAAACCTTAACTTTTGTCTGTATTTTATGCAAAATGTTAAGCTGGACATTGAATATGGTATATTTTTGCTTACACAGTTAAGACTATTAATTTAATGAGACTATGGTGGACACCAGCCTTAGAGTTTAATAGAAAATGCAAAAATCCTCACAAAATCTTTTTCTTTTCAAATTATTTGACCTTTCTTTTCTGTGTTCATTGGAGCAAATAATTGGATGGAAAATACCCTTATTTTATTATATTAATTACCTTCTCTGCTTTTCTGTATGTCACTATTTCTTACTTTGGCTTACCAGGAGAAGGATTTCTCCCCTTTGTATTTCAGTGTAGCCACATGTAATTGGGAAAACGGCTGTAGAAAGAGGTATCATTGTATCTTTGTTTCTCAGGTGTAGGAACAAAGGCATTTATCATCTTTGGTGTGAGCTTCCCCTCCTCCACACTTTTTCAACAAAAGAAACAGAAGGTATGCAACATAATAACAAAGTAAAAGTAGGGAAACAGCATAACCTGGGCCTGAGAGCTGTATCTCTATTTATCCTGTTTTTCTGATTTCCCTTTCTTCAGAATCTGTTCCTTTCCTCTGTATTTGCACTTTTAATGGTTATTACTTGTTAATTTTAGTAGTGAAGGTATTGCTGTCTGAAAAGAAGAGAAGTCTGGGAAGTGAAAAAATTAAAATTTGAGTTTATCTTTCCACAGAATAGAGATTACAGTACTCAAAACTCAAGTGGGGCAGGTTTGAGACTGATATTGCTGGGTGTAATTTATATAAGTGAAGAAAATTTTAGAAAATTTAAGCATGTTGTTTCAACTTGTCTTAATGCAAGAACATTTTTGCCACTTCAGAAATCTTGGATTTGCCAGTAACTCCATTTACTTGTCTGTATCATGCCCTTAATTGTTGTTTGATTATTAAGTAGACATACAGAAGTAATTTTGGCAAATGGTCAGTTATTTTTTCTTAGCGGTCCATGTATAGATTTTCACCGTGTATCCTTTCAAAGTTGGTTGTTGTGCCAAGCAGGTACATGAGGAGTGGCTGTGGGCTGTGTGCCAGTGGCTTGCAACCCTAGGATGCCCCAACTGAGCTGCTGAACGTGCAGCTCTCTAGATTTGAGCTGGTCCAGAGAGAAATGGCACAGCTAACATGCTTTTCTTGCTGTCTTTCTGAGTGTCAGGGGCCAAACAGGAATAGAGAGGATGAAAGACACTTTGAGAAGGAATGATGGGGAGAGGGGAAGTCAGTAGTCTGGGGAGACAGTGAAATTGGCAGCAATTGCATGTGGCCGTTCCCACAGTGCCTGCCTGAATCTGGGCTTTATCATCTTTGATGCTGGGGTTTTCTAATCAGCCAGCATCTCTGACTGCCCCTGTGCCTCAAATCATGAGTTGGGGAAGTTTCCACATGGGTGGAAGCTTTTCAAAGCTCACATAGGCTCTCGTATTCCCAAATGCAGCAGGGCCAAGCTTGCTGTTGATTGATTTATCCGTTTCTGTGGGTGCTAGAACAGCCGCTTCTGGGTTGTAGGGCTGAGGGGAAGGAACTTGTCAAAAGTATGTAGAAAGTGGCATGTCAGGACTGAAGTATAAATATCTCCTGAGTATTCCTAAAATTGTGTTTCTGCATGGTGGCACTTGACAGAATCCTCTGAGACCATTCCTCAAAAGCTCCTTCACCCAAAACTTAAAGGAAAGGGTCACGATTCTGATACCTTCAAACAACATTGAAAATCTTTATTTATTTTAATGGCTTCGCATGGTTTAAACTCAGTATCTGGCTGAGCAAATAAATTTAGTCTTTATTGTGGCATCATTAAGGCTTTGGATTTGGCATGAGAGGATTAAATATTTAAATGTGTAGAAGTGTACATTGTCTCTCAAGCCCAGAGCTCTATTTTGTTAACTCAGCCTTAGCTTCCTGGCTAGGTCTTGTCATGTGTGAGTTCAAGTTTTTTTGTCCTCAACAACCCACCTTAGTTAACACAAAAAACAAACGCTGCTTTCTTTTCTGATGCTGAGTTCCTACAAGAGATGTTAAATATCAGAGATGAGAACAAAATTCTTTGTTCCACTTGGACTACTCATTGCTGTTTTAAGCCATGGTGAAGTGGTGAAGGCTCGGATATGCGCAAGTAGTGAAATGCGCCAAACCATCCACAAATGGGAAGAGTTGTAAGTTGTGAAGGCAGGCAAAAAGGAAATAGTGGAAAAACACTACAGCAGTGATCAATAAATGGTGTTCTCTTTTGCACAACTTCAATGAGTTATGCGTTTTTGTATTTTGTTATGTCCTGTCATCTTTAATGGAAATGTAAATATGCAACTACACTGTATTGCTACATCAGCAATTCCCAGGTTGATTCACTTGCTGCATCAATAACCAGGCTTAGCATTTGTTTATAAGAATTCTGTCTGAAAATTACAAACTTTCCTTTTTCCTATCTTACATAGTTTACAGAGAAAATATTTAGTGGTGTCTTACATGAGCTTCCACAAAGCAGGAAGGTCAGAAGGTAAGTCTAGACCTGAAGAAACCTGCTGGTGGATTTCAGCAGCTTAACAATTTATCAGTTTTCTGACTGAATGTCTCGACCATCAGTATGTATTATTAATCAAATGGAGTGACTTTTCTCTTGCTGATAGAGCAATTGCTTTTAAACAAGAAAAAGTAATAGAGGGCAGAGTTTTTGAGCTGTCACTTTGAGTCAAGTGCTGGCATGGCAGATAAATGGGTGATAGACTAAGCAAAGTCACTTTGAGAACCCTGTAAGCTTGAATCAGTTTGTGTATTAACATGCTGAAGAAAGATGCAGGAAGTAGATAAAGATATTTACAGTTGGTCCAGAGACTTGGCCGTTGTTTTTTGTTGGGGTTTTTTTGTTGGTTTTTTTTTTTTTAATTTGACCTTCAGTCCAATCTCTGTAAGGAGATGTCAAGTAGCAGCATGGCAAAAAAGGATTAGGAAA
The DNA here is from genome assembly GCA_018697195.1 of Certhia americana. NCBI lineage: Eukaryota > Metazoa > Chordata > Aves > Passeriformes > Certhiidae > Certhia > Certhia americana. Next base: position 22,058,392 of record CM031858.1, read on the forward strand.
TGTTTAATTACCCTGAGTTGATGTGGATTTTCATACCACTGATTCTGGCACATTACTAAGCTCAATACTTTTCTGACCTGCATCCCAAGGGCAACCTTTTGTACACCCCTATTGGTCACCTGGCTTGAAATAGTATCTGGCACTTGGTGTTCTCAGTCCAGCCCTAGTTACTCATTTCCCATGCACCAGTTCAGGAATCACACACACATGCTGCTCTTGCCCTCAAGGAGAGTCCTTTAAGTTCCCATTACTTTGTTTCACGATTTCTTTTTCCTTTTTATGAACATCACAATTCTTGTTACCAGATTACCAAAGTTCTCAGTCCTGGCAAAAGAGGGTTTGCAACATTTCAAGGTGGTGATATCCACAATAACTACTTTGCCTCTTGTGTTGCTCTGCCATAGCTTTCTTTAATGCTGCTTTCTTCTTCACATATGTTGTTGAAACTACATTGATCAAGATCACTACAGTGTGAATTCAGGTCAGTTACAATTGAGCCTGCTGTGGAAAAGAGTCAGCATGGCATCTGCAAAGGAAAATCCTGCCTCTCAGACCTCCTGGGCTGTAGGAAGGTGATAGTGCACAGGGAAAATCCATTTAATACCTAATAATTTTTTTTTTTCACCACCACTGAGTAGCTTATTTTAGAAAAGATGATTTGTGGCAGTGCTGAAATTGTTGCAACAGACCAGTGCAGTGCTTTGATGCTTTATTTGATCAGCACGTGGCCAGAGCCAGCAGGACAAAGGCTCAACCTCAGCTCATTCCTGGGACACGGCTGCTGGTATGGCTACGTTGCTTTCATTGCAGTTGCAAAGCAAGAGGAAGCACACAGAATTTCCATGGCACCATTTTGTTGTGGCTGCATTTCTGGGCAAGATGCTGAAGGGATTGCTTGTTCAGGCCTCCCCACAGATGCAATACCAGGTGCAGAGCGGGCTCCTGACAGAGTTTGTGGTCTGGAAAAGCATTTCCATTCTTCAATACTTGCCAGCAGACTTCAGATGGGTTAGGAGGGACAACTTTCTGGGTTTTAGTCTTCCTGGTTACAGTGATATCCCCAAGTTTTCCCTCAAGGGTTACTGTAGATCTGACGGAATTTTCACAAAGATCCAAATGTCAGCACAGCAGTGTCATCCTCCTGAGTGTCTCTTGCTGCTGCAAGGGAGCTTCACCCCTGAATATCAAAGAATGAAGACATTTTGAGAGAGTTTTTTAAATCATTTTAAATAGACTGAACATCTGGATTGTTAAAGTTGGTGCTCTGAGTAGCTCCTGCTGAAACACAGACGTCATTTTGGTGCTCAGTTCTGTCCCCAAAATGAAGTTGATTCACAGGACTAAAGCAGTGTAGGTTGGTATATGGTGAATTTGAGTTGGTGGGATCAGATAGATTACGACTTCTAAGGAGGGAAATACCCAAATTATCCTGAGGTAATCAGGATCCAAGCCCACCTCCAATTTCCCTGTTATCAAAACTGCTATTCCCATCTGTGAGGAAAACAATATGGAAAAAAAAGTCATGTTTATAATAAACAGATCAACATAGGAATATATTTCTAAGGCAGAACCCATCAGCCATGATGACTCTTGTCTTTATTAAATGTCTGTGTTCTAGGAATATCAGAAGCACCAGCTTTATCAGACATATTACCAAAATAAGTGAATATTTTCCCCTAGAGCTTACCAAGCATTCATATGGACTCCTAGGTCAGATGAAGAGGCTGTTTAATGCTCTAGCATGGGGCTTTGAAAGTGAAAAAGGAGAGTTCAAGATTATTGCAATGCTGAGCTAGTCCCCCCACCAAATGTAGAATATGTTGGTTAGCCAAAGCTGCCCAGGTTGGAGGTATTCCAAAATGGGCAATAAAATGATTGGATGCAGGAAATCCTCTAGCACAGGGGGGGCTTAGACTTCAAAATCAAAATAATAATGTGGGATGGTACAAACCCATCTTCACAGAAAAATCTGGAGAATCTCTTTTTGCATGGATTAATTTTTGACCAGGTGCATTTTGTTCAGGGTCTTTGCTCTGGGCTGCAGTGCCAGCCGTGCCTGACACTTGACTCTGGGTTTTGTCTCTCTATGTAGGTAAATCTCTGACTGTCCTTTTAGCTCATTTCATTTTATGTAACTTGCACTAGTTCAGTCACTCACCCTGCATCTCGATTAGTGGCATGAAACCCCTAATCGCCCAATTAGAATGTGTAATGATACTGTAAAAATCCTTATTACACTGAGCAGAGGAATATTTTTAAAAGCTTGTAATAGTAGTCACTGGACATGATAGTAGAAGAGGGAGGATAGATACATGAGGTTTATTACATGCAGATAACATGGTAGTTTCTAAATTGAACTTCAAAGGACTATGCTGAGTTTATTAATGTAATTACTTATATGAAAAATTATCAGAATGTAATGAATAAATTAAAAATGTTATCTATGTAGTATGTTATCAGTGTAGTTTTTCAGACTAGACTTAAAAAGATCACAAAGAATTACAAGAATTTAGGCTCTTACTTGTTTTCACATTCACATGGTGTTTAAAATGCTTCCAGATCATTTGTTAAACTGTATTATAAATCAGATTTAAACAGCAGAAGATAGATATCTCTTTGTTTTCATTTGGAATAGTAAAGGAATCAGTGATGTTTTCAGACATACATTGGTGAATTTAGCAATACAAACACTAGAGCACTCTCCCTCAGAGGATAAATAGAGTTCAGAAACCATTGGGGGAGTAGGGAGATGAATGAAACCCTTTGACTCCTGTTTCTCACCTACACTGAAAGGTGAGATTTGCCATCTGTGATCTATGGAGGTCAGTGGGCCCAAGGAAATAGGGTTCAGAATGGTTCCTTGGAGGAACAAGCCCTAAGCAAGAAAAGTCTCCCCTGGTTGGAGTGAAGAAGTGATGTTTCTCCCAGTATCCCTTGTTGTTCATGCAAATGTACCCCAGTACCCCAGTGTTCTCCATTTGTCACTCCTGGGGTGGGCACACAGGCCCCAGTGCTGGATCACAGCCATGCAGGGATGCTCCAGGATCACAGATGTGCAGTGATGCTCCAGGATCACAGCCATGCAGGGATGCTCCAGGATCACAACCGTGCAGGGATGCTCCAGGATCACAGCCGTGCAGGGATGCTCCAGGATTACAGATGTGCAGGGATGCTCCAGGATCACAGCCATGCAGGGATGCTCCAGGATCACAACCGTGCAAGGATGCTCCAGGATCACAGATGTGCAGGGATGCTCCAGGATCACAGCCATGCAGGGATGCTCCAGCAGCCTGCCCACGGCCTGGCTGCACTACCCAGGGTGCTCAGACAGTGGAAGAAATGCATGGTGCTGGCTTAATTTTCATTTGTGAGGAAAAAAAAATATTTTTTTTTCCCCAGTAGAAAAGATTTTTAAACTTTGGAAAACATGAATAGAGATAGACTCAGCAAATAGACATAAATGTGTCACTCAGAGAAGGTATTTAATGCCCTCAGGCTAGACACCAGCAAATCTGGTGATCAGACAGTCCCATGATGGACTTGTATCCTGAATATGATGGAATTGTTCTACAGTGTTGGTTTTGATCATTGCATTGGTTAGCACTTCTCTTAAATGAGAATCACAAGGGAACTGTCATTTGAATGAGTACATAATTAGATCATGTTGTGAAGCAAGGAAAGGAGCCATAAAACTGTCTTTTATTACAAATTTCCTTCCTGACATTCTTTTCAGTACACCAAATAAATTAAAAATATATTTTTCCTTTTATTCCCTAGTTGCATTACCTGATGAACTCTTATTCTAAAGTACAGATACATGGCTACAGCCAAATTAAGACAGACACAAATACACTTCATGAAGGAGAATACTAAAGCAGCAAGGAACATAACTTGGGAACTGGGAATTGCAGCAAAAAAATTATCAGGTATCTTTTAAATTCATTTTGAACACAGTAAAGCAAGTCTTGAAGTTATTCTCTGAAGATCTATGATACAAAACTATGCTCATTTACTCATCATGAAAGCTGCTCAGCTGGGCAGAAGGCTGGAAGCAGCCTGAGCTGTTTGTCATTACTGGGACCAATGTTCTTGTTGACATCAAACACAGACCATGAATCACAGAAGCTTAGTTGTTTATTTGAAAAGATAGATGATCTTTGGGTAACACTGGACCACAGAAAGCCCTGCTAGGTCACTGGCTATCACTTCCCAAGGCCAACCTCTCATCCTCGGTGTAAAAGTTGAAAAAAAAAATAGAGTGATGCTGTGGAATCATCAAGTTTCTAGTAAACAATAAAAAAAAATCAAATTTAGACACCACCCAACACTGGACTTGGTTAAATGATAGAAAATGTTGGTCTCTGTGCAGTACCTGGAGCTGCAGAATCCAATGAACCCTTTGAGAGCAGCAGGAGGTCTGTGGTTGCTGTGCCTTGGAGCACACTGGAGAAGGATCTGGTTTATAGTGATGGTTGGGCACCACAACACTGCTGGTTTGAAAGTTCAAAATTACCCAGATTCAAGAGAGAGACAGCAGCAAGAGTAACCCTGTCATGCAGTAAATGAATGGCAAGAAGTTACCCAAGAGGTACATATCACAGCTGAAAAGTCCCTTCCTTCATTCTGATGCAGCTGTGGTTATCTGCCTGCTCCTTGAATGACCCAGTCCCACAACTCCTAACCTCAGGTTAGGAGGTTCTTCACGTTTTACCCTGCAGAATATTCAGAATATGCTCCCTTCTCTTCTGCTTGATCGTCTTTTTTCTCTGCTGTTGCTCTTGTTACAAGGAGCTTCTTGTGATGACATCAGCTATTCTGTTTTACTGCCTTTCCATCTTTCTCCTTCTTGATCCCAACAACAACTGAGAAACTGACTGAAATATTTTCAATCAGCATTAGGTTCTTCTATGGCAAAGTAGCTATATATGAACTGGAGGCACTAGGTGAAAAGATGGGTCTAAAACAATAGAGGTTTTGTTTCACTTAATTGGTGTGGAAGAAAGAGGGCTTAGTGTCACCTCCTTTGGGATGCTTGGAGCACCACATGCAATTATGAGAGCCTTGTTTTGTGAACTCAGGAAGATGGAATTATCAGGGGCTTTCCTAAGGACTGTATCACTCACAAACTTGTTTTTTCTGAAAGAGATTTTTCCTAGCAGGGACTCTGTCAAGTGAAGCTTTCACCAGAAAAAAATTACTTAGCAGTGAATTTGTCTTCTGAATCACTCCTCAGGGACCTTTTTCCCTGGGTATATGCACTTATTTATATTGTGGATCACTTTTTATAAGTCTTAAAGACACATCCATTCTGGATGGCTGTAACTGCAAGAGGAATTTCAAAAATATTGTAAATACTTTAGCAAGTAATGTGGGATTATTTAGTTTTTAACCACTTATAGTATTAAACTGAATCACACTGAAAGTCCTGTTCATTTTACCACATTTTGTATGCTTCTCCTTATAGAGGAGAAACATATATACATATTCTGGAAATTTCTGTACAAGTAAATGAAGTCCTGCTAGAAAAGCTTGTGAAGGGTGAATTTTTATTATATAAACTTAGAAATAAAAATAAGAATGTGAATCTACTTCTCATTTTCATCAATTAAACAAAGGGGTTAGACACTTAATTTCAAATTTGAGGTTAGCGGACATGAGTGTATCCCAGGCTTGAAATCCATGGGTTTTTAAATGGGGTATCTAATCCTCAGTAAGATATATAGCCAAAGGATGCAAATGATAAATAAAGTTAGTTCCAATATTGCGTGTGTTTTGGGATCAATTCACTACTGATGCAAGCAGACTTAGCTTGTAATAATCTGTGTTTACATAATGATAATTAATTTGAGAGTTCAGTGGGGTACTAGGACCTCTAACCATTGAACTCTGAAGCCACTCTAAAGTTCTGGTTACAGCTTCGCAGGGACAACTCAAAGATCTTTCTCTCTGTGTCAGACTGACTTTCTTCTGCTCAGATCTGAGCCTGCTTCTCTGTTAAGTCCTCTTGTATGTCCAGCTGAATCACCCCAGTCCACTGCCTCCCTCTTCATAACGTCATCTATCCCATCCCTTTGTTGTGCCTTCTTGCATCCAGCCCTGGTACCTCAAAAATGCAAGTTCCCAGGAGACTGTTTGGCCCTTGGAGAGCAATCCCTGCATCCAGCACCTCTCACAGAATCCCAGTCACAGAATATTCTGGGCTGGAAGGTTCCCACAAGTCCAGCTCTTAAGTGAATGGGAATCGAACTCATGGCCTTGGTGTTACTAGCACCGTGTTCCAATACTTGCTCATGATCCCATTTCCCATCACCTTTGGAGAGCTGTATGTTTTACACACAATCCTTTGAAGAGGCAGTAGGATCCCAGTGGGGACTGGTGCTGTGCAGCACTGCTCAAACAGTGCTCAGGCAATGCACAAAATGGACTCTGGGTAGCTCAGCCCACAGGAGAGAACTGAGTGAAGATGCCACTAAATCTAACGCAGATGCTCTCGGCTCTGACTTGTTTCTTGCTACTTTTTATGAACAATACTTCATTAAAATAACTTGTGTTGTCACAGGCTTATAGGTCAGCCACTTTGAGTTTTCACCAGCACTGTCCTGACAAGACTGTCACAAGTGCTATAATTAGCTGGTGTGTCTGGACACCATCACAAATTTATTACAGTAACCTGGGCTTTCCTCCTCCTCATTTTGCAGGAGGTCTCACCTTTTAGCATTTATTTCATACATTATTTTAAAACAAAATGGAGGAAATTGTCACATCTAATTTTCACACAGGTCCAGGTACTTTAATTCTGGCAGCTCCTTCTTGTCCAGAGTGACTTTTGCTCTTTCTCCCTGCAACTAAAATTCTCTTCATCTCACACGCTGTCTGTCACAAGCTCCTAACCTTCAGTTTTGACAAAGATTCTTTATCCAGCTTCCAAAATCTATTTTATAGGTCATCTTTTCAGCTCATCATCCTGAGTATCTCTTTTCCACTTTGTTTCTTTCTGCTGCCTCTCCACCTTCTGCTGCATTAAACACCCCCACCTTTTCTTTCCTTTTAGAACTCCTAATTACATAAATCTTTGCACTTCCCAAGTTCTGCAGTGGCACCAACCCCTGCCTCTAATTAGTGTTTCCATCTCTTCTTCAGTTGAATTTTCCTTAAAATGTCTTTATACTTTCCCCCCTAACTCCTGGAAGCAAGGCTTTAAACAAACACAAACTCTCTTTCATCTTTCTCACAATCACATATTTCCTGGGAGTTATACTCCATAGTGGCCAATTTGCTGTTTCTTGTGCTTCTGACTCATTTTGCAGATGATGGGCACTACCATCCTTCAACTATCACATTTACTGTGGCCATTCTCCAAATTTTGACAGGAACACTTTCGTGTAGAGACCATACCTGCATTACCTGCAGAGACATCACTTCTGTGTGGCTCCTTATCACTACATAAGCCCCCTAAATGGCAACCAGAGCCTATACTGCTACTGCACTGTAAGAAAGACCTGGACTGAGAGACCAGGGCACTCATTTGTACTGACTTTCTGAAGACCAACTATATTGCAAGCTGGTAGTGAAGGACAGTATTCAGTTGTGAATTTGTGGCACTTAATTTGTGCAGTACTTCGTTACCACAGTGATAGGAACTAAATAAAGCTGTAAGATACAGGTTCTGAAACATTCCCTCAGCAGGCTGACACGTGGGCTGGACTGTTTTTAACTGCCTTAGGTGCTGATTTTGGGATAGAACTGAGCAGAAAGAACAAGCAATGTTTTCCTGCATGCCTGAAGTCCATCCAGATTTTCATGTCAAGAGGGCAGAGCTCCATTTTGACAAAGCAGCTTTTCACGTATAATACTTGCAAATATTTTGTATTATTTTTGAGGGAGAGTTTCTCTCTCCACAGGGAGATAACATTCCTATTATATTCTGTCCTACAAATTCAAGCAGTCCAAAAGGGTACAGAGAAATATGAATAAATAGAGTCCAGCTGATTCTATAGCATGCTTCTCTAATAGTCATTGCAAATGATTTTACATTAGTAAAGAAATTATTAGAAATTATTAATTAGAAATTATTTACATTTCTTAGTAAATAAATGAGGGAAAAATCCAAAATCTGAGCAAGAAAAAGTTGGGATATCTTAGAAGCAAAGTAGGGTTTATATTTCAAGCTTGTTTCCAAGAAATATTAGTATATGGGTTTTTAATTTTGCATGTAGTTCTTAAATATTCACGCCTAGAATCAACTGGCTTTGTGCGCCTGTGTTTTCAAAATCATGGCTCACCAACAAGAGGACCCTTGCCCATGAGAAATTTCCCCTGGCTGTGTATGCCTGTTATCATATTTTCCCAGCCCAAATCAGTTGGGCTTTGTATGTGTAGAGGCACAGACCTCTGAACTGCACAAATAATGCTAAGGTGCTGATGAGATTTTGCTGTGAAGAAAACTTGTGTTGTTACAGTAAATACCCTTTATTCAATTTTTATGATAGAATGACATGATGCACACATTTTTTTTTAGTGAATCTAAGTGGATCAACCTCAGCCTTCCTGCTGTTTCATTTTGCATCATTTTCATCATGAGTATTTGCTGAATATTTAAGTGACTTCAAAATGTTGGGATCTGAAATCACAACGGTTGAGGCAATTACATATTAAATCCCATTTTCCCTTTTACTAGACTTTTATCAAGATAGCATAAGGAAATGTGCTCATTGAAATGCGTTTCCACTTATTTTACAGGAACAACATTCAACATCAATACTATGTTGTTAGGTAGCCAGGTGATTTTAAACAGGAAAGCACTTCAGCCTATTCCTGCAAACCTAACATACCTATACTTGCCCAGCAGAATCTCTGAGATAACATCATTTACACAGAATTTATATACTGTAAAAGATTCAAGTTCATAATAATTATGAATTATACTTTGTTCATTTGAAGTATGTAGGCTTCTGATACATTGTCATTCATGATTTTTTTTTTGGCACACTCTGAATCCTCAGTGTGATTTTCCTACATCTGTGTGTACTAAGTCTGGCTGGGATGCAGTTAATTCTCTTCATGGCATCTCTTATGATGCTGTGTTTTGGATTTATGACCAAAACAACACTGCTATATAAACTCTTTTTATTGCTGGACAGCATTTGTACAGCATCAAGGCTGCCTCTGTTTCTCCTGCAACCTGTGAATAGATCACAAGAGGTGGGGAGAGGATACAAGCAGATGCAATCCAAACTATCCCAAGCAATATTCCATGCCATATAACAATATGTTCAGCAATGCAGTGGAGAGGAGTGGAGTTTAGGTAGGCCAGTTTTGCCTCAGGAATAGGCTGGGCATTGCTCTGTCTGGGGGAAGTGGCAAGTGATTGTCACTTATCTTTTATTTTCTTTCTTATTCCACTCCTTTGCTTATAAAATTATCAACCCATGAATTTTCTTGTGTTTGCTCTTACTTTTCCATTCTGTGGATGTGAGTAAGCAGATGTGCAGTGCTCAGCTGCCTATGGGGGTTAACCCACAACTTTGTGTGATGGCCAAGCCAAAAAAAATCTCTTCCTTCCTGGGAAATCAACTGCTCACAAACTGCTCACAAGGAAGCTGCCACAAGGAACTACAAGCAACAAGGTTAAAGATGTTGTGTTTCACTTGCAGCCATTTAACCCCTGTTGTGATGGTGTAAAGTAAGAAAGAAACAGAAAACAAGTGACCCCATATGTTAATACATGAAATAAAGTGACCACGAGAGGGTACTAGAGGTGCAAAACCACGGGTGGCACAGCAGGTCACCTCTAATCAGCAGTTGGATATAAGGCAGCAGGAAAAACACTTTCTTCCTGTTGTGCCTTTGGAACTGTGTATGTGAACCTTAACTCATGCCTTCTTACCCTACAGAGCAGGTTTTGGCAATAGCAGCCAGGCTGGAGAGGCAATACCTGGGCCGCTGTGCCCTCTGTTTCTCAGCAGGGATGCATGGAATACCAACAAGGGAAAAATTTCCATGGGTGGATAAAAACTGGGATTTAATGACAACCACCAATAAGGCAACATAAAATACATAAGCTCTGAGAACTTTTTGGGGGAACAAGTTATGATGTGGATGCAGACTACACACTTACTGTTCTGCTATTGCTGAAGTTTAATTTTTGTCACTAATGCATTTTGCTAGCAGAGCTTAAAGGTCATGTCCCTAAGGATACGGCACCATTTGTGTTAGCAGAGCCTGGCTTTCTCTTCAGATAATAGTCATCTTGGACTGAGCATTATTAGAGGACAAGTGAAAGTGAGATTGGGGGAGGGGGAAGAGGAGGGGGTGTGTGTTATGTGACTGTACATCCATCTTCATCACTGGAGGGTCACGAAAGGATTGCTGTGTGTTAACAAGCAACACAGCTCCAAGCACTCAGGTCCCAGACGCTGCAGCAGAGATCTTTTCAAGGTGAGCAGACTGGCCTAATGCAGAATGTCTCCAGCCAGGGAGATTTATGAAAATCTACTTTATACTGGCAGCAGAGGGCCTGACAAGACAGTGCTCTCCCTAGAGAAGTTACACCGACTGTTTCATCTCCCTAGAGAGCTACTCTGATTTCCTCTGACAGACCACTTCATGCAAGCTCTTACTCTGCCCACATAACACTCCAAATCAACAGCATTAACTACCTCTTCCACAAACACACACTGCTTGTTTATGTGTTCCTGAGGTTTCTGAAATTCAAACACTTGGCCCAGGAATGTAACTTAAGTACACTGCCTTTCAAGAGACCCTAAGACACGTTATGGGGTCAGGGGTTGGGGAGACACGCAACAAACACTGGGGTTTAGAGAGAGCTCAGACCACGTAAAATTACCCCATAAAATCAACAGCAAGTGCCCTGAGATCTGGAGAGTGCACAGGTCTGTGTTACACCCTGAGCCACCATCTGCACCATTCATCATGGATTTATTTTTCTGTCGTTTCACCTTACCCTGCAAGTAATGAATAGCACAGCCTTGGCTGCTCCATCTGCAGCAAGGAGACTGCTGGCACACCCTGTGCCCCAGGCCCATGACCACACTGCTTCTAGCTCCAAACAATATGTTCTTTCACACAATAATGAACAAACTGCCAGCCCTGCTCTCTCCCCTTCTTCGGAAATAACCCACACCTCAGTGTGAAACACTGAAGTGATGAGGCTCCTGGCTTATATGGTACACTGAGGTGAATGTTTCCCATTGTCCAACTTGCAAGTGATATCTTGGCAACTATTCTTCCTGCACTTGATAATACTTACATTTGCAGAATGATTCAGCATGACTCAGTGTCAGCAGCAGAGGCCAGGATTTGTGGTGAATTCTTACCAAAGCCAGGAAAGGAGATGCTTGGGTCATAAAGTAATTGCAAGCAGTTTTTGTTTAGGGTGTTTCTTTGGAGAGCTGATGTAAGAAAAGGTGCTGTAATTAATGTGCCTGGCTTTTTATAAAACAGATGCCCCATTAAATGCAAACATGCTTTAACTTAGTAAAGGCTTGTGGAAGAAGGCAGCAAACAACAATATCATTTTGCATGTTTTTCATGTTAATTTTCTATGCCAGAAATTGAAAGACTTAAAACAGAGCTGAAATCCTGTCCCTACAAGGAAGCAAAACATCATCATCAGAGTAGCGGCTATCTTTGTGGTTTTCTAATTGTGTGTTTCTGCTTTACTGGTTTCCTGAGATGGGTGATGGAAATACAGATATGAGAAATAAGAGCCACCAGTTTATGAGCTTGATCAAAGCTACAAAAGTGATTCCACATTCCTGAATTCAATGAATTTTCAATACTACTGCCCTTGGAAACAGAAGAGGTTTGGGTTGGGGAGAGAACAAAGAAGGACTTTCACAGAAATATTTCTGCCAGATAAAAACCACAGTGGGAAGAATGACACAAATTGCAGGGTGCAGTTGGAGAATCTGTGCACAGCTGGAGGCTAGTCCTTCCTCTGGTGGAGAAAGTCTGTGTAACATCTCTGCATCCTGAGGTTGTATGATTTTCAGAAGACAAGACCTGGGTTTCTCTCACTTGGCACCACACTGGTGTCTAATTAAGGAAAATTTTTCATTGATTTAAAAGACCCTGACATATGCTTGTAGATCATTCCCAAGCAGATGCAAAGCCAGATGCCTCTCAGAAATTTTGGGTCGCTTGTTTTTCTGTGAAAGAAAGACTGCGGTAGCCTGGCAGAGACTTGTCCTTCACAAGTGATAAAGTGATAGTTTCCTTAGAAATAGGGAGAAAAAGAGGGAATATTTTTCCAAATTGACTAGGTGCTAGGATCTAGGCTAATTCACTATGTAAGACAGCATCTATCAGTTAAGTATGGTTAAATACAGGTTCCCAAGAAGCTCTCAGAAATGATATCCCTAATTGCTGAAAGCAAGTCACAAGACTGAATTATGGCAGTGTTGGTACAAGTCTCAGCCAAATAGCAGAGCTACCTGGAGTGAATGGCGCACACAGAAAATGCAAAGGGCTCAGATGATAAACTCAGTTTCAGCTCCTGAGCCAGAATATTTTATTTATGATGATGGCATTTTTCTCTGCACTAAGAACAGGGGTAGTAATGTCAGATTCAGACAAAGATCAACTCATCAGCCATTATTAAGGACTTAAATGCAATTCCATTGAAGTTATTTAGTTAAGCATCCTTAAGCACTTGTGTCCTCCCTCCTTTTTTCCTTCTAATGCTTTCATATGTTTCTTCTTAATTTTTATTTCTCCCTTTTTCCTTGCACTGCTCTCTGTGAGGTTCCAGTCTCCACTGTTTCTCAATTTCCTTCCATAACATGACATAGCCAACATTGAAAATGTCATTTTAGCTCCTGTTTCAAAAATACTGGCAGGGTCAAAAAGATTCATGCTTCCAAAAACCATTTTATCAAACTGTCTGTACATTCAGGGCTTATAAAACATTTCACCAGCACTACTGTACTTCTACACAGCAGGACAAGTTCCCATTATCTTGTATGCCACAAGAGATACATGCATATTCTACATATAGTAGATTAAAACAGATAATTGCAATAGATTTCCACCTCAAGATGCTACACACTGTCCACCGCCACTGCACTGTAATTGAAAGGTTCAATGTCAATCCCAGAGCACAGAGTTGCAGATGGCTTGAACCCAACTCACCTAAACACTTGTCTAGACAAATGTGCTTCTGAAACTGAGCTTAGACACGGTCTAATCCCAGTAAATTGTGTTAGGTAGCCTCATTAAAATCCAAGTTCATTTTAACCAGATAACATACATTAAAGTACCATTTGAACCACAAAGACCTGGGCTTTAAAATCTTACCTAACATATTGTTCTCAAAAAATACCTACTCTAGACTAGACACGACCATCCATTTTGATGGGCTAAACTGATTTATTTTTCAATAATGTTGGTTCAATTGAGTTAACAAGATCAAAAGCTCCCAACACTCATTAAGTTGCAGGCTAAGGCACTTGAAGGCACATTATCCGGCTGTGCCTGGAGACGCGCGTGGAGCGGGCCCCAAGTTTCAGCTTGACGGGCCGGGTGTTCCCGGCGAGCGAGGTGCCCCCTTCTTCCCCCGCGCCCCACCGCAGCAGCGGCTCAGCGTCCCCCGCCCTGGGGGTGCCTCTCTCCAGCGCCAAAGCCCCGCTCAGCACCGCAGCTTGTCCCCAGAGACCGCGATGTAGCGGCGGGGTGCGGGCAGCCCCGGTGTCTCCGCCGCCCCGCCGAGCGCCAGCGCCTCCCGCCCCGAGCGCTCCCGCCGGGAATCGCCGCATCGCTCCCCGCTCCCGGGACACGCCGCAGGCAGCGCGCATCCCTCGGCCCGGCCCCAGCGCTCTCCCCGCCTGCCCCCCTCACGCCCCCGCCGCCGCCGCCCTTCCTCCCCGGGGCTCCCCGGCCCGCCCAGGCTCCTCCTCCTCCTTTCTCTCAGCGCACCCTCCCTCCCTTCCTCACGCCCTCCCTCCCTCCCGCCGCAGGCGCCCGCAGCCCCTGGCCGGACTTTGCTCTGGCCCCTCCATCTCTCCTCGGCGCTGCCGTGGTCCCCGCCGTGCCGGGGCAGCCCGGGGCAGGGGCGGCTCGGGCGATGAGCCGGGTGCTGGCGGCGCGGAGCCGAGCAGCACCAGCAGCGGCAGCCGCGGCCGCGGCGTAGGGCTCCTTTCCCGGGCGGGACCGGGACTGTCCCGCGGCGCCCGGCGGCTCCTCGGGGCGCGGGGAGAGCCCCCGGTCCGGAGGGGCGGTGTCTGCCCCGCAGCCAGGCCAGCGCGGGTGGCGGCTGGCGGGACGGGGGGGTCGCCCCTCGATGTGTGACATGATCGACTCGCAGTCCGCCGAGAAGATCAGCAGGATGAAAAAGTTGCGGAGAACTTTATCGGAGAGCTTCGGCCGAATAGGTGAGTCCCGGGCCCGCGCCCCGACGGCGCTGCCCGGCACCCGGGGGTCCCGGCAGGGAGGGGACGGGGGGCGGGGGGCTCAGCGCTCTCAGGCTGCCAACACCCGCCACGACGCCGTCTCCGAAAAACGTTTCTTGGGAAGAAAGCTCGGGAAATAACTCCGGTAGCCCCAGCAGTGCTGCCTAGGTCTGTGATGGAGTTAGCCCAAAATCGGCTGGGAAGAACAAACTGTAGATGAGAGTTGGCTCACGTGCCCCCATTGCCAAAAGAAACCTCAGCAGAAAGCAATCGGCTATGTTCATTTTATTGCAGATCTGGTAATTTATTTTTTGTACGGGCTGCAGGTTGGTTTTAGTTGAGGTGTGAGATGCCGAAGCAGGTAATAGCGGCCCGGTGCTTTAGAGGGCCAGACAAAAGAAGTCTGTCTGTCATCTGCTGTGAAGTCTTGTCTCTCTGTCACTGACATAAAGCATCCTGAGGTAGCGTCATCTGAATGCCACTGCCAAGCGTGTTACCTCCCGCTGCCACCACACCGTGTTTGGTTTTGACACCAGTTTATTTTGCAGTTGAATTTGTTATTGAGAACAATGCCAAAGAGTTCTGGTCTGCTCGGACTGGTGTTTCTCTTAGTCTTTGGCACACTGTGTTGCTTAATTCACTGTTTAAAGCATTAATTCCTACTGACATCATCAACACGCAGCTGAGCAGGGAGAGAAGGTACCTCAGAGGACGTGTGAAGTATCCCCAAGTTGGTGGGACAGAGCAGCTGGAGGAAGTGCTGTAACACACGAGAGCAGATGCAGGAGCCCTTGTCCTTGCAGACCTTCAGTATGTGCCCTTCCACAGTCTTTACCATGCACTGTCCATTTGGGAGGTCTTCCCTTTCAGCCAGCCTGGCTGGCAGACGTGGGTCAGCTTGCCAGAGCTGCTTTGTCCCCGTGAGGGTGTGAAGTGCCTGTGCCGCAGCCAGGAGCTGTGGCGTTTGGTTCTTCCCCAATAACCCTACCTAGGAGATGTGCCAGCACACTTGGGCATTTTAATTTTTCACGTGCTGTGTATGCATTCAAGCACTGCAAGCTTTTAAGTGGACGGTTGTGTTTGAAATCAGGTATTTTTTATTGTCCTACTCCAGGATGAAAAAGACAGAAAATCTTATTCTTACTTGAACACCGGAGAGTTTCAAGGGGAAATGCAAAGTTACAGTTGTAGAGTAAACATCAAGTCACTGTTACAAATCTCTCTGTCCCCATATGAAAACAGCTTTCATCTATCATCAGTCTTAAACTTGTAATATACATTTAACTTTCTTTGATTAGACAAAAAAAATGAAGCAGTCAGGTGTTTGGTCTGTTATATGTCTGTGCGTGTATAAACACAGAGACACTCTTCCACAGAACTGTGAAAGGGTTTTACTAATGGTGGAAGTCATTAACAAAGAAAATGTTTTGAATGAGGATGCTGCTTTGTTGTAACAGTGACAGTCCTGTTAATGCCTTTTTGGGATCAAGGCTCCTCTGGCTGGTAATTTCTGCATGTTTTATTTGACTCGGTTGGGTGATCATCTTTTTTTGTGATTTTGCACAAATTAAGCAAGCTTTTAGTTTCCTTGGGAGCTCTGGCCTGGTTTTAGATACATGGATATTTATGTCTAAAAGCTTCTCTAGTTCTGTGTGTATATGCGCAGAAGTGTAAGAGTGTGGTCTGGTATGTGGTTTGTTTGTTTGTTTGCTGGTGGTTGTTTTGTGATTAAAACACAGCTGCTACTGGCAAGTTTGTTCAATCTTCAGATGCTCAAATATATTGATCATCATTCTGGTAACTGCACTTTGAGTAAAAAAACCTTCTAATTTATCTGTATGAGGTTTAAAGATAGTCCACTCCCTGATACCAGAGCCACAGATAAGCCCAAGCAAAGAAATTCTAAACTTGCATACCAGGAAATCCTTGGCTAAAACATGTGCTGTACTTAACTCTTATATTGAAGTGAAGGAGAGAAAACAAAAACCTTATTGGAAGAAGTCTTTCTGGGTATTTGAGATTTTGGCTTTAAAGCTCTTTTTGTGAGCTGGTTGCTTGGTATGGTTGTCAAATTACAAATGAAACATGTATTTAATTTTTACATTTTCAGTCATCTTTTAAATTGTGATTTGTCATAAATAATAAGCTCCTAACAGTGGTAAAAGCCAGGTTAGATGGGGCTTTGAGCAACTTGGTATAGTGGAAGTTGTCCCTGCCCACAAATTTGGGAGAATCTTTAAGGTCTCCTCCAACCCAGACCATTCTGTGATTCTATAAAACAGTGATGATATATTAACTTTTCCTGTTCTGCTTCAACGTCTGTGTTTTTTGTTGGTTTAAGTACACAACATAGTATCATGAGCATAGTCATATAAATGACATGAAAGTACTATGGTTTGAAGCTGTAGGAAAGATGTGATGATCATTCTTGAAATGATAAAGCACTGTAATGCCTTCCCCCAGTGTTGGCAGTATTCCAGCTACAAAATGCAATCCTCTCAATACTGCAAGACCCCAAACTTTGGTTCCAGATTTTGATACTCAGGTTTATATTAGCCTCTTGGATAAGAGTGATGGAAATGTATCCTGATTATCATTATCAGTGAGCTTTTCTTTTGGTTAGAACTTGCAGGTTAACACTCAATGAACTGCATTCCAGACCCATTTCTCCCCACTAAGTAATCCTCTCAATTTGAGAAGTTGTAGCTGCAATTAATTTTTTATTTTTTTTTTAAACAGTGCACTAAAGTATGTTAGGTAACCTTTGAAGCTATTTCCCCACCCTCTCTAGACAGTGTAGTTATTCCTGGGGCACAGCAGAGGCCCAAAGGGTACCAAGAACAGCCACAGGAAGACTTGACCCATTTTCGTCACTGTGAACTGATGCTTTGCAACCACCGGCTTTCCTGGAAGAGGGTGATGAAGATCTGGCTCATCAAACAAAACTGGGCTCAGTCCTGTGACTCTTTGAGTACCTAATATTGAAAATGTTTATTTTGCTGAGTTGAAAATTGTGATGTGTGAAATTGTCCATTCAGTGAGCCTTTTCCTGAGCATTCTCTTTGTGCTATTATGTGCAAGTCTGGCAGAGGATGATACAGTGCTATGGTGTGCTGTGGGAAATGTGTGTGGCCTGTGGTGCTGCAGGGTGGCTCTTTGCTGTAGAAATTGCATGCTTCCAGTTCTAGAGAAATTAACTGTCTTTGCAGCTTATGTACCCTTCCTCCTGGCAGAAATTTTCTGGTGTTTCAAGGAGTGTCCCTCTTAAAATTTATCTCATCATAAATAACTTATATTGCTAAGATTCTGAAAAATATGCATAATTCTTTTCATTTATGAGTTTCTGCCAGCCTATTCATTTTTATATGAACATCCATATTAGTTTAAAAAATTTGATTGCCTTGCTTACAGACTGTGTTGACCATATAAATGAACACACCATAACTGTATGCGTACCAATTTTTAGAGATTCAGTTGACTCACTGTTTGATTTAGCATTTAAATCTTTATTAGGTTTGGTTCTTCATTTTGCCCTTTGATAATTATGTAATTAAATTATTAGTGAATAATTTAATAAAAGTAATAGTCATCTTTTAGTTTTGTGAAGAGTTCTTATCTATGCATTCGTTGAAGTTCATGTAGTACTAGAATCATGTTTGAGATTTCTTCAGCTCATGACATTTAACTTCTGTTTTCTTATGAGTTTCTTTAGCCAAAAACTAACACCAGGTTACAAAGAAATGAAGGAGAAAAGGAAGGAAGAAAGAAAGAGAGAGAGAGAACATTGCTGAGATTGATCACAGTATGCTGAAAGCAATCTGTGGCCTTTCTGAACATCCCTGGGCTTTGTTACTAGCTCCTCACTGATACAAAGGTTATCTCCACTAATCTCCTCTGATGTACATCCACATAGCTCACATACCTGAGATAATGAGAAGTTCATTTGTAAACAGTTTATTTTCTTTAAGTTCAGCAGAGCTTTTTTTTTTTTAGCAGTTTAGAAAGGAAAAGATTGCATCAAAGAGAAAAAGATTTTTAATATAGTTTGTTCTATAAAATATGCTGCTTCAGTGTCTTCTTTGGGAGCTGCTATGTAGTGAATTGGTTACTGAGACTGATATTATTATTAAACAGAATCTCATTAAATGGGTGGCCAGAACTCTTACACTCTTTTTGTGATTCTTAAAAGCTCTCTTTTAGTCAAAGGTAGAAGTTAAAGACAAGCCAAATATATGCAATGGACCACAGATTCCCATTTCTTCTTGTTCTGTTACACTGTGAACTTTGTTTAAGTATCTGTTTGGCTATTCTTGTAATGTTCTGGTCATGTGGAAATCTTGTGTTTTGGTAAGGGAAGAAAGCTTGTCAGCACGGCCTAGGTGTGTCATTTACTAATTTATAGCTTGTATGTCATTGTGACCTGATGGTAATTGAGACAAATTAGCAGCGTGTTCTAAAAAGTGTTCCCCAGGTTCTCCTTTTGTTCTTTTCTTTTTCTTTTCTTTCTTAATTTCTTTTTTTCTTCTCTTCTCTTCTCTTCTCTTCTCTTCTCTTCTCTTCTCTCTCCTTCTCTCTCCTTCTCTCTCCTTCTCTCTCCTTCTCTCTCCTGACTCCTAGTTCTGAGTACTTGGGATTGGCAGTCTGAAAATGTTTTCTTCACCCTTCAAACCATAAAAGTATATTTAATCAAATATATCAAGTAAATTTAATGAAAATGTACAATGTATGCCTCAGATGTCTTCAACAAAATACCAGGGTTTACTGTTTTTATCACTGAGCATGAAATCTAGGTGAGTAACTGTAAAGCAGTGATCTTCAAAGGTTTGAGGGAAGCCAGGTTTCATGTCCTAAAGAAATGGGAGTTTAAAAGCAAAGGAAGGCTGGACATTCCCTGCTTTTCTGTACAAAGATAACTGGGATTTGTGCCTTGCTTCCCATGGTGGAGATTCTGGAGGTGCAGCACTGTTTGCACAGGTGGTACTGCCTATGTACCACTTCTGATACAGCTTCTACAGTTTTGGCATTGCTTTTGGTTTGGTTTGGTTTGTTTGCTGTGGGTTTTCGTTTATTTTTATTTTTTTGTTTGGTTTGGGTTTTTTTTGTTGTTGTGGGGTTTTTTGTTTTTTGTTTGTTTGGGAGGGGTTAGGTTTTTTTGGGGGTTTTGTTTGTTTGTTTGTTGGGGGTTTTTTTGTTTTGTTTTTTTGGGTTTTTTTGTGGTTTGTTTTTTTTCCTGGTTATTGTTTCTGTTTTTGAAGCTGGTAACACAGTTACTCTTGAAGACAAGAGTTGGAAGAGGTTTAGAAATTACTAGGGATTTGAAGGCAGAAGGAGCATCTGAAAAAGAAATACTGGAGTCTAGATCCTCAGCCATGCTAGGTGCTTAAATATTTATCTCCTGCAGAAATATGCAGGAGTGTAAGAAACATCATGCTGCTTAAATGATGAGGAAGGGACCCTTCTGGTGCAGCTGCACAAGCTGCATGGTTGTTCAGATGACCTCCCTCAAACTGAAAACCTTTGTGATTTAAACTGAAAAGAAACAGTGCAATCACCAATGCAATGATTTATCTAATTTTAGCTCTTCAAGAGAGGGAAACAAAGAGCACTTTCAGGTCACAGCGTGCAGTACATGGACTGCAGTCCCTTGTGGGTCTGGTTGAGGAAAAGAACCAGTCTCGTACCTTCAGACTGACACAGTTCAGTGCAGATTTGGAGACATTAATTTTCTTTGTATTTCAATAAAGATGTCCAGTGTGCTAAAGGAAAACTTCTCATCAGCTCAGTCTTTGCTACTACTGCAGAACTATTCATGTCTTCATTTTCTTGCCAGTTCACATATTTTTGGAGCTGTTTTTCTCTCCTATGTTTGTTGATTAATTGCTTGTTAACAGCGTAAGAAGGAAATCTCTTCTGCTTTAGTGTAAGTCATACTAAAAATTATAAAAGAAAAAAAGAAAAAGGAAGAAAGCATGTTACACTGCATACTGTTTCATAAAGAGTTATTACTTGACAAACTGAATATGCAGTTAGGTGTTTGTTATACTTTTTGAAGTTCAGTCAAGCTCCCCATAAAGGGTTTTCACACTCACTAGGAAATAAAATTAAAAAAACAAACTCACCCTAAACTCTTATTTTCTTTAACCTGAGAGGATATTTTTCATAAATATGTAGATTTACTTTCTTAGAAACTCTCTATGCAGCTCTGCATTCCATTTACAGATTCAGATTTTTAGTATAAAGTTGTTATTCACGCCAGCCTGTTCTTTTCTATTATAACAGGAAAATGATGCTCTGGGTTTTGGGGTTTTTTCTTTTTTTTTTCTTTTTTTCTTTTCTTTTTTAGTGGTTTGTGTTCATTGAAATGCAGTACAGGTAATAATTTCTTTTTTCTTTTTATTTTAAAGCCTTGAAGAAGGAAGATAGCAGCTTTGATGAGGTAGGTTAAATATCTTTGTACCTTTCATAGTCCAGTATGCCTTTAGTATTTGCCACTGATGCTAGAAGAAACCCACAGATAGTAGTGTTATGATGTGCATATGAATTAATACAAGCATATTGCTCAAACATATTTTCATTTTCTAAATAATTACTGGAAGAATTTGTTAGTCAAAGGGTCTGAATGGAACACTTAGGGTTTGTTTATTTTAATGTAGTACAACTGAATGTTTTAAGAAAAGTGGCCATTTAAAACTGTTCGATGCTGAGAAATTTCTTTATAGAACTTTGCCTGTGATAATTCCTGTAACTGTAGGCCTGTACGGTAACAGGCAGGGGAAAAACATCACTCCTGAGAGAACACCTTATGTAAAGTGCTGCTGCATTGGCTTCTTGCTGAATATGTCAACTGAGAGAGATGCTTATTATGAAATTAAAAAAAAACCCCAACCCCACAGTACAAAACCAGCATCTAGTCTATATGTAAGATTGATACTTGATTATTCAGTCTAATAAGTTTGGGGTCTTGACCTATCTGTGATATGATTTGCAAGTTGTAAAATGTGCTGCTCACGATTTGTGCTTGAGAGTTCTAGGTCAGTGCAAGTTATCCCACAGAGCAAGTTTATGCAAGAAGAGGTGTAGGCCTTTTCTTGATGTGATTACTGGTCATACTGTAGTCAATACTCGCCTTGTACTTCCCTCTGCCACCATAGCTGGAAGCAAATGGAAGTATTTTCATGTGTTGATGTTACACTTCTGGCATTTCTTCTGCATTGCCTGCTGTAAGCTTAAATTCTTGGCTGAATAGAGTGAGATAGCTGTTGTGTAATGCCAGATTCTAGAATAAATAAATGATGATGTAATGTCCTGGATTCTGGATCAAATCAGACTCCACCTCTTTCTAAACAGATCACACTGTTGCTCAAATACAGCAGTAACAATGTAAATGTTTTGTGATTTTCTGACATGTTGCAAAAGCTATAACTCACCTTGACCCTTTCAGGTCTAGAGTGAAGGTCATGGGGTTGGGTTCTCTTTTCAGGAGCTCTGTTGCATCATGCAGTGGTCCTGACTATTTTATTTCTCTTGTAACACTCAAGGAACTTGATTCCACCCTAAAAGTTACACCTGTGAGAATATGTGCAGATATGTGGTTAGTAAACTCTGAATCCTTGTTTTACAAATCTGGACTGGTTCTGTTCAGTATTTTCTTCTGAAGGCTGCAGTGGTATATCTGTGCTATAACCTACTCAGTACGTAGTAATACCTTGTATTAAATTTGACTCAGAATTTGAAAAGATCTGTTAAAAAACATTGTCAAATGAAGATGGCAATTCTTCTGTCCTCTTTCTTTCCCCAGGATTGTTTATCTGCAGGTTGCAATTATTTTCTTTAAACCTGGTTTTCTGTTTTGTTTTTTTTTTTTTTTTAAACAGGAGACAGCTTGAGCAAATTTTTATTTAAATTCAAGGAGGTTGGGGAAGAAATAATCTTTCAAATACGTTTTTAATGGAATCTGACAGATTGTTGCAGTGAGCTACTGCAGAGGCAGTAAGGGACATCTAGTGGGGAGGGTAAACAAAAGAATTTTCTTCCATTTCCTGTAAATATGGAAGAGCTTGATGTGACATTTGCATCAATTGTTTCCATAGTTTTAGGTGTCATTTCTTAGAAGAAAGAAAAGTGTATTAAGATTTTATGTTGTCCTTATTATCTCTTCAAATTCTACACAGTTCTTGGTGATTTTCTAGACTAAAGTGTGAATCAGAGAATGAGCTGTACCAGGTATCACTTAATTCCTTTCTTTTCAAACGTCCTTCAAATCAAAGATGAAACAGACATTAGTAACAGTAACGTGCCTGATTTAATAACACCTGCTTCTAAGGAAGACAGTATCTGTGGGTGCACATAGGGGTCTTAGGAAGCCATCCTGAAAAGAAGACCACAGCATGATATTAAAGAAAGCAATCTAGTCTTCTAGCTTGTATATGTAGTATTGATATAACAGGGAAACAGTTATTAAGAAAGTTAAGATGACAATAAATGGGAATATCAGATAAGAAGAAGAGAGAAGTAGTTTTCCAAGCTGTTGAAGGCTGTCAGCTTTGGGCCTCCTACTACAAAAAATTAAATAGCCAACTATTGAAACAGAAATTTCATGTAACAAGCAGCACATTCGCCTTGTATGTTTAGTGAAAAGATGCTCTTTTATGTTGCTGACAGATGCTGTGTATCTCTTCTCAGCCTGTGTTTCCCCTTTCCTGAAGGGAGGTTGACCTATGAAGCAGTGCTTGAACAAGGAGCGGTGAACTTGCAGAGGGACTTTTTGCTCTTGACAGGTAGAGGAGGAGGAGGACTCATGTTTTAGCCTTTCAAGTTGTGGCCAGAGCACCAGGAGCACAAGGTGGCCAGCAGGGACCGGAAATCTCTGATGGAGGAAAGAAAGTGGCATGAAGAGGAAGATGACCCTTCTAAAGCTGCAAGGTCTATATTTGCAGCTGAATAGATTGTCACTTTATTCTTCCTATTGTAGGTGCTACATGAGGTGCTTACTTGTTTGTCTCTCAGGAACTGAAGGGAATAAATTGAGCAGTTCAGTGGCTCTTAATTCTGCCTGCTTTAATTGCTTGCAGTAGCTGAAAATGTACAAGACCGCAGGATGCTGTCTGTCTTTTGAAGAGAAACTACTAAAAATTAAGATGTCAGATATGACAGGCAAGTGTACCAGATAATTGCTTTCTGTCGGTTATGAAATTAATCTCTCCAGTAAATTAGGACCAAAAGAATCATGAGCAGTGAATCCTGTGAATAAGTTATGTGTTAGAAAATACTTTTATTTGTAGAGTTGTTTCAGGGATCTTACTGCTGTATTTAGCCCTATACATAAGGTAAGAGCGCAACAATAGTGGGAAGGAGTAGTGTAAGATTTCTCACTTTTTAATACCTGCGCTTGTGTTGCTTTGATTAAAAAAATAGTTTTCTGTAAATGATGACAACCTTTGCTTTGGTCGATGAGAACACTGAATTAATCCATTCAATAGATTTAGTGGTAGCCTGCTCACCTTCCCAAGATGTTGTGACATCTTCCAGAGACTCAAGTGAATAAAGCAGTGGATACAGACCACATCTTCTATAGTCTTTTATTCAAAGCAGTAATAGTGTGGTTTTGTTTTTTTTTTTTAACCTTTAGCCTCTTCCTTTTTGTCATACTGGTCACATTGTGGGAACTGAAACATAGGCCTGTGTCAGTACGTGCTGAAATCAGTTGGAAGGTTCTCAGTGTTTTCAGTGGTTTGTGGATTAGTTTCCTCTGTCATGGAGTATCATGGGAGGGGGGCTGTTTTTGCCTGTTTTCAAAGTTTTTTGAGTAAGGCACCTTGTCCTTGTGTCCCTAAAAATACCTTACCTATTCTCTGAAAATGGCAAACTGTAAAACCCCCTCTCCCGCCAAAAGTAGCTGCCCACTTTTTCAAAGCAACCTAAATTTCACTCTCTGAGTGTAGGTTCTGGCACAGTTAGCATCTGTTTTGTTGTTTTAGGTGAAGCACTGATTATCTACACTGAATATCATGGTAGAAAATGAACACCTCTGAGGAGCAGCACTACATGAAAAGAGCAGTGTAAAAACAAATAAGTGTTCCTTGAGTGAACATTTTATTCGTGCTTCAGTAGTTTGTCAAAGTTTGGATTAATAATTTCCAGCTATGCAGGATTGCTTTGATGTATTTGGACTGCTGGTCCTGCCTTAAAATGATGAAACCAATTTTGTTTTTTCATTACAATGTGATTAAGGCCAATACAAGTGGCTGAATTGTAGCATATTTGTTGGAATAACAGCCAGTGTTGATGTTGTGACTATGCTTATCTCAAGGTTGATGGTAACCTGCTCCTTTGGTTAGCTACTTGCTATTACAATTTATGTCTAAATTGCTGTCAGCCAGCGCAAGCTGTTGGTTCTTGTCCTTCTGTTTTCGGTTTCTCTGAACCCTTAAATCATGTTTTAAGGCCATCACACTAATTTATTTAGTGCACACTAAATAAATTAATATCAATGTCTCAATGAAATCAAAAGAAAATAGTCTTCAGACTCAAAATATACATGAATTTCTTTGATTATTGCTTCTTATAGTGAGTTTTACTGCTGTTGTTTAGCTGTATTTTAGTGTTAGTTTTTACTGATATCAAGCGCACCTATTTTTTTAAGGCCTAAATCTTTCTTAGGAAATTAAGATACTGTGATTGTGCCTGCTGCATGCTTTATGCCATCTGACTTCACCCAGTAACTTTGAAGCTGGCTGACACTAGATGCCTAGATGCCTGGTGGAAAAACATGTGAGCTGGCTGAGGGGTAGAGATAAGAATCTCCTTTGATGGGAAAGCTGAAATGCAAGTTCTTGTGAGCATAGGAGAATGCGGTTGGATGTGTTATGAGTACTCTGACTTCAGCAAAATCCTTAATGCTCATCTACTCCTTACTACATTTAGAGTCTCCAACTCTGAGGGAGCCAAATTTCATTTATTTCACTGATGGAACAACTTCTGTGTGTTTGAAGTGGAAGTGTGTGAAAGGGGAGGGAGTTCTGCCAAGTTACTTCTTGATTCTATAATGTACTTGCTCTCACAGTCTCTCTTACCCCAAATAAAAAGGCTACTCCCTCTGTGGGATGCTGGGATGAAAAATGTCTTGTTTTAAAGGACACCTATCCCATCTCTTAACCAGAACTTTTCTGTACAGATTATTTTGACTTTGAACAGTTAAAGGAAGGGGTGTAGTTGGAAAAAAGTAAAGCTTTGTAAAGCAGGAACAAGAGGCATTTGAATGCCATAATGCAGTTGACACATAATACTCTAAATAACTTTTCTGCATTTTTTTGCTATTTTATTCATAGTGAGTAGCTTGAGAGAGAAATGCAGGTATGACAGAAAGATAAAAAACCCTTAAAAGTGGATTTTGAAAAAAAACACCAGAAATAAAGGTGTCAAAGCATTTTCTAAATTATACCAGGGAATTGTGTCAAGAAAACTTCATTTGGTGGTTAGGTTACTTTGCCAAGTGTGTACAGAGATGGGTCAGGTGTCTGGAAAAATGTATCTATTCAGATGTATTGTTACGAAGCAAGTGAGAGCAAACATAATTCCAGGCAGAAGACAATTCAGTATTCGAAGTTGCTGCTTTTGAAGTGTTACTTGATGCATGACAAAGGCAAATATTCTATTGGTGACAAGAAGGAGGTGAAGGTTCAATAATGTAATCTGATGCCTTCTGCAGGAGGACCACCCTCTTGGGTTAGAGAGGTCTTTGTGTGTTTGACAAAAATCTTTCCAGACTGCCACCTTGGGGAGGGAAGATGGGTGGGGATGATGGGTGGGGATGATGATGTCCCCTGAGCCTGTTCATGACAGAGATTTCCCAGGAGGTGGTTTCTGTTCCTACTGCTCCAATTCTACATCTTTTCCCTAGTAGTCTTTTCTCTTGGACTTCTAAGGATGTGGTGTTGGTCCAGTGGTTCCCTAGCAGCAGATGGCTTAGACATCAGCTTGCCCAACAGACTTCTGGTTTCTGCTGCTGCATCTCTTTGAGGCCATTCCAACAAACTACAAATCTGAATTGTGTCCTAGTTCTTAGGACTGGTGTGTGATGCTAATGTGTGTGCATCTGTAGCAGAATAGTCCCAGCATTTCGGGTCTTAGAAAGTTGATCTCATCTGCTTGAAGGGAAAAATTGTTTTCTTGAGATTGATAATATTATTAGCAATTGTCTTGCAGGTGAGTCTGAGAATGAAGGGCATGAATGGAAGAGAGCAAATACTGCCATTCTACTAAAGCTTTTTATTGCATCAGCTGTGGGACAGATGTGCCTTCTGTGGGACGGAAGAAGCATTGTTCTGTAAAAACACTGCTTTGTGAAACTTCTGGTGGCTTAAAAAAGCCCAGCTCTGGGGCAGTCTTGCATAATTCCTCAGAGAATTACTAATATTTATATGGTAATCAGGGGTTCCTGTCACTTCCCTGTGCTATGCTGCACATGGAAATAAGTCAGGTTCTGGAAGATGTGAGACACTTCAGAAACACATCTAGATGACCACAATGAAAGCTGGTAAGTAATTGAGAAGCAGCAGGAAAGCCACCAAGAAAAACTGACTATGAAAGAGCTGCTTTGTTTTGTCAATTTCAAGGCTTTGAGGCAAAACCTGAGACCGTGTGGAAGGTTTTGAGATTTACTTGGCAGTGGCTCTACCTGTTCAGTACAGGAATTGTTCTTAATGTTGGCGGATAGACCTGGCCCTTAGGAGATGAAAGTTTGAGAACCCTCTTTTGTAGCAGAGGAAGAGCTTTAATCTTGTCGCATCCCTTAAATCTGTTGAGTGGCAGTGGTTTGAATTTTTGCCCCAGCCATTGCAATGTTCAGTTGTGTGTTCTCTTGCCTGGTGTGTTTGGTGAGAATACATCCTATTACCTTTTAGAAAGTGTGTAGTATTTTCATGACATAAGAAAAGTGGTTAAATCAAGTGTGTGCCTGCTTAGTCTCCCCTTTCTCTGCCTTTTCTTCAGTAGAAACTTGTTAGAAGAAGGGTTAATGTGACTACTTAACATGCCTGTGTGCTTTGCTTAACTTTTCTTTGGAAATGGATGGAGCAAGGGAGTAGAGCTTGGTCTGAATCCATGTCTGCAGCAGTGACTGGTGAGGATTTGGCCAAAATGCTGACATATAAAGCTCTGTTGTGATCTGCAAGCAAGTGTTTTAGTTATCAGAGAAACACTGAGAAATGAAGATGAATATCCAGGCCTACTTCTCTCACTTGTGCATGTGTATTTTGGGAAGTTTCTGCTCATCAGATGAGAGGGGATATGCATTCCAGGAATGTGGAATCTGAATGTAAGCTATTACTATTTTGATGAAGTATGCTTACATGTAAATTCTTCTGTTTATTTTCTCGGGACATACGGGGTATAGTAATTTGTTGATAGATTAAATAGAGTAACAAAGCACAATATGTTATGTGTCATATCTTCTTGTTCTTGGCCTTGTGGGCAATCTCCCTGTTGTGAGGCAAGAGATAATCATGCCATTTCCTTGATAGGTCTGTCTCTTCCATCCACTTTGTACTTAGATATTATTGCTTTTGTTCTTTTTTTCTTCCAAGCCTCACTATGAACAGACATATGACTATATCTAAATCTTCTTCTCCTGAAAGGATCTAAATGAAAATTATCTGTCTACATTTTAGCTTTCCTGAGAAATTCTGCGTGTATGCTGCCTCATCTGCTGTGTGTCACAATACTGCTGACAACCATATATTTGCAGGATCCCATCCATGGTAATCAAAGTTCTGAGTCAATTGACATATCTTGTCAATTATTTGGAAGGGATAAGAAAAAGGAGATTACAGGCTTATTCAAACAAAATGTTTTTTATGTACACAAAGCAATGTCATTTTGATGATATTAAGGCTTAAAGAAATTGATATTGCATTACACCTCTTTTTCTATATATTCTGGAATTTGTCTTTTTCCCCTTCCAGCAAACTTTTCTACTTCTAAGCCACTTGAGTCAGAGTCCTGCTAGTACTTCTTATGTTCATTTCAGGTATGGAAATTCTCCTTATCAGGTTTTAAAATTCTAACTTGAATATTACAGGTTATTTAAATATGAAATATTGCCAGTAATTTAATAAGTAAAAATAATTGCCAATGCTGCTGAAAACTTAATGATAACTGATGGAAGCAGGACTGATGAGAGAGCACAAAATGCACTATAACCAATTCGAAGTAACAACTGGAATTGATTGTGTTATGGGCACTCTGAGGTTTATTACTTCACTTGAATTAAGTTTTTCAGTAGAATCCAGGTGTTCACCCTCTTCAGTGTTGGGAAATAAAAACATTACTAGCTTTGGAAGATGTTTACTGATGTGCCAACCCAGGAAATCCAGTGGCTTGCAATATTTTTCTTATTGTCATGTACTCAGCAGGGCTTTTCTTTGTACGTGAACCTCTTTGATAGTTCACATATACATGGAGGAACACATAAAGGTGTTCCTCCATGCATACATGTTTGAGGAATCTTCCTGTTTCTTTTAGGGAGGGTAAACTTCTTGTTGCCAGTGGATTATTATTGTACACAATCACACTCAGCACCTTTTTTTTTTAATGGATCTTTATCTTCCTTTTTCTCCACTGAGATGCACATAGAGACTCAGGCATAGCAGTCCTGAAACCAGTACCAGAGGGTGGCTTCATGCTGTTCTTGGACTTGTTTTCTGTTGTCTGTCTTAAAAATTCAACACTGAAGGAATTTGTCTGAGGTCACTTGCTGTGATTAGTTACGTCAGATATGCCCTTCAGCTTTGAGATCTGGAAGACTTTTCATTATCCCAAGAATGTTGTAAGAAGTAGTGCAAAGGATGCATATTTTGGCTTATTTTTCTTAAATACTGTCTCAGATGAAGAATTTTTCCTTTCTGTATTGTTAGAAGGAGAACATGTTGATATTTGTAGAGAGCTTAATCATTAATTATTTTTATTTTTATCTCTCCAGTAACAGTTATTGTTGCTTTCTGACAGAGAAACATGATCTTCACTTGTTACTGTTTTGTGGAAGTTCTTCTATTAAGTTTGGTTGTATTTTTGTTATTTCTTTCTCTTTTTTTGAAAACTACCTATGCACACATCTATCCCATCCCCGCCATGGGACCAATATGTCCATCCTTTTCTTTATCTTTTGTAATTGGTGGTCCTCTTGTTATAAAAATTTCTGGTGTCATTTTAGTTATTTCCTTTTAACCAGTGTGGTGACAAAAGCTGCATGACAGTTAAAATACAGTGCCCATAGCTGTTGGTTAGCTCTTAGGACAGATATGCTTCTTTGATTTCCTCTTTTTTTCTTTCCTGTTTGTGCCTCTTTTCATTTACAGCTTAGCCTCGCTGTAGTTATCTACATTCACCGTATGACTTTATGCTATTTGTCCTGCTCTTAAGCTGGTGCTGTCACCTTGTCTGTGGTGGCAGGGATGTTCTGAAGTCCTTTCCAGTTGTTGAGCCAGCTGCAGGGGAGCACAGCCAGGGTGGGAGATCCTATCCTGAGCAGAGTGGGCAGGGAGGGGAGGGAGCACCTGCTGGCACTGGCTGACACACTGGCAGAAGCCATGCAAAGTGTGGGTTGGTAGCTTTCATTTATTTATTTGCCTTCTAAACAGACAGATTTATTAAATAATCTGCAACCTGCTCTCCTTTGTTGCTCCCGACTGCTGATGCAGTCTTACAGTGAAAATAGCAATCCATGCTTGCTCAGAAAAAGGTTTTTTAGCTTATCCATGCAAAGAATGACACCAGTTCCATTTGTCAAATTCATTATCATTCTTACCATGTCCTGGCTTGTTCAGATGTGGGAAGTCTCTCATGACTGCAGGTTTGCTTGGTTTGGAGGGAAAAAAGTTTTTTTTTGTTTAAAAAAAGAAAGAAAAAAGCAGTGATGATTTATTTTAGCTCTTCATGCACAGAGAGGAACCAGATACAAACAGGATGTTTGTTAAAGGCATCTCCTGATGACCTTGGAGATGCACAGAATTCCAGAGGACAGCATCTGGAGAAATACTTGAGGGGTTTTTTGTTGTTTTTTTTTTTTTTTTTTTCCCTCACTTATTTAGTTAGCTATTACTCTGGTATGGCTCAGTTAAATGTGATTTGTCTGGCCATCATCAAATCATGACAGAAGCTCAGAGAAGATGAAGGGAAATGCCTAATTTGCTTGCCCTTCAAAAAGAGATGCTATAGCACTTCAGGAGTTTTTTCTGTTCAGATCCATAAGAAAATGGTATTTTTATCTTTGAAATCAAGTTTACAGTAACTAAGTTATGAGTTGGACTGCATATATTTTTTATATCTTAAGAACAGTTTTTTTTTCCAGAGGTGTGGAGAGAATGCTTAGTCATACATTTTATATGGACATATAGACAATGGGCTCAAACTATGTTTGTGATGATATTCAACAACACGAAGCTATGATACTCAATAAGATGTTTCTTCAAAAGTAAAAAAAAAGAAGTTGTGAAAGAAAATTCTATCATATTTGAGCACATTTGAACAAATACTGTCATGGAACAGAAGAATCCTTTTCTTAAACACGTTCATTTCAACAGTGTTCTAACTGAGGTGCTCTGGTAGGTTTATTCCCAGCACTAATTATTTCATTCATCCACAGGTGGGGCAGAAATGATGTAGACTGTTACAGTCAAAGTGATGTTTCATTTTGGTATTGTCAGTTAAGCTTCAGAGAGGACGCCAGTGTGAACCTATTCCCCTGGGAGGGATCCAGCAGAGCTCATGAGTGTACTTAATCCTCACTGCTGAGGAGGTGATTTCAAGAGGCTGCTGGAGTTCAGTGGTGATGCAAGACTTTGGAGCAGATATTCTACTGTGAGTGGATCCTTATCTTGGAAGCCTGTGTGAATTGGGTTTATTTCATTGTTAAGATTTAGAAGAATGTCGAGGCTGTCTTCCTTGTTCAGTTTCTATTGCTTGTGTAATATCAGAGAGCAGGCCTCTTGGAGAGGAAGGCAATAAATGGAAAATGTAATTGTTTTTCCTTGTGCCAGAGAACATAGATGGAATAGGAGCTATTCAGTTGAAATATATTAATTATAGTCTGAGTTTTCTTCTTAGCCATCTTCAAGATTTTAAATAGATAATTAATCAGGAAGAAATTAGATTTAACTGTCATCATTCACAACCTATTTTGCCTCAGGTCCATGTAGCTTGCACTCATGGTGTGTCACTAACTGTATGAGCCACTCTGAGAGACAGCAACATCCAGAATAAACCCCGTGTCACCCACCATGGCCTTTGGGTACAAGATGGAATTTTGCCTGGAGTTAAAAAAGAGACTTGGTCTCCAAGTTCAGACCACACTGTTTATTAAAACCTATTGTACTGGGAACTGACCAGTTTTGCAGGAAAGAACCTGGGGGTCCTGGTGGACATGAAGTTGAATGTGAGGTTGCAATGTGCCCTTGCTGCAGAGATGGGTGCTGGTACCCTGGGGTGCACAGGGAGGAGTGAGGACTCTTGCCAACAGGTGAAGGGGACGTGGTTGCTCCCTTTCACTCAGCACTGATGAGGCCACACCTGCCATACAGGTACTTCTGGGTTCCTCAGTACAAGAGAGACAAGAAGAAGAGCCACTAAAGTGATTAAGGGACTGGAGCGTCTCTCCTGTGAAGAATGACAGAGAACTGGGACTGTTCCGCCTGGAGAAGAGAAGGTGCAGTGGGAAATCTTACCAGTGCCTGAAGGGAAGATGTACACAAGACAAAGTCAGGCTCTTCTCAGTGATTACAGGACCAGAGGCAGTGGGCATAAACTGAGACAGGGAACTGAAAACCTCTGAACATCAGGAAACAAATTTTACTGTGAGTGTGACCTAGCTGAAAGAGAAGTTTCCCATTAAGGTTGTGGAGTCACCATCTGTGGAGAAGCCATCTGGACAACCTGCCCATCTTGTGCACTGTGATTTAGGAGGCCCTGCTAGAGCAGATGGGTTGGACCAGATGACCTGCAGAGGAGCCTTCCAATCTCCACCATTCTGTGACTTATGAACCCTTTTTTTACAGGCTGCTTTCTTTCTGCATTTTTTTCAAGTTTTTTTGCATTGCTTTTGTCACATGCAATTGATTTATTGTTAGTTTTGTCATATGTGATCACCTATGATATTCTAATTGTTTCTGTAAGGAGAAGTGATTTGCTTCATCTGTGATTCCATATGGTACATTGCAAATAATTGAGGTCCAAGTACTATAAAGACTGTAAGAGATTGTTTCAAATCACTTGTTTATAAAAGCTTGGAAGAAATATAATTGTGAAGACTCTCTAGAAACATCTGTAGTAAAATGTTTACCTTTAGAAACTCATTCCTATCCACTGCTGATCTGCCAAAGACACCCCCTGGAACAAGTCCTTCTGTTTCCTTCCCTCCCCCAAATCCCACACTTGGAACTCCAGAGCAAGCAACACAGAGCTTATTGCTGAGGTTTGATTTTTTTTTTCCTCTTACAGGAATCTGTAGCTTTACCTATCAACTGTTTCCATGAGGAATTACAAAAAAGGAGGCTCTTGTGCTGCTTGTTTTTATTAACATGCATGATATGTGTATTTAAGGTTTTATTCTGTCTATGAGGTTAATTTCAAAAACAAGAGGCTCTGAGAGAATAACCTATACATGGAATCACCTGTATTTATGAACCTTTAAAAGAACCACATGCTTCCAACAGAAATAAAGTATCTTTTCCCTGGAATTATCCCTTTGTAGCAATGTGCGGTCATTTTGAGGCTCCAGATTGATTTATCTGGAAAGAGGAAACATTTGCTGCCAAAAGCATTAGAGCAAAAATAAGATTTGTCAAATCAAGGGAATTCTGGATCATGTATTGAGTATTCCCTTCCTAAGGGACACTGGGAAGGCTGGAGAGAGACAGCATTAGAGAGCAGTGAAGAACTTTTTTTCTGGTTAGTAGTGGGTCTAGGCAGGAGGGTGGGGAGGGAGATACTTTTCTTAACACGTAGTTCTTCCATAAACCTAGGAGAATCACACTTACTACTGCTGTGTGCAATTTTTTTATCTCGGTTTTACCATTTACTTCTTTAGATATGTTTCTAACTTTATATGGAGTTGTGTGGAGAAAATGCCGGCTAGTTGAAACCTCTCAATTCTTCATCTGAAATGTGGCCTTTACGTGCTTCTTATGGTGAATTGCTCTGCTTATGGACTTGTTCCTGAAATGTTTCCAGTTCTGGAACTGGCATTATCATTAAGAAATATCCTGTGGAAAAAAAAGCTGGGAACCAGAGTCTAGCCAGAATTACTCATTTCATTGTACTGGCTGTCAACAGGACTCCTGGTTGTAATTTTGGCTTTAACATTTCAGGGTCTAATGTTGGATTTCTAGGAAAGAATCTGTGAGTTGATGATAATAGGGCTGTATTCTTAATTTAAAAAGGCCGTGTTGTACCTGTAAGTTCTTTGCTTATGTGTAAAGCTGCTGTCAACATAAACAAAGCTCAGCTGAGCGACCTCTTCTTTTGAAAGAGTGGCATACCTTTATTTCATCTTTCTGCTTAAGACTGGCATGTGATCATGTGCTTTACTGTTTTATTACTTTCTTTTTTTCAGTTTACCCTTTAAGAGGTGAACTGCCTTATATTATTTTGGAATTGCTGCCATTTCATAATAGAAGGATGACGTGCATTTGCAAACTGGTTCATGAAGCTCTGTCCTGAGCACCAAACTTCTTCAGTAGAAAACTTCAAAAGATTGTGCTCATTATGTTAGAAAATGGTAGCCTTAGGCTCCTGCTTGATCAAGGTGGGGAATGCTTTAAAATTGGGCTATAATTAAGAGTGCAGTAAAACAGATTTATTACTAATTTAAGTTTTTAAGAGAAGGGAGTAAATTATGTTCACTCTTGTGGCACAGTTTTGGAAAAGAAAAATATGCATTAATAAACAATATGTCTGTAATTAATTAATGGCCCCCTGGAGAGGGTTTTCTCCCAAACTAGTTAATTAATGTGTAAAATACTAAAAAATTAATCCCAAAACTCATCCATGAAATAGCAGCTATGGGTTAGTGAATCGTGGTCATTAAAGCAGATTTTTTTTTTTTGCTGTTTGTTTGGTTTTGTTTTTTGTTTTTTTTTTAATTAATGGCCAAAGTTAACAACTGAGACAAATAGAGAACAAAGCACCAATGCTGAGGTGCATTTTGACATTCCAGTTAATGTCCTATACCACTAAAAACACCATAAAGCTCTCTCTAGAATTAATGCGAGCTATAAACCTGTTGTTTACTCTGGATTTGAAAATGAGTATTGATTACTGGGTGTTTCTTTCATTACTTAGGAAGATATGGGCAGGGCCTAAATGATAGAGTCCTCAAATTATCATTTCCTGTATTTTCTGTTATCCCTCTTTAATCTTCTGCTGTGTCTGTTATTTTTCTTGCTTTCCAGATAGACTGATAAATCTCTTGAATTTGATCACAAAAACACATTTCAAAAACCTACTGTTCTGGTAACCTAGATGGGGTCAGCATTTTAAGTACCCTTTAATAATCAAGTTGCCATGCATTTCTCAGTTGGATTCCTATTATTAGTTACTGAAGTAGATTTTAGTATTTCATTCTGAAATTCTTAGCAAAGCTTTTGCAAAGCATGAAGTCCTCTGTGCTTTGTGTGCTGAGAGCCACACTGGCTTGCAGGGAAATACATGAACTTGTCAAAAATGTGCATACTCGTAGAATCAAAGCCTTAATTTGTAAAATGATACTTAATAAGAAAAATGGGCACAAGGTAGTAATTTTTCTTGTTGAAAACAATGGTTATTGCTCAGGTAAATGTTAGCAACCTTGACTGATTGCTGACAAGAAGGGCAGAAGTGATTAACATGACGATGTACAAATCATGTCATAAATTTTTTTGTCCCTTGCAGCTGCAGCAGGTATGTAAACTGGTCTTTCAGGTTTAGTTTAGCTCTTTTGGAAGAAAAAAAGTGTGTTACAAAAAACTTGGGAGAGAAAATTAAAATTCTTCCATACTTAAGTTTTCCTTATGAAGTCTCTATTTAATGCTGCTTCAGCCTGATACCTATTTCTTTTCTATTATTCAAGTGAAGCTTTGATGCATGCATAGGTGTCTCCCCACATCATTTTTCTCCCCTACTACTAAGTCCTGTTATGCTTTAATATGAACAGATGAACTCTTCTTTAGGCTTCTTCTAAGAAAATGAGTTTTCAAACTTATGCTGCATTTATCTTTGACTATATATAACTTTAAAAAAATTGACTGGTTTTGAGGAAGTGTATGTTCAAGAAGTAGCAAAGGATATTAGAAATATTCATATTGACTTTCAGTCTTTTAAGGTAATAAACACAAATCTGCTTGCAATTTTTGGTATTTTTTCTAAGGCTATACAAAGCAGTTGTATCCAAACATGAATGCAAGTACAGAATAAATTATTTTCTGTCTCTAACACAATATATTCAAACTACGGATATCCATGTTAGGCAGGTTGGGTCTTTAAATTTGCTCATTGAATCCTGTCTTTATTTGTTATGCCTATTGCATATAAATTTTACCATATTTACTTAATATAAATGCTAACCAGAGGGATTTGGGAGAGGAAGCTAGCAGCTGTGTTGCTATTGTGTTCTCAGCTTTTCTAGATGGTAGACATGCTGCCCTGCTCCTTTTCTGATTTTAACTTGACACTTTGAAGGACTTGGGGAGGTGACAGCAGAGGGAGTCAAGGATGTTTCTTCCTTTGTATGCCTTTACATGAGGTGTCACTGTTTTCTTTGCTGTCTCCTTGGTAATCTGTCAAGGTGCCCTCAGGAGTCCTTCTGGGAAAGGTTTTGCTGGAACTGGACAGCCCAAGTCGGGCAGTTAAGGGACAGCTGTAAGGAGATGTGTTGTAAGGAGAAAGCAAAGAGAGTACGATTGTTAAGCCTGGAAAAGACCACCAAGGAGAATTATGACAGATATGCAAAACTATGCTGATGTGGACGAGTTGAGTAAAAAAAGACTTGAGGAGACAGAGGGAAGTTTTCTGTGCAGAGCTCCACTGAACTGACCTCATTGCCTCATGTTGCTGTCTCTGCCTGCCTGCAGTGAAGGTGCTTCAGGACTGGAAAAAGCCTTGGCAGGGCTTGGGGTGGAGGTGAGTTTTTCCCCAAGATATCGGACAGTGAAGCATGTCTGGGGGTAGCAGAGCTCATGTTGGAGGAGGGGACAAATGGGAAACATCTGGAGGTGACTCTCACTGGAAGGGTATGTGCACTCCCTCAACAGAAACCACAGAGCTTATCTATTGGGAGACAGAGAAAGCATACTGGCTGAGTGGTTTCATCCAGTATTGGCATTTTTATGTTTGGAGCTAGGGGCACATAAAAATCACAGTGACATGGTAGTGTTTCTTGGGGGTAATTTTGTTAAACAATGCTACTTTTGCTGGCAAAACTCCAGGTGTAGTCTTGGCTTTGTATTGGTTCATCTTTTACAGTTTCTGATTTATCTTACTCAAATGCCTGGCATAAATAAAGAGAAGAAAATAATTCCTTTTACAGAAATGAGTTGTTTCTTAGAAGAGAGCTGGAGCTGCTGACGTATCCATCGTAGAATAGCCTGGAGAGAGTAAAGAGAAGAACAGTGAAGGAAAA
Organism: Certhia americana; assembly: GCA_018697195.1. Taxonomy (NCBI): domain Eukaryota; kingdom Metazoa; phylum Chordata; class Aves; order Passeriformes; family Certhiidae; genus Certhia; species Certhia americana. The sequence continues at coordinate 22,095,445 of CM031858.1, forward strand.
CTGGACTATCGTGAGGGATCTGGGTGTTTTCTAGGGAGGGGAGGATGTCTTATTACTTACACAGTATTCAAAATGTGACTTCATATTCAGGCAACACGTTCTCTAGAGATATTACAAACTTCACAAAAATGCTAATGAAAGGCAAGTGTTTTATTATGTTGTTTTCTTTCTGCCTTCTTGAATTCTTAAATATTTTAATGTAACTTAAAACTAAACTGTTTTCTATTTAGTTTCTATTTGCATTCCTAGTCAGAATAGTTTCACCTTACAACTTGGATTTCCTGTGCAGTATTTCCAAATGGGACCAGAGGGACTTGTTGCTTTAATTTGTTTGTATTCTGTTTCCTGCAAGTTTGGATATCTCTGTGGCCATTTTTCTTGTGTATATTTGTTTAACATCAGGGAAGGGTTGTGAGTAAAGGCTCCTTTACTGCAGAAGTGTAGTTTGCCTTACTTTTTGAACTGGGAACTAAACATTTTATCTATTTTTCAATGTACTGAGATTTCAGATCCCTTTTTTGTCTGTAACAGGATGAAAAGCCATCTCTTGTCTTCTTAAAGTAGATCCAGCCCACTATAGACAAGCTAATAGTGTTTCCATAAGTGTATCACACAGCCCAGCTGCATTTTGTGGTCACCAGATAATATTCTCTTTTACGGAGATGAGTTGACAACTAGGTCCAATTTTGGTTCTGAAAAATCCTTTCTTAATAGCATCTTTCCAGAAACCATTATGCTTCTGAAAAAAATAGAAAATTTTTGATGAGCGTAATTTTCTGTATTTTTCTATTTCTTGACTTGATACATGATAATGCTTTATATTTAATAAAGTTTGTGTATAACTTTTGACATATTTTTAAAAGTTGTGCTTATCATCATCTATGTTTCAAAATCTTTTGTGTTCAAGAGTTCAGTTATCTTGCTTGTAGCTCTCATAGTAATATACCACAGGCTATTGTATGTGCCAGCTTCATTTTTCTGCTTTGTGTATCTATTTTTGTGGATTCAGTTTCATTTCCTCTTTTGTAATTTTAGTGCTTGTGCTTCAGAGTACCGCTTGTGTCAAATTAGCATTTTTATTTCAAATGAGAACATTGTTTTTTTATTTTCACTCTGTAGAGTTTTTGCAGTGGTGGTGCAGTTTGTGCCTTCGTTGTTTAGGGTCTGACAGCCCTGCCTTTGGACTTCAGCATTTCCATGAGTTCATAAGTATGCAATGGAACACCTCTGTGTAGAAAAGTGGAATACAAAAAGTTAATCTGAAAGAAAATACTTAAGTTGGAACAAACTACAGCAGCTTGTTTTGTCTAGTCTCCCATTTGAATATTTTAGAAAGTAATCTTTTAGAAAATACATAGAAAAGAGGGGAGGCTGGAGGGATTGTTGTTCTGCTCCGAATTTAAAGAAATACAGAAGCCCAAAATGCTAGCCAATGTTCTCTCCTTTATAAGGACGTTTTATTTCCTTCCAAAAATAAAGGTAAAATTAAAAAAGAATAGGATATACACTTCTGTTGGCATGCAGCCTTTTTCCACAGAAAAGTTATAACTTTTGTTGTAGTCCATACTTGCGTAACACTGGAACAGAAACTGTAGTTGCAGCATTATTGGGAAGAAATACTAGGCTTACTCTGTTTTGTCCCTGGTTGTTTAATTACTAAAATCTATTTAAAGTACCTGCAGCACTCCCTAAAGGTGCTCTGCACAACAACTTCCATTCACAGACGTGTTTCTTAGTAATCCAGGGTTCTGAACTCTACAAGATGGGGATTCTGAGAGTACTTTACAATACAGAATCTCTTTTTATTTTTAGGTGTGCCCTTGTGATCTTGCAGTTGTATTAAATGCTTTGTTTCCATATGTAGAGTTTGAGAATATGATACTTCTGCTATTTTATTTCAGCAAGTGATGAGTGTTTAAGTCTGTAATGGACATATATTTTAAGCAGCATGATAACTTTCACAAGTATTTACATTAGAGCTTTTTAGTCAAGACCTTATGTGGTGGATTTAACCCAGACAGCAACTAAGCACCTACCAGCCCCTCCCTCCCACCCTCCCTCTCCTGCTCCTTGCAGTGGGATAACAATTGGAAGAGTAAAAGCAAGAAAACTTTGTGAGTTGAGATAGATTATTTAATAAGTGAAGGGAAGAAAACCCACAAGTGATGTAAGGAAGCCACTCACCACCGCCTACAGGTAGAGTGATCCCAGTCAGTCAGTCTCTGAGCAGCAGCTGCCTTGGAAAGTTCAAACCCCCAGTTTTTATGGCTGATCATCATGCAGTGTGTCACAGAATATCCCTTTGGTCACTTGGGGTCAGCTGTCCTAGCTGTGTCCTTGTCCACCTGAAGCTCTTGCCCACCCTCAGCCTACATCATGGGGGCAGTGTGAGAGGCAGAGAAGGTCTTGGGTCTGTGCAGGCACCAGCAGCAGCAGAAACATTGATGTGTTACCTGTACTGCTTTGGTCATAAATACAAACAGCACCAGATGGGCTGCTATGAAGAAAATTAACTCCAGGCAGCCAGGGGCAGCAGGCGTTACCTCGTTGTTCAGTTTGGGTTGCTACAAACAGCAGTACTTAAATGCTTTGGAAGGGCATTAACCTTGACTTTGCAGTACTCTGGAGGCTAGAGCTCCTGCTCTGATGGCTCTAAGGGCACTGTTTTTCCCAGAACAGCTGGATTTTATGAAAGAAATGTTTTCTGCTGTAAAGTGAAAAAAATTACCAAATGGTATTAAGCTGTCTGGTGGCACCTGAAAACTTCTGATAATAGACGCTGTTTCTTAATACATTTTGTATTAAACTTAAAAGGAAAGGAGTATACTGGTGTCATGACAGATGTATGAATTTTTATATCCTGATCACACCTCTAGATTGTGCTTCATGATGTGACTTGGAAGTTTGTTGGATATTATCTTTGTTTATCTGGTTTTGTTAGCAGGAGTGGTATGTGGTATTTTACTCTACATCTTTGTGGGATTTCCTTGCTGGCAGAGGGCAGTCTGGGAAAAGTCTCAGGACACTGAAACCGTCAGGAGCAGCATCCTAGTTTCCTTTTATTTGTCTAGCAAAGACACATTGTCCAGGACCTCTGTAGTTGTTTACAGATCAAAAAAGAAACAGTTGATCCATTCATGCCTTCTGGCATAAAGGCATCTCATGTCTTACTCTCATATCTGCCTGTTTTCCCAGCAGATTCTAATGTGGTGAATGACTTGCATTCAACAGAGAGTGGCTAAAGGACATGCACACAGCCATTGATATGGAGAGTGCCATAAAGGGGAAATGAGGGTATGTTGTTTAGAAACATCTGTTAGAGGGGTAAAGGAAAGAAGGAAAGAAAAGGAAGAATGAAAAAAAAGGGAAGTGGGAAGAAAAGAGAAAAGAAAAAAGAAAAGAGGAAGGAAGGAAGGAAGGAAGGAAGGAAGGAAGGAAGGAAGGAAGG